>JAZKJV010006810.1:0-600000 GCA_037367405.1 Ottelia alismoides | reverse complement strand
ACAGTTACAAATATGCATTTTCACTTTTTTGATGCTATGATACGAATTTGATTGCCATTTTCATTTTTTGAGGATACATATGCATATATGGTTGTATAGTTTCTTTCTGAATAAAGATATGGATACATATTCGGATTTGAAAATGGATGTTGGTTCATATAATATGGTCTCTATATATTTTTCCTACGGATTCGGTTGGAAGAGATGCATGTCTTCAACCAAAATATAATTATATCTCTACTATTGCATGCATTTGCAATCATTTTTTTGCAGTTGGTATTCATATTTTGGTTGGAGACATGCATCTCTATTATCCTCTCCACATACAAATTATTCGGATGTCATAATATACATATTTGTATCCATGTAGGAAAAATATCAAAATCCATATCCATATTTTTGTTGATTGCAAAACGAAATCATCCATATCACTGCTACACAAATCACATTTCCATTTTTTGGTTGAAGATGGATGCAATTATACGTATGTCTCCAAACAGATTCAACTATATAATGTATCCTGAAAATTTTGAAATATTTGTCATATTTGTATCCACAATGACAGAAAAATGAAAATGCATATTTGTATCCGTATTTGTAAAAAATAATAACAATTATTCTTATATGTGTTGGGATATTTCTCTCAAAAAGGATAAATTCAAGAAGATATATTATGAGAGAAAATCAAGAATAGAGGAGGGAGGTGGGTAATTAAAGTTCCAACTCGAGTTATTTTTTTGTTATAGGTGGGAAACGGCTTTGTTGTTGTTGTTGTAGGTGGGATGATGTGGCATCCATCTGTGACATGATCTACGTTAGGTACCTAGAGGATCCAAACTCCAACACTTGTAGATATTGGTACTCGGTTGATGTGGGATCTAAGGTTGCAAAAGCCTGATTTTAGTACTCTTTTGTGTGGGCCATTGAATAAAGGATAAACAACAGCAGGGTCTAAACATATTTATTTGATTTTATTTTTAATAATATATAAATAGGACTTATTTTTAATACAAATATTCACACATACAGATATATAGATTTTAACAACTAACACCCTCAATACCAACATAACGACATGAAAGTTTGAGCATCTTAATCTTAGTTTATTTTAAAATAATAAAAATGTGGAGAACAACGAAAGAATGAAAATGGCTTGTCTTATTCTGGAGGTCTAGGGGTTCTTATATAGGACAAAACTCTAGAGAGCTCAAAAAGGGAGAAAATACATAAGTGCCCCCAACAGGGTTACAAAAATAATAATTATGAACTGCAGAGTACATTACTAACAAAAAATAATAATAAATCAATGTTTAAAAAGTCAGTTCACTTAGTATCAATATTCAAAAGTTGATTTGGTATTCAGTTGATCAGTTCATGAAATAAAAACTAAACAATAGTAGGATATATAATCGAGTTTTATTTATTTTTAAAAATAATAACTAATTTTTGATGCAATTGTTATATATTTATATAAAAATGGTTCGTTCAAAACGTCATATTTAACAAGTTCCAATGTCTAACTTAAATACATGTTAAATCACAAACATGCTTAACAAAAATAAGCTCTACTATAGAGGTATTAGTGGTAATCATCACATGTAAGGAAACATCTTCATCTTCATCCATTTCTTCAAATTCCTCTTCCTTGTTTACGGCAATTGCAGTTTAACCGACCTCGAAGCTCCTGTGCCACATTCCCCTCTGTGGAGCTTCCTCGAATTTACCAGTTATGCTGGAGGAGACAAGGAAAATTGAGGTGATGTTGTTGCTTGAGGCGACGAAGTGGCTGTGGAGGCGATAATGCATAATTCTAAGAATTTTTACTCATTATTGACGAGCCATACTAATTGCACCTATCAAAGCAACTAAAAGAATTATAGAAATTAGTTCAAATGGAAGAAAAAAACGGATAATTGAATACCAATTTATTGAACAATACTTATTAGATCCTGCTCTGTAATTTGGTTTGATCTTGTAGTCCAAATAATCCCATACCATGATGTCTCTAGGATAGTAGTAATTAGTGAAAAAAGGATACTTTTACAGGCAATTCGAGAAAGGAGGCATGCAGTGTCAAAGAGGAGAGTTGGTTAGGCATTTCAAAATAGGGGAAATGGTTTTAATGAAAAGCATTACGGGTTTTGGTCTATTTTTTTTCTGTGTTTGGGGGATTGTTATTCGGGTTGTTAAACGAGTTGGGTATTCACCGGATGCTATTGATTTGAAGCACCCGACTACTCGGGAGGGGTGACTAATGGCTGGATAGGCTTATTTGGATAGATCGATCTTTCGCACCACTTAGTCCTAGTCGGCTTAGTTGGCCGACTTTTGCAAACTTGCCTAGCATGTTCCTATACTCCTTCAATCTTGGTTATCTTGACATCTCTTCTCTGCCTTGCAGTTTCCTTGTAGTTGTTCCCACATGTTGACATTAATGTTGATCCAAGATTAATCCTTCTATTTAATAATAATAAAAAAATCATTTGTCTGCCTAACTGTAATTTTGATACAATATGCGGCCTTCCCGTCAACTGTTTCGAACCATTTTTTTTTGTGAAACTGAGGGGGTTATTCTTGCACTAATCACGTTTTATGGTATCTCAGATTGATCTACAGCTAGAAAGTGGTGAGTATTTTCTCAGCGATAAAAAGAAATCTGCAAAGAAGTGGCAAGAGAAGCAAGAAAAGCAGGCAGAGAAGACTGCAGAAAGCAAGAGGAAAAGAGATGAGGCATTTGTTCCCCCAAAGGTATAAAAAAAATTATAATTTGCTTTCCCTTATGTTATGATTTATTGTTTGAACTTTCTAAATCTTCTCTTGATGTTTGATTTGGCAGGAAATCGATAATAGGGAATCGAAGATTCAAAATGACAAAACTGATGTTGCTGCCATAGCAACGTCCCTGAAAGTAATCTTTGGAGAACATATTTACATTATCATCATTAGTTTGTGAAGTTCAACATGCATTTCAATTCTTAGCTCATTTTTTGCATTCTTCTACGCAGTGTTATAAAAGTCGCCCGACTGGCCCGACTAGTAGGTCCGACTAGTCAAGTCAGTGGGGTGGCCGACCCAGTACCTACTAATTCCGACTAGGCACACTAGTCTACCAATTTTTACTTGGAGATACCATACTATTTTATGTTTTGTTTTTTTATAAGCAAACTTATTATAATATGCTTAATATTTTATTTAAATTTAATTACTTCTTTTATTTTATTATGATAGCATAGAAATGTACAAAATCTATGTAAATATATGCATAAAAATGAGTTATATATTTAAAATAATCATAAAATTAAAAGCCGATTAAAGTCCGACTAAATCCGATCAGTCGCCCGACTGCCGATTAATCCTTAGTCAGTGACCCGGCCGACCGAGTATCGACTACCGACTTTTGCAACCTTGCTTCTACGCGTGTTCATCACCCAAAAGATCACGGTTCAAATCCCCCTTGTGGGGGTTGCATTAGGTAGTCGACAACCAGCGTAAAAAATAGTCGAACAACATAGATTTGAGCAAACATATAGCCGACCATACTTGTAGTGGGAGAAGGCGTTGGCATTTTTTAGTTGACCCTGCTTAATGTGGGAAAAGGCTTTGTTGTTGTTGTTCTACATGTGTTCGCTACCATTATGGTATGAAGCAATATGGATGTAATACACCTTTGTCACCTTTGTCACCTTTGTCATCATCATCTGGATCTCATCTATATCTGGAGCAATACATGTGTTAATCACCTTTGTCAATCACCATTATATAATACATCTATATATGGAGCTCATTATTGGCTGAGAATATGCTTGCGTGTCATTATTTTGAAAGGACTATGGACTGTTGTTAGAGATCATTAAGCATTTTTTGTAGGCATCTTATAGGAGTACATGCATCTTATAGGAAATTAACGTTATCAAAGTTTACTGTATTACAAGATAGAGGTACAAATCATGTTGCATTTGAAAAGTGCCATTTCTTTGTAGGCGTCCCCGACTGGGGCATTATATGGTTCCTGTTTAAGAGCCTCTTTGTGCTACCGAATTCATGGAAGCCATGATTTGCTGTTGGTTTGTTTCATATAGTTGAATGTTTCGCGTGTGCACCAAGGGCTCGTGTAGTTCATGAAAACTGATAGAAGCGGTTCGGAAATGGATGGTGCCATCCCACTTCATTGAGTTTAAGATGCTAATTCGTAAATATGGTGAATACTTGATGGGTGGTAATGGGAATTAGTTGCTGATGGTTTGAACATCAGATGCATATAAACTGTCAGTTTTGCATTCCAGGAAAACAGACTGTATACGGATATTCTAATCCAGTTGCATGATTGTTTCACTTATCACTTCTGCGTATCGTTATGTATGTGCAGGAAAAAATGAAAGAGTTCTCCAAGAAGGAAAAGCATGAAAGCATCAATGCCGAACTATACATGGCCAAGCTGGAAAAACCTCCAAAGAAGAAGTCGCGACGTTCCAACCAAGATTAGTTAAGGAGACCTGTGGAAAATTGGTATTATCTGTAATTGCTTCATGATGTTGTATCAGTCATGTAACTTGTGTCTGTTAATTGGTTTTGGAGGTCTGTTAGATTAGTTGTGCAGAGAAACCAAACTAAGCTGCATCTGTCTTTTTAGAAGATTTCAGCTTCATTTTTGTAGTCACAAAATGGTAGTATTGTGCAGACTATGAAGTTCCATGCTTCATCTCCGCTTCATTTTTTGCCTGTTTTGCCTCGTTATCTGGTTCCCTGTCGACCTTCTCTGCGGGGATATCACTCAGTGAAGGGGCAGTTCTTTGTATCGCTGGTCGTCGAGGGTTTCTTTCTGTTCTATACATCTCTATTGCAGAAAACTTATACTCATGTGGTTGGTTGGTATCTCTTCTCTTTTCAAACGGACGTTAAATTTTGGGCACGTGTAGTTGACAAAAAAAGGCGGGCACATTTATCGATCAAGTTCCGAGAGGTTCCCTTTCTGCAGCCTTCTCTCTTTCTTCTGGTTTGCTCGCAGCAGTCCTCCACTTCTTGTACAACTATGCTAGCAACACCACCTTCCGCCTTGACCTCATGGACCTGAGCTCACTACTCCAGCCCTGCCATCTTCCTCAGCTCTCCATTTATCGCATCCCTTCCCATCTGGCCCCGCTTTGTTGCCTCCTTATCCAACCTCATAGATAGTCAAGTGTAATTGCAAAAAAGTTAAGAGAACAATTATTATTAATGAATCTCCTTGTGGCACACGTGTAAAAGCCTTCAAAAGAATTGATACGGAACCCATATATGCTTTTGGGATTTTATTTCTTTTATTGATGGTTGCAGTTTTGACTAAAGTGACGTTCATGACTACCACGGTGCCACCATTTAGATAGTTGTGCAAGACCTTTGTAGGGAAACAAACCCTAGTTAAATAGATACTAGTCCTCTCGACGCTTTCACGTATGACGATGCACATAGTTATCAAATCTTTGATAATATTATCAGAGGTTGCACACCTCGATCGGATTAATAAAAGATATTTTGTATGATGGTCTCAAGGTATATCAAGTCTTTTCTTGGGAAATGTCTACTATTCCAAAGACAATAGCTTCGATCTCATGGCTTATTCTGATGCAGATTATGATGCATATTATGAAGGATGTATGATGGATAGAAAGTCCGCTACATGTTTCTAGACTTGGCAAAGAATCTTGTTACTTGAAGGAGAAAGAAACAAGCAGTGGTCTCCCTTTCAAGTACTGAGAGTGAATACAGAGCCATGACCCAAGCTACAACAGAATTAGTATGAGTTTGGTTTGTACTCACAGATCTTCATATCACCCCACTATGGAGCTTAGATGCGACGGTCGAGCAACAATTCATATAACCAACAATCTCATGTTACACGAATGAATCAAACATGTGGAAATGCCCTAGGGCTAGGATTACAGAAGTAGTCGATTCTTACATAATTAGTAACAAAAAATGCCCTTAAGATGTGGGTTAACAAGTAAGCACTTCAACAATATCGACACATATCACACACATGCATTCAACAGGACTCCAGGTACCCGTGATCGGACTCCAAATCAATTGTTTTAAGCGGATTTCATTCATCGCCCGATTAAAGGTTGAACTGATGTACGATTAGGGCAAACTCCCGTTGTAATAGGGGATCCAGATATCCTAAGCCATCTTTTCAAGTTTTGAGGTACCTTGTATCATCGAGTAAACCTAGAAGAAGAATTTGTTGGGTTGTATAAGATGGGAGAAGTGTCGGAATTTCCTTAGTAAATATGAGGCAGATCAATGAAACCGCGATTGGCAAATGAATGAGTTAACAACATATGACACCTCTATTTGGTATGCGATTCATGGGTGGTAATCTCCTTGCAAAGCAATAGACTCGTGAAAGGAGTTTTCGAGAACTCTCAAAACTCCTCTTCTTTTTGGATGGATTCTTCATTCTCTTCTTCCTCGTTTCTACTGTGTTTGTTAAATAGCATTTTGGCAAGAATTACTGGGTCAAAAGTTGAAGGTGAATTTCTTTTACTTCCTACTGTTCCGTTAGAAATTTAAAAAAGAAACTGACAATAAATAATTTGTAAAAAATATTACTTTGTTGAGAGTGGGATTTGAACCCACGCCCTTTCGGACCAGAACCTTAATCTGGCGCCTTAGACCAACTCGGCCATCTCAACCTGATGGCTAGAGCTGTAATGCAAACATAATATATTGTAAACTCACAAATATTATTACCATTTAGAACCTTAATAAATGAAGTTATATTTTTCATTATGTTGTTTATATAATTGTTGATTCGGAGGTTGAAATGAATGTATCATTGTAGTATGGCATAATGCCCCCACCATTGCCATAATTTTTTTTATAAACAGAGACATGCATTGTACGTTTTATACAAATTATTTTACCACCTATTAATATTTTAAAAAATAGTACTTAAGTTCGGATGAGGCAATTCGAACGTAATTGGAAAAATAACAACTGTATGTATACCGTCAACTAATCAAATTAGATTTCAATGACTAAACGAGGTGATCCGAAAAACTATTCGAGTCTCAGTTGTTTCTTACTTGCATTCATTCTTTTACATATTTTGAGGATTTCTAACTTTTACCCGTTGGAGATTTTGTGATAACATATGCCTCTAATTTTTTACAGTAAAACTTATACCCCTATATTTTTACAACATTTCCCAAGCCCTGTTCGTCTGTGGAATAAGCTTGGGAATAAGGGGTCAATTTCCCGTCCAATAAGATTCCCAATAGAACAACTATTTTCTTCCACTTCTTATTATTTCACCTTATCACACTTTATTCCTCTCTTTATTTCACATTACTTATCTTTATTTTACCTTATTCTCCTTATTCATATCTTTCCAGACGAACATAGAATGGACCCTTGTTCTCTTTATTCCTGCTTATTCCCGAACCGAACGCGCCCTTAGTGTAATAAAAGGGCAAACAACTAATAAAAGAAGTGTACTAATGTAAGTTTTGTAAGAATACTGTAACTACAAAAGTTAGGGATGTTATGAGAAAGCCCGGAAGGGTACAAGTATAAAAGTCCCTCTATTTTAATCAAATGAACGAGCATAGAAATTACATGTGTATTTTTGATTTTTTTATGGATTTGAGAATCATTTTCCATACGTAATTTCAAATGCGCATTAATATGTCAATTACACCATAACCCATGTACTATTACTAATTACACCAATACACCTATAATCTTTACTCCATTTAACACATGCCCCTCCCAAGGTTGTGGTATAAGAATCACGGGGTCGTAGTGTAAAAATACCAAATTTTATGCTTATTGTATTACATTTTCTCCCACATATATTAAGATTTTCCCTAAAACCAAATTAATGTGAAAAATTAGATCTACATATAATACAACCGCATATCAAAATAAAAACTCCAGAACCCACTTAATTATTTAAAAAAGAAAAGTAAATTAAATGTGCAAACATATAAATTATAGTTAGAAAAACCTTTAGCGATAAATATGACATATATTCAATGCTAATTACAATAACAAAGGCTAATTTTGGAACGAATAATATTCATTGTTATATGTTTAACATCGGAAGATATGCCAATGAATATCCAAATTATTCGATGTTATAGGTCAAATTTCTCGGGGGCGTTCGGTTCGAGAAAAAAACAGGAATAAGAATGGGGAAGAAGGACAATAATGGTCTATTCTCTGTTCGTTGGAAAGATATGAATAAGGAGAATAATGTGAATAAGCATAGGAAAGGTGGAATAAGATATGAATAAAGGTAGAATAAGGTGAAATAATAGGATGTAGATTGGAATAAAACCACACCGAACGAGGAATTGACCCCTTATTACATGCCTTCTCCTCCAAACGAACATGGTCGTAGGGTATATGAACCTTCATTAATGATATCACAATGGTTATAATAATCGTTAATTTCAAGTATAAAATTAATTTCACATATTGTTGTTATATATTTAACAAAAGATGATATATTGAGAGATTTTAAAAAAACATCATTATACACTCGTTTTTGTACAGAAATATTTTTATTCAACATTTTTGCTGGACCTTGTGAATGTTATTTTACAATCCTGGTAATTTTTGGAGATTTTCGTGGAGAATTAAAGCATTACTACAATCGTTTTGTGCAAGTAGGATTGCTTACTGAAAAATCACTATAAAAATCAGCAAAATTCATTAAAAATTCATATATTTTTACTTTTATAATGTAATATATTAGTAGATAGTTTTTTCATAATTTTTATGTGTATTTTTCTTGCTTTTTTTCATATGTTTATACTTAATTTTCTTGTTTCGTGATATGCCTTTGTTTCTTTCTTGTAATTAGGTTGACCAACCTAGAACACCCGTGGAAAATCCATAAAAATATGCAAATCAGCAAAAAAAGATTCCTAAAAATATATGAGTTATATCTATATTTTGATATGTATTCTCTAATTATTTGTGAATATATCATTTTCCATTTTCTCATTTATTATGCAAAATTCATAAAATAATATAAAACCTCAAAAATCACAAAAAAACTTGTCAACCCTTCCAAAAAAATTGGATGACATTTTTGCTCTTTGTGTTTGACCCATTTGCTTGTGGTTATAAATTTTAAAATTGATTCGTTTATCTATGTTGCAACGACCTATTAGAGGACGGATTGTCTGCTGCAGGCGGGAGGGCAGAGGAGACTGTTGTAGGCAACTCATGATTTTGCACTTTTTGTGGGTCCGTACCGTGCAAAATCGTGTGAACCGCTAGATCACAATCGAGGGGCTCACGTGACCACAACAGCACAACACCACAGCAGAGGATCCTCTCCGCGACCTAATAATCCTGCTACTTTATGCAAAACCTAGAAAAACATGATCAAATGGCTCATTGAAACTCCTAATTTTCGGATTTCGAAGTCAAACCCCCACTCATCAATGCATAAAATTGGAAATTTCAATCGACAAGTTAACACCTCGTGTTAATACCGCCTTTAATTGCAATAATAATGTAGATGTGTACAATAGCAACGATACAATGTTCTTGGTACAATTTTCACAATTGCTTCTCTCTTAGGATGCTATATGAATATCATTTTGATATCAACAAATATCTGTATTCATATTAGTATATCAAATTTAATTTATAAATATAATCGTAGATTTATTTACAACCGAATGTAATATAATTTATGACTTCATTCACCATTGTTGATATATATGTTATGTATTACATATAGTTGGTAAATTTGTTACATACATAAACCATCTTAAATATTTACATTTTAATTAATCTATAAAGTATTTTTTTCGTTATTATTTGTATCTGATACACATTTCTTCGTATTCCAATATATTTTTAAAATATCAAATATTTCATGTTCGTAAATATACATATCTACATGTATTCAATTGTTTCCATCTCCAATCCCATGTGGTCAAAGCTTTCATCCTTCTCTACACATCTCTGGTACTCAACATAATTTATTTATTTTAATTCCATTTGTCTCTCTAGAATTTCATACTAGTATATGCAATATCTGGGTCCCACACCCAGGAAGGAGATTATAATCCATATCCATTGCGTGTGCTTGTCACTTTGTACCTCATATACGTTAGATTTTAGCATTGGGTTGGACCGACTCGAGAGGGTACGAAATTTGATCACATAGCCTAACTCAAACCCGAACTCGAAATTAATTGGATGGGTTTTAGGCCGTCATATGAGCTCATTTTCGACTTTCGGGCTAGGTTTGGGCCTAGCAAGTTCCAAACATATAGACATCAATGTTCCTGCTATAATAAGATGCTGCCATTAAATAATACTTTATTGAAGTTCTTTTAACATTGTGCATATAGTTATATTTTTGAAATACTATTTTATTATAAAATTCAATTTGAAAAACTAATATTATGCATTCATAACAATTGATATATGGATGTTATTTAAAATGAATTTTTGAGCTATGATATTCATAGTTCTTTCTTTACTTCACAAATTTATATGAATGAAAAAAGATCCTATTTTATTTTTAAATAAATAAATAAATATAAATATTTTTCGTAAAGAAGTGAAAAATAGCATTGCAACACAACTGACCTATGATAATGAGTAATTTAATATTTGTTACATATATGTCTTGTAGTTAAATATATAACAAGGAATGTTATTTATTACTTGATTCTTTAAATTCACAATGAATTCATATCCATTGCTATATTGTTAGCAATAAATCATATTGTTTCTGTTGGTATTTTTTTGTGAAAAAGTCAAAGACTTTTAGCAAGGTATATGACATATGTTGCAAATTACAAGAATAGAGATGATTTTGCAACGAACAACAATATTTGTTGTTATCATCAAAAGATATAGCAACAAACAATATTTGTTGTTATCATCAAAAGATATAGCAATAAACATGCAAATTATCCATTTATACCTAAGTGTTAATGTAGACTATAATTGTTAATGACGGCTTAACAAATAAATTATAATATCTTCTTCAAATATGCAACACTGATTTATATGTATTATGTTAAATTCGTCATCGAGTGTAATATTTTTTATCCGATCCGCCACCATACCCATTTCATAGAGATTTTTATATACGTATCTATATACATTTTAAAACGACACGGATATTGCATAATTTTATACCTTTATGAAATAAATACAAGTAATATATTTGTATCATGTGTATTATATCCGATATATGTATATTTAAGCTAATTTATAAAGTATTTATAATAATATATGTATCCGATCCATGTCTATTTTACATCCATGTCTAACTTTTAAGCAAACAATAGCATACTTTTCATATCTACCAATATCCGTATTCACATCCATAATCGTGTTGAAAAATTGGCAAGGATATGATGATATCTATATTAATATATATCAATATTCAACTGTTTGCAAACCAATTTTTCGAGCATACCTTATCAAAATATTGAATTACATAGACCGTATCCATAGGTATGAATGCAAATGCTCCAAAATATCTAAAAGTTTTTTTAGGTACATATTGGAATGTCATTAGCCTACATTCTAAATGCTTAAGCCCTAACAACTTATTGGATTTAGGAATATTTGGATTTGTTAATAACCACCTAAAATGCTTGAGCTTAAATTATCAAGCAGTAACTTTCCACTCTTATAACAACAATTTCACACTATGTGGGTATTATGCTATATAATTTTCCGAGTATTACACGTATGATGAGCGATCTTGTGAGATGGGGTTCTTGTGAGATGATGAGATGGGTAATTTCAACCACTCATTTTACCATCATTCACGACATGAAACCTTGATAGATCTAGATCACCACATATCACCATGGTGTCACTCAAAATTCAACTTAATTTGAGGCCTATATCCCATCCATCAAGACTATCGAATTTTAACGGTCTTAGAATTGTTGAAATCGATAAATCAAGATGGACATGTTGGAAGTGTTTCTTTACATGAAATTTGAAACACACGTTCCACTCATTATTCTGTCTAAATCTCCAAAGTTCCATGCCGTGAATGATGGTAAAATGAGTGGTGGAGATTACTCATCTCACCATCTCACATGATCGCTCCTCTTACACGTATTACTTTATAAGGCATAATGTGTTGACTCCAAGTGAACGAGGACTTTATATAAAACACAATATGTTTGGTTGTGCTAGCTAGTAGACTAATTTATAAAGAAGATTATTCATTAAGTTTATCGGGAAGACTATTCCTATAAATTTAAAGAAATAGAAGAAATCATTGGGATGATATTAACTACACGCATCATTTTTTTTTCCAAACTTTCAAACTAGACACATTATTGATTCCCTCGAGAACTTTTCTTGATTCATAGGTATCTTAGAACTAGTCATTTAAGAGATGTTCATTGCCTTTGGAATGAAGGATACACAGGAGGTTTTGACTTAATTAACAACACAACATCTTTCCCATTTCTTGCATTCGAAACCCTCACTATTGAGCTATAGTGACGTTTTTTTTTTCAAAATCTGTCATTAAATTAGTCGTTGTTAAATATATTAACAACGATATTATTCATCGTGAAACGAGTTTTCGTATTTGAAATTAGCTACGAATAGTATATTTGTCGCTATATCATTCGCAGCGGTCTATATAGCAACACTTAATTATTGCTATTTTTCAAAATATCAACTAATCGTCTCTAGTTTTTTAGTTCAACATTTAGAGATGATTAATTAGAAGTTTGAAAAATAGCAACGGATAAGTGTTGCTATGTAGATCGTTGCTAATGATATAATGACATATATGATACTCGTCGCTAATTTCAAGTATGAAAAATCATTTCGCAATGAACAATATCATCGTTATATATTTAACAACGGCTAATTTAGTGATAGATTTTGAAAAAATGTCATTATAGCTCAATTTTATTGTAGTACTATCCGATATTGGAGAAAGATTCGAGTCTCATGAACTACAATACACGAAGTACTGACCAAAGGACATTCTTCGCATTTTCCAAAACCAAATGTATTCCCAATGTCATGTCACATTTGTCAAACTAACCTCCATATTTATCAATGACACCATTTCAAAAGAAGAGGTAGATGAAGGGAAAAGGTGCTTGAGTTTGAGAAAAGACCCCAACTTTTCTTAAACTTCACACCTAATCAAGGAATTGGAAACTTAGGGAAAAGGGGTCGGTCAAAGAGGACTTTAATCCATATGGTTGTAGGAAATTCAGAGGTATTTTCCAAGCAAAATGTACCAAAGTCAAATTAAACTCTCCATTGCTTTTGGTCTCCATAAATGTGCAATTGCCCCCAACTCCAAGTTTTTATTTGGTTGGGGAGGGTGAGAATAGTATGTATAACTATAGGGGTTTGGTGGAGTAGAGAGAGTTGGTAGAATAGTAATGCATATCTCATCATAAATTATATTAATAAATATGTTCACTTGCATTGCATATCATTTGATTTTTTTATTCCAAATTTATTATTTTTTTACATCCACCCTCTAAAGTTATCTTGGGGGAGTTATTAGATGGTTGTATGGACAAGAAAGAATAAAGAATGAGCAATGGCATGTTTCTTTTCTTTTTCTTTGCAAACAAACATATACATGTACATATGCATATATATAGGAGAAAATGAGGCTGCTCTCATCCTATTTTCTGATGATTTTTTTTATTCTTTTCAAAAATACCATCATGTATTTTCATCACTATATCCCTCCAATATGCCGTTTCATTTTCCTCAGAAATGGAGATTCCTATGCCTTCCATCTAGAACATGTAATTTTAACGGTATTAAATTTGTTTGAATTGACATGTTCTAGATAGAGGGTATAAGAGTCTGTTTCTGATAAAATTAGAATGACATGTTAAATGGATATAATAATGAAAATACATGACAGTATTTTTGAATAAATAAAACAAAAAAAATCGGAAAATGAGATGCGGGACAGTTACATTAGCTGCCCATGAGGGGCGTGCACACGCACATATGTCTAGATACATATAAATATATAATCACTACATCAAAATAGGATGAGTATTATCACTATAGCAAAATGGAGATAATCAACAAATAACTTGATGAATCATTATATCTTTAATTTTATGTTTACATTAACAAATATTATTCCTTGCAAAATTATCGTTGATTCTTGATATTTCTAAGGAATGTTGTATTTATTTCTATATTTCTAACAACGAATTCTATATCAGCGACTACTAATTGATCATGTTAAGTTTTTCGTATAATCTTTGATGAATTAGCAACCATCAATGGTCGTTACATACATTGCTAGAAATGAATACTACATTAATTCATCACGAATTGCAAGAATCAAACGATAATTTTACCAAAAATAATATTCATTGCTATATGTTTAAATATAGAAATCAACATTCAAATTATTTTATGCTGCATGTTAAAATCATTACGAAAAGTTTGTTGTTATTATTGGTAAGTGACCTGAGCTACATATTAGCTTGTTAAAGATCATATCATGCACGCTATTAAATTATTACACTTTTAAATGGGATGCATTCATAATATTATTATTGATTGTTCATAATATTAGTTGGGAATTAGAATGGAATAAGATAAATAAAGCAGGTACTCTCCCACTTAAGCTCACTTCGGTACATGTATAATGTTCCTAAGGTACTCAAAGTTTTCTCCCGAGAAATGTGTACTATTCACCAGAGGCAATAACTTCGATCTCATGGCTTATTCTGATGCAGATTATGAAGGATGTGTGATAGATAGAAAGTCCACTACATATTTCCAGACTTACTTGGTAAATAATCTTGTTACTTGGAGGAGTAAGTGTTGTATTAAAAATTGTATCTTGGTTTTAATTAGAAAACCTATTAATTACAATTGGCATTAATTTGGTTTCAATTGGGAAACCAAATGTTTGGAGGGAAAGTTGGGAATTCCCAAATTTGAAACATGTTGAGTTTGGATGGAAGTTTAGTACCATACCTTAGAGATCTAAACTTTTGATGGACTTATATATGAGTCCACACACCAAGCTCTTGTAGCAATAGTAGAGAGGAGGAATGGAGGACCACACACGCGCGCGCGCGCTCAGTCTCCGGCTCGGGCTCGGGCTCGGGCTCGGGAGAGTCATCTCGGATCTCGATACTTTTTCTGCGGGTTTCATTTGGCTGATCGATTAAATTAATCAGACAAATTAATTTAATCGCGATCACATTGGGAACCGTACTTGATCCAAACGGCTCGACTTAGCCGCAGTTTTGGAATCCAAAGGGACACGACTGTTGAGGGGAGTTTTCGGAAACCGAAGGGACTGCGTGCTAGGGCACGCGAGCCCTTCTTTTTATATCCCTCACCTGACGTCGTTTTTCTTCACTCACAAGAAAACTCCACCCGCCGTCACTCTTGTTCTCTCTCTCGCATCTGCGATCTGTTTCTTCTCGGCTGCAAGTTCTCGGAGGTGCTTTCGAGGACGGTCTCGTCGGTGTGCGCGGACGACGATCGTGAACCGTCGTATCCTGGGAGTGGATCGCCAGTACCCAACGCACCGGTATTGTGGGGGCGAAATCCTCTCTAAGGGCAGTCCATTACATGGACGCTTCGGTGAAATCTAACCTTATCTTTCTTCTATTTTGTTTGCCGCAATTTCTTTATTGCTTGGCCTTTTCTGGATCACGCCTATTTCCTTGTTTCCGTCTGTTTAATCGGTTCTGGTTTGCTTATTGTAATCGGATAATGGATTGGATATGCACGTTATTAATCTTAATAATCGGTTACATTGATCTGCCAATCCATTGGAATCCGTTTGATTACTGTTTAATATATGCTTGGTTTATCCTGTTTTCAACAATCTTAGAGAGGATTTCGGGAACCGATTATAAAACTATGTCGGAAACAATGTTTAAATCGAGGGTAGATATGACGGGTATGCCTGAAAAATTCGGTGGACAGAATTTTAAGCGTTGGCAACAACACATGAAGATCTGGTTAACCACCATAGGGTTAATCTCGATGCTTGAAACCGACTGTCCTACGGTGGAAATGGAAAACCCCTCACCCGATATCCATAAGGCGCAATCTGCGTGGAAGGAATGCGACCGTATATGTCATGGTTGTATCTTGTTGGCTCTGTCCATCACGTTGTTTGACGTATATTGTTCGTCCACGCAGACTGCGAATGTGCTATGGGAAGACTTGGATCGGAAGTATAACACCGAAGACCTCGGTATTGAGAAATACTCCGTAGCTAAATTTTTGAAGTTTTCCATGGCCGAGGGAAAAGCACACGAGTTTTTACTCCTGCTCCATGGTTTAGAGGATGCCGAAATGAAACTTCCAGAGAAGTTTCAGGTCATGTGCATCATAGAAAAATTCCCCAAGTCGTGGGAAGATTTCGGTATGACCCTGAAACACAGGAAGGGGAAAATTTCTATGGATGACTTGATGGTGGCAATTGCCATAGACGAGGAACACAGGAAACAAAAACCTGTGCTTCCTGTTGATATTCAGGCTAAGGTCAATTTTATGACCTCGAAGGGCAAGGATAAGAAGGCAAAGGGTCCTAATAACAATAAAATGAAACTAAAGGGCAAGATCCAGAAAAAGGTAAAGAATAAACCCTGCTGGCACTGCAATCAGGTTGGCTATTGGAAGAAGGACTGTCCGTCCTTGAAGGCTCAACCTAAGGCTGCAGACGGGAGTCCACAAGTGAACATGATCACTATGGGACTCGGAACTAGCGAGGGGTATGTCTCTGTAAAACCTGAACTATACCATATCCATGATCCAAATGAGTGGCTCGTGGATACGGGAGCCAATGTAAATATATGTTCTGACAGAACGTTGTTTTCTTCTTATCAGACCTGCAGCGGTGGGACTGTGAAGATGGGGAATGATTCTGCGGCCAAGGTGCTAGGGTCGGGACAAGTCAACTTAAGGTTCTCATCTGGACGTGTCTGTACGTTGCACAGGGTGCTGCATGTTCCTGAAATCAAGAAGAATGTGTTATTTGGCTCTATCTTAGTTAGAAATGGTTTTGAATTAAACTTTAAATGTAATAAAGTTGTTATTCTGAGACATGACATTTTCTATGGAAAAGGCTATTTGGCTGATTTCGATTTGTTATTTAGAATTAGATGTGATTCAGTAAACATTAATGAAATGAATGTTTTGAATGCTGAATGTTCTAATTCTGTGTCTCATGTTGTGAATAATCTAGAATCTTGTGATCTGTGGCATGGTAGATTGGGACATGTAAATCTAAATTCAATTAAAAGAATGATGAATTTAGATTTGATCCCTAAACACACTATTGATAAAACTCAAAAATGTGAAATATGTGTGCAAGCTAAGACACCTAGGAAGTCTTTTCGATCTGTCTCTAGAGATAGTGAGATCTTGGATCTAGTGCACACGGATATCTGTGAGTTTAATGGTGTGTTGACCCGAGACAATAAGAAATACTTTATCACCTTTATAGATGATGGCAGTAGATACTGCTCTGTATATCTGATGAAAACCAAGGATGAAGCCTTAGAGAAATTTCTTATCTTTAAGAATGAGGCTGAGACACAAACAGGAAAAGTGCTTAAACGCCTTAGGTCAGATAGAGGAGGTGAATATACCTCTAACTTATTTGATGAACAATGCAAATCTTTTGGCATAGTTCATGAAGTTACGACCCCATATTCACCGCAATCAAATGGGATAGCAGAACGGAAAAATAGAACCTCAACTGACATGATCAATGCTCTCCTACAGAGTTCTGGACTTCCAACCTATATGTGGGGAGAAGCCTTGAATACGATTTGCCATATTCTGAATAGGGTTTCTCTGAGACATATGGAAAAATGTCCCTTTGAACTTTGGAGAAATAGGAAACCAAGTTTAAGATATCTCAAAGAGTGGGGCTGTCTCGCTAAAGTTTTAGTCCCAGAACACAAGAGAAAGAAACTTGGTCCTAAAACTGTTGATGCGGTCTTCTTAGGTTACCTGGAAAATAGCTATGCATATAGGTTCTTGGTAATTCAGTCCGAGATACCGGGCATAGATGTCAACACTATTGTTGAACTCCGTGATGCTACCTTCTTTGAGGATGTCTTTCCGTTGAAAACTGGGATTCCTCAAAATATGACCATTGAGGGCGCCTCTACATCAGGATCTATTTCAGATCAAGTGGAAAGGATAACGAATGTGGGGGTTGAGACTCAACCTGAACCCAATGATCTTTCTGAAGAGAATGAGCTAAGGAGGAGTAAGAGACCTCGGATAGCCAAGGATCTGGGTAGCGACTTCGTTGTCTACCAGATCGAGGGTGATCCACCAAGTTACAAGGAAGCCATGGCTTCATCTGAAGCAAAACAATGGAAGGAAGCCATCAAATCTGAGATGGATTCCATTATGGCTAATGGGACTTGGGAGTTGGTTGATTTACCCAAAGGATGTTCTACCATTGGGTGCAAGTGAGTGTTTAAGAGAAAGCTTAGACCTGACGGATCAATTGAAAAATACAAAGCCATATTAGTTGCCAAGGGCTTTAGGCAAAAGGAAGGTATCGATTACTTTGATACCTATTCCCCTGTGACTAGGATGACCACAATCCGGATGCTCATAGCATTGGCATCTGTATATGATCTCTCTATCCACCAGATGGATGTGAAGACCGCCTTCTTGCATGACGATCTTGAGGAAGAGATCTATATGGATCAACCTGATGGGCTTGTGACTCCTGGTTGTAAGCTTGTCAAATCCTTTTACGGATTGAAACAAGTACCAAAGCAGTGGCATGAAAAATTTGACAAGACTATTTTGTCATGTGGCTTTAAGGTTCATGAATCCGACAAGTGTGTCTATTCCAAAGTGAAAGGTGATGAGTGTATTGTCTTGTGCCTATATGTTGATGACATATTGTTGTTCGGATCACATATGAGGATTATTAATGAGACTGAGGCTTTCTTGAGTAGTAAGTTTGAGATGAAGGACATAGGTGTTGCTGATGTGATCTTGGGTCTCAAACTGACAAGGTCAGTTGATGGGATTGTAATTTCTCAATCTCACTATGTTGAGAAGGTACTTGAGAAATTTGGATATCAAGATTGCAAAGCTGTAAGCACTCCTTTTGATTCATCCAAAATGCTTTTTAAGAATAAAAGTGGAGTACATGTTGCCCAGCTAAGGTATTCACAAGTGATAGGAAGTTTAATGTATCTTGCAAATTGCACGAGACCTGATATTTCATTCTCGGTTGCAAAGCTGAGTAGATACACTAGCTGTCCTGACCGTACTCACTGGGAGGCTCTGGATCGGGTACTGAAGTACTTGAAGGGAACTATTTCCCTTAGTTTGCATTATAGTAGACATCCATCTGTACTAGAAGGATACAGTGATGCAAGTTGGATAGGGAAAATAGAGGAGTCTGGAAGTAATGGTGTCACAGGGTATGTATTTACCCTTGGAGGCGGTGCAGTCTCCTGGAGGTCTGTGAAACAGACCATTCTAGCTCGATCCACTTTTGAGGCCGAGCTGTGTGCTTTGGACACCACTGGAATTGAGGCTGAATGGCTAAGGGAACTTCTGTCTGAAATTCCCATGGTAGGTCAGCCTGTTCCTACGATCTCGGTACATTGTGATAATATGACCACAATTGCCAAGATCAAGAGTTCAAAGTTCAATCAGAAAACAAGGAGACACATACAAATCAGACTTAAGACGTTAAGGGATTTGGTTTCTCGCGGAGTGTTGGCTGTGGATTTTGTTGGATCCAAAGACAACACGGCAGATCCGTTGACTAAGGGACTTGATAGATCTTTAGTCCTAAAGTTTAGGCTTGGGATGGGACTGAGACCAATTGGGAGTTCCTCTACAGTAGCAACCCAACCTATCTGAGTGGAGATCCCACAAAGTAGGTTCAATGTGGTAATAACAAGCTGTTTGGAGAACTGGTTGACACTCTAATTTTAATGCGTAAGCATGAGTGTCTTATCCCTGAAAGCCTGAGTGCCATTTAAGCTGCAAGTTTAGGAAGAGCATAGGCTCTGAATGGGTTCAAGCCTTTGGGCAGGATGTTAGCAGTGCATCCTTGGAGAACGCCACCTATGTGAGTATTACTGTGGGCCGCAGTTAAAGGAAGAGGGTCTTTCCTGAACACACTCATGAAACATGATAAGGGTGCATGACCTTTAAGAGCACCAACCCTGAAGATTGCACCAAGAACAACACTTTGTTGTTTCTACCGTATACTTTAACATCAAGGTCTGAAGTTCAAGACGTAGTTCACTTCGTTCCTGTTAAAGTGAAAGTAGTAAACTCAGGTAGAGGTTCAAACCGGAAGGTACATTTACTGAAAGCAAAGTGTGGGCAGCCGAAAGAAGTCTCTTAATTCCTTTTGAATCTCTTTTTCAAATTGATGAATTCGTGGGGGATTGTTGTATTAAAAATTGTATCGTGGTTTTAATTGGAAAACCTATTAATTACAATTGGCATTAATTTGGTTTCAATTGGGAAACCAAATGTTTGGAGGGAAAGTTGAGAATTCCCAAATTTGAAAAATGTTGAGTTTGGATGGAAGTTTAGTACCATACCTTAGAGATCTAAACTTTTGGTGGACTTATATATAAGTCCACACACCAAGCTCTTGTAGCAATAGTAGAGAGGAGGAATGGAGGACCACACACGCGCGCGCGCTCTGCTCCGCTCCGGCTCGGGCTCGGGCTCGGGCTCGGGCTCGGGCTCGGGAGAGTCAATTCGGATCTCGGATCTCGATACTTTTGCTACGGGTTTCATTGGCTGATCGATTAAATTAATCAGACAAATTAATTTAATCGCGATCACATTGGGAACCGGACTTGATCCAAACGGCTCGACTTAGCCGGAGTTTTGGAATCCGAAGGGACACGACCGTTGAGGGGCATTTTCAGAAACCGAAGGGACTGCGCGCTAGGGCACGCGAGCCCTTCTTTTTATATCCCCCACCCGACGCCGTTTTTCTTTACTCACAAGAAAACTCCACCCGCCGTCACTCTTGTTCTCTCTCTCGCGTCTGCGATCTGTTTCTTTTTGGCTGCAAGTTCTCGGAGGTGCTTTCGAGGACGGTCTCGTCGGTGTGCGCGGACGACGACCATGAACCGTCGTATCCTGGAGCGGATCGCCAGTGCCCAACGCACCGGTATTGTGTGGGCGAAATCCTCTCTAAGGGCAGTCCATTACATGGATGCTTCGGTGAAATCTAACCTTATCTTTCTTCTATTTTGTTTGCCGCAATTTCTTTATTGCTTGACCTTTTCTGGATCACGCCTATTTCCTTGTTTCCGTCTGTTTAATCGGTTCTGGTTTGCTTATTGTAATCGGATAATGGATTGAATATGCACGTTATTAATCTTAGGGTTTTTATCAGTTGTGCCCCTTCGAGATATCGCAATATCAGTTATGCCCCTATCTTTTTGGTAATATCAGTTGTGCCCTCGACTTCTTGTCAATATTTCACTTGTGCCCCTCAGAGGGGCATAACTGATAAAAATCTTTTATCAGTTATGCCCCTCTGAGGGGTACAAGTGAAATATTGGCAAGAAGTCGGGGGCACAACTGATATTACCAAAAAGATAGGGGTATAACTGATATTGCGATATCTCAGAGGGGCACAACTGATAAAATCCCTTAATCTTAATAATCGGTTACATTGATCTGTCAATCCATTGGAATCCGTTTGATTATTGTTTAATATATGCTTGGTTTATCCTGTTTTCAACAATAAGTAACAAGCAGTGGTCTCCTTCTCAAGTGTCGAGAGTGAATAAAGAGCCATGGCCCAAGCTACAATAGAATTAGTATGTGTTTGGTCTCTACTCAGATTTTCATGTCACTCCCAGCAGTACCATGGAGCTTACTTAGATGCAACAACTGAGCATCAATGCATATAACCAACAATCTCATGTTACACGAACAAACCAAACATGTGGGAATGTCCTAGGGCTCGAATTACAGAAGTAGGACTCTAGATACCCGTGATCGGACTCTGAATCGATTGTCTTAAGCGGTTTCCATTCATCCCCCGATTAAAGCTTGAACAGATGTACGATTAGAGCAAACTCCCATTGTAATAGGGGATCCAGATATCCTAAACCATCTTTTCAAGTTTTGAGGTACCTTGTATCATCAAGTAAACCTACAAGAGGAACTTGTTGGGTCGTATAAGACGGGAGAAGGGTCGGAATTTCCTTAGCAAATATGAGGTAGATCAATGAAACTGCGATTGGCAAATGAATGAGTTAACTTAACATATGATACCTCTATTTGGTATGAGATTCATGGGCGGTAATCTCCTTGCGAAGTAGTAGACTCGTGAAAGGAGTTTTCGACAACTCGCAAACCTCTTCTTCTTCCCAAAGCTGGCTATTGAGTCACGGCTCGATGAGCCAGGCTCGGGCTCGGCTCGATAAGGGCTTGTGAGCCCGGCTCATTAGGCTATTGAGCCGAGCCCGAACCAAAATTTTGGGCTCGATAGCTTAACGAACCAAGCTCGAGCCAAGCCTCGTTCGGCTCGATAACTCAATAAGAGGCTCGATAAGGAATATATATATATATATATATTATTTATATATTTATATATAATACAAACAAAATAAAATTAATCCTTTACAATTTTCCCTCCACTAACTTTGACTCTCCCACGAGTCACAAGTCATGACCCAATTCACAAATCAATCCCATTCCTGCCCACACATTTGCCCCCCGCCCACGCATTAGAAAATTAATATTTTTTTTATAAGCAAATATAATGTTACAATATATATTATAATTATGATTTTGTACAAGACTTGGATAGTGTCCTACTGGTAAAGAACACAATCTTTGATAGAGCAGGTCTCGAGTTTAAACCCGCATAAAACATTTTTCCACCAAAAAGTACTCATTTTCCTTAACGAGCTCGACTTGGGCTCGAGCCCAGAGCATGCTCGATAAGGTACTCGGCTCAAGCTTTATCGAGCCCAAGCCATCTTGATAAGGGCTCGAGCTCATCGAGCCCAAGCTCGAGCCAGCTCGGCTGGGCTCGAACGAGCCCGAGCTCGAGCTCGAGCCCATCTAGGCTTATCGAGCCCGAGCCCGAGCCAGGGGCTGACTCGGCTCGTTGGGCTCGATAGCCAGTCCTACTTCTTCCTGGAGGGATTCTTCATTCTCTTGTTCTGTTTACTGTGTTTGTTTAAAAAGTATTTGGACAAGAATGACAGGGTCAAAAGTTGGAGGTTAATTTCTTTTACTTCCTAATCCGTAAAAAATAACAAGAAAGAAAAAAATGAAAATCACAATAAATATTTTTTTAAAAAAATTTTTTGTTGAAAGTGGGATTGAACGCACCATTGCCATAATTTTTTTTATAAACATAGACATGCATTGTACGATTTATACAAATTATTCTACCACCTATTAATATTTTAAAAATAATATTTAAGTTCAGAATGAGGCAATTCGAACGTAATTGGAAAAATAACAACTGTGTATGTATACCATCAACTAGTCAAATTAAATTTCAATGACTAAACGAGGTGATCCGACAAACTATTCGAGTCTCAGTTGTTTCTTACTTGCATTCATTCTTTTACATATTTTAAGGATTTCTAACTTTTACCCGTGGGAGATTTTGCAATAACATTCATGCCTCTATTTTTTTACAATAAAACTTATATTCCTATATTTTTTACAACATTGTGAGTATTGCACTTCATTCCTTTAGGAGGTAAGCATGAATAATGATGTGGAATAAGGAGAATAAGAGATAGGAATAAAGAGAAAATGTGGAATGAGGGTAGGTAAGGTGGAAAAAGATAGAAATAAGGATGTAATAATGTGAAATAATGGGATGTGGATGAGAATAGCTGTACTCTTGAGAACCGTGCCGAGCGGCGAATTGTCCCCTTATTCCATGCCTTATTCTCCAAACGAATAAGGTCGTAATATGAACCGTAATTAATGATATCATAATGGATATAATATTTGTTAATTTCAAGTACAAAAATAATTTCGTAACGAATAATATCGTTGTTATATATTTAACAAAAGATGATATATTGAGAGATTTAAAAAAAAGGTCATTATACACTCATTTTTGTACAGAAATATTTTTACTCAACATTTTTGTCGGACCTTGTGAATGTACATTCCTGGTAATTTTTGGAGATTTTTCATGGAGATTTAAAGCATTACTAAAATTGGTTTGTGCAAGTAGGATTGCTTACCAAAAAATCACTATAAAAATTAGAAAAATTCATTAAAAATTCATATATTTTTACTATTATAATGTAATATATCTAGTAGATATTTTTTTCATAATTTTTATAAATACTTTTCTTGCTATTTTTCATAATATATATACTTATTTTCTTGTCTTGTGATACCCCTTCGTTTCTTTCTTGTAATTAGGTTGAACAACCTAGAATACTCAAGAAAAATCGATAAAAATCCGCAAATCAGAAATAAGATTCATAAAAATATATGAGTTGTATCTATAATTTGATTTGTATTTTCTAATTATTTGTGAATATCTCATCTTGCATTTTCTCCTTTATTATGCAAAATTCATAAAAAAATATAAAACCTCAGAAATCATAAAAAAACTTGTCTACATTTCAAAAAAATCGATGACAAAATTGATGACATTTTTGCTCTTTGTGTTTGACACATAAGCTTGTCATATATGATTTTATAAATTTTAAAATTGATTCGTTTATCTAGGTTGTGATGACCTAATAATCCTGCTATTTTCGCAAAACTTAGAAAAACACTATCAAATGGTTCATTGAAGCTCCTGACGTTCGGATTTTGAAGTATTCATATAGATTGATTTATCCCGATGCAATCTCTGGCCAGATAATCGAGATCCAAATGGACTTTCCTAGCCCATGTGGGAGCGGGAGCGAGCTTGTAGGCATGTGTTTGACCCCTTCGATCTCCTTTTATCTTTTTGGTACAAAAGCGTAGGGAGGAACTTATATGTAAGTGCACCAAAAAGGTATAGAATGATGCAATGTGATTAATTACAATAATAATGTAGATGTATACAATAGCAACGACATAATGTTGTTTTTGGTGTAATTTTCACAGTTGCCTCTCTCAAAGGATACTGATATGGATATCATTTTGATATCAACAAATACATGTATTGATATTTGTATATTAAATTTAATTTTTAAATATAATCATAGATTTATTTATAACTGAATGTAATAGAATTTAAGACTGCATTCACCATCGTTGATATAGATGTTATGTATTACATATAGCTAGTAAATTTGTTATATGTATAAACCATCTTAAAAATTTACATTTAAGTTAATCTATAAAGTTTTATTTTCATTATTATTTGAATCTGATATGTATTTCTTCATATACCTATCTATTTTTAAGTATCAAATATTTCATGTCAGTAAATATTCATGTTAACATGTATTCAACTGTTTCCATCTCCAGGTAGTCAAAGGTTTCATCCTTCTCTACACATCTCTGGCATTTAACATAACTTATTTTATTTTAATTCCAATTTTTTATCTCTCTAGAATTCCATACTAATATATGCAATATCTGGGTCCCACACCCAAGGAAAGATATTATAATCCATATCCATTGCGTGCGCTTGTCACTTTGTACCCTATAGATGTTAGAGTTTAGCATTGGATTGGACTGACTCGACCTAGTATGAAATTTGATCCACATAGTCTGGCTCAAACCCGAACTCTAAATCAATTGGGCGGGTTTTAGGCCATCATACGAGCTCATTTAGACTTCGGAGCTAGGTTTGGGCCTAGCAAGGTCCAAATATATTGACATCAATCTTGCTAGTATAATAAGATGCTGCCATTAAATAATATTTTATTGAAGTTCTTATAACATTGTGCATAGAGTTATGTTTTTAAAATATCATTTCATTACAATTTCTATTTAAAAAACTAATATTATGCATTCATAACATTTGATATATGGATGTTATTTAAATTGAATTTGTTGATTCTGAGCATATTATTACTATGATGTTCATAGTTCTTTCTTTACTTTACAAATTTATAAGAATTAAAAAAGGTCCTATTTTAATTTTAAATTTATATATAGAAATATTTGTCGTAAATAAGTGGAAAAATAGCGTTGCAACAACAATTGAAATATGATAATAGAATTTAATATTTGTTACATATCTGACTTGTAGTTAAATGTATAACGATAGATGTTATTCATTACTTGATTCTCTAGATTCGTAAAGAATTTCATATCCATCGCGATGTTGTTAACAATAAATCATATTTTTATTGTAGGTATAAAGTTTTAATGAAAAAGTCAACTGACTTTTAGCAATGGTATATGACATCTGTTGAAAATTACAAGAATAGAGATGATTTTACATTGAACAATATTTGTTGTTATTTATTTATCAGCGAAGGATATAGCAAAAAAATGTGTAAATTATTCATTATCTTAGATCAATGTGGTTAATTAGACTATAATTGTCAATGACTACTAAACAAATAAATCATAATATCTTCTTCTAATATGCAACACTAATTTATATGCATTATATTAAATTCATCATGGAGTGTAATATTTTTCTTCAAAGATCCATGTTGCAATTATATATAAATAGACTTTTTGTTTGCAGCGAAGTGGCGGGTAATATTTTGTTACCTATCATATATATCTATATCCGATCTCTCACCATATCTGTTTCATATATATTTTGACATCCATATTTATATTTATTTTAAAATGATACGAACAGTGATATCACTTTGGTATCTATAATTATCCATATCCGTATTAATGTATAGATTTTCATGTGTAAATATAGTTGCAGGTTGTTTTTCCCCATATTATACCTTCTTTTTTGAAATAAATACAATGAATACATTTGTATCATATGTAATCTATATGGTGTGTATATATAAGCTAATATATAGAGAATTTATAATAATATGTGCATCAGACCCATGTCCATTTTACATCCATATTTAATTTTTAAGCAAACACAAACATACTCTTCATATCTACGTATTCACATCCATAATCATGTTGAAAAATGGACAAGGATATGATGACATCTATACCGGTATCCATATCCAACTGTTTGCGTCCCTATTTTTCGAGCATCCCTGATCAGAATATTGAATTACATAGACCATATCCATAGGTATGAATACAAATGCTCCAAAATATCTTAAAAATTTTACAGGTACATATTGGAATGTCATGAGCCTGCATTCTAAATGCTTAAGCCCTAACAACTTATTGGATTTAGGAATATCTAGATTTGTTAATAACTACCTAAATTGCTTGAGCTTAAATTATCAAGCAGTAACTTTCCACTCTTATAATAACAATTTCACGCTTTGTGGGTATTAAATGCTATATAATATTCGGAATATTACAGTATGAGAAGTGATCATGTGATATGGGGTCCTTGAGAGATGGTGAGATGGGCAATCCCAACCACTCATTTTACCATCATTCACATATGAAACCTTGAGGGATCTAGATCACCATATATCATCGTGGTATCACTCAAAATTTAATTTAATTTGACGCCTATATCCCATCCACCAAGACTATCGAATTTTAACAGTCATAGAATTGCTGAAATCGACCAATCAAGATGTATATGTTGGGAGTGTTTTTTACACGAAATTTGAAACACACATTCCACTCATTATTTTGTCTAAATCCTAAGATTTCTTGTCGTGAATGACGTAAAATGAGTGGTGGAGATTACCTATCTCGCCATCTCACATGATCGCTCGTCTTACATGTATTACTTTATAAGGCATAATGTGTTGACTCCAAGTATACGAGGACTTTGTCGAATCAAATACTAGTGTATAAAACACAAGATGTTTGGTTGTGCAAGCTAGCAGACGAATTTATACAGAAGATTATTAATTAAGTTTACCTGGAAGACTATTCCTATAAATCTAAAGAAATAGAAGAAATCATTAGGATGATATTAACTACACGCATCATTTTTTTCTTCAAACTTTCAAACTAGACACATTATTTATTCCCACAAGAACTTTCCTTGATTCATAGGTATCTTAGAACTAGTCCTTCAAGAGATGTAGATTGCCTTTGGAATGAAGGATACATACGAGGTTTTGACTTAATTAACGGCACGCCATCTTTCCCATTTCTTGCATTCGAAGCCCTACACTACAACAAAATTGAACTATAGTGATGTTTTTTCAAAATCTGTCACTAAATTAGTCGTTGTTAAATATATTTAACAACGATATTATTTGTTGCGAAATGAGTTTCGTACTTGAAATTAGCTACGAATAGTATATTTGTCACTATATCATTAGCAACGGTCTATATAGCAACACTTAATTATTGTAATTTTTCAGAATATCAACTAACTGCCTCTATGTTTTTAGTTCAATATTTAGCGACGATTAATTAGAAGTTTGAATATAGCAACGGATAAGCGTTGCTATGTGGACCGTTGCTAATGATATAATGACATATATGATACTCGTCGCTAATTTCAAGTATGAAAAATCATTTTGCAATGAACAATATCATCGTTATATATTTAACAACGGCTAATTTAGTGATGGATTTTGAAAAAAATGTCACTATAGCACAATTTTGTTTTTGTACTACCTGATATAGGAGAAAGATTCGAGTCTCGCGAACTCACGAAGAACTAACCAAAGGACATTCTTCACATTTTCCAAAACCAAATGTGTTCCCAATCTAATGTCCCATTTGTCAAACTAACCTCCATATGTATATAAATACACACACATATACATATATCGGATTTCCTTCTAATAGAATGTAGTTCTTCCTGAGTTCAGGAAGGCCAGCTTTTTTTGTAAAATAACACAATGATGTTAGTAGAAGACACATACAGTTTGTATTATAATGTGCAATTTTAATGTTTGTATTACAATGTGCAATTTTAATGTTTGTATTACAATGTGCAATTTTATGTGCGGTTTTGTATTTATATCATTCACTCCATTTCAAGAGAAGAGGTAGATGAAGGGAAAAGGTGCTTGAGTTTGAGGAAAGACCCCAACTTTTCTTCAACTTCACACCTAATCAAGGAATTGGAAACGTAGGGAAAAGGGGTCGGTCAAAGAGGACGGTAGGAAATTCAGAGGTATTTTTCAAGCAAATTGTACCAAAGTCAAATTAAACTCTCTATTGCTTCACTCGGTCTCCATAAATGTGCAATTGCCATCCCAACTCCAAGCTTTTATTTGGTTGGGGAGGGTGAGATTAGTATGTATAACTATAGGGGAAAGTTGGTAAAATAGTAATGGAGATCTCATCATGAATTATATTAATAATTGTGTTAACACGTGCATTGCATAGCACGTGATTTTTTTTATTCCAAATTTATTATATTTTTACATCCATTCTTTCAAGCGATATTTTTTAGCTTGGTGTGAAATTATTTCATTTGGATAAACATGGATTTTGTAACCATTTTGTAATCATTCCCTCTAAAGTTATCTTGGGGGAGTTATTAAATGGTTGTGTGGACAAGAAAGAATAATGGATTGGCAATGAACACGTTTTTTGTTTTTCTTTACACACAAACATATACATGCACATATATGTATATAATATATATAGGGTTTATCCAATGGATCCCTACCCATTAGAGAATAGACGAGCCTCTAATCTCGACCGCTAGATCTTAATCCGACGATCAGTAATGGATTTTTCGGTGATTTTTTTAATTTTTATTTAAAATACCGTCATGTAATTTCATCACTATATCTCTGTAATATGCCATTTTCCATACAGAACATGTAATTTTAAAGGTCTTAGAATTACTATAATCGACCTATTCTAATTTGAAGGCATATGAGTATCTGTTTCTAACGACATTAGAATGACATATTAAAGGGATATAGTGATGAAAATACATGATGTTATTTTTTTAAAAAAATAAAAAATATCGGAAAATAGGGTGGGGGCAGCTCCATTGAACCCATATATATAGGGTAAAATGGGTCTGCCTTTGGGGGAGCTAACTTGGCTCCCCGCCCCATTTTCCTCATTTTTTTATTTTTTTGAAAAATATTTTATGGATTTTCATTATTATGTCCCAATATTATGTTATTCAAATTTCATGCGAAACAAAGACTCTGATGACCTCCATCTAGGCGAGGTCCATTTCAACAATTCTGCGACCATTAAAAAATGACCGTCTAGATGGAGGCCGCACGAGTCTCTATTTCTCACGAAACTTGAATGACATAATATAGCGATATAGTGAAGGATTCTCACGGATTTATTTTTCAAAAACATAAAAAAATATGGGAAAAATGGAGCGGAGGGAGCCAAGTTAGCTCCCACAGAAGGTAACCCAATTTTACCCATATACACACACATACATATATGTATATGATACACACATATAAATATATAATTACTACAACAAAATGGGATGTGTTTTATCACTACAACAAAATAGAGCTAATCGACAGATAATTTGATAACTTGTTATATCTTTAATTTTATATTTATATTAACAAATATTATTCCTTGCAAAATTATCATTGATTCTTGAAATTTGTAAGGAATGTTGTATTCATTTCTATATTGCTAACAAGGAATTCTATATCAATAACTACTAATTAATCATGTTAAGTTTTTCTTATATATAATCTTTGATGAATTAGCAACCATCAATACATACATTGCTAGAAATGAATACGAAAAGTTTGTTGTTATATATTTAGGTATAGAAAGCAACCTTCAAATTATTTTAGACTGCATGTTAAAATCATTACGAAAAATTTGTTGTTATTATTGGTAAGTGACTTGAGCTACAGATTAGCTTGTTAAAAATCACATCATGCACGCTATTAAATTATTACGCTTTTAAATGGGATGCATTTACTTACTCCGAAATAATTGTAAAAGAATAACAATCCACAACAACTTTCGTTGAATTCGGTAAAAGAACGTCAAAATATTCAACAAGAATTTTCCGTATATCTCGTTCTAATTTAGGAGCCTTGAAATGTCGAATGAATGACTAATCTTTAGTAAAATGATTGACCGATTTAAAGTAATATGTATTCATACTTTTCTTCACATGATAGAGATGAATCAATTCCTTAGCAGCAAAGATTAATTCGTGTGGAATAGAAAATGATGAGATCGCTAAATCTTATCATTAATCACATTATTAGAGACAGATAAATAATGTTATATACGTCTCGGTATTGAAGTCTTTAACATATTTAAGTTTGGAATTTTACAAATGTGTCCTTCCGAGTTTTCCAATAACACTTATACGATTAATATTTTTGAATTTACACTTGTGCCTCTATATTCATACAAAATCCATAGTTTTTCCCTTGTGTTAATATATCACATGAGTACAAGCATAATGATGTAAGGATATTATAATGAATTTTGTAAGAATACATAGAGAGAGATAGAAATGGGCTGCAGTAGGCTGCACCCGCTTCATTTTTCGATTAATTTTTGTTATTTTTTTGGAAAATGTCATCATATATTTTCATTATTATACCCTCTAATATGTCAATACAGTTTCACCAGAAACAGAGACTTCTATGCCCCCCATCTTGAATAGGTAATTTTAGCAGTCTTAGAATTGTTATAATCGTCTTGTTCTGGATGGAGAACATATGAGTCTCTATTTTGATGAAATTGGAATGCCATATTAGAGAGAAATAGTGATGAAAATATATGACGGTGTTTCTTAAAAAAATTATTCAAGAAATGGAGCGAGGCAGCTAACAAGGTAGCCACAATTTTTTCATATATATAGGTACAAGTATGAATGCTAAAAAAATCAAGGCAATAGTATTACCTTCAAGTTTTATGTAAATCAGAGGGTGGATGACCTTAAATGTTGGGATCTTAAAACTTGCATCAATGTGAATTTTTCCAATGAATTTTATGCACCCTAACTTTTTTGCAATGTGCTCATATATTCTTGCAAAATTTACTAGCACCCTAACTTTTGTGCAATGTGCTCATTGACAAACCCGGAATTCAGCCTCTTAAGACTGTCGTTTTAATACGTTGTAGTCGGCTGAATTGGATCCATCAAAAATCACTTGGATTGATTTATCAATGAACTGCAAGCGGTCGATTTTATTTTACTTGAGCAAGCCCAAGGTCGAACTCAGGGACACGAGCCTCTAAAGTATTTATTTAGACTCTCATTATTCAGATTAAGTGATGAATTAATGGTTCATAGGTCGACCCACAGAAAGACAGACCATGCAAACACTTTTGGATTGATTTTTATAATGCCATGAAATGAGAGTGAAAATAAACACAAATAATGCCCTAATCAGGTAAAATATATGAGCCAAGAAACTGTAGTCAACTTCAGGATCCATTAGTGAAACAAATTTCATTGATGAATTAATGAAAGGCATGAGAAATCATTACATGAGAGATTCTATATTATTAAAATTAATCATCATAGATCAAAGTGAGAAATCAAAAATCAATCATGTCATTAGAAAGAAATGAGATAAGCTTCGAAACGAGACTGAAATCGACTAAAACAGAGCTCGAATGCTCAAGATATACACGAAAGAGTCCATGAGCATAAATGCAAAGAAAACATGAGAAATAAATAGGATAAACATTGCAAACAAGTCCTTAGAAGGATTAAAATGCAAATATGAAAAGTTGTGAAGCCTTCCCTGTAATTTACCCACACGCACAGGGTTAAAATACAATTATTGAAACATGGAGGGGGGTCAGGTGTGAGTTACCCCAGACGCGTGTGGTTTGCACGTGCTCATTGGACCCGGATGCAAATTGGAGAAAATGGCAGGGCTTCCCTGCAAATTGCCCATCGCTCATGTGACATGAGCACGTGAGACCAGGCTTGGACATCGGTGCAGGCTCGGTGTGAGGCTCGGTCCACGTTTCGTCAGCTGGAGGTCTGGCCTGGCTCGGGTACTCCGAGCCTAGAGGCTCTACGGGGAGACTCGGGTCGAAGACGTGGCTCTTCTTGGACCATCCGATCATAGAGATCGGACGACCGTTGGACAAGCTAGGGGCGTCGACGTGTCCTCCTATGGGCCGTTGGATGAGCACTGAGAGGGTGCCATCCAATGGTACCTGCACGATCTGGAGGCTACATCCTCCGCCGATGGTGGCGACGCTAGCTGGGCTCCGACGGTATAGCACGAGCTCCACCACCGCCCGCCGCTCTCAATGAAGCTCCAGGAACGATCTTGGAAGGCCGGTGGCTAACTTCGAAGCACGACCACGACACTGGAGCGCCGGGAGGAGGTTGGAGATGCTTGTACGCTGGAGGCGAAGCTCGCAAACAGAGCCCAGACGTGGTTCCGGCCAATGAAGACATTCACCTGCAGTTGTTAGTGATCGATAATCGAAGCATGCAAGTGAGAAGTGCAAGTGAGTGTGACTGAGATGGAGTCCTGCGCGAGTGGGTTGGGGGGGGGGATGGGAGACTGATGCTCCATCTCCAGTAAACTGGAGAGGAGGTGGGGTGGAGGTGTTCAGATGATGAAGAAGGAGGAATGGAGATTTAAGGCGTGCATGAGGACGATGGAAGAGAGGTGAAGCTCGAGGGAGGATCATTGGAAAGTGGTGGTGCAAGTAGAAGACTAATAAATTAAGAGAAATTTGATGAAAAATCAAAGAAAGATCGAGAGGTGCTTACCCAACATTTTAGCGGATGCTGGGTCTGGGCTTGAGCTCCTAGGAGGAGCTCGGGTCGTCGCTGACCTCCAATGACCACGAGGAGCAGCTCGTCGGTGTTAAATGATCGGAGACATGGCCTTCCATGGCTATGGGTCTCACCAGAGCTATGGTAGTTGTCGCGATCTCGATCCGGCCTGCTCTTGTCACGGGGAGGCAGAGAGGAGTTGGGCCACAACTCGCATACAAGTGGACAATCGTAACGGTGACCAGCGAGGGCTTATTTGAAGAAGGGAAGTTGGAAGCTCTGATGGTGGACGACGTGGGTTGTGGGCGTGCTATGGAGAGAGATAGAGGGAGACGTGGAGAGTGTGGGTACCCGTGAGGAAGAAGGAAGTGAGGGCTTGAAGTGGACGTGGCCAGTGAGTGGATAAAATGGCATTCAACGTCAGGAAAATAGAAAGGGGACGTCGTGCGCGAGATGGTGAACGTGGAGGAGAAAAACGGGGTCTGGAGGAAGGCAACGAAGGATTGGTCGTTAGATCTTGCAATCCAATGGTTCGGAGAAGGGCGCGAAGATGTGGCCCTGATCTCATCGATCAGGCTGCAATCGATGGTTGTGGGGGTGATGCATGTCACCATTGGATCTCATGATCCAACGGATGGCAGAAGGGTGGTGACAAGCGGTCCAGATGCTATCTGGAGATGCATCGGATGGCTAAGATTGATGCGGAGGCCAACGTCTGAGATTGGAGTGTTGTGGAGAAGATCGAGCGGTGTTGGAGGGCGACACGTGGCGTGAGGAGAGGCGGGCGTAGACGGATGTATAAGATGTTGATCTGGGGCATGAATCAGAGGGTGGAGGATGGAGTGCAAACGTGCGATCGAGACTGAAGGGGAAGTGGGCGATCAGACTGTGGAGGATGGAGGGCACGTGGCGGAAAGGGAAGAGGGCCACATGGCTTAACTGGAAGGAGCCACGTGGCCCAATCAGGTTATTTATGAAGAAAAACTTAAAAAAAGGTGGAGAAAATGACTGAATTTGGAAAAACTTGAAACATGAAAGTTGTAGCTCTCGATGAGATCTACAAGTTTTATGTTGACCAAAAAAGCAAAAAAGGACAAATAAAGGGAGAAACATTTTTGTAAGTGTTTTTAAGGATATAAAAACACTACAATTTTTAATTTTATCATTTTTTGTATTTTTAAATTATTCCAAGACTCCTATATATACAATGATTTATCTGATTTTTATTAACATCAATTTAAGCTAGGGGTTAATATCTAGAAATTAATATGATGAAATCAAAGTTCATCATCCTCCTATACTTAAACTATTCTCGTCCCCGAGCATCTCAAAAAATGAAAAAGTTGGATTAACCCATAATTGTGCATGTAAGTACAATATTTGTTCTGTTCAAGAACTCCCGATTTTTGTGATCCAAAATTTCAGAGTTGAGCCTAGCCTTAATCAAGAGGTATCCAATTTCTCTAATTTTTTCAGACTCTCTCTGTATACGTATAAACTAAGGATATGGCATTAAATGTTGACCGCAGTTACGAGAATAGAGTCACTACTTCACCTAAGGTTCCCATCCAAGAAATTCTCCTAAGGACCAAATCCTCAACATTAGGGAATAAACCAAATATTGCAATCAATCCACCGTCTCTTTAGTTGTCAGACTTAGAAGTGTAGGTGGCAGACCAATTGATGAAGGGCACAGGATTGTTTCATTTCTTCTCTCCCTCTCATTGGAATAAGGATCGCTCGAGTGCCTTATTAGCTCAACGCATATTTTGGCGTTGATCAGTGCGTCCGTCAAGAGAAGTTGAAGTCGTCTGCACTTGTTTTCTTGGGAATAAACCAAGGTGTGCCTTTTTTGAGTATCTATTATACCTTCTACACCAAGACTTGTAGCATTTACGATGCAGAGCCCTTTTTTGGTGCAAGCCCGACTCTTGGTCCTAATAGCGGTGGTCCAAGTGGACACTTTGAAATGTTTGTGAGCGCTCGCCTTTGGTGGAAGCTCTTTAATATTTGACTTTGCAGGATGAGAGATTTTTCAACATTTGTATTTCTTTGTATTTATTTTTGGCTAGCTCCATTGCTTTTACCAAGAGTTGTGCACACCGATCAATAGATTTTTTATTTTATCACACCCTGGCACTTAGGTAAATGTCAAGAGATTAGCATAAGAACCATGTTCTCATACTGGCAAAAAATACTGACACTCTGGTTTTATGAAGCCTTCAATGATTTTATCCCATCCTCGAGCATCATTAAATCGAGCCCAAACTTGAATTCCTCATCCCAGTCCCTCAAGTGAAATTTCAACTCCTCTCATCATAACCGCAGTCGTGAATGCGGAGCGTTGATCATATTCGTAAGGTTAGAGACAAAGCACACAATATAGCATGCAAATCTGACAAACTAGGAAAATGTGGATAATTAAGTCAGAGACCCTGATGACTAAGGCTGGTTAACTTAAAATCTCAAGACCTCTCAAACCAAGTGTTCTTGAACATCACTGATTGAAAGTGGAAGTGTCAGGGATTTAAACCAACTCCTTCATTCATTTTTTTAAACAATATTTACAGACTCAAGTTAGGCTCGTTTAAAACTTCTTTTTGAAAAAGAATTTTGAAAAGACTTTTAAAACATTGTCACATAAAAAGATTTTTCAATTATTTTTCAAATGATTTTTCGAAACAAGTAAAACTCATTTTTCAAATCATTTTTAAAATATTTTTCTTCAAAATAATGTAAAATAGTAAAGAAAGTTTTTCAAACTTTGAAAACATTTTGTCCAACTTAGTTCAATAGATATATACTCGATCCCAGAAAAATTTATTTTTTTTAATTTTCAAAATAGAGCTATGGCTAATGTATATATATGTATATATTGTATACACGGTATACCCCCCTATACTTAAATCTTGCTATGTCCTCATAGCACTAAGCGATACAAAGCCATAGCTCAAGTTTAAATATAGGAAAGGATACAAGAACTGAGGACGACACCCCCTATACTTAGGTTAGAAATAATCTAAGTATCAGAAAGAAGGATAAATGAGTAAGGAATTTATGGGGACTCAGGGCATCCCTATACTTAGACTGAGAATAGCCTAAGTACATAGATAGATAAATGATGTTGGAGAAACCTGAGGGGAACAAAGAAGTTAGGGTGAATTTACAAGTGAGTGAATGAATCTATGGAGATGAATGGAGCACCTAAGGTCTAGGGGAGGGTGTTGAAACAAACAAGGCTCAATCAATCAACCAATACCCTTTGATTCACCAACTCACATGTGAAACCAACAAGTGTTGGTTATTGATCTTGTCATTTTTATTGGTGACAAAATCATTCTAATTTACGCAAGGATATGTCAAATCCTAACATCCTACGTAAACAGAGTGTTGGTCTCCCAAAACGCAATTTTTACTCCATTTTATTGGTCAACTTGCATTAACAGTTCCAATTATTATCTTTAAGGTTATCGGTGTTTTAATACGAGTATAAATCAATCAAACATCATCTACCGCTCATTCCCAATTTCCATTAATCCTAAGTGATAAAGCCAGGAAGGGAGGTCGAGAAAAAGCCAATGCATTCGATAAAATCATGATCTATGTTAAGAGAAAACTTGCAGTGCCTTGAGCTAAATTCGTGAAAAATAAGACTGGATTAAAAACTAAAAATTGAATGTATGCAATTCGATGAAAACCACACCTAACATGCTTCTATTAGAGAGGAAGAACTAATTTTATTTTTGGCTAAGTGAAGTGATTATTACTTATGTCTCAAATTAAAATGCGTCCTACCTACGATCAAACATATAGAATAAAAATATGAAATAGCTCGTAGAGTCTCGTGTCTGATCCTACGTCAACACTCAAGTGAGGAAACCCCACACAACCACCGCTGCTTCGTTCATTTACAATCGTGAGTCTTCAAACGAAGACCGCTGCAAAGATGATTATTTACATGGAATGCATGAAATAAAATGTGAGACAATAATCCTCTTCAATTTTCTCCAATGATTGCTTCTGCAGCTCCTCGTAGTGGGAGCTCCTACTCCTTGCCTCCTTGATCGTCAAGGGACCCTGCCACTAAAAGCAATCATTAGATATATATATTCAGAGAATCATCAATAATGCAAGGAAAACAAGACATATAGGTTATAAAATCACCACTTAATCAAATAGTAAAAATCCTAATAAAACAAAAAATGAGCTGTGTCCCTAGCAACGACTCCATTTGACGAACCTGGAGATTTAGCCTCTTAAGAATGTCATTTTAATGCGTTGTAGTCGGCTGAATTGGATCCATCAAAAGCCACTTGGATTGATTTATCAATGAAATGCAAACGGTCGATTTTATTTTACTTAGGCAAGCTCAAGGTCGAACTCAGGGACACGAGCCTCTAAAGTATTTATTTAGACTCTCATTATTCAGATTAAGTAACGAATTAATGGTTCATAGGTCGACACACAGAAAGACAGACCATGCAAACACTTTTTGGTTGATTTTTATAATGCCATGAAATACGAGTGAAAATAAATACAAATATGCCCTAATCAGGTAAAATATCTGAGCTAAGAAACTGTAGTCAACTTCAGGATCCATTAGTGAAACAAAATTCATTGATGAATTAATGAAAGGCATGAGAAATCATTACACAAGAGATACTACATTATTAAAATTAATCATCATAGATCAAAGTTTCAATCAGAAATCAATCATGCCATTAGAAAGACAATGAAACAAGCTTCAAAACGAGATTGAAATCGACTAAAACAGAGCTCGGATGCTCAAGATATACACGAAAGAGTCCAGGGGCATAAACACAAAGTAAATATGAGAAATAAATAGAAAACATTACAAACAGGTCCCTAGAAGGACTACAATGCAAATATGAAAAGTCACAAGGCCTTCCCTGTAATTTACCCAACGCATAGGGGTTAAAATGCAATTATTGAAACCCAGAGGGGGTCGGGTGCAATTTACCCCAGCACGCATGGTTTGCACGTGCTCATTGGACCCGGATGCAAATTGGAGAAAATGCTGGGCTTCCATGCAAATTGCCTATCGCTCACGTGACATGAGCACGTGAGACCAGGCTTGGACGTCGGTGCAGGCTCGGTGTGAGGCTCGGTCCACGTGTCGTCAATCGGAGGTCTGTCCTGGCTCGGGTACTCCGAGCCTAGAGGCTCTACGGGGAGGCTCGGGTCGATAACGTGGCTCTTCTTGGACCATTCGATCATAGAGATTAGACGACCGCTTGACAAGTTAGGGGCATCGACATGTCCTACTGTAGGCCGTTGGATGAGCACCGGGAGGGTGCCATCCAATGGTACCTGTACGATTTGGAGGCTACATCCTCCACCGATGGTGGCGACACTAGCAGGGCTCCGGCGACACTGCACGAGCTCCGCCACCGCCCGCCGCTCTCGATGAAGCTCCAAGAATGATCTTGGAAGGCTGGTGGCTGACTTCGAAGCACGACCAAGACGTTGGAGCACCGGGAGGAGGTTGGATATGCTTGTACACCGGAGGCGAAGCTCGCGAATAGAGCTCAGATGCGGTTCCAGCCAATGAAGGCATTCACCTACAGGTGTTAGTGACCGATAGCCGAAGCGTGCAAGTGAGAAGTGCAAGTGAGTCTGAGTGAGATGGAGTCTCGTGCGAGTGGGGGGGATGGGAGACCGATGCTCCATCTCTGGTGAACTGGAGAGGCGGTGGGGCAGATGTCTTCGGATAATGGAGAAGGGAGAATGGCGATTGAAGGCATGTGCGTGGATGATGGAAGCGAGGTAAAGCTTGAGGGAGGATCATTGGAAGGTGGCGGTGCAGGTAGAAGACTAAACAATTAAGATAAATTTGATGAAAAATCAAAGAAAGATCGAGAGGTGCTCACCTGGCGTTTTGGCGGATGTTGGGCATGGGATTGAGCTCCTAGGTGGAGCTCGGGTCGTCGCTGAACTCCACCGACCACGAGGAGTAGCTCGCCAGCGTTGAATGGCCGGAGACAGCCTACCACGGCTATGGGTCTCACCGGAGCTATGGTCATTGTTGCGACCTCGATCCGGCCTCCCCTTATCACGGGGAGGCGGAGAGGAGCTAGGCCACAACCTGTGTACAAATGGACAATCGTAACGGTGGTAGACGAGGGCTTATTTGAAGAAGGTAAGTTGGAAGCTCTAATGGTGGACGACGTGGGTCATGGGCATGCTATGGAGCGAGATAGAGGGAGATGTGGAGAGTATGGGTACCCATGAGGAAGAAGGAAGTGAGGGCTTGAAGTGGACGTGGCTAGTGAGTGGAGAAGATGGCAATCGACACCATGAAAATAGAAAGGGGGCATTGTGAACGGGATGGCGAACATGGAGGAGAAAAGGGGGGTCTGGAGGAAGGTGATGAAGGATTGGTCGTTGGATCTTGTGATCCAACAGTCTGGAGAAGGGCGCGAAGATGCAGCCCTGATCACATCGATCAGGCCGCAATCGATGGTTGTGGGGGTGACACGTGTCACCATTGGATCTCATGATCCAACGGTTGGCGGAAGGGTGGAGACAAGCGGTCCAGATGCTATATGGAGATGCATCTGATGGGTAAAATTGATGCGGAGGCCAACGACTGAGATTGGAGCATTGTGGAGAAGATCGAGCGACGCTGGAGGGCGACACATGGCGTGAGGAGAGGTGGACGGAGACATACATATAAGATGTGATTTGGGGCATGAATCGGAGGGCGGAGGATGGAGCGCAAATGTGCGATCGAGATTGAAGGGGAAGCGGGTGATCGGGCAGTGGAAGATGGAGGGCACGTGGCGGAAAGGGAAGCGGGTCACGTGGCTCAACCAGAAGGAGCCATGTGGCCCAATCAGGTTAGTTGCGAAGAAAAACTCGAAAAAGGTTGAGAAAATGGCCGAGTTTGGAAAAAAACTCAAAACATGAAAGTTGTAGATCTCGATAAGATCTACAAGTTTTATGTTGACAAAAAATGTAAAGGAGGTCAAATAAAGGGAGAAACTTATTTGTGAGTGTTTTTAAGGGTATACAAAAACTGCAATTTTTAATTTTATCATTTTTTGTAATTTTAATTTATTTCAGGACTCAGATATATACAATGATTTATCTGATTTTTATTGACATCAATTTAAGGTAGGGGGTTAATAACTGGAAATTTAATATAATGAAATCAAAGTTCGCCACTCTTATATTCATGCAAAATTTACTACACTACCTTCCGCTAGTGTAACAGAAGGGAACAAGTATAGCAACGGAAAAACACTATTGTGAATATTGTAACAATATAACAACACAATTATATTTTAAAAAATAGATGTATTGGAAAGTCACAAGTGTGAAAATCTCATTTTCCTTTGGTTATATAAAATGAAAGAAAATTATCTTCAAATAATTAACTGATTTCACTTTTCTTCTGTCTTGCTACCTTTGGAAACAGACAGAAAGTAATAAAAATGTGTATTTTTCTTATTTTTTACGTTTCATCAAAGGATGTTGGATCCAATGGAGGCTTTGACCGCTTAGTTATAGCAGATAAAGAATGAGATGCAACCACAGACACACCTAAGAGGCGCATCAGTGAGAGATGCCTAGAACCCGAGGGCAGGTGAAACACATCATTGGATATGGCCCTAAGCATCTTCAAAGTCGTCGTTGTCGTTCTTTTTGATGTAGTTTAAAACTAATGTGATATAAGGCCGGGAAGATAAATGACCATCTCAAATCCATTAGTCGCGGATCATATTGAAACAATTCTTAAAGATCCCCTATTACTTTTAAAATCTAGGCACAACACTGAGAATGAGTGTATAGTTTAGGGATTTTTTTGTAATTTTATTAAAAAAAGGAGACGAGAGAACTTACAAAATATACTGGTTGCAAACGTGGATGCATGTGGACAAGAGAGAAACTGGCGTTGCAAACCCTAGATTTCCTCCACATACTTATACGAAAATCTACTTAAATATTTTTGTCCCGAAATGCATGTTGTTAATTTAATACACGAGACATCCAAACAAATACTCCCACCAACCAATGCATTCCATATATTCCGTCTTAGCCCTACTTATACGAAAACCTTTAGTCTCCAATGCATGTCTCCAAACCTCAAGCTTCTCACTTATATAATAAGGGTAAAATGAGGCTGCCTTTTACGGGGAGTTAACTTGGCTTCAGTCACATTATTTTTCATTTTTTTGAAAATTTCTTTCGTGGAATTTCATCACTATATGCTTATATTATGTCTTTAAAATTTCATGCGAAACAGAGATTCCTACGGCCTCCATCCAGACAATCATTTTTTAACGATAATAGAATTGTTAAAATCGACCCCGTATGAATGGAGGTCGTAGGAATCTCTATTTCGCACGTAATTTTAATGACATAGTATAGGGATATATTGATGAAAATCCATGGAAGAAATTTTCAAAAAAATAAAAAATAAGAAAAATGAGACGGGGGAGCCAAGTTAGCTCCCCCATGAGGGCAGCTCCATTTTACCCATATAATAATGAAAGCATATATGATTACAGAAATAGAAACATTTATAAATTATAAAGGTTAAATGGGGTTGCTCCCACAGGGGGAACTAACTTGGCTCCCTCGCTCCATTTTTTCCATTTTTTAAAATTTTTTTCTGTGGATTTTCATGAATATATACATGTATCATGTCATTAAAATTTCGTGTGAAACAAAGATTCCTACGGCCTCCCTCCGGACGGGATAGATTTTAGCAATTATGTTACCGTTAAAAATTGACCGTCTGGATGGAGCTGTATGCGTTTCTGTTTCGCGTGAAATTTTAATGACATAATATAGGGATATAGTGATGAAATTCCACTCAAGAAAATTTCAAAAAAAAATTAAAATAGAAAAATAGAGCGGGAGAGCCAAGTTAGCTCCGCATGTCGGGCAGCCCCCATTTACCCCAAATTATAATAAATGTACTAAGCCTTCTCCCACTATAAGTAGGGTCGGCTACATAGATTCTTGCTCAAATCCATGTTGAAAGATTCGACTATTTTTTACGCTGGCCGTCGACTACCTAACACAACCACTGCAACAGTGGGATTTGAACCCTGGTCTTTTGTGTCGTAGACATACTGTACTACCACTATACCATTAAGTGGGTACTTACCCCAAATTATAATATATAAAAATATTTTATTTCCGTCGCCAATGCCTTTTTGGCCGAGTAGTTAAAGCGTGTGCCTGCTAAGTACATAAGGTTTCCCTCACCAATTTCTCTCGCTTACCAGAATACCATAACACAAAGAGGCATCTTCAAAATGTTACCCGAACACCACAATGATTTCTAGGTGTCCTGTTACGTTTCATCAAAGGATGTTGGATCCAATGGAGGCTTTGACCGCTTAGTTATAGCAGATAAAGAATGAGATGCAACCACAGACACACCTAAGAGGCGCATCAGTGAGAGATGCCTAGAACCCGAGGGCAGGTGAAACACATCATTGGATATGGCCCTAAGCATCTTCAAAGTCGTCGTTGTCGTTCTTTTTGATGTAGTTTAAAACTAATGTGATATAAGGCCGGGAAGATAAATGACCATCTCAAATCCATTAGTCGCGGATCATATTGAAACAATTCTTAAAGATCCCCTATTACTTTTAAAATCTAGGCACAACACTGAGAATGAGTGTATAGTTTAGGGATTTTTTTTGTAATTTTATTAAAAAATGGAGACGAGAGAACTTACAAAATATACTGGTTGCAAACGTGGATGCATGTGGACAAGAGAGAAACTGGCGTTGCAAACCCTAGATTTCCTCCACATACAGTGGACGAGAATCTACTTAAATATTTTTGTCCCGAAATGCATGTTGTTAATTTAATACACGAGACATCCAAACAAATACTCCCACCAACCAAATCGAAACCAGAAAACATCCTTTAGAATGCCATGCTATTTTTGTCCCGAAATGCATGTTGTCTCATGCTTAATTAGTTGTGGGAATATTTGGTTTTGGAAGAAAGTAGGATAGTCTTGCTATTATATATGTTTATGGGATTTTTACATTGGTGCCCTTATTAAGTTTACCAACATGTTCTTTATCTATTTCATATTTATATGATGACATACATATTTATATTTATATTCATATTGATAAGGGGACCTTCAAATGACGTGTCTCTTTCTTGAGTTTGAAAGTACCAATGTCAATTTAGTAAATTCTGTAACAATCTTATAAAGTATAAATTTCACATTGTAAAAAAAATGACGATCAGACTGTTTCGTAAAATATAACATCCATATGTAAGTAACATTTTCGTCCAATATAATAATAATTTCATAATTATCGTCATGACTGTACCTCAGATAAAATTATCTCGTCCTGGAGAATCATAGGAGACAGTTCAGTGAAGTTCCTGGGACGGTTGTGATCGTCCCCTATGACTACCATAAGAGATGGTTGCGACCGTCCCATATGACAAGATTTTAGGAGACGGTCAGGAAAGGACCATCCTCTGAGACTCTAATAGACGGGACGATCACGAATGTCTCCTAAGTATTAATCATACGGGACGGTCATGACCGTCCCTTAAGCATAATTATGTCGTCCTTTATGGCAAATAGGAAGCGATTTGTAGAGACGGGCAAGCGACCATCTCGTATGACCAGACGAGATAGTCGCCCAATCAAAAGGGATGGAATTCGACTATCGCATGTTCTATATTTTCCTGTAGTGCATGTTATGTTAACATTTATTATTAAATGTATATCATAGTAAATTGTAAAATAAATATAAAAAATACCTACTTTCCTAAACTCAGGAAAGACCCATATTATCTGGAGTTTCTCTTGTATTTATATTTATATTTATGATAATATACAGGAGTTTATCATAATTTAGTTAAACCATTATAGATGATGGTCAAATGAGGGATTTTTTTTAAAATAATTACTAAAAAATTCTTAATTAATTAAATAATCATCAAGTCATAATATTTAAAAATATAGCCATCAATCGGCACCTGAGGTGCTGATTTGGGAAGTAATGTCCAAATCGGCACCTGAGGTGCCGATTTGGAAACATGAGGGATGGACTTGCAAATTGCCCAATGAGTTTGCCCAAATCGGCACCTCAAGTGCCGATTTGGGCATCCTCATGGGAAATTTGCATTTCCATCATTTGGGCCAATTTGTATTCACATCCCCTCGTTTGTTATCAATAGTTTTTTTCAATTAACATCTTTTGTTATCAAAAGTAGAGCATTACCCCACAAGGATATAATTACATTCGAATGGTAAATGCATATCTTTTCTGTTATTTAAATAATTCTTTTCAAAATTTTACTTTTTTTTGTTATAATTCTTTTTCTTTGTTATATTATATATTAAATCCTTTATTCTAATTAATTATATGTATACTTATAATATAATATATAATTAAATCCCTTATAATATAATATTGATCACATAATATTTAGAGAATAATGATACAATATATGTACCATTACAAAGTCTTCAGCTCGGGAAATCAATGTAGGTGAAGTTTTCAACATACATCTATATGAATTCGTATCCAATTATATGTTTCCCTAAATCTTCATCCTTCGATATAGATGGTGTGAATATGCATACGAAAATTGACGTATCTGATATGTATCTAATCCTTTTTCATTGTTAGTTAGCGTTGATCTGACCACTCACTACTAAAAGTCAGAGAACAGGCCACGGTTGTATATTGTTGCTAACTATTCTTTTACCGTGGCTAAAGAGTATTGGCGACAATAATATTACCGTGGCTAGTACCACCGTGTCAAAATGTTTACCGTGGCCAAAATTCATGGGTTTTTACCACGGAACAATTATCGTGGTTAAGGCTTTTCAACCACGGTATAAATATCATGGCTAAGATATTTACGCCATGGTAAAAATATCGTGACAAACACTTTAGGCACAATAACGTTATTGTGACCTATAATTTTTCACCACAGTATGATTACCTCGATGCAAAGTGATTAGCCACGGTAAATATACCGTGGCAAAAACAAATGCTTTTAAAAAAAACTCTTGGGCATGCCGATCGAAATATTCTTATAGCAAAAAATACTCTCGGACATGCCTATCAAATTATTCTTGTGTTGAATTACTCAAGATAAAATGTAAAATAAATTTTTAAATGTGCACATGGGTCTCAACATGTAAAGATAAACATATAACCATGCTAAACATAAGGACACATGAGGTAAGGTACATAGTTAAAAAAAATATACAATCATGTCTAAATAGTGATGTCCAATAAACCTGGTATTTACAATCATATCTACCGTAGCAAATAAATTTAGGCAACGGTAATATAGCGTAACCAATACATTTTAGCTTCAGTAATTTTACTGTGGCCTTATTGTGTGGCCAATACACTCTTTTCTAGTAGTGACTCTAGAATTAAATTGAATAAGTGACAATTATTACGTATAAGTATAATTAATTAGAATAAAGGATTTAATATATAATATAACGATGGAAAAGAATTACAACTAAAAAATTAAAATTTTGAAAAGAATTATTTAAATAACAGAAAAGATATGCATTTACTATTCGAATGTAATTATATCCTTATGGTAATGCTCTACTTTTGATAACAAAAAAGGTTAGTTGAAAAAAACTATTGATAACAAACGAGGGGATGGGAATACAAATTGGCCCAAATGATGGAAATGCAAATTTCCCATGAGGATGCCCAAATCGGCACTTGAGGTGCCGATTTGGGCAAACTCATTGGGCAATTTGCAAGTCCATCCCTCGTGTTTCCAAATCGGCACCTCAGGTGCCGATTTGGACATTACTTCCCAAATCGGCACCTCATGTGCCGATTGATGGCTATATTTTTAAATATTATGACTTGATGATTATTTAATTAATTAAGAATTTTTTAATAATTATTTTAAAAAAAGTCCCGTCAAATGATTACAATAAAATAAGAATATTAACATAACAACATCCAAGCTAGATCACACCTTAGCTATCCTCCTCTCAGAGCTCGATCACCTCCTTGAAGTTCAGGCTGACATTGTTGCCCTCCAAGTTGTCCGCTCTCTTGGGTCCTTATTGATTATGGTGCTCATGTGCAGTATGTCAAGGGTGTTACCTCTTCTCTATGACCCATCCCATCCCACATGAATTGTGTCCCCAGAGTTTCATAGCAATATTCTTACAAACTACTCCACAGTTTTTAGCATATTACATTACCCAAAGCTAGAACAAGACCCTCCTCTCATGTTTCATATTCGTTTGCATCAGCTCCTTTCTCACTCCCTCCAAAATGGTCGTAGAGCCCAAGTTTAGTCGATCGAAAGAACAATTAATTGACTAAAGAAGTCCTTGAATCGAGTGATTAGACTATCAATTGACTTAATCAGATAATGCAATTAATGACTATAATTTGCTAAAATAGATTAATCAGTGAATAAGTCAACAAGAAGTCGATCGTTGGCCTCAATCAGTAGATTGGATATATTTTTTGTAGAGATACATTTTTTGTGGATTTTAGTCGTTTTTTCTCTTCTAGATCCTAAAAAAAAGACAATAAAAGAAATCAAATCAGCGAGTCTTCATAAAAACAAATAGTCTGGAACTTTGACTGAGATAAATGTCTTCATTTTTTGTCTGGAACATACATTATTCAACATCTTTGTTGGAGGTAATTATCAAATCATACCTTCTATAACTTAAGATGATCATTCCGTGACTTGATCTCATACAATATAGAGTTTTTACATGTATAGAAGTGGTTAAAATATACTATTTGAGAGAGCTTGACATGAGATGTTAGTATTGTAGAAAAATGTAGCATGCATATACATACGAAAATCAGATTTACAACATGTTTTCAGTTAAAACCACGTTATGTATGCATCCAGATCGTTATTGACAAGAAAAATATCCGTATTAAAATCATAAGCACAGATTAGAGCAAGGGGAAAGTCCAGAAATATCATTATAGCAAACAATGCGATAAAGAAATAGAGGGTTACACATCACAATCGAAGTGTCTTGTTGTAGGACTCCCCTTAGAGAGATAATTCTCCTGCTTTACCGACGTACATGGCCTTGGCGTGTCACTCCAAAGATATGACGATTCCACGCTCGTTGACGGTGCGCATCGTGCCTGAGCATCCTCAAAAATCACCTTTGTAGACGAAGTCCGAGATCGCGAGAGAGAAAAGGGAGGCAGAGGGAATGATAACCGTAAGTATTCGCAACCCTAGTCCACAACTTTGAGAGTCGTACTTAAAGTCGTCATGGCAATTACACATCATGAGAGGATTAAGGAACGTGCCCATTGGAATTCAAATCAATCTGCTGTTACATAAAACTAGCCCAGTCTTTATTTCACATCACACTGTAATTGAGCCAGTGCTCGTGACCGACCCAGCCTAGTCCGACCGGTCCTTGCACAATGAGCAGGCACACGTACGTGTGTGGTGGTCCAAATTCCTCTATAATCTATTTCCAGACAAGTCTCAGGAATTCACACAAAAATCAAGTGTCAGTTTTGATACTCCAAGATGTGAGACTAAACAACACCCCCACAGGGTTGAAACATTGAATTCCAAGAATTGAGATACATCAATACAACTTGATAATGACCATCAATTTGAATAAAATATCCCAACAAGTTTAATTCTAACAATCCTTCACGAATTCACTATTGAAATATGAAGAGCCATAAATCTTAGGCTTCCACACTCTGCTTTCAGTAAAGGTACATTCTACTTTGAATCTTTACCTGAGTTGCCCCCTTTTACCATCACAGGAATAAAGTGAACTAAGTCTTGACCTTTAGTAGTGGTATCGAGTGGCAACAATAGAGTAAAGTCCATGGTGACAATCGTCTGATTTTGGTGCTATTAGTGTCCATGCAACCTACCATGTTTCATGAGTATATTAAGGATAAACCTTCATCCTTTATCTACGGCCCACAAAAATACTCATATAGGTGGAATTATCCAAGCATGCACTGATCGAATCCTACCTATAAAAGGCTTGAACCCATCAATAGCATGATGCTTAACCTTTTCATGCAGCTTTCATGCACTCAACTTCTCAGGGTTATGACTCACATGCAAAGTATTTCATAATGTGTGCCAACCAATTCCCTGTACATCTTGTTTTCCCATTAAACCAATTTGTGGGATCTCCGCTCATTTAGGTTGGGTTGCTAACACAGGTAAACTCTCAATGGGTTTCAACTCCATCCCAAGTCTGGATTTTTAGACTAAAGATCTATCAAGTCCCTTTGTAAGTGGATCTGTCGTGTTATCTTTGGTACCAACAAATTTCATGACAATTACTTAAGAATACACCAAATCCCTAATAGACTTAAGTCTAGCTGAGATATGTCTTTGACGAATCTCCATTTTATCACCTTTATTCTTTCATTTTATTCGGAAATCCCTACCTGAATGTATGTATATAGCATTAATTTGTATAGATTACTACTCAATAATTGATACATATATATTGTTTAAATATAATTATTTAATATCAAAATAAAAGAATAAAAGGGAAAAGAAAAAGAATGAAGTGTCAAAGACACTGAGTGACCTTAGACTCTGAGACCCAGTCATCATCATGACTTGATCGACAAGGAATAAAGTAGGAGGGGATAAGGAAGAGAAATTGTACAGATAATGTTGTAAAACCCTAATTTTTATTCATCAATAATTGTATTTTGAGACTTAAGTTATTCTTTATTATTTATAACTCAAATCAATAAACCTCATCATGAATGTTATAGGTAAAAACCAAAGAAAAATACAAAATTGATATCAGTAAAAAATAATACACAATGCACCCGGAACACATAGAATAAAAGACCGCAAAGAAAACTTCCCAGACCTGTACCTCCTCCATACATATTCAAATTCACCAAACTCATCTTTATTATTCCTAAAATTCAATTATCTATTTAATAAATGTGGTATCATTTAATTTAGAGTTGAGATGTAGAAGTTGGCTTTTGGGTTCCTATTGTATTATATACATGTATATAATAATTAATAAATTTATTATTTGTATTTTTAACTTATTTATACTTTTTCACACTTGTAAATATTATTCAAAATACATGTACATAACAAAAATAAAATAAGACCACTAAAAGGTCATTAAAATAAACAATGTACTTTAATATATAGGTAAACTATACCTATCATAGACCTATACATAATCATTTAAGGAAATGAATAAAATAAGAAAAATGAGATAAAAATATTTAAATGTATAATTAAGTAAGTTGTAAATATAGAAAGAATGTAAATAAAATAATAAATTGTACAATATAAAATAAAAATACATCATATACATGTATACATACATATATATATACATGTAAATATTATTATTTAATAAATAGTCTTTTATAAATAAATAAAAATCAGAATAAAATACTATGTAAAATAACAAATATTTTTCATATTTTGATAAAAAATAATGAACTCGTTTATTATTTTTTTATGTATTTAATAAAGGAATTAATCTTAACTCTTTTCGGGTTCGTCTGCGTGGACCGACTAGGAGCCAACAATTGTTGACCCAAGGCCAACTGTCAGTTGACCCAAGGCCAACTGCCCATTTGGCACCTCTGACTTGTTAGAGCACCTTGAGCCTCCAACTTCCTCTATTTTTCCCGCTCGACACACTAATCCATTCGATCCGCTTTCTTCACAAAATCTCTGTGTCTTACATCCATGTATCACGCCTACCCTTTAGATGTAATTGATCATCATCGATCTTGATGCAATCTCTCGTGAAAGTCAGCGTCTCCATTTGTATATAAATAGATCTCTCCAGTCCCATTTTGAACTTTGATCCCCTTCTACCCATTCATAACCCCTATCTTCAATTGCTTGAAGGTTCTTGGTGATACCAGGAACTTCGTGGAAGTGTTGGCGTGGAGAAGAGCAGCTAGAAGTGGAGATCCAAGGCTCACTGGAGTGCCTCCAACGACCTTCTTCTGCTCCATGTTCTCGAGCAGGTAAAAGTTGTTTTCTTTCGCGTTTAGTTATCTTTCTATTCACACATCTTAGGTTAATTGATTAGGGCATAGTTGATGAATTCCATATTCATCCGCAATATTTATTTATATTATATCTCTTACTTAAGAAAATCAATAAAATTCACTCATAATTTACTTTAATTAATTTATATATTGTTGTAAATAAATAACCCCATTTATTATATATTAAATAATATATTATTATGTTTATTTTTATGTGTTTATTATTATTAAAAATCCAATAAAAATCAAAGTAATATTGTACATAATTAGTTTAACATAATTTATAAATTAAAATTCCCAAAAAATAAGAAAGGAAATTAAAATTAGTAATTTAATACCTTAAATTACTTTCAAAAATATTTTATGTGTATAAATGGTTTTATTCCTTTTTGAATTCTACATGAAAATCGTAGTCTACAACTTTCATGTTCATCAACCTTTTTTAATTCGACTTCTAACTATTTTATTTGTAATTAAATTTTTTTATATTACCCTCAATTCTAATTGGGCCATGTGGTGCCTTCAGATTGCACCATGCGGCCCTCTCCCTTTGAGCCACTCGCCTCCATATTTCAACGTCGGATTAGATCTTATTATCTGATCACAACCACCTGTCTGTGCCTTAACCTGATCCAATGTGTCACGACCCGTCCCGCTAACCAGAACGTACCGTGACAGAGATTCTTTCTTCTTATTTTTCCTCAAGTAAACATGTGGCAATCTCAAAAACATAACATCTTTGTATTTCAAGTTCACAACACCAAGAAGTGTATTATACAAGTTCTATCTATTACAACTTCTTACAAAATAACACAAACAGTACAAAAACAACGAAAAGCAAAAGACACCTCCTCCAAGTGTATCAGTGGTCCTTTCCCCTTTATTCGTGATTCTGCTGATCTGTACATAATTATAAAATAAAGGGATGAGTCTAAACCCATTTATGAGCTTAGACCCAGTGAAAGGATCTCAAGCTTTTTACATATAGCTAAAATCTAAAATATGAGCATCATGACAAGAATTTATGCTGAAAACTGTGAAATAGCCTGAAAGAGACTTTATGACAGAAATTACATATAAAACATGCTAGTTTTGCTAATGAACGCTGAAATCACTTCTAAAGCAGATAAACTGAAACATAATCATCACTATCAAGCTGTTTGTACTAATCACCACTTTGGCTAATTTATTGACTCATGAACGCTGAAACAAAGCTAAGTCATACGCGCAGATGGTTCCAAAGACCAAAAACACCCTGCATACGGCCCAAAGCCTATATGTATACAGAATGCGGACCCAAAGTCCTCTTGATACCATATCTAATGCTTTGCCATATCTAATGGCGGTTTCAGGGTCATATCTAATGACATCACCATATCTAATGGCTAGTTCATGATTTGTATAAAAGAGCTACTGTGGTGCTTATCTACTGATTCTGATTCATTTCTTGCAACTAATAAACCGTACTTTTGCTAATCCAAGCTCATAACAGCTAATTCATGAACATAAAACACTCTTGACATAATATACATATTCTGACAACTAGAACTTGTTAAGAACTTGAAAACCGATCAATAATGCATAGTAACCGTGCAAAACATAATTCTTCACATAAAAACTCATATCTAAGTAGTGAAACTTATGTCTCGTATTCTATCAAGAACAAAATGCATAAAAACGTGTAATCATGGTAAAACTCGTGAAACGACATCTGAAATATGTTCTAAAGCCCTGATTTCATCTCAACGGTATGGTACTTGTAATTCCTGCATAAAAACTTTAGAAAACACGATTTCATACTAACTATTCAAAACCATGCATAAAAGCTAAAGACTAGTGCTTTAAAATAGCGCTTGAGAATCCCTCACCTGATCGATATCTAACTCGAGTCAAGATCGCCTTCTTTTGTGAAATCTCCCTCTATAGCCGTCCTAGATTTGAGTACAACAGCTCGATGCAGACAGAACTTCGTTACGGCTTTTAAAAAATGCTCTCGATCACCGACAGGGCTTCGCCGTGCTCCTCTCGTGCTCCTCCCGCAAGCTCGGCGGCCTTGCGGCTCTAAGGTGGAGTGATGGGCGTGAATGAAGTGAGGAGGACTATGGGGGGTCATGGGTATTTATAGGCCTCCACCCCCTTTACATGTGTGACATGTGTCAACATGTAAGGGAGGTTCATGTGTCTCTTATCCATGTATGAAGACACATGGCATGGCACATGGCTAAATCATAAGAAGACTTGTTGCCCAAGTAAGCGGCTAGTCTTATCCACGAGATAACTTGTTGCCCAAGCAAGCGACTTCACCATGACATGTGTTAGACTTAGGATGATGACACATGGCGCTATTGAGTTTTTGACACTTGTCCTGACTATATAACGACACGTGTCCCATGATTTCCTCTCCATGTGTCCTACTTTTGCTAATGACGCTTAATTATCACTAACGATGGGCAATTAGCACTAATCATGCTTAATTAGTCTTAATGATGTGATTATGGCTAATGAGTGTAAATCTATGCTAATGACGCTTAATTATCACTAATGACGGGTAATTAGCACTAATCATGCTTAATTAGTCTGAATGATGTGATTATGGCTAATGAGTATAAATCTATAACATTATGGGCACTATGCAAGTAGTGGCTTCTACTACTTATAAGGTACAACCAAAATTCCAGATTGCTAGATATACTATGTTTTGAGGTGCTACACAATTTAGAGAACCTTTTGAAGTCCATTTTTATACAAGATGGTCTCTGATATAAACACAACAAGTTTCAATGAAATCATTGCATCAAGGCAAATCTATTGACCATGGTATCTGTAAAGTGTGAATACTATCAATCCAATATTTCCTTGAAATAACACTTGATAACATTCAAAGGCATAGTGCTCAAAACGCGTATTACACAATGGCTACCAATTCACCTTTAATCTGCAGTTATTTCTTCCAAGAGTTGCGACCCTTTGAACCTCCTCTCTTCGCCATTTTCTCCCAACCATCCCGGTAACCTCTTCTAGTGAAACCAACACCAACTTGTTCCTGCAACTTCCCACATCCATGCTAACCATCTAACCTCCTTCAACCCTATCCCTCTCTCCAACTGCCGGTGGTTGAAACCACCATTTGTGTTAACCAACCACTAAACTTCCACCATCTCAAAACCCTCTCTTCGCCTCCAACAACCGTCATCCCGCCACACTACGACCTTTCCCCAAGCATCATCTAACCTTGAGTGATAGTGAGAGGTTTAGAATCTGAAACGAAGATGGAGATTGGCGACATCCAAGGTTATCTACCTTACTACAACACTTTATCCCTACTACTTGAGCTTAGTTATTCGACTAAGAACTTGAAGCGATGACCTGGGAGATTTAGAAGCTCCAAATTTGGCCCAAAATTCATCACCAGATTCTTCATTATCCTCAATCCACTTCCAGGTAAGTCTTCGAACTTATTTTTTATTTGTTCTTCATTTTATCTACATCTATTCACACACTCTTTCACATATCTGAGATCATTATCATCATCATCATCATTTATCCATGATCCACACGTGTCATTCCTTATGATTAATTCGCTTCTCCATCGTGGTATTCACCCTGCCCATTTTCTTCTTCTTGCAAAGAAAGAAGAACCCATCTAGGGCTTGATCTTACGCCTACAGGAAGCCCCCATTTCACCCTCTTTTATATCTCAATAGATTCACATTTACTTGGGATTCAGTTTTCTAACAGTTGTAGGACCTTGGAGTGTTCATTGATCAGAGATAGATCGGAGCCCATTTTGATTCCTTGGTCTTCGATGAAATTGTGTCTTTAGGAGCTTTCAACAATCAATACTTCCTTCTTGAGCCATAAGCTTCTTCTCCAGCACCTTAGGAAAGTTTCTAGATCTTCTGATCGGACAGAGGAGTAGGAGAGAGGATCATAATACTCGCTAGAGCACAATCTTCATTGTCGCACATGGGGGAAGGAGCAGAGGACCTTAAAGGAGCAGATACTATTGATCGGCCCGAATAGTGCGATATACTATGGTCCACCTTGACCACACATATCTTCCATAGCAATGCTCCAGAACTAGAGGCTCGACCAACTAAACCAACTTCGAAGCATCCTTGCATACCAAGTGGCCTGGGTCGAGCGCTTCCCAAGCCTAGAATAAGTCATGCGTCGTACACACGTGGGGTTGGACATTTTGCATCGTCGCCCAACCAACTTCTCGATATTGCATATAAGTCCTGCTTGGTGAAATTACAAGTATATCACATATGTATCACTATTTGCATTTCGACACTCTTTGAACTTATCTGTAATTAAATAAAGTATGTATTTTTGCACTTATGTCAATGTACTGCATCTTTAATATCTTGTGAGCCATATTTTCAAATTGAATGAAGTTGGTGTCGTTTGAAAGATAATTTCGTACTCTTTCTAATGGTGTAATAAATTCACCAATTTATTCTATATTTTGCATTTTATCATTTGGAGAGCTTGTTGATTCTTTCTGACTTTATTAACATCTAAAAGGTTATTAAAGTTGGCTTGGGTTGCATTCTTTAATACACGGATTGATCATTTATTTATTAATTGCTTTCATAAGGTATCTAATGAACTAGTCAGGAGCATATTCATGAGTTGTACATTTAGTTAAGTTTTGCATCGCATCATGATTTCATATTATATTTGTAAAAAAATAAAAATTGCATGCATGATATTCTTTGCATCTTGCTTGACCTAGATATCATACAATTTTTCTAAGTAGATAATTGATTCTTTTATTAAATTAAATAATTGTTCATGTCCGTGTGTCTGACCTTGGACTTACCCATGTATAAATTTAAGCCAAGTCCTCTTCATAGAGATCTTTGACTTGGTTTTGTTGATTGTTGATTGGCCCTTGATACAACGAGCATATGTTATATTAGCTGATTGATGATTAAACAATAGTTTAGTATTTAAAATCATTGGAGATTTGAGGTCCAACTCAAATTTCGTTGTGAATCTCTCATTATTTTGACCCCTTCTCCACCGCCATCCCGTTCCCCTTCACATTCTCCGCAAAACCCCTCTCATTTCACCCTGATTCTCGTAAGGAATCAGGAGACCCAGCTCTCTCCCTCTGCCTTATGACTGAGAGCTCCGCTTTGCTCATCCTTACCTCTATTTGACTCCAAATGAGGTCGAGGTAGTTTGCTCTCACCCCTATTCGACTCCAAACGGTCTAAATAACGTCAAAGGTTGCGGTTGGGGTGGATCCTCTCTTGGTGATTGGGAGGTTGTTGAGGGCACTTTAGGGATGCCTTGATCCATGGATACTTGTATATTAGTCCTCCTTCAAACGCAGTGGCGTAACGACATGGCTCCGACGAACCTCACTAAGCTCCTCTGTTGTCATATGCGATTATTGAGGGATGATGAATCCACATTTCATCATCTTTATTCTATCATTTTGGCATCAAAAACCCTAGCAAATGCCTGTAAATAGCCTTAAATATATCATCTTAGCATTCATGCATGTGCATCTAATTAGTGTATACAATAGTGCAATTAAAGCCAAAATTATAGAATAAATAAAAGAAAAGAAAAAGAATAAAATATTGTAAATATTTTATGACCTAAAACCCCGAGACCTAGGCATCTTGATGAATAGGTCGACAAGGAATAAAGTAGGGGGAGATAAGGTCAAAAAATACAGTTAAAATTCCTTTTATTTATTAATTCATTCTTTATTCATTTTGGGGCCTATTTTTGGTTCCACTTTTTGTACATCAAATCAAGACACTTTGTACATGAAAATTGTAGATAATTTAATAAAGAAAAATACAAAATTGATTTCACTGAAAAATACTGCACGGATAAAAAGTTATGGTTTGAATAAAAATCCAGAATCCCAAGTTCCCAGACCCGTATCTCACAACTGAGAACTCCAAATGCATCAAACTCACCTTTAATTGTTTATAGGAGAAAATAAGCTATTTAATGGCGGTGGTTTCGCATTTGGCGGAGCTACGGTTTGAAAGTTGAGTTTTGGACCCACATTGTATAGTTGTACTGATTAAAATATTCAATTTATTATTTATTCATTATTTTTATATTTTTAATATTTTTATAATCTTGTAAATATTACTTATAATATATATGTGCATTAAAATCAGAATAAAAATGCAAAGAAAACTCAAAATAAAAATAAACATATATAGATCATACAGGTATTATACCTATATGTATACCTATACAATACACTCTTATATTTTATTAAATATACAAAACATATCAATAAAATAAAATAAAAATATTTTTATATGTATAAAAGTACTTTATAATTTTACAAAATAAGAAATAAAAATTATAAAATTAAAATACACAAAATAAAAATAAAATACTAAAATACATAGGTAATATACCTATATAGGGCTAAAAAGTAAACTTGTAAAAATATACCTAATAAAATAAATTAAAAATCATAATAAAATACTACATAAAATAACGAATATTTTTTATTTTATAATTATAAATTAATAATGCCATTTATTATTTTTAAATGATTTTAGAAAACATTTTTTAGGGTTTTTCCTGGTTGGTCCACGTGGACCAACCAGGAGGCGCCACCAGTTGACCCCGGTCAACTGGTCGCCTTCCCCCACCTACACCCTGTTAGAGGCCTGGTTTTTTGGCGCATTTGGCGGCCTTCTCTAGGCCGAATCTTTCACCATTTCGCCTCGATTTCTTCTGTAATCTTCTTCCTCGATCATCCACCTTGCCCGCCATGTGTTTACATTGGGCCAAGGATCACTGAGGCGCTGGAGATTTGTTGATCTTCGAGCCCCTGCAGCTCTAGGTCAAACCTGATAAAATGAAACCCTGACCTTCGATTTGAATTTGGATTCCCTTCGGTCCACCCCTCTCGCCTTTCTTGTGCTCCAGAGCTTCCTGGAGGTGACAGCTCCGCCGCGAGCTCTTCAGCCAAGGCATCAGAGGTCGGAGGCGTCTCCCGTACCTCCCGCAACTCCAGCGGTCGAGGTTTGCCATTTCCTCTGGTTCCGGCCATTGAGGGCCTTCCCCCGTTCATTTCTTTATTGCATTTTCTTCCTGTTAGCTCTAGGATGAAAAGCCCCCAAAAAATCTTAAGTTTAGTCGTTTAAATCGCCTGATTCACCAACTTGGCCGGAGCGCTCCTCCGGCCGTTCATCGCCACTCCGCTTCACGCCTCGCCACGTCCATCCAGAGGTCCAGGCAGTTTGCCCTGGACCTCTCACTCTTTTTGCAGGTCACGGCACGTCCACGCGTGCCTGGAGCCCATTTTGGAAGCTCGCCGGAGCTATCGAAGCTCCCCAGCTCCGCCAGCCACCAGCGAGCTCCACGGCCCTCGCTGTGGATTTTTGACGACTCCAGGAGGAAGAGGAGGACCTCAGGACGCTCCACGTCCATTTTGAAGCCCTGCCATCACCGGAGGACGAAGATCTGGGACGACGAAGTTCGCCCTCGCCGGCGTTCTTCGTTGTTCTTCGTCATCACCTCCCAGCCGTCGGATCGAGGAGCTCCCCCAGGTCGAGCAGCGCCCGTTGGATCGAAGCACATCTCCGCCGTCAGATCGTCCTCAAACGATCTAATCTCCGTCGTCCACGCGAAGCGTCATCGACCGTCAGATCCACGCCACGTGGTTTAATGAAGATCATCCGCCGTTGGATCGTGCGTCGAGGGTATTTTGCAGAGCCACCCCCGCTATTTTTGTAATTTTAATTTAGTCCTGAAACTTTATTTCGTAGTTTAAATATTTTGTAAGTTTTGTAAGTAGACCCTTAGACTTTCAGTATTTGCATATAGGTCCTCTGCCACGTCACCTCACGTGACCTGTTCACGTGAGGCGTGGGCATTTTGCGAGGGGGCCCTCGGTGTCAACCCCTCAGGATCCGGGTACCCGTTTACGACGCATTTCGCAATATTTCATTCACATTGATCGCAGAAGTTAGAGAAAAGCAGGGAAAATTTTTCGCGCAAATTTGACATTCATTTCCATCACACATGACCACAAGTACAAGAGACAATATGGCACCAAAATTCTTTTCATTAATATTCATATCAGTTTTCAACATGTACAATGATCTTCCATTTACAACATATATCCCAAAGTGTGATACAAAAGAGATAACATTTACATCATTATCTGAACAAAAACTGAGGCAAAGTAATTCATACCGTCGGGTATAAACTCTATCTCCAGGAAGCATGTATAGACTGAGCGGCTACTGAACTGCAGGCTGTTTGCCTGCCACACACACAATAGGAAAGAAGAGGCGTCACTAACGTGAATACAAACTCGCAGTTTAAAATAAATAACAAGTAATTTAATGTACAAAAGAGAGCAAGTAGAAAGGTGGTATAAGCAAAATCTACATCTACTTGCGTAAGTAAAAAGAGGTTTGTTTGTAATGCGTTTCTAATGATTTTCCCCCCCAGAACCCGGCATTTCCCATATGTCATATTTATATAGCAGTTGCGTAATCATGAGTGTATGAGTGTAAATGCATATATCATTTTCTTCAGAGATCATATTGGTAAGTGAAAAATAGGAAAGTTGAAATTGTAGAGATCTATTTATTTAATTTCTTGGGTAGAGAGAATGGTCTTTTGATCATAATTTCTCCAATTCTTAACTTCACTGTTTCAGATCTAGCTCCAGATGTTGTAGATGTTGATATGGATGATCTAGATATAGAATCGCCAAGTCTGTTTGGCGAAGAAACTCAAGCGGTGAAGAAGCCTGCAAATGGCTCTTCCGTCTCGCCCTCTAATTGGAAGCGCGGTCCAATAGAGAGATAGGTCTACTCCCCAACTACGCCACTGAGACGGGTGAGAGGGACTCCCTAGAAAAGTCACTCTAGAAAACTGCCCGACTAGTACGGACGAACAAGCTCGTACGTAAAAACTGAAAACCAAGGATCCCCCGCCTGGGTGTCCTAAAAGACAGGGTCAACGGAACTGGTCTAATGTCAGGATCCCAACGAGGCGTAAAAACACTACGAGCTCGCGTAAAAACCGTGTAAAAGACTGGGATCCTAGACCCGCGCACTTGGCGGCCGCTGCCCAAACTGGACTTCCTATTCTCCCGCCCAGTTGAGAGTCACCGCGCTCTCGCACGATCAGATGTAAAGGTTTCCCTGACCGGCATTAATAATTATCATTACTTATTCACCGTAGCAATTACTTTCTTGATTATTCATTCCTTTCTCAACCCCTTCTGTGGTCTACTTTATTCTTTTGATCCATCATCTTGTTGATATTACTGATTTTCCGTTTAGATTTCGACATGTTATATAAATCAGTCATAAATTAGACCATATACCCAAATCAGGCAACCTAGATTTAATGGCACATGACATATATGATCGGAGTAAAGCAACCAAAATATCCTGGCGATATAAATTTTGAGAAAGAATCCTTCTCCAAAAGATGTTCTTTGTGTGATGGTTGTTTGTAGTGAGATTTTACGGAACCCCAATAGTCTGACTATGGTGCCCACATGAAGAAAATATGAAGTTTAACAACATCAATAACCTGAATCCTTATACAAGAACAACTTGAGGTAACAGAGATATAAATTTTCATGAAAATAAGGTATCTTTGTAACTACCCAATATACGATACTAATATAATATCAGGGTGCATGGGGGCCCCAAACACCAATTCCTCACAATAGCAATTTCAACCCCCAAAAATCCCCAACTTATTTTATGTTGCTGCCTATGGAAAATACTTTCCTAATTCTACAATATATGCAGACATCGATATGTCCTAAACTACTACATGAGTTGATCAAGTCGATGGTGTTGCCCACGAAATTGGGACTACAAGTGTGGTTAATACCAATGCGATCCTATGCATGCAAACATGAATTTGCCACAGAGAAACAAAATCTTTCAGGCATACCATTAAAATTACCGGTCACAGACTATGGGTAGACTAATTGTGATGATGCAATCAAATGGCTCTTTGGGTACATCTCGTGAAAATCCAAACCAAGTAACTCAAGTGAAGCACATATATATTTAACAGAAAGAACATGTCATCAAAAATAATTACCCATCATAAATATACATATCTAAGTATGAATTTCCATAACCAAGAAGGAAGCCTTCAGCAATATGTAATTCGATATGGTGATCAATGTTACGACACATATCTCAGTTTCTTTTTTTTTTAACTTATCATCATTTTTTTTGCACCACCTACTGCAGTAACCCCATAAGATCCTTCTCTATCTACTCTGACTACCATAATATGGTAACAGGAAGTATGGTAATCATACTGACCAATAGTAACTGGTAGGACATCTTATCATCTTGCTGAAATCTTCTAAAATTCCATTTTCTTGTGACACTCAATGACTTCATCTAATAACTACATACTCCTATAAATTACGTCATCCAAAAGAGACCTAAACAAATCCAGATCTAACTTTAACATGACAAGCTTGGTTATAATATAATTAATTTAGTAATGACAAAAGAAACAATCGAAGATGTATACTCCGATGGCACTCCAACATGAACACAAAACAAGGAATTGTGTGGACCCGCATGCATGGCAGCAAAGCGAAGAATTTTGGATGTACCTTGAATTTTTGATTTCCAAACAAAAAATCTCTTGCATGCAAGGCTGGATTCTGGAGCCAAGAACAACAGACAGCTCCTATTGGCTTCTTGGAGCACAAAAATCTTCAAGAATTCAGAGGCAGTAGCTATGGCTTCCCTTGGAGCAGACCAACCACCCAGAGAAGAGCTCCAGCAAGAGGTTCCAACAAAGCTTTTTGGCTGAAATTTACAGCAATTGTTGTCCTATTAGGGCAGCCGAGAGTTGCTCCTATAGCAGCAACCAACCGAGGAGAGAAGGGGATGGAAATAGGAAAAAGGGGAGAAAGAAATAGATAGAGGATGAGGGAATGACGTTGGGTTTACTTATATAGGAAAGAGAGAAGAGAATAGAGAGGGGGGAAAATATTGGGGGATGCCAAGTGGAGCAAGGGGTCAACCCAAGTGGGATGGAGAAAATAGCACAAGTGGTTGTAGCCGAGCAGACTGTCTGCTGTTATCATTATTTTTTTTATTTTTTTTTTAGACTCTCTTTGCTTGAGAAAACGTAAAATTGATCGCATTCACGTCCCAGATATCGGATTACGATGCACCATATCTCGAATTGATCGTCTCAGAATGACGGTCAATATGAGTATAATATTGATATACTTTTGATCAAGTTTGGATGCCCAAAATTTTCGAGATACGATTTCGTTTTGGGGTTACATTTTATGGTTTTAAAATATCAAACGACATCCGATTGACGAACGGTCGATTCCGTTGGTCTTGTATCGTCGAATCGGATCTGATGACGGTCTCGGTTTGTTTTGTGGTTTCTGAATTTGTGTCGCGGCTTTTTGCGGCACGCATTACAAAGCGACCGATTTTTGGTCGATTTCGCCCGAACGACTTTTGATTCATGATCAATTGGTCGTTTTAGATTGTTTAGTATTGACCGGCAACGTTATTGGGTTCATTTGACCCAAATTCGGACGACTTCGGGTTTGGGCGGATTTCGGATGTTACAATTATAAAAACCTCAAAGGGAGTCTCGTCCTCGAGACTCGAGTCAAGGTCATTAAGTATTTTGTTGGGATTTTATATGTTCATAAAAACCTCAAAGGGTTTTGAACTCATAAAAACCTCAAAGAGAAAACAAGCCATATATTAATCATGTATCTAATTATAAAAGCTTGTTTTGATGCTTACATCAGAAAAGCTGCGGGTATCGTGCCCGCATGTCGGCTTCAGTCTCCCATGTCGCTTCCTTGATGCCGTGTCGGTGCCACAAAACCTTGACCAATGAAATCTCTTTGCTGCGAAGCTTCTTCACGGCACGGTCAAGTATCTGGACAGGCTTCTCCTCATAAGTCAGATCTGGCTCTACGTCAAGATTCTCGTAACTGATGACGTGCCGAGGATCGTGGACATATTTCCTCAGGTTGGATACATGGAAGACATCATGGATAGCTGATAGATGTGGAGGAAGGGCTACTCGGTAGGCCACCTTTCCCACTCTTGCAAGAATCTCAAATGGACCCACATATCGCGGCGCCAACTTGCCACGAACACCGAATCTCTGCACTCCCTTCATGGGAGATACTCGTAAAAATACCCAATCTCCAACCTATAATTGATAGGAATGTCACTAATATGATGTTAAGTTAATTTTGTAATAAAGGAAGAGAAGAAAATTGGATACCTGAAATTCCAAATCTCTTCTTCGACGGTCTGCATAGCTCTTCTGGCGGCTTTGTGCCGTCAGAAGCCTCCGTCTCACAAGATCAACAGCTCTCGCAGTCTCCTCCAAGAGATCCACAGAATATAAAGCATGATCACCTACCTCACGCCAACTGAGAGGCGTGAGGCATCTCCGCCCGTATAGGGCTTCGAATGGTGCCATGCCAATACTGGAGTGATAGCTGTTGTTGTACGTGAACTCCACTAACGGCAAATGGTCCTTCCAGGACCCTTTCCACTCCAAAGTGCATGCGCGAAGTAGATCCTCAAGTGTCCGAATGGTGCGCTCACTCTGCCCGTCTGTCTGCGGATGGTATGCAGAACTCATCTTCAGCTCTGTCTGTAGTGCTGACATGAACTGATGCCAATAATGAGATGTAAATCTCGAATCCCTGTCAGACACCACCTCTCGTGGTATACCATGCAGTCTGATGATGTTCTGTACATAGAGCTTGGCCAACCTGGATGGAGTGTAAGTCGTGTTGACAGGTATGAAATGGGCTGATTTGGTTAACCTATCAACAACAACACATATAGAATCATGGCCACCTAGTGTCTTCGGCAGACCTGTGACAAAATCCATAGAAATGCTCTCCCACTTCCACTCGGGAATGGGGAGAGACTGCAGTAATCCTGGTGGTCTTCTGTGCTCGGCCTTGACCATCTGACAGGTCATGCATCTGCTAACATGTAGCGCCACATCGCGCTTCATTCCATGCCACCAAAAATGTCGACGCAGATCACGGTACATCTTCGTGCTACCTGGGTGGATAGATAACCGTGAACTGTGTGCCTCATCCAGAATGTCTCTGCGAAACTGCTCGTCATTGGGTACAACGACCCGTCCTGCCTTCCATAAAATAGACTCCATCACAACAAAGTTGTCAAATTCGTCCTTGATGGCGCGCATGTATCTATCATGAATCCAAGGATCGGTCTTCTGGCCCTCAACAATACGATCCCAAAGACTGCTGTATCGTGGAGGCACGGCGGTAGAAATGGATGCGCTCTCCTGAGGATGCCAATCGGTCAAAGCAGCAAGCGTATCCCATGTGTATAGCCAGTTCGCCGTACCATCAGCATGCGCTCTTCTGCTAAGTGCATCAGCCACCACGTTTCCCTTACCGGGATGGTAAGAGATCGTGCAATCATAATCCTTCAGCAGCTCGAGCCATCTGCGCTGTCTCATGTTCAACTCCTTCTGATCAAAGATGTACTTTAGGCTCTTATGATCTGTGAAAATCTCGAAGTTCACCCCATATAGATAGTGGCGCCAGATCTTCAAGGCGAAGACAACTGCCGCCAACTCCAAATCATGTTTGGGGTAGTTCCGCTCGTGCGGTCTCAACTGCCGTGATGCATAAGCAATCACCTGTCCTCTCTGCATCAACACTGCTCCCAGACCTTCCCCAGATGCATCTGTGTAGACTGCATAGTCCTGAGTGCCTGAAGGAAGAGCAAGAATAGGCGCTGTAGTCAATCTTTCCTTCAGTGTCTGGAAGGCCTGTTCACATGAATCGTCCCAAATAAATGGAACTCCCTTCTGCGTCAGTCGTGTCAGAGGGCGAACAATGCGTGAAAATCCGCTGACAAAGCGTCTGTAATAGCCCGCTAATCCGAGGAAGCTCCGAATCTGAGTGACTGTCTTGGGTTGCTCCCAAGACATAACTGCATCTATCTTCGCAGGATCAACCGCGATACCTGCTCCAGAAATGATCTGTCCCAAAAATGAGACCTGGGATAACTAGAACTCGCACTTGCTCAACTTGGCGTATAGCTTGTGCTCCCGCAATGTATCCAAAACAATCCGTAGATCATTCGCATGATCCCATTCATTCCGTGAGTAGATGAGCACATCATCGATGAACACCACTACAAACTTGTCCAAGTATGGACGGAAGATCCTGTTCATCATATCCATGAAAGCCGCAGGTGCATTGGTGAGCCCAAACGGCATCACCACAAACTCGTAGTGTCCATAGCGAGTCCTGAAGGCTGTCTTCGGAATATCCGACTCTCGAATCCTCAGCTGATGGTAGCCTGAGCAAAGATCGATCTTCGAGAAAACCGAAGATCCCTGGAGCTGGTCGAACAAATCATCAATGCGTGGCAAAGGATAACGGTTTTTCACCGTTCTCTTGTTCAGCTGCCTGTAATCAATGCATAGTCTCATGGATCCATCCTTCTTCTTGACAAATAGAACCGGAGCACCCCAAGGTGAAGTGCTCGGCCTCACGAATCCCATATCAAGTAACTCCTGCAACTGCACCTTCAGCTCCCTCAACTCGGCTGGTGCCATGCGATATGGTGCCATAGAGATCGGTTGTGTATCTGGCAACAATGTGATCTCGAACTCGATCTCCCTCTCAGGAGGTAGCCCTGGTAGCTCATCAGGAAATACGTCAGGGTATTCTAAGACTACTCGGATGTCCTGTATCATCGGCTCCTGATCAGACACCTCCCGAACAAAAGCAAGATATGAATCGCAACCCTGGTCAACAAGTCGCTGGGCTCGCAACACTGAAATGTACTCCATGGTGGAGCCATGCAAAGTACCCTCAAAAGTGAACTCGGGTAGATCAGGAATCCTGAAGACAACGGTCTTCCTAAAGCAATCAACAAGTGCATGATGGGCGGATAGCCAATCCATGCCCAAAATCATGTCAAACTCATCAAGCTGCAGAAGCAGACAATCTGCGATCATCTCATGACCGCCAATCAGTACGGGTAAGTGCCTGACTATCAGTGAGATAATGAATAACTGGCCACCTGGCCCTCGGATGTAATATGGGGAAGAGAGAGTCTCTGCAACTCTACCTAAAGAAACAAGTAGCCTCGAAGAAAGGAAAATGTGTGTCGCTCCAGAATCAAATAGAACATGGAAAGATCGATAAGAGTAGTCAGTATGTGTGCTAGTTGGTTAGTCATCTCCTGGTCTGGTCGGTGGAGTAGTCGTATCTATACTCCGTGCTGGTCCTGCAGGTGTCTATCTGCTCGCTGCGACCCAGATGGTCGAACGAAATCTGTGCCATTCACAGATACTTATGATATATGCTTTTTCTCTTCTTGGGATATAATATGAAAATTAATGAAATTGGTGACATCTATGGTTATTTGAATATGAATGTCATATTTCCCTTCTCGGACTCACGACAAGTCGGGAGACTGTTTCTATCCGAGAACTTAATGCGATTGGAATAGTAGTACTACGAATGTGCGTATTGGGGTACCACTGCTCTGATACCAAACTGCGAAACCCCTGAGGATCCGGGTACCCGTTTACGACGCATTTCGCAATATTTCATTCACATTGATCGCAGAAGTTAGAGAAAAGCAGGGAAAATTTTTCGCGCAAATTTGACATTCATTTCCATCACACATGACCACAAGTACAAGAGACAATATGGCACCAAAATTCTTTTCATTAATATTCATATCAGTTTTCAACATGTACAATGATCTTCCATTTACAACATATATCCCAAAGTGTGATACAAAAGAGATAACATTTACATCATTATCTGAACAAAAACTGAGGCAAAGTAATTCATACCGTCGGGTATAAACTCTATCTCCAGGAAGCATGTATAGACTGAGCGGCTACTGAACTGCAGGCTGTTTGCCTGCCACACACACAATAGGAAAGAAGAGGCGTCACTAACGTGAATACAAACTCGCAGTTTAAAATAAATAACAAGTAATTTAATGTACAAAAGAGAGCAAGTAGAAAGGTGGTATAAGCAAAATCTACATCTACTTGCGTAAGTAAAAAGAGGTTTGTTTGTAATGCGTTTCTAATGATTTTCCCCCCCAGAACCCGGCATTTCCCATATGTCATATTTATATAGCAGTTGCGTAATCATGAGTGTATGAGTGTAAATGCATATATCATTTTCTTCAGAGATCATATTGGTAAGTGAAAAATAGGAAAGTTGAAATTGTAGAGATCTATTTATTTAATTTCTTGGGTAGAGAGAATGGTCTTTTGATCATAATTTCTCCAATTCTTAACTTCACTGTTTCAGATCTAGCTCCAGATGTTGTAGATGTTGATATGGATGATCTAGATATAGAATCGCCAAGTCTGTTTGGCGAAGAAACTCAAGCGGTGAAGAAGCCTGCAAATGGCTCTTCCGTCTCGCCCTCTAATTGGAAGCGCGGTCCAATAGAGAGATAGGTCTACTCCCCAACTACGCCACTGAGACGGGTGAGAGGGACTCCCTAGAAAAGTCACTCTAGAAAACTGCCCGACTAGTACGGGCGAACGAGCTCGTACGTAAAAACTGAAAACCAAGGATCCCCCGCCTGGGTGTCCTAAAAGACAGGGTCAACGGAACTGGTCTAATGTCAGGATCCCAACGAGGCGTAAAAACACTACGAGCTCGCGTAAAAACCGTGTAAAAGACTGGGATCCTAGACCCGCGCACTTGGCGGCCGCTGCCCAAACTGGGCTTCCTATTCTCCCGCCCAGTTGAGAGTCACCGCGCTCTCGCACGATCAGATGTAAAGGTTTCCCTGACCGGCATTAATAATTATCATTACTTATTCACCGTCGCAATTACTTTCTTGATTATTCATTCCTTTCTCAACCCCTTCTGTGGTCTACTTTATTCTTTTGATCCATCATCTTGTTGATATTACTGATTTTCCGTTTAGATTTCGACATGTTATATAAATCAGTCATAAATTAGACCATATACCCAAATCAGGCAACCTAGATTTAATGGCACATGACATATATGATCGGAGTAAAGCAACCAAAATATCCTGGCGATATAAATTTTGAGAAAGAATCCTTCTCCAAAAGATGTTCTTTGTGTGATGGTTGTTTGTAGTGAGATTTTACGGAACCCCAATAGTCTGACTATGGTGCCCACATGAAGAAAATATGAAGTTTAACAACATCAATAACCTGAATCCTTATACAAGAACAACTTGAGGTAACAGAGATATAAATTTTCATGAAAATAAGGTATCTTTGTAACTACCCAATATACGATACTAATATAATATCAGGGTGCATGGGGGCCCCAAACACCAATTCCTCACAATAGCAATTTCAACCCCCAAAAATCCCCAACTTATTTTATGTTGCTGCCTATGGAAAATACTTTCCTAATTCTACAATATATGCAGACATCGATATGTCCTAAACTACTACATGAGTTGATCAAGTCGATGGTGTTGCCCACGAAATTGGGACTACAAGTGTGGTTAATACCAATGCGATCCTATGCATGCAAACATGAATTTGCCACAGAGAAACAAAATCTTTCAGGCATACCATTAAAATTACCGGTCACAGACTATGGGTAGACTAATTGTGATGATGCAATCAAATGGCTCTTTGGGTACATCTCGTGAAAATCCAAACCAAGTAACTCAAGTGAAGCACATATATATTTAACAGAAAGAACATGTCATCAAAAATAATTACCCATCATAAATATACATATCTAAGTATGAATTTCCATAACCAAGAAGGAAGCCTTCAGCAATATGTAATTCGATATGGTGATCAATGTTACGACCCATATCTCAGTTTCTTTTTTTTTTAACTTATCATCATTTTTTTTGCACCACCTACTGCAGTAACCCCATAAGATCCTTCTCTATCTACTCTGACTACCATAATATGGTAACAGGAAGTATGGTAATCATACTGACCAATAGTAACTGGTAGGACATCTTATCATCTTGCTGAAATCTTCTAAAATTCCATTTTCTTGTGACACTCAATGACTTCATCTAATAACTACATACTCCTATAAATTACGTCATCCAAAAGAGACCTAAACAAATCCAGATCTAACTTTAACATGACAAGCTTGGTTATAATATAATTAATTTAGTAATGACAAAAGAAACAATCGAAGATGTATACTCCGATGGCACTCCAACATGAACACAAAACAAGGAATTGTGTGGACCCGCATGCATGGCAGCAAAGCGAAGAATTTTGGATGTACCTTGAATTTTTGATTTCCAAACAAAAAATCTCTTGCATGCAAGGCTGGATTCTGGAGCCAAGAACAACAGACAGCTCCTATTGGCTTCTTGGAGCACAAAAATCTTCAAGAATTCAGAGGCAGTAGCTATGGCTTCCCTTGGAGCAGACCAACCACCCAGAGAAGAGCTCCAGCAAGAGGTTCCAACAAAGCTTTTTGGCTGAAATTTACAGCAATTGTTGTCCTATTAGGGCAGCCGAGAGTTGCTCCTATAGCAGCAACCAACCGAGGAGAGAAGGGGATGGAAATAGGAAAAAGGGGAGAAAGAAATAGATAGAGGATGAGGGAATGACGTTGGGTTTACTTATATAGGAAAGAGAGAAGAGAATAGAGAGGGGGGAAAATATTGGGGGATGCCAAGTGGAGCAAGGGGTCAACCCAAGTGGGATGGAGAAAATAGCACAAGTGGTTGTAGCCGAGCAGACTGTCTGCTGTTATCATTATTTTTTTTATTTTTTTTTTAGACTCTCTTTGCTTGAGAAAACGTAAAATTGATCGCATTCACGTCCCAGATATCGGATTACGATGCACCATATCTCGAATTGATCGTCTCAGAATGACGGTCAATATGAGTATAATATTGATATACTTTTGATCAAGTTTGGATGCCCAAAATTTTCGAGATACGATTTCATTTTGGGGTTACATTTTATGGTTTTAAAATATCAAACGACATCCGATTGACGAACGGTCGATTCCGTTGGTCTTGTATCGTCGAATCGGATCTGATGACGGTCTCGGTTTGTTTTGTGGTTTCTGAATTTGTGTCGCGGCTTTTTGCGGCACGCATTACAAAGCGACCGATTTTTGGTCGATTTCGCCCGAACGACTTTTGATTCATGATCAATTGGTCGTTTTAGATTGTTTAGTATTGACCGGCAACGTTATTGGGTTCATTTGACCCAAATTCGGACGACTTCGGGTTTGGGCGGATTTCGGATGTTACACTCGGGTCTTTGCTTATTTCGTCCCAGTCCAAGGAATATTATATTCAGTGTTAAATTTTTGGAGAAATTGCATGTTAGCCCTCGGGTTTTGTGAAAATTACACTTCAGTCCTCGCCAGGCGCGTGTAAGTCACGTGCCCTGGTGGGAAAATTGCGTCGACACCCCTGCAGCTTTTGTAATTTATGTTTGGTCCTGAAAATTAAATATTCAGTTCAATATTTTGTGGAAAATTGCATGTATGCCCCTGAACATTTGGATATTTGCATATATACCCCTGCCAGGCTGTGATATTTTTATCAACTTGGATTATTTATTTGGACCATCATCTTAATTCCAAAAATTCTCAAAAATTAGGGTTAAGCTCTTGTGTGCTTGTACTGTAATGCCATATTTTTTATTTTTGATTTTATTTCATTTTAATATTTATTAAAAGTCAAAAACTTTCTTTTTGCCTACTATCTAGCTTAGAAAATGCCAAAAAAATATTAAAATACCTCGAAAAATTCCTAAAAAATTCCCTACTGTCTATTATATCATATTTTAGTGTCAATCCAAAAATCACTAAAAATCTCAAAAGGAAAAACCTAAAAATTCAAAAATAATCAAAAACTTCAAAAAAATTCTAAAAAATTGTAGAAAACTCCAAAAATTGTAAACTGAAGTCCTGTAGTCTCTTGTTTTTAATATCTTTATTTGAAAAATAGTGTGGAAAAATTTGTGGCTGTTTGCTATTTTTAATTCCAGTTTTATTCCCAGCCAGTAGTTAATTCCCTGTTTTCCTTTATTTTGTTATTTAAAAATACAAAAACATTTTGAAAAATACCCAAAAATCTCAAAAATAGTAGAAAATCATAAAAATACCAAAAAGAATTTATTTCTAAATTTTTGGTTATTTTTGCATATTTTTATTAATATTCTATCTTCTCTTTTATTACATTGTCTTTATATTCCAAAATTGAAAAAAGAAAAAAAATATATAAAATATAAAATTATAAAAATCAGAAAATTAAAAACCAAAATACAAAATTAATAATTTAAAAAAAATTAAAAATTAAAAACCCATAAAAATTTCTTTGCTTGCATAGTGTAGACATCACTCACATTCACTCATAGACATCTATTTGATCTACCTTGTTTGCTCCCTGTGTTCGAACTCTCTGCATACTTGCTTTCTATACATTTTGTGCAGAGTTAAAAATAAATTTTAACTCCACATTTATTTCTATTTCTTTGATCTATAGTGTGGGTTAATTGTTGACTTTAGCTGAGATTTTGTGTGGTCAACACACCGACTGAGTTCCCGCTTTGTGTGGAACTTAAGACCACCTAATTTCGGCTGAATCAAATGGCGCCGTTGCCGGGGAGCAACAGCGAGTAGTATCTTCGCTTGTGTTTATTTTGTTTGTCTACCATTGCTATCACTTTTGCCTCTCTTATTTATTATATATTCTGTTGAGCTTTCTGACCACTCTTTTGTCTTCTTGCGAGGGACCGCGGAGCAAGGCAGATCGCCTAGGTGACCCGAAGCATCCTTGGGAAGCGGAGCCGACCGTTCTTTGGCCAAGCCGGCAGGAGAGAGCAAGAGGAGTGAGAGAGTGATTAGAATAGTTGCATTTTATTTTCGTGAGAGAGTGACTTATTAATTTGTAATAATACAGGGACTTGGACACTCAGACTATCGGGCCTAACTTCCGGGTGTTTGTTCACCCGGGGGCTCACCGCGGCTTTTATCGCATTTTTTCCGCTTGTCATTTTTTGGTTTTGTTTTCCTTTTCATTTTTTTTATGGATTGAGCCCTTAGTTGTAGGCCTTGCTTGTTCGATTAAATTAGGTCCAAACACACTAAAAACCATTGCATGCACCTATAGCTCGTAGTTGGACTTAGTTTAATTAAACAGTCAATTCACTTCTCTTTGATCCACCGCGCCGCGAGCTCGCCCCACAAAGCGCTTTCTCCTAAACTCAAGTGTGTTGAGCAGAGGAGGGGTGAGCCTAGACCGGACCTTAGGATTGGAGATCGGTGATTGACTCGTGGTTCTTAACGCTAGAAGTTGCCTGCCTTAGGACGATTTCCGCATTGCATATCGGCATGTAGATTAGGTTTATAAATTCTGCTTTGCATCCCTCATGGAGAGAGCTGGGATTCACTGTAAGTCTTCTCACTTTGCATCCATCATCTAGGCACAAAGGTGAGATTTCCACCTTGTTGTCGACTTGCATTGGCTTTTCCGACTCTATTCTCCCTCTGTTTTTGGACAAAGTAGGATCAAAGAAAATACAAAAAATCGTTAGGCGCTTGTTTGAATTCACTCAAAAGAAGCGATAATACCAAAAAAATTAAAAAAAGGGACTGCTAAGAAAACCTTGACCAAAAATAAAATTGGTAATTGGATTCCTTGATTGGGGAGAGTAACACCCTCACTTGTATTCAGGTTGCATGGGAAGGTCTCCTTCCAAGTGAGGTGAGCGCTTCGTAAGGTTAGAGCCAAAAACCCAACTTGTGGCTGCCTTGTGTATCGCCTGGATTTCCGAAGTATTGGCGCTACTATCGTACGTAGTCGAGTAGGGCTTGGTCGCCATTGGTGACTCACTATTGTGTGAGCATCGACCTTGTCCGAAGTACCGAGCATAGGCCACGCCTTCACGGGTGTGTCTATCTCACCGGCTGTGTCCGAGTAGGATCTTGCACGCTCACGGGTGATTCCATTGCGAGCGAGATCCGAAGTATCGGTTTCGCCTATCGGATTCCTCCCTCTATTTCTTTGGCCGAGTAGGGATCCAGGAAGGGTTACAAGGACCTCAAAAAGCGCAAGTTACAGGTTACACATGAGGAGGACAAGTACGGGAATACTTTTCCGGCAGTACTCTCTCTCCTTTAGGCGTAGCGCTCTAAGGACTCGTGAAAAGATTAATTCCTAAATCAAGCTAAAATTGATAAGATAAAAACCGAACCTTCACGGCTTCATGTGTTGAGTTGGTGAACTCACCCCTGTTTTGTGTTTGATTGCTAGATTTATTTAGGTCAAGATCAAAAACACAGCACAATTGTGCGCAATTTTGCTTCTCCTTCATTTCTCTTCTTCTGCATTCCCTCTGCTCTTCCCAATAATCAAGATGATGGGACGGAGATCTCTTAGGCCGACCTTGTCGGCACCGCTATCGAGCACTCCTCCTTATTCATCTAGGACTACCTCGGGGAGTCCGCTCTCCGAACCTGAGTTTACATCCAACCTGTTCCCCCTCGACCACCATTCCCATTCTCCTTCTCTCAGTCCAATAGTTTCAGAATTCAGTGCATCACAGAGTTCAGATCATTCGACATCACCTGAGATGGCCTCATTTACTTTTTCAGAGAATCCAGTGATGGCAGACAAAGGCGAGCACCCAGATGACCATGATCACCCTCCGTTCATATTTGATCAGGCGACCATCAACAATTCCTTGTTAGCATCACTGGAGACTATGCAGAGGCAGATCCATGACCAGGGAACCTTCATGGGTGATCTCATGAGAGAGATAGCGCAGATGAGAGAAAACCGACCTGGGGGTGGTGGCGGTGGAGGAGGAGGAGGACCCGATGCAGGAGGAGGTGATCCCGACGTTGAGAGACCGCCGCAGACCATCATGCGAGAATTGCATAACCCAACAGCGTCCCTTACACATCGGTGGATCAGACTCCCGCCTATCCATGGAGATTTCGAGTTGCGGCCCCATACCATTCAGCTTCTACCCAAATTCCATGGGTTGCCGACCGAAGAGCCACACCTCCACCTCCAAGAGTTTGAAATGATTTGCAGCACGATCCATGATGGTTGATGATTGAGGACACGATCAACATGTTCTCCTTTCCATTCTCTTTGGTTGACAGAGCCGCATACTGGCTCAAACACCTTGGGCGATTCATCGACACTTGGGCAGATCTCCGGACCGTGTATCTGAAGAAGTACTACCCTCTCGGTCGGACCAATGCAGCTAGAGCAATGATCAGCAATTTTGTCATGATCCCTAATGAACAGTTTCACGAAGCTTGGGATCGCTTTCGAGAGCTCATCGACCGGTGTCCTCATCACGACATCTCCAAGCCCAACCTAGTTCAGAGTTTCTTCTGTGGGCTGACACCAGAGCTGCAGGGGCTAGTGAACGCCTCTTGCGGTGGATCGTACTTTTCCAAGGGGGAAGACGATGTCTGGGCCATTTACGAGGGCATGGCAGAAAATTCAACAGTGATGGCCCAAGCCCGAGTCTACATGCAGCAGAAGCCCCCGCAAGGAGCAGGATCATTCCAGAGGATCGCCCGCATCGATGCCGGTCCCAACACAGTGTCGGCAGCCACAGCCCAAGCTGAATCAGCCGTAGCCGACATGGGCATAATCAGTGAGAAGCTGGACCGTCTCGAGATCCTAGAGAAGAAACAAATGCAAGGCATGGCCCAGATGGACCAGATCGCCAAAACCATGAGTGACCTGAAGACGCAGATCCTTTGCGTCCAGGAGGCACAAACTCATTCTCAACAGCCTCCCAGGTCACGTGCTGATCCGAGCAGTAGCAGTTCCAACCAACCTTCTACCTTGTACCGCCAGGTCAACCATATCCAGGCAGAGCCGGTTCCACTTCTACAGTACTACCCAGCGCAACCGCCATCTCCAGACACTCAGATGGTGGTGTATCAGCCGGAGCAGCCACTGGCATTTCTTCCTCCACCCTCCTTCGAGCAGGAACTATTGATGGAAGTCAATGGGATTTGGTACGACCGGTACCCTCAGCCTGGGATCCGTCGTGATCATCCAGGATTCTGTTGGGGCAACGGTGGCTCCTCATCCCAACAGCAGAATCCCGCTCAAGGACAGCAGAACAGCCAGCCACAGCAGCAACACCAGCAGCCCCAGTATGCCCAGCCACAACAGTATCAGAGTGGTCCTCGTCCCGCCTATCAGGGACAGCAGTGGAGGCAGCGACAGCAGCCTCAGCAATCTTACCCCCATCATCCCCGGTATCAACCACAGCAGCAGCAGCCTCATTTCCCGAAAGGGAACCCGTCCAGTTCTCAGGGTCCCGCGTTTGAGAACCCAGCTCTCGATGATCTTGCCCGCTTGCTCTCCGAACAACGAGCATCCTTCAGGCAAGAAATGGATGAATTCCGGCAGGAAATGAGGGAGATCATAAAAGGCAAGGCCGCCATACCCGCTCAGATTGAACCTAACCCGAACAATCTGAAAAGGAAGTCTGAGCAGGTAGAGTTTACATAGGATACCTCTCCTTGTGACTATTTGAGTGATATGTCTTATTCTGTCTATGATGCTTATTTTGTGACTACTAGGAGCGGTAGGATGCCCGCAGGCGGTGCCTCTTCTGAGCGACAACCAGATGCAGAACCAGGAGTGCCAGAGGAGCAGAGTAGCGGTGCTGATGCCGCTAATGATGATGATGAAGACGGTGGTGCTGATGCCACCCATGATGGAGTCCAGGACGACGGTGCTGATGCCGTCGTGAGACCAGATGCAGACGGTGGTGTTGATGCCACCATTTTGGATGCTGAGCCAGAGCACGGTGCTGATGCCGTAGAGACAGGTGCTGGTGGTGGTACTGAGGCCACCACATCTACTTTTGTTGAGCCCCCCTCTGTGATATTACCACCTTTTGTACCTATGGACTGTGGTAACAAAAAGAAAAACAAAAATATGAATAAAGGAAAGGTTTCTGTTTACATTGCGGATCCATATGTGTTGAATGATGATTATTGTATGGATTCTCCTCCTTCACAGGCACATGAACCTATTCCTAGCCCTCCATCTGTGGAGGCCCCTACCATCCCCTTCCCTGAGGTACTCCGCCGAGCGAAGGGGAATAAAAGAGAAAATCCTAAAAAAGATCAGCAGGTAGAGTTCAGTAGTCAGATGATAGACAGATTCCATATTCAACTAACTCTACAAGAAGCACTTGAGCACATCCCCCTCTTCAAAAAGAACTTGAAGGAGAAAACTACCATCCGCAGGAAGAGGAGGAACCACAGAGATCAGATCCATGTGCTCACTCATTTCACTTGCTGCACCATTCAGAACAAGCTGCCAGCCAAGCGACCAGACGCAGGAGCTCCCTATGTCAGATGCGAGATTCAGGAGCAGCAGTTTGATCGTACTCTATTAGACAGCGGCTCTTCAATCAACCTTCTTCTGGCAGCCTTACTCGACCGATTCGAGTTTGGTCCTCTTCTTAGGAGCAGGACAGTCCTTCAGTTTGCTGATAGGTCGACTAAGAGGCCGAAGGGGTTATTGAAAGACGTGGTCGTTACCATTCAGGGCCTGAAATTCCCCGTGGACTTCGTTGTGTTGGACATGGAGATCCCTGAGTCGGTAACCGATGCCCCCATCATTCTCGGACGTCCATTCCTGGCCACAGCCAAGACGGTGACCGATCATGATAGCGGGAAGGTATGCTTTCGCGTAGAGGGCGAAACCATACAAATAGAGACGGTCGAGGAAACCAGAGCCAGAGAGTTAGAATGCTCGGAGAAGTCAAGCGAAGCCACGCAGATGACATAGGAAGAGCTAGACGTCCACCAGGCGTGTGATTTTGTGATGACTGATGATGAATCCAACTAGATAGATCCTGTAGCACCGACCCTCGCCTTGCCTACAGACTCACTATATCTAAAGCTCATGGCAGTCGAGAGCCGGGAGAGCACACCCCTGGATAAGGATACACTTGAGGCTGACAGTGTTGTGATGAGTGGTACCAATGATTTCCACTCTTGTTCATCTTCTTCTGATCCCTTGGGTTCAGACATTGACTGGGATGTGTCTGATTCCTTCTGAGCCAACAACCATGACAGAGTGCGAGCCAGTGCAGTTTATTGATGAATCAGCAGGCTGCCCTTCGTCAGAAATTCATGCAGAGCGAGAGTTCTCCCATGCAGACCTGGTCGCCTTCACACAGACATATCAGAAGCCAGATCTGCCGCCTCCCAGTTGTCCAGAACTGAAACCTCTGCCGCAGTCGTTGAAGTACAGATTCCTTGCAGGTGAGCCCGATATGCACCCAGTCATTATCTCAGCAGGTTTGACTGGAGAACAAGAATCTCGTCTGATGGATGTTCTTGAAAGAAATCGCAAGGCGATAGGTTGGAGTATAGCTGATCTCCAGGGGATTAGTCTGGCTCTGTGCTCCCACCACATCTATCTTGAGGATGACGCTAGGCCGTCGCGTGAGTTCCAGCGGTGGCTGAACCCGAATCTTCAAGACATAGTCATGAAAGAAATTTCAAAGTGGTGGAGCGCTGATTTTATCTACCCCATCTCCGACTCCAAATGGGTTAGTCCATTACATGTGGTACCCAAGAAGACGTGTATCACTACAGTTGTCAATGAGTCTGGAGAGGAGATCGCTACCAGAGTGCCCACTTCTTGGAGGGTCTGTGTGGACTACAGACGATTGAATGAGGCCACCAAGAAGGATCACTTCCCGCTACCCTTCATTGATCAGATTATCGAGCGGCTAGATGGGAAGAGTCATTACTGCTTTCTTGACGGGTACTCTGGATATAATCAGGTGGCCATTGCGCCCGAAGACCAGGAGAAAACGACATTCACCTGTCCGTTTGGGACGTATGCTTTCAGACGGATGCCCTTTGGTATATGTAACGCTCCGGCAACTTTCCAAAGGTGCATGTTGTCCATATTCTCGGACATGGTGGGTGACTGTTTAGAGGTCTTCATAGATAACTTCTCGGTCTATGGCGACGGGTTCGATGCTTGTCTTGACTGCCTAGACCGTGTGCTTCAGCACTGCATTGAGGTCAACCTTGTTTTATCTTGGGAGAAGAGTCACTTCATGGTGACTCAAGGGACGGTCCTTGGTCATATCGTCTCCAACAGGGGCATGGAGGTCGATCCTGCCAAGGTGGATATCATCAGAAAACTCAATCCACCGTCCAACTTGCGTCAGTTGCGGTCTTTTCTGGGGCAAGTCAGTTTCTACCGACGGTTCATTCAGGACTTCAGTCGTATTGCCCGACCGCTTACTGACTTGCTGATGAAAGACACCGAGTTTATTGTCAATGATAAGTGTCTTGCATCCTTCGAGACTCTCAAAGATATGGTTGTGTCAGCTCCTGTCCTTCAGCCGCCTGATTGGCCTCTCCCATTCGAGATCATGACGGACGCTTCAGATTTTGCCGTTTGGGCTGTGCTTGGACAGAGGAGGGATGGATTACCTTTTGCCATTCACTACGCCAGCCGGACTTTGGATGCCGCTCAGTGGAATTACACTGTGACTGAGAAAGAGATGCTGGTCGTAGTCTTTGCTTTGGATAAGTATCGATCTTATATTCTCGGATCTAGAGTAACAATCTACACTGATCACACCGCCATCCGGTACTTAATGGCTAAGAAGGATGCCAAAGCACGTCTTACCAGATGGATCCTTCTGCTCCAGGAATTTGATATTGAGATTAAGGATAAACCTGGAGTAAAGAATGTGGTGGCGGATCATCTCTCCAGATTGGAGAATCTTGAGGAATCAGAGCCCAGCGCACCTATCACAGAGACATTTCCAGATGAGGCGATCTTGGCTGTCACCTCGCTCCCGTGGTACGCTGACATTGTGAATTATCTTGTCGCCAAGATAGTCCCACAAGGTTGGCCTAGGCAGAAACTTGAGACCTTCCTGGCGAAGGCCAAGTTTTACCATTGGGAGGATCCCGTCCTTTATCATGAAGGAGGGGACAACATCTGGAGGAGGTGCATTCCTCAAGAAGAGCATCACAGCGTCCTCACATACTGCCACAAGCTTGAGGCAGGAGGACATCATTCTGAAAAAAGGACAACACATAAGGTGCTTCAATCCGGCCTATGGTGGCCTACTCTCTTCAAGGATTCTGATGAGTTCGTGAAGAGATGTACTGACTGTCAGAAAATGGGAACCTGCGGACAGAGAGACATGATGCCCATGCAACCCATTCACTTCTGTGAGGTTTTTGATGCATGGGGGATTGATTTCATGGGCCCATTTCCTAAGAGTCAGGGATTCGAGCATATTTTGCTCGCTGTGGATTATGTCAGTCGATGGGTTGAGGCCATCCCCGCCCGAGCCGCAGATGCTAAAACAGTATGCAAATTCTTGAGGAAAAATATCATTTCACGGTTCGGGGTACCTAGAGTCTTGATTTCAGACGGGGGGTCTCATTTCATCAATGACAAGATTAGGGCCCTTGTAGATGAGTTCGGCATTGACCACGGGTTGCCACACCGTATCACCCTCAGACTAATGGTCTTGCCGAAGTTTCAAACCGGGAGATAAAAACAATCTTGCAGAAAGTTGTCCGCCCAGACCGAAAGAATTGGTCACAGCTTTTGGACTCTGTCCTGTGGGCCTATCGGACTTCTTTCAAGAATCCATTGGGGACATCTCCCTTTCGACTCGTCTATGGCAAGCTGTGCTATCTGCCAGTGGAGATCAAGCACAAATCTTTTTGGGCAGTCACTGAGTTACTGTTAGATCCCGAGAGTATAGGAGAGCAGAGAAGAGCAGAATTGGCAGCCCTGGAAGAACTGAGAGATACAACCTTTTCCAACAGCCTACAGTATAAAGAGAAAGTGAAGACATGGCATGATTCCCATATCAACCATAAACAGTTTGAGCCAGATCAGAGAGTATGGTTGTTTGATTCCAGGCTGAAATTATTCCCAGGGAAATTGCAGAGCAAGTGGAAAGGTCCCTATGTGGTCAGGAAGGTACATGACAATGGCAGCATTGACATATCCGAACCGTCATCTTCCTCTACCTTCCGCGTCAATGGTCAATGCCTGAAGCTATATCTAGATCATGATCCGCCGACCATTGACGTTGCCCCCATTCTTCTGGTATGAGATGTGTTCTTTGACGCACATCATCTGCATCTCATACATGGTGATCAATTCCATCTTCCGCTGTACAAATCATCTGTCCATATCACTCTTTCATCTGTTGATTTATTTCCTTCTTTTCTTCTTTTCCTTTTCTATTTTCTTTATCTATCAAAAAGGTGCCGCCCCTTGTTGTCAGTTTTCTGTACTTAGGATGTACTTTGTCCTAAGTATAGGGGGGTTTGCACCCCGAGTTTTCATTTATTTCGATCCTCTCCATTGTCTCCTCTTCTTGTCTATACTTAGGGATATTTTACCCTAAGTATAGGGGGAGACAATCTGAGTACGATATGTTCATTCCCACCCTTGACCCTCCCTGCGTTGTGTACAGTCTGCTATACTTAGGATTATTTGATCCTAAGTATAGGGGGTACGGTCAACTTCTCATTGGTTCATTCATTCATTCTTTAGACTTGTCTATACTTAGTACGAGTTATGTCTTCTCTTTTCTCTCCAATCTATGAGGACATAGCTCAAGCTAAGTATAGGGGGGTCGTATATACCGCGTATATACTTTAGCCATAACTCGTACTTTCGTACTTTCTTAATAATATGGCTAATCATTCTTTAAAATTCATTAAAATCCCTAATAAAAAAGGTGTTATGTTCCTCAAATTCTTTTTGTATATACTGATTAATAAATCAGGTGAAAATGTTTTTTGCAAAATGTTTGAAAAATAGTTTGAAAATCTTTGTGAACATCTATCGAAAACTATTTTGAAAATATTTTGTTACATGTTTTCAACCTGTGTAAAAATGTGTGGTTTGTAAAATTTATTCTCTTTGTGTAATATAAAATGCTTGAAAAATGATTTGCAAATGGTTTGAAAAATGGTTGCAAAAATATTTGAAAAACCTATATATACTGTTTTGAAAGCCTTTCAAAATGATTTTCAAATATGTGTACATGTTTGTAAAATGTTAGTAAAATCTATTTTGGACTATAGTTTTCTAAAATTTTGTGAAAAGCTTGTGTCAAAGACGTTTGAGGAATATTTGCATCACACCAAAATCCACTATAAATATGTATAAAACTGACCACTTACCCTTGTAAATTCTTAAAATCCATTTCTTGTGATTATAAGAAGCACTCCTGTGTACAAATTGTTCACCTAGTTTTTAGCCAAACCTTTTTGTTTTCAAAAATCCCAAAAACATTTGCAAAATTAAAATCCAAAAACATTTGAAAAATCTTTCTTTGAAAAATACAAAAAATGCATCTGCATATGCATCATCTTTTCAAAAATCCATAAAAAAGTTCAAAATCTTTGAAAAATTGCATCACAAAATATTTCCTGCAGGCATGGCATTCGCATTTTTCGGATTGAGCTTGATAGTTGACCAAGTCTAAGTAAAATCCGGAGATTGGAGCTTGATTGGACCTTAAAATCTATCTAATAACAGGAACCTTATAGGAACTGGGTTTGAGGTACTTCTGGTCTAGTTGACTTAATTCTTTGAGGATCACGGGACTTGGTTCAATGGATTCTTGACTGCCTAAGTAGAGTATTTCGGAGCATACACACGACCCTTGTTGATAATGACCTAACTTGGACACCTGCACTTTTCACATGGCTCAACTCAGTTGGAGTGGTGAGGGGATTGGATTTGCCGGTATGAGACGCACACAAGTGGAAACATTTGTCCTCCTTTAGGGAGGGAAGTGCACCCCAACCCGTCCAGTGATAAGGAAGTCTAAAGACAGAAGGCTGTGGGTTGCGATAAAGCTTCAAAAGAGGGATAGTCTGCTGGCTCAAGAGGAAAAACTCCTTATGTAAATACTGTTGTATATAGTATTCAAAAAAAATGTTCAAGCATGTACAAAAATAAAAAGCCTGCAAGTATGTACAAAGTCAATAAGCAAGCTTGAGTTTCAAAGTCAAATATGTGAGCCTGCAACAGAATGACTTGACTACACTGGTCTTGCATCCCAGGATAGGTAGCTACACTGGCTACCGTCCATTCTTCTCTTCACCCCCTCCTCTTGAGCTGGTAGCCACTTGAACTTAGAAGGGAATACCCCGCTCCTCGAGGATGGAGTTATTGGATTGGGGAATCATTGGGTTGTCGTACTGGAGAAGTCAGTTTCTTTATCATTCTAGTTGGGGAGAGCCACCATCACTTACATTGTACGAGTCATATTCATAGTCATAAGAGTTTGCGTATGAGTTGAAGTATTTCTGACCTGGCTATTGAGGAGACTTGAACAGAGTTTTGGGATTCTCAAGGACTGTTGGATTTCAAATTTGATTCTCATTAAGGTTCCGCCCGTACTAAAATTCCAAAGGTCCAACTTAAGCTCCAAACTTTGATTTTGTGAAGACAAGTTTGATAATTAAACTAAATCCAAGTTCTTCTTTTTCTTTTCTTTTTTGCACTTATTGCATAAGTGTTTGCTAGGGACTAGCAAAGGTAAAGTATAGGGGGATGATGAATCCATATTTCATCATCTTTATTCTATCATTTTGGCATCAAAAACCCTAGCGGATGCCTGTAAATAGCCTTAAATATAGCATCTTAGCATTCATGCATGTGCATCTAATTAGTGTATAAAATAGTGCAATTAAAGCCAAAATTATAGAATAAATAAAAGAAAAGAAAAAGAATAAAATATTGTAAATATTTTATGACCTAAAACCCCGAGACCTAGGCATCTTGATGAATAGGTCGACAAAGAATAAAGTAGGGGGAGATAAGGTCAAAAATATAGTTAAAATTCCTTTTATTTATTAATTCATTCTTTATTCATTTTGGGGCCTATTTTTGGTTCCACTTTTTGTACATCAAATCAAGAAACTTTGTACATGAAAGTTGTAGATAATTTAATAAAGAAAAATACAAAATTGATTTCACTGAAAAATACTGCACGGATAAAAAGTTATGGTCTGAATAAAAATCCATAATCCCAACTTCCCAGGCCCGTATCCCACAAATGAGAACTCCAAATGCATCAAACTCACTTTAATTGTATATAGAAGAAAATAAGATATTTAATGGCTGTGGTTTCGCATTTGGCGGAGCTACGGTTTGAAAGTTGAGTTTTGGACCCACATTGTATAGCTGTACTGATTAAAATATTCAATTTATTATTTATTCATTATTTTTATATTTTGAATATTTTTATAATCTTGTAAATATTACTTATAATATATATGTGCATTAAAATCAGAATAAAAAAGTAAATAAAACTCAAAATAAAAATAAACATATATAGATCATACAAGTATTATACCTTTATGTATACCTATACAATACACTCTTATATTTTATTAAATATACAAAACATATCAATAAAATAAAATAAAAATATTTTTATGTGTATAAAAGTACTTTATAATTTTACAAAATAAGAAATAAAAATTATAAAATTAAAATACACAAAATAAAAATAAAATACTAAAATACATAGGTAATATACCTATATAGGGCTAAAAAGTAAACTTGTAAAAATATACCTCATAAAATAAATTAAAAATCATAATAAAATACTACATAAAATAAAGAATATTTTTTATTTTATAATCATAAATTAATAATTCCATTTGTTATTTTTAAATGATTTTAGAATACATTTTTTAGGGTTTTTCCTGGTTGGTCCACGTGGACCAAGCAGGAGGCGCCACCAGTTGACCCCGGTCAACTGGTCGCCTTCCCCCACCTACACCCTGTCAGAGGCCTGGTTTTTTGGCGCATTTGGCGGCCTTCTCTAGGCCGAATCTTTCACCATTTCGCCTCGATTTCTTCTGTAATCTTCTTCCTCGATCATCCACCTTGCCCGCCATGTGTTTACATTGGGCCAAGGATCACTGAGGCGCTGGAGATTTGTTGATCTTCGAGCCCCTGCAGCTCGAGGTCAAACCTCATAAAATGGAACCCCAACCTTCGATTTGAATTTGGATTCCCTTCGGTCCACCCCTCTCGCCTTTCTTGTGCTCCAGAGCTTCCTGGAGGTGACAGCTCCGCCGCAAGCTCTTCAGCCAAGGCATCAGAGGTCGGAGGCGTCTCCCGTACCTCCCGCAACTCCGGCGGTCGAGGTTTGCCATTTCCTCTGGTTCCGGCCATTGAGGGCCTTCCCCCGTTCATTTCTTTATTGCATTTACTTCCTGTTAGCTCTAGGATGAAAAGCCCCAAAAAAAACTTAAGTTTAGTCATCTAAATCGCCCGATTCACCAACTTGGCCGGAGCGCTCCTTCGACCGTTCATCGCCACTCCGCTTCACGCCTCGCCACGTCCATCCAGAGGTCCAGGCAGTTTGCCCTGGACCTCCTCACTCTTTTTGCAGGTCACGACACGTCCACGCGTGCCTGGAGCCCATTTTGGAAGCTTGTCGGAGCTATCGAAGCTCCCCAGCTCCACCAGCCACCAGCGAGCTCCACGGCCCTCGCCGTGGATTTTTGATGACTCCAGGAGGAAGAGGAGGACCTCAGGACGCTCCACGTCCATTTTGAAGCCCTGCCATCGCCGGAGGATGAAGATCTGGGACGACGAAGTTCGCCCTCGCCGGCGTTCTTCGTTGTTCTTCGTCATCACCTCCCAGCCGTCGGATCGAGGAGCTCCCCTAGGTCGAGCAGTGCCCGTTGGATCGAAGCACATCTCTGCCGTCAGATCGTCCTCAAACGATCTAATCTCCGCCGTCCACGCGAAGCGTCATCGACCGTCAGATCCACGTCGCGTGGTTAAGTGAAGATCATCCGCCGTTGGATCGCGCGTCGAGGGTATTTTGCAGAGCCACCCCCGCTATTTTTGTAATTTTAATTTAGTCCTGAAACTTTATTTCGTAGTTTAAATATTTTGTAAGTTTTGTAAGTAGACCCATAGACTTTCAGTATTTGCATATAAGTCCTCTGCCACGTCACCTCACGTGACCTGTTCACGTGAGGTGTGGGCATTTTGCGAGGGGGTCCTCGGGTCTTTGCTTATTTCGTCTCAGTCCAAGGAATATTATATTCAGTGTTAAATTTTTGGAGAAATTGCATGTAAGCCATAGGGTTTTGTGAAAATTACACTTCAGTCCTCGCCAAGCGCGTGCAAGTCATGCGCCCTGGTGGGAAAATTGCGCCGACACCCCTGCGGCTTTTGTAATTTATGTTTGGTCCTGAAAATTAAATATTCAGTTCAATATTTTGTGGAAAATTGCATATATGCCCCTGGACTTTTAGATATATGCATATATAACCCTGCAAGGCTGTGATATTTTTGTGAACTTGGCTTATTTATTTGGACCATCATCTTAATTCCAAAAATTCTCAAAAATTAGGGTTAAGCTCTTGTTGCTTGTACTGTAATGCCTTTTTTTTATTTCTTGATTTTATTTCATTTTAATATTTATTAAAAATCAAAAACTTGCTTTTTACCTACTGTCTAGCTTAGAAAATGCCAAAAAAATATTAAAATACCTCGAAAAATTCCAAAAATATTCCCCACTGTCTATTATATCATATTTTAGTGTTAGTCCAAAAATCACTAAAAACCTCAAAAGGAAAAACCTAAAAATTCAAAAATACTCAAAAACTTCAAAAAATTCTAAAAAATTGTAAAAAAACTCCAGAAATTGTAAACGCAAGTCCTGTAGTCTCTTGTTTTTATTATCTTTATTTGAATAATAGTGTGGAAAAATTTTGTGGCTGTTTGCTATTTTTAATTCCAATTTTATTCCCAACTAGTAGTTAATTCCATGTTTTCCTTTTTTTTGTTATTTAAAAATACCAAAAACTTTTTGAAAAATACCCAAAAATCACAAAAAACATTAGAAAATCGTAAAATACCAAAAAGAATTTATTTCTGAATTTTTGGTTATTTTTGCATATTTTTATTAATATTCTATCTTCTCTTTTATTACATTATCTTTATATTCCAATATTGAAAAAAAGAAAAATATATATATAAAATATAAAATTATGTAAATCAGAAAATTAAAAACCAAAATACAAAATTAAAAATTAAAAAAATATTAAAAATTAAAAACCCACCAAAATTTCTTTGCTTGCATAGTGTAGACATCACTCACATTCACTCACACACATCTATTTGATCTACCCTGTTTGCTCCCTGTGTTCGAACTCTCTGCATACTTGCTTGCTATACATTTTGTGCAGAATTAAAAATAAATTTTAACTCCACATTTATTTCTATTTCTTTGATCTATAGTGTGGGTTAATTGTTGACTTTAGCTGAGATTTTGTGTGGTCAACACACTGACTGAGTTCCCGCTTTGTGTGGAACTTAAGACCACCTAATTTCGGTTGAATCAAGGGACCAAGAAGCTCGACGAGGCAAGAAAGAAGAAGATGATGATGAACTAGAGCTACTACGTAGCTTGACAAAGTGGGACGACAGATGGTTGCCAGAGGTGGAGCTGGAGATCAATGTAGTATCGTGAACTCCGGGTCAATGGAGGCTCGAGGTACATACGAGGGTTAGCAAAACAAAGAGGGGCACAAAGGGGAGAATGGAGGGTATAAGAAGGTGGAGAGAGTGGGAAACCTATGGGTCGTCCTCCTGTACAAGGGGGAGGTTGACCAGAAGTGGATGTGGTTCTGGAGAAGAGGATGATGACGTTGAAGAGTCTCGTGAAGATGGTGGTGCCTTGGTGAAGGTGTAGAGGTAGTTAGGTGGGTCGGAGCATGTGTGTGCAAGGCTAATAAAATTGGAGAAAAAGGGGAGAGATTAGAGAACTGCCTGATAGAGAAGAATAAATTGAGGCAGAGGGAAGTGAAGGATATTGAATAATCCTCAAGTGCATCACGGAAGCGTGAGCATCGTATCGAATACGACGAAGAACGACTAGTCATACTAGTTGTTCGGTGCAGCGGAATTTAAAAAAAATCATGCGATAAAACCACATGATCCAAGAACGATTCTCGGATCGTTTCATCTATAACTACAACAAGTGTAAAGGAATACCTCTTGAAGCGTGGTTGATCGAGTCTCTACGAAAAGAGACCTCCTGTCTCAAGTCCGATCGTCGGAGAAGAAGCTTGCGAGCGCGGGGATGAGTCCCATTATCCTCGCAATCCAATGAGTTTATCCAAGTACGGTGAACTCCTGATCTCATCGTACGAGATCGATCGTCTCCTTCCTGAGTGCAGCACTCCAAGAAGACGGAGAACCGAAGAACGTCGAAGCGTCGGCGTGGTGGCGTAGGCGACGACGGCTATCTCCCATAGGGTTTGGGGGACGACCACCAAGGAGAGGGAGAGAGGGTTGGCGTGTGAGGAGAAAAGAGAGAGAGATGTTCTTCCAAAAGCATGTACAAGAGAGCATGGTATGCCTATCTATTTATAGGATTTTAGGATCCATGGATTTCAATCCATGGGACATATAAAATCAATGGATGAGATTGATTTATGTCAATCCAATGGTCAAGATTGTTGTGAGTAAAAACCAACAACTCATGGTTTAATTTAGATCAAATATATTTGATAAATCAAATATACATCAATCCTAAAATTAAACCAATCAAATAAGGAGATAATTTCAATGGAGATCTCAACTCCCCATGTAATAGAGTGGACGACCACCAATTCCATATAGGACTTGGTAGCCGTCCACTTATTACCAAGTGGGGGCAATCTCATGAAATCTCATGAGATTGCATATCTCCATGAAATTCTCCATTATTTAATCCAACAACTTTTGTTGGGATTTATTCTCCAAAAATAGTTCATAATTAATTTTGAGAATATTGCAATCTTGCCATTGGAAAATTGTGAATCACATTCACAACCCAAAACAAAATATAATTTACATTTTCAATTAATTAAACAATGTGTATCCAATACACATTAATAATTAATCAACAAATATAAATTATAATTAGCTCTCTCTAATACATTGTAAATCACATTTATAATATATTATGAATAATTGAATATTGCTATCCACATTATTCTTATCCATAATAATTAAATCACATTTAATTATATTGGATATTTCCACACACATCAAGATAATTAAATCACATTTAACTATCAATTTCTTAATGCTCAGATCTTATGGAATTATTCTTGAACCCTTCAAGAATAATGCTATTTCTCCTCAGATACTTGGAGATAAGGACAGGGAGATTATATTGTTCCACATATAGTGACTTGGATATTGAGATCACATCTCAAATCCAATCCCATGGACCTCTCATAAATGCTTGATTAAATCAAGGCCGTAAACCTAATCTTCTCATTACATCTGAATCTCATTCAGATCAATGTCCAGTACATGGACCAAGATTAGGTCACTTCTCTACTGAGAGGAGTCACTAAAATCCAGACCTGTTTCATCACTCCCTCGAAATGGAAGCATCATGGTTGTACAATCATTTACGATCAAATCACCCTCAGGTATTCCCAATACCGGTACATCCTGCATACTGGAAGACTTATGATCATCCTGAAGATATAGATCACTTTTACATTGTCATCTTCATGGTTTGATCACTAAGTTTCTCAATCTTGGTCCTTGGGATTTGGTACATATCACATGCTTTCACAAAGTATATATCTTACCTTCAAATTCATGTCATGCTTCCAAAGCATGACGGCCATGTATGGAATTTGATCAGTCCCAATACCTCATGAGTGACTCATGTCTCCCGGTTCACAAGTGAACCTGTATGATCCCTTTGAGAGATCGTATTACTCATATGCCCTTACATGCACACCAGCTCGCCGGTGTATAGACCTTGGTTAGGTCATCAACCTATTGGTCTACCAAATATACATACTCAGATATATAGCAATACATATGTCTCTGGTCAGAGGATGTTTGCCTATGATGTGACAGTATTCATCATAGGTCTTTGGTTATCTCGATCTCGTTAAGTCAACTCATTGACTCAACTAATCTGATACCTCTGAATCACTATTCCCATACAGAGGACCTACATCAAGAGGTCGATCAGATATCAACCTAATAAGAAAGGATTGCCATCTCCTACTCAGGCTGGAGATCACCACTTGATAATCATTTGATGATGCTTGATGGGTCTGCTATCTAACTCCTTAGATATTCATCCAAGCATCAGCCTCTATGATTCAATCAAAGAATCAACAGCTGTATGATTATCAAGTTGGCCATGGTACATAACCCTTATTGTACAGAGGGACCTTATAGTGCATTCATTCAATCAATTTCAGAAAGGGAGTGAAACATAATCAATAACTTTTATTGATAAATTATTTATTACAATAACATTTATTGCAGGAATAGTTCACCTCGGGCTCACATTGCTAACAATCTCCCACTAGCCGTCAGAACCATTTAGGAACAATCCTTAAACCCATACTCATTACATGTTGGTCGAAAACCTTCTGTGTCAGAGGTTTGTTAAGAGGATCAGTAACGTTGTCGGCAGAGGCCACCTTGGTGATGATGATGTCACCACGTTTTTGAATCTCCCGAATGATGTGGTATTTCCTTTACACGTGCTTGCTCTTCTGATGCCATCTGGGTTCCTTCGCCTGGGCAATGGCTCCCGTGTTATCACAGGATAGAGGGATGGGAGTATCAGAGGAAACTACGCCAAGCTCCAGGACGAACTTCCGCAACCACACCGCCTCCTTTGCAGCATCCGATGCAGCAATGTACTCGGCTTCTGTTGTTGAATCTGTTGTAGTGTCCTGCTTCTTGCTTCTCCAGCTCACAACACCACCACTCAACAGGAATACAAACCCTGATGTCGACTTTCGATCATCAATATCCGATTGGAAGTCAGAATCTGTATATCCCAGGACTTGGTGATCACCATCTCCTCAGACCAAGATGTAATCTTGCGTCCGTCTCATATATTTGAATATGTTCTTTGCTGCATTCCAGTGTTGCTCTCCATAGCAGGATTGGTAACGACTTACCACTCCCACTGCATGACAGATATCTGGCCTAGTACACATCATGGCATACATTAAGCTTCCTACAGATGATGCATAAGGGCATCCAGCCATGGCTTTCTTCTCCTCAACAGTTTGAGGAGCCATTCCTTTAGACAGGTGGATACCATGTCTTAAGGGTAGGAATCCTTTCTTGGAACTATCCATGCGGAATCGTTCAAGAATCTTCTTAATGTATCCATGTTGTTACAATCCCAATATCCTCGAGGTATCCATTGAGGAAAGCCGTCTTGACATCCATCTGCCAGATGTCGTAGTCAAGATATGCAGCTATAGCTAGCAGTGTCCTGATGGATTTAAGCACATCCACAGGAGAGAATGTCTCATCGTAGTCGATGCCTTCTCTCTTTGTGTAGCCCTTGGCTACGAGCCGTGCCTTGAAAGTCTCTACTTTCCCATCAGGTCCCCTTTTTCTCTTGAAGATCCATTTACACCCAATGGGGTTTACCCCTTTAGGTGGATCCTCTAGGGTCCATACACCATTCTTATGCATGGAGTCAATTTCTGACTTCATTGCTAGCATCCATCTATCCATGTCATGATCCGTGAGTGATTCATTAAATGAAGTAGGATCATTGTCAGTTTCACTTGACACATGGAATCCATATCTTTCTGGTGGTGCAACCACCCTCAAACTCCTTCGAAGAGGTATGGGTGTTTCATCTTTATTTACTTCTTCAGTTTTTGGTTTAGGAAGCTCAGAATCCTCAGGGGATTCTATGAGTTCCTCAATTCACTTTTGTCTTGACCTTTAAGGAAATCATCCTCCAGAAATTTCACATCTCTAGAGACAAAAATCTTTTGGATCTCAGGGTCATAGAGTTGGTATCCAATACCATCTCTAACATATCCAATGAAGTAACACTCACAAGTGCGAGATTCCAGCTTACTTGCGTCCACGTTCTTCGTATGAACCAAGCAACCCCAAACCCTCAAGTGATTAACACTAGGTTTGGTTCCATACCAGAGCTCATGAGGAGTCTTAGGTACAGATTTGCTAGGAATCTTATTCAGGATATATATTGCAGTCTCTACTGCATATCCCCAAAAACTAAGTGGTAAATGTGCTTTACTCATCATTGAACGAACCATATATATGATGGTCCTGTTGCGTCTTTCAGCAACATCATTAAGTTGGGGAGTTCCTGGAGTAGTGAGATTGAAGACAATTCCATTCTCTTTAAGGTATTCCTTGAATTCATCTGAGAGGTACTCGCCACCTCGATCAGATTGAATTCGTTTAATCTTCCTTTCGGTTTGGTTCTCAACCAAAGCCTTGAATTCTTTGGACTTTTCAAAAGTTTCAGATTTATGACGTAATAGGAAGACAAACCCACATCGCGAATGGTCATCAATAAACGTCAAATAATATTGATATCCATTTCGAGTCGTGGTACTGAAGGGACCACATACATCGGTATGTATTAGGTCAATAATACTTTCGCATCTTGTAACCTTGTTACGGAAAGGCATCCTGGTCATTTTACCTCGAATACAATGTTCACAGGTAGGTAAAGATTGAACCTGTAGAAAATCGAAAGGTCCATCCTTTATCAATCTATTAATCCTATAAACAGATAAATGACCAAATCTTTGATGCCAAATCATATTTGAATGATTTTTATTATCCCTGAATCTTTTAGGGTTTTTATTACTGGTTATAACATTCATGACATGCTCATTAATGCACAATTCATAGAGTCCACCAGAAGTCAAAACATCATCTGCAATATATTTATCATAATGATTTATGGCTAATTTATTATAGAAAAGGAATGAATATCCACTTCTAACTAGCTTAGATACAGATATCAAAATCCTCCTGACTTCAGGTACAAAAAGACACTCTTTAAGTACAAGGACTCTACCACTTGATAATGATAGCCGACAAGTCCCGACGGCGACTGCTGCAACACTTGCATCAGATCCCATCTGGATGACTATCTCCCCTTCTTCAAGTTTTCTAGTTTCCTGAAACAAATGCAACAAATTGCATACATGAACAGAAGCACCGGAATAAACAACCCAACTTCCTTCTCGTCCAACGAGAAAACTGGTTTCAATGATAAAAGTAGATTTCATACATGCTGGGGCTTTACCTTTGTCGACTGACTTCTGGTATTCCGGGCAATTACGCCTCCAGTGCCCCGGCTTCTTACAGTGGTGACAGACGTCGGTTTTCTTCGATGCCATTAGAGTGGATGCATTGGAAGATGAGACAACACCTTGTCCCTTCTTCTTTCTCTTCTGGGCCGGGCCCTTTTGAGAACCTTGCTTCCGACCGTGCTTCCCTCTGACCTGTGCAACCATTGCACTGCCAATAGGACCATCTTTCTTCATTACGTCTTCTGCAGACTTTAATGCAGCAAGAAGCCCAGCGTTGGTCAATTCCAGCTTGTTCATGTGGAATGAAACCACAAAGTTATTGAAATACTTGAGCAATGATAGCGGAATGAAATCAGATTTCATGTCTGCATCCATGGTTTCTCCAAGAGTCTCCAGCTCTGACAATTACCCAAACATTTTGAGTACATGTTCACGGACCGAAGTACCTTCCTGCATCTTGCAACGAACGAGTTCTTTCATAACGTTGTACCGCTGGGTGCGGTTAATATCACCAAACATATCTTTCAGATTCTGCATTATCTCATGGCAAGTATTCATCTCCACATGTTGTTTCTGAAGAACATTGGAGAGAGAACCCAAGATGTAGCATCTAGCCAAGACATGATCTTCATCATACTTGTCATTGTATGCTTTCTCTTCCTTCGATTTAGGGTTTTCATGCTTGTCTTCTGAGAGCACATAACTTATGCGCTCAGCCGAGAGTACAAGCTCCAAATTACGGATCCAATCCGAGTAATTCAGTTCGGTCAACTGGTTGACTTCCAGAAGCTTGCTTAGTGGGTTCATGGACTTCATTTTCTGAAATTAAGAATGCACTATATTAGAACATATAATCATACATTCAATTTATTTTTATTTGATCAAGGCATTTTAAATCAAATTAGTCTTGCTCTATCAACTATGAAAGTTTATTTCCTTAATCACTTTCAAAGTAAGAGATATACTTACCGCTATATCTCAAGCACGAACTGGGATCTCCTCTTTATCTTTGTCATATCCCAATAATATGAGAACCTATGACTCCAATAAAGAGAAGCGGGAACACATTTCGCCTTGCAAGTCCAACTTGCATTTCTCAATTCGGTCTTTAATACCCGGGCCCACCACCCCTAAGGTGATGTTGAACCGTCATTAATTGAACCAACCGTCAACAGGAATACAACTCGCTATACGCAATCCAATATCGCCCCAATAATATGAGGACCCGATATTGGGGTCACTATGCATACGTCCTTACTCTTTCGAGAAGCGACAAGCCCGATCCAAATGGATCATATGCAGGAGCTGTCACTTCAGACAGGCGTCTCCTACATATAATATCTGGCGACGAAACCCTTCGCCTTGACGGGAGACCATGGATGTCACTTATGTGATCCTCCATCTCATATTCAAATTTTAATTAATTATTATGAATCATATTCATGTAATTAATTCTTCCAAGGGAATTAACAACTCTATTCATAATAGATATTTTTTAATTGGACATAATTAATTCAATCATATTAAATTAATTATCAATCTAATTCAATCAATCAAACTTGATTGTTTTACTTGAATATATATATGGTATTATTCTCAAAGTACGTATTAATTCGAATTTTAATAATTAGAAAATACATCTTGATTTCTTCGACATTATCAAGTCCCTACCCGTTGTCATGGCCAGTACCGGCGAAAGTGGGACGGACGACATACGTTGCAACCCGCTACTCCAGCGATCTCCGACTAGACACCATACCCGCCTCGAGAAAGGATAATGCCAAAAGATCAATTTGTACTTGAGATGATCATTGGTTCTTCAACCGAAATTATACCATATAGTAGTAATCAAAACATTTTTTTGATTATAAGGAAATTTGCTAGACAAATTCCCAATCCTATTCAAGCAAGGAGTTTGATGATTGTGTTTCCAATTTTGATCTAGATCAAATCTAATCAATTTATTGGTTGAGGCCAAGTCAATTAAGGAAATAATAATCTTCCAATATTTCTCAAATATTTTTCATAATTATTTCTTTGAAAGTAATAATTAATTTCATCAATTGACAATCACATGGTTCTTGATTAGGACTGTAATTTCAGCAGTGACCCCTACTTACTAAAATTAACATATCTCAATCAATTTAAATCCAAATTAGACAAAATCAATTTTCAAAGATTGCTAAGTTGATTTAGGACAGAACTTAAGTGATATTTCATGTATTTAAAGGAAGATCTAAACAGTAATTAACTCATTAATCATGTTATGATTTGTAGTTCCGCAACAGTGCATACATGTTCATTAAAACAACCATATCTCGAGCAAACGGAATCCAAATTACGCAAACTCAGATCCTATGATTTTCTTATTTAATGGGAAACAAAATCCAAGTGATTAATTCGTGTTTAAACAATTTTAACAGGACCGAATTTATTCACTAAACAGAAGTGCGAAAATCAAATGCGATAAAATCTTTCGCGACCTCTAAGAACCCAAGTCATCCTAGGTTTGCGGATCGTATCCAAAACCTTCGACCTAAGGCTCTGATATAACTTGAAGGATATTGAATAATCCTCAAGCACATCACGGAAGGGTGAGCATCGTATCGAATACGACGAAGAATGACTAGTCGTACTAGTTGTTCGGTGCAGTGGAATTTAAAAAAAATCATGCGATGAAACCACATGACCCAAGAACTATTCTCGAATAGTTTCATATATAACCACAACAACTGTAAAGGAATACCTCTTGAAGCATGGTTGATCGAGTCTCTACGAAAAGAGACCTCATGTCTCAAGTCCGATCGTCGGAGAAGAAGCTTGCGAGCGCGAGGATGAGTCGCGTTGTCCTCGCAATCCAACGAGTTGATCCAAGCACGGTGAACTCCTGATCTCGTCGTACGAGATCGATCGTCTCCTTCGTGAATGCATCACTCCAAGAAGACGGAGAACCGAAGAACGTCGAAGCGGCAGCGCAGTGGCGTAGGCGACGACGGCTATCTCCCTTAGGGTTTGGTGGATGACCACCAAGGAGAAGGAGAGAGGGTTGGTGTGTGAGGAGAAAAGAGAGAGAGAGATGTGCTTCCAAAAGAATGTACAAGAGATCATGGTATGCCTCTCTATTTATAGGGTTTTAGGATCCATGGATCTCAATCCATGGGACATATAAAATTAATGGATGAGATTGATTTATGTCAATCCAATGGTCAAGATTATTTTTGGTAAAAACCAACAACTTATGATTTAATTTAGATCAAATATATTTGATAAATCAAATATACATCAATCCTAAAATTAAACCAATCAAATAAGAAGATAATTTCAATGGAGATCTCAACTCCCCATGTAATAGAGTGGACGACCACCAATTCCATATAGGACTTGGTAGCCGTCCACTTATTACCAAGTGGGGGCAATCTCATGAAATCTCATGAGATTGCATATCTCCATGAAATTCTCCATTATTTAATCCAACAACTTTTGTTAGGATTTATTCTCCAAAAATAATTCATAATTAATTTGAGAATATTGCAATCTTGCCATTGGAAAATTGTGAATCACATTCACAACCCAAAACAAAATATAATTAAACATTTTTAATTAATTAAATAATGTGTATCCAATACACATTAATAATTAATCAAAAAAATATAAATTATAATTAGCTCTCTCTAATACATTATAAATCACATTTATAATATATTATGAATAGTTGAATATTGCTATCCACATTATTCTTATCCATAATAATTAAATCACATTTAATTATATTGGATATTTCCACACACATCAAGATAATTAAATCACATTTAACTATCAATTTCTTAATGCTTAGATCTTATGGAATTATTCTTGAACCCTTCAAGAATAATGTTATTTCTCCTCAGATATTTGGAAATAAGGACAGGGCGATTGTATTGTTCTACGCATAGTGACTTGGATATTGAGATCACATCTCAAATCCAGATCCCATGGACCTATCATAGATGCTTGATTAAATCAAGGCCGTAAACCTAATCTTCTCATTGCATCTGAATCTCATTCAGATCAATGTCCAGTACATGGACCAAGATTAGGTCACTTCTCTACTAAGAGGAGTCACTAAAATCCAGACCTGTTTCATCACTCCCTCGGAATGGAAGCGTCATGGTTATACAATCGTTTATGATCAAATCACCCTCAAGTATTCCCAATACCTGTACATCCTTCCTACTGGAAGACTTATGATCATCCTGAAGATATAGATCACTTTTACACTGTCATCTTCATGGTTTGATCACTAAGTTTCTCAATCTTGGTCCTTGGGATTTGGTACATATCACATGCTTTCACAAAGCATATATCTTACCTTCAAATTCATGTCATGCTTCCAAAGCATGATGACCATGCATGGAATTTGATCAGTCCCAATACCACATGAGTGAGCTCATATCTCCCGGTTCACAAGTGAACCTGTATGATTCCTTTGAGAGATCGTATTACTCATATGCCCTTACATGCACACCAGCTCACCGGTGTATAGACCTTGGTTAGGTCATCAACTTATTGGTCTATCAAATGTACACACTCAGACATATAGTAATACATCTGTCTCTGGTCAGAGGATGTTAGCCTATGATGTGACAGTATTCATCATAGGTCTTTGGTTATCTCGGTCTTGTAACGTCAACTCATTGACTCAACTAATTTGATACCTCCGAATCACTATTCCCATGCAGAGGACCTATATCAAGAGGTCGATCAGATATCAGCCTAATGAGAAAGGATTTCTATCTCCTACTCAAGCTGGAGATCACCACTTGACAATCATTTGATGATGCTTGATGAGTCCTCTATCCAACTCCTTAGATATTCATCCAAGCATCAGCCTCTATGATTCAATTGAATCAACAGCTGTATGATTATCAAGTTGGCCATGGTACATAACCCTTATTGTACAGAGGGACCTTATAGTGCATTCATTCAATCAATTTCAGAAAGGGGGTGAAACATAATCAATAACTTTTATTGATAAATCATTTATTACAATAATATTTATTGCAGGAATGGTTTGCCTCAGGCTCACATTGCTAACAATCTCCCACTAGCCCTCAGAACCATTCAGGAACAGTCCTTAAACCCATACTCATTACATGATAGTTGAAAACCTTCTGTGTCAGAGGTTTGGTAAGAGGATCAGCAACGTTGTTGGCAGAGGTCACCTTGGTGATGATGATGTCACCATGCTTTTGAATCTCCCGAATGATGTGGTATTTCCTTTCCACGTGCTTGCTCTTCTCATGCCATCTGGGTTCCTTCGCCTGGGCAATGGCTCCCGTGTTATCACAGAGTAGCGGGATGGATGTATTAGAGAAAACTACGCCAAGCTCCAGGACGAACTTGCGCAACCACACTGCGTCCTTTGCAGCATCCGATGCGGCAATGTACTCGGCTTCTGTTGTTGAATCTGCTGTAGTGTCCTGCTTCTTGCTTCTCTAGCTCACGGCACCACCATTCAACAGGAATACAAACCCTGATGTCGACTTTCGATCATCAATATCCGATTGGAAGTCAGAATCTGTATATCCCAAGACTTGGAGATCACCATCTCCATAAACCAAGATGTAATCTTGCGTCCGTCTCAGATATTTGAATATGTTCTTTACTGCATTCTAGTGTTGCTCTCCATAGCTGGATTGGTAACGACTTACCACTCCCACTGCATGGCAGATATCTAGCCTAGTACACATCATGGCATACATTAAGCTTCCTACAACTGATGCATAAGGGCATCCAGCCAGCCATGGCTTTCTTTTCCTCAACAGTTTGAGGAGCCATTCCTTTAGACAGGTGGATACCATGTCTTAAGGGTAGGAATCCTTTCTTGGAACTATCTATGCGGAATCGTTCAAGAATCTTCTTAATGTATCCATGTTGTGACAATCCCAATATCATCTTCTCTAGATTTCTGAACAACTTCAGACCCAAGATGTAAGAGGCTTCTCCAAGATCTTTTATCTCAAAGGTATGGGATAGCCAAATCTTCACATTGTTCATCATCCATGTATCATTCCCAATGATAAGGATGTCATTTACATAAAGCACGATGAACACAATGGCGCTCCCACTAAGCTTCTTGTACATACAAGGTTCATCAGGATTCTACACAAAATCATAACTCTTTATGGTTTCGTCAAATCTGATGTTCCAACTACGAGAAGCTTGCTTGAGCCCATAGATGGATTTCTTCAGCTTGCATACTTTGCCATCCTCAGTTATGAAGCCCTGGGGCTGCTCCATGTAGATATCCTCCTCGAGGTATCCATTGAGGAAAGTCGTCTTGACATATGCAGCTATAGCTAGCAGTGTCCTGATGGATTTAAGCATAGCCACAGGAGAGAATGTCTCATCGTAGTCGATGCCTTCTCTCTGTGTGTAGCCCTTGGCTACGAGCCGTGCCTTGAAAGTCTCTACTTTCCCATCAGGTCCCCTTTTTCTCTTGAAGATTCATTTACACCCAATGGGTTTTACCCCTTTAGGTGGATCCTCTAGGGTCCATACACCATTCTTATGCATGGAGTCAATTTCTTACTTCATTGCTGGAGAATGTGGGAGAGAGACGACTGCTAGAGGAAGGTGACACACATGGATTGTTGGATCTAGAGATCCAACGACTCTGATGAGATTGGTCAACCAGTCATCATCGATGCGAGCAAGAGAGATGAAGCATCATTGGATCAAGAGATCCAGTAGCTGAGGGGTGATGCGGAAGCTAAAGAAGAGCCGTGCTACGTGGCTGGCTAATATGCATCCATATGACTCAATAGGAAAATAGAAAAGGACAAAAAATAAAAATAAATAATAAAGGGACTACTCAAAATAAAAGTTGTCCAACATGAAGGTTTTCCATCTTGATGAGATCTACAACTTTCATGAAGGAAAAATACACAAAAGACATCATTTATACAAACTTATATTTTGATAGATATTTAATTTACATTAAATACCTATTTTGTGTTTTTTGTATATTTTTGTATTTTAAATAAGGGATCCATTTATGTATATAAATATATATACATATTAATATAATTTTATGGATTTTTATAACAAGAAAAATAAGGGAAAATATGTACAATATATGCAATACATGCAATACGTACAAGATATGAATTAGAGTTTTATTGAGGGCTTAATATACAGTAATTAACTCTAATTATATACATGGTGTGCAATATTTATTTGAGCTTGTTAGGGATTTTATTGAGTAATTTATTAAGGAGATTGAGCTAAGAATGAGCAATAAGGCCGAATAATCATGTTTTTCATTAGTGATTTTATAGATGAGATGATCGATCCCTATGGAAGCAAGAGACATGGAGCATCATGTCATGCAGAAGATGTAGAGGAAGGTGGCGTAGTGAGCATGTCATGCATATGCAGGAGCGATCAACAAAAGGAAGAAGGAGGGACCCTCCCACAAAAATAAAGATGGCTTCAACTATAAAAATTTAAAATATGAAAGTTGTTCATTTTAATGTGTTCTACATTTTGTAGAAGATTTTTCTACTAATTGATCAAACATGCAAGTTAGGACTTTGGTCTATTTTACTGGTATTTTATACATGATTTTTTGGCTTTTTATTTTAATTATTCATATATACAAATGAGTGCACACCCTTGCCTTGCATGTGTATGAAATCTTAACACTAATCATATCTATAATGGTGAAAATATTACACATTATGAAATTATATGTATGCCTAATCTTTACAACACCTATTATATTCATATAATCAAGCTTATTTGTTGAATTTAATTTCTAGTACTGGAACCAAGATGTACATGGGAAATATAAAAATATAATAAAATATCAATATCCTAAGATGTAAAAGATTTAAAAATATGTGTCCAATATACTATTATGTCAATTTATAAATTTCTTGATAAATGTGTCTGCATTTATTTTGTCCGGACTTTTCTATATGTGTATTTATACATGTATAACTCATAATCTATTGTATTTATACAATTGTATAGTTGTAGTATTCTAAACTATAGTTTGTTTTCTCTTTATGAACTAGCGCCAAAACTTTAAAATAAAAAAAATCACAAAAACACATGGATAGCCCTTCACACGGTTTTGCATACATGTACCTAGATCTAATTTTGTAATTGACCCCCTAATTTCGACCTAAAACTTCATAAAAAACACTGCATTCTTGATTTATTGATCTACTTTCTTCGACTACTACAATTGACTGATCTTAACGGATAGGAAAAGGGATTCATCATTTGTTCATAAAAATACTACATGGTATCGAATAATGCTAGACATGGCACAACTCTTTTGGAACTTGATTCAACTTTTGTAATTTATTTCAATTTCCACTTTTGTTTACTTTAGAGAGACATATACAATTTGTAATCATAGATAGACATTTTAGGATGTATTTCTTATACGTATGTAGGACTTGGACACTTTTATATTGTGAATCAGAATTGTGTTTGTAATTTAATTTCAATTTACATCGTATACTTCTCCTATCAGTATACTTAAATGTAATGTTAGTATTCATGCATTAGTTAATTGAGTATCAGAGATTATGGGAAGTCTTGTAGTGATCCATCGTGCACTGCTATTAGACTTGGTGGTAGTTACGGCGGATCACTGCAATCAACATCTTGATCCCTTAGATAGATAACTGGAAGGTCATGATCTCAAAATTACCTATTGGATGTCATGCCACACTGCAACTGTCTTGATGTAGATTCTTGGACCTCCTGCAATTACTATTATTAGCTTCACATCTTAGATGCAAAGCTAGTACTCGTTGTACACTTAACGGCGAAGCTCGGAAATTTTTATAGGTGGGGCCAAAACATATATGTATGATTCATGTCCAAATCATAAAATGAAATTGTCTGATTTATGTCTGAATCATAAGGTATGTTATGAGGCCCATTATTTGATTGAAAAAGATAATTAAAAATATAACAAAAATGATAAATACGGTATACTGGTATGCCAACTTTGGAGAGATAAAAGTGCAGTTAACATTACAAACATTAAAAAAAGTTATTATTATGAAAAATGCAAATGTTATATACATATACATACATACATATATATATATATAGAGAGAGAGAGAGAGAGAGAGAAATATGGTTGCTCCATGGGGGCAACCAATGGGTTGCTCTGTACCATTTTTCGACATTTTTTTTGAAAATATCTCCATGCACTTTCATCACTAAATCCATCTAATATACTAAACGATTTTTTTAAGAAACATGGACTCATATGCCCTCCATCTAGAACATGTTGATTACAATAATATTGAGACCGTTAAAACTACATGTTCTAGATGGAAGGCATGTGAGTCTTTCTTTGTGATGAATTTTGAATGGTATATTAAAGGAATATAGTGATGAAAGACATGCATATATTTTTCAAAAAAAAATGTCAAAAAATAGAATTGAAGCAGTGTTGAATCAGTAAATTTCAGGGTTTTAAATATTGTAATTAATGTGGTGTCGTTGCAATCCTAAAAATCCCTCAACAAAAATTTATTCAAATCTCAAGAAAAAATCAATAAAGAAAATGAAGTAAAAGAAAATTGCTATTTAGTTTATTTGTATAGCTAACAGGATCGAACTTAGGAAGGCTACGAAAATCCCGAGGGTTATTCTTTGCAATGAAAAATCAATGAAAGAATGAAGGAATTTCTATGCACACTATGCTTGTTTTTTGTTTTGAATTTTGTAATTTTATATGGAATTTTAATTATAAATTTTTTATTTGAGTTTCTTATTTTTTTTCTTTTTTTCTTATTTTTTTAATTTTGTAAAAGATTTTTTTTAAAAAAAACAATGGAATAAATAAAGAAAAATCAAGTCACAAACAGTCAACCACTCTTTTTGTATTTTTCAGATATATCAAAAATAGTCAGAAAATTAAACTAAAATTATTTTTAGGTTTTTAATAATTTTAAAATTTTCCTATTTTTTATAATTTTTAAATCCTTTAAATAAATAAAAAAATAATGAATAAAATTAACATAAAATAAAATGGATTTTTGGATTTTTAAAATAGTAAATAAGGCCAAAGTTAGATGAAATATATAAAGAATGAAAGATATTTTCTTATATTTCCATAAAGCCATTTTATAAATTTTTTGGATTTAAAAAAAATGATTTTTAATGTTTTTAAGAGTTTTATGCTTTTTATAGTTTTTATGAGGAATAAAAATGAAAAAATTGGATAACAATTAAAAATAAATTAAAAGAAACAAATAAGAATTTTTTTAGAATTTGTTGAGCAATTTTTATATTTTTATTGATTTTCAAATGGAAACAGGAAATTTTTATGGAATTTTTGAATTTTTAAAAATGATAAAAATGATAAAAATGCAAAATGCAATTTTATGGATGCAAGATGGATGTAACAGGTACCTAAAGGAAATTTTGTGGAATTTCTCAAGAAGTTTTGATAATTTTTAATTTTATTTTTAATATGCAAATTAAATACAGAGTCAGAGGGACCTAATTGCAATTATTTAAACTTTGCACTCTAAATAATACATAGACAAAAAGTGTGGAGTGTAATATGTAAATTTCCCAACAAAACGTGTGCGCAAGCACATGTGCCCCGTTGGACAAGACTAGAATGTAAATACAATAGTTTCAAGGTCCAAACATTAACTCAAAACGGTACAACATTTATTGCAAATAACCCAAATAAACATGTTCTAGGCACGAGCTTAGTTTGAACATGACACAAGTTCAAATAAACTAAAGTAAAGGATAGAAAATGTAATTATTCAAATAAAGACAAGATGACACATGCCCTCATATGGACTTATTTGAAAATAAAATAAAGGCAGAGGATTGGATGCAAATATACCCTTTATTGACGTGACATGAGGAGAAGCTCTTATGCACAGAGGCTTTGATTCAATGGCTGAGAATGGATCGTGAGTGGATGGTATCGATCAGAACTGGATCTTCAATCCACAATGGAGAATTAGGTCAAATTAGACGGTCGCGATTGAATTTGGGAGCAAATGTTCTTAATCGTGCGACGCTGGGGATCCTTCGAAGAACTAGGAAGAGGGTCTTCCCTAGTGAGCTTGATTTGGCTAGATCGCCCTCGTCTTGACCCCTCTCTGCGTCAAATCAATCTCAAATGATCGTTCCTTGAATTTCGCACTGGTTGTGCACCTTGAATCGTCGCGGAAGCACCATATCATCAATTTGGAAGGTATCAAACTTCGTTGTTCTATGAACCTATTCCAACATTGAATCATGTGTTATGTGTGAGATCTGGAGCTCCTTCTACCTGCAATGGAAAGTTCATGCTCGGGGGATCCTTTGTCCAAGAATTAGGTCAAAAACTAATGAAATGGGGAGTGAGCGAGGACTTTCGGTGGAGGTGATCGGAGAGGAAATCGCTCCTCGAGTATATGCTGATCTGAGGGTGAGAAGATGATGGAATAGATGGAGAACAACAAGGGGAATGTGTTGACGTGGTCGGAGTTGGTTGAAAGTGATCGCTACACCTCCGATCTGGCTTTCAGAGGTTGAGGATGAAATTCGGATTTAAGCTACTAGCGGAATTAAAAGATAGAATCAAAATTGCATAATTAATAAATAACTAGATACGATTACTTATGGTGGAGAATCGGGTTGAATCAGCCTCAATCCGCTGCGAATGGCAGAGAGTCGGAACGCAGGGCGGGGGTCTCCGGTGGCATGGTTGGATCCAATCTTCTCCAGGTCTCTTCGCACTCCCAACTGTGGAGATCGAGGGCTCTGTCACCGCCCAATCGTCCGAGCTCATCCTCGGGCGAAGATCCCCTTCCAAAATGGTTCAACCCCATCATCAGAGGTGGAGGATTGATATTTATAACAGTGACTACGATGGGTTTTGAAATTCAAAATGCAAGCCACTCGAGGTGTAATTGATGGATCGGAGGAGATGGCGTTGGGAGTAAACGAATGAGCTGAATAATCAGTGAAGGAAGCGTGAATGGTTGGTGAACAAGGTGCATAGGAAAAGTGGGTGAAGAGCGGGGGTTACGCGAGGTCAGCGGATGGGTTGCGGGAATTGAGCAGTTGACCTAGGTCAACAACCTCGGGCTGGCCAATCAGAGGGCACGGAGAATACGACCAAAATAGTCTAAATGACAAAACATAGAAAAACTTAAATAACAGAATTAAAAATTGAAAATGAATTTATTTAATTACATCATGTAAATAAAAAAGGTTATGAATAAATTAAAGTTAAATTTGGTGATTTTTAACTAATTATTTATACAAATATATACATAATCTAATATTTTATCTATTTACAATATTTTACAAGGGTTTTAATGGTATTTTTATTTAATTTTTATGAATTAATTTATTAGGTTAATTAAATAGGTATAAATACAATATATACATGGTGATACATATACAATATATACATGATTTTATTTTTATTGATTTTTTATTTTATGATTCTTATTTGTATTTTATATAAGTTAAATAAAATATTCACAATTATGTAAAAATACAATATTAATAAATATACACAAGAAAATAAATAATTAAATAATATACATAGTCTAAAACGGTAGAATACAGAATAGTACCCCAATTTACGATAGTTCACACTTTAACTCTGAATTTTATGAAATCACCTCCATTTTAAAGATAATTTAATTTAGAGTATAACGAAAGTGAGTTTGATGAATTTGGAGTTTCGGTGGAGTAGATATTGATCTTGAAAGTCTGTACTTTGTGGCTTTTGAAGAGTGATGTAATTTACATAATATATACATATTTTTATTCAAATTATTTTTATTATTTACAAGATGATTTTATTCACAAATTTCAAGAAGAAGTTATTATTATTTACAAAAGTTTGGGTAATGAATGAATTAATGAAAGAATGTGTGTTTATAGACAATAATGTACATATGAATATATACAAATGATAAGAGATTTTTCTGGAAATATTTAGTTTTAGGCCTTATCTCCCACTACTTTTATTCCTTGTCGATCAAGTCAAGTCTTGACCTTCTCTCAGGGTCTGATTCAACTTGTATCTATTGCATATATACAATCTTTTATTTTCTTTATTTTTGCTTTATTTATTTCTTTATTTATTTTAGGTTAAAATAGGGATAAATAAACAATGTTTACACAGTAATCAGAGTTAGTAAAAAATGACATTAGTGATATTTACAGGTATTTTATAAGGAATTTTAAGTTAAAATAAATGAATAAAGATAATGAAATGTAGATTCGTCATCCTCCCCCTGCGCTTTACCTTTTCCAGTCCCTTAGAAAACACTTATTTGAAAGAATAAGTGAATAAAAGAAAAAGAAATGACTAAAGGAAAAATAAAGAACTTAGAACAATATTGAGTATTAAATTTATCTTCATGAAATTATAGTATGGAACTCGGTCAGACCTTTGGATTATTAGTTTGGCGGAACCTTATTGGGAAATGGATTTAAAACCTAACAGCCTTGAAGTTCCACAAGACTCCTATTCAAGTTGCCTCAATAGTCATGTCAGAACAAGTCTACATACGTAAATTTCTTATGATTATGAATCTTTACTTGTATGGTGTAGTGAAATATAGCTCCCCACTTCAGAAATGGCAAAGAAACAACCTCCCTCAACAAGGTAACTCTAGTCCCCCGGTCTAGCAACTCTTTCCTCGAGGAAAGGGGATATTCACTTCTAAGTTCAAGTGCAACCGGCTCAAGAAGAGGAGAAGTACAAAAGAATGGATGGTAGCCAGTGTAGCCAAGTCATCCAATTGCAAGCTCACAAGAATTTGATTTTGAAGCTCATCCTTGCTTATTGACTATACACTCTGACAGGCATTTTATTTTCAATTAAGCCTGTCCACTTTTTGGAGTTTTTTATTTTGTATTTTTTTGAATATTTACAAGGGTGCAGCATGTACATATGGAGTTTTTCTTCTTGAACCAATAGATTATCCCTCTTTTGAAGCATTATTGCAACCTCACAGCATCCTGTCGTTAGACCTCAATGCTACTAGACGAGATGCACTACCCTCCTAGAGGAAGACATATGTTTCCACTAGTTGTTACACACCCATGTGCTACCCTAAGCCAAAGGAGTCTACCCCCTCACTACTCATCCATGAAGAGCCACGTGCAAAGTGCTTGTCCAAGTTAAGACATTGTCTAGAAGAATCATGCATGTGTCATGAAATATTCTACTTAGATCAATCAAGATGACATGTGAACAGTCTTGTGGACTCAAAGAATTAAGTCACCAGGACATGACAAGTTTCAACTCCAGTTCTTATAAGGTTCCTCTAAAATTAAGTGGATTAAGGTCTTAACCAAGCTCAATTCTTCAACTTTATTCCAGATTAGTTTAAATGCCAATACTATTCTAGAAAATGCAAATGCAAATGCAAGAAGTATATATAAAACACATTTTTAATAGAAAATAAAAGAAAAATATTTTGAAAAAGTTTTCAAAGGGTTTTGCAAATTTTTATCGATTTTAAGCATTTTTTTATAGAAACAAGGGTTAGTAAACTGAATATATACACATATATGCAAGGAATATACAAACTTTACACAATATTTAGATAGAAGTTTTTATAAAAGAATTGTATATACAATAAAGAAAATTGCAGTAGGGGAGATGATCAAAGTTTTCATACACACGTGGGTTTTACGAATATATATACGTCTCTTAATTTGTATCCCTTGTGACAAAATAGTTCTACAAACATTTTGTATAGTATACCTTGTTTTGATACAAAAAAAATTTACAAATATTTTACAAACAACACATTTTTAATTATAGTCATTTTATCTATAAAAGTATGAGTTATGCCTAAAGTATATATGCAATATATACAACACCCCTTATACTTGGCTCGAACTGTGTCTTCATAGTAATCAAAGAGCTACAAAGGAAGACATAACTCGTGCTAAGTATAGAAAAGTGAAAAAAATCCTATACAACACCGACTCAAAGAATAGATGAAGAGAATAGAAGTCGATAATTCCCCCTATACTTAGGATCAAATAATCCTAAGTATAGAAGAGTGTACAAGTGGAGAAAAACCGAGGAAGAGAATGAACAAACTCGACGACTCGACTCGTCCTCCCCTATACTTAGGGTGAAAGATCCCTGAGTATAGAAAAAGAATATCAACAAATTGAATGACAAGCAAGAGATCAGAAGAAATAAATAAAAACATGAAAAGACGGTATAAACAACATCACTCCCCCTATACTTAGGGTAAGGGATCCCTAAGTATAAGCAACAACATTACTGATGAAACATAACAAATATGAACAACTCAAATCATTCTCCTCTCCTATACTTAGGATAGAGTAAATCCTAAGTATAGTGCACGCACGCATACGGAAAAGAGGTGAACGATAAAAACAGAAGAAGGAAGGAACAAATCAATATGAAACTCATATATACAAAGTAGGCATTGTTGAGATGCCTCTCAACAAGAGATAGAGTTTATCCCCCTAGATGGACGCAAAGGCTAGGATAACGAAGTATCGAGGTTTAGGACGACATCCGTAATGTGAATGTCGTACTATCGTCTCAATGTGAGAACAAAAACGAGTTCAATAGTGTAAATAATGACACCCATATAAGAAATCAGGCGTGTGTCTGCTTCCGGGAAAATAGAGGTGCGAATAAAATCTAGCACCGGTAGCAAAAAAGAAATCTTCGGCTTAGGGTCAGAATGGAGTGAACTGGTAGAGCCGAAGAAATAGAACACGGAGAAAAAATTGTCAGTCATAGAATCCTCCACGTCAATCACCTCTAAAAAAATATATAGAAAATCAAGATCATGGGACTCACTGATATCTGATGCACATAATGTAGAGAGGTAAATGATCGAATATCTTATAGATCATGTCACCTCGCGAGGATTGTCGAGAAGATACATATCAGACTCAAAAGAAAATAAGAAGACTCGGTCTTGTGATCCTCCACGTCAGTCATGGAATCCTCCACGTCAATCACCTCTAAAAAATATATAGAAAATCAAGATCATGAGAGTCACTGATATCTGATGAACATAATGTAGAGAAGATAGGTAAATGATCGAATATCTTATAGATCAGGTCACCCTCGCGAGGTTCATCGAGAAGATACATATCAGACTCAAAAGAAAAATCAGAAGACTCGGTCTTGTGATTCGACAGATAGGATGCATATCCGGGAAATGAAATTGAGAACAAAGAATACACCTCCCGCAGATAACCCTCGGGGAGATGGGAAAAATCAGAATAACTCAAGGAAGAGAACGAGCGATCAAACTCGAATAATGGGTTCTCTCTCGAAGTCAGAGAAAAACTATCCAAGGATCAGAAATATAAGCCTTAAAGAGATCTTGATCAAGATCAAAGAGATCATTGTCCTGCCAGAGTGAAGGGATCTGAGCTTGAGAAATGTTGGATGGTATTTGGCCCTCAGATTGAAGGGTGGGAGGGCGGGAAAACATGATTGATGTTTTTTTAATAGGATGATTGCTAAAGATCACGATAAGATGAACGTAACAGACTCAACACCAAGAACATACAAATACAATGCAACCCCGGATTCACCTACTCAACTCAGTGATGACCGTTAGAGATCGATCATTAATCTTATCAGTTTTAGAGTTAGGTGATTAATATCAATCTTGTACAAGAGTTAGTGAGCTATTAGGCACCGATATTTCCTTAAAGACTGACACGAATTCTTACGACTAGTTGCATCCACTTTCATCCAGTATGGGTGTAAGTACCGTAAAACGACTACCTGTGTTACTTAAGGATGGTGCCTTACACCATGTCCTTTAAAACACCCACTTTGCTAAGTACGGATCATGAAACGAATACTCGTGTTCCCTCACTGAGAAGTAGATAATCGTTTTGTTAGAATCCGTAGTCTAAACGAAAATCCAGAGCTTGGCCCTATCCTAGTGTACGTTTCCACTCACTCTGCAAGTTAATTCAAACAATGAGGGGATTGCTCTCCCCAAAATAATGTTTTTTTCTTTATGTTTAGTTTTAGGGTCGAGTTTTCTTTAGCAACCCCAATTTTATAAAGTTGACATTTTTTGGATTTTTTCAATAAATCAACTACATAATTTCGAATTTCCTTTTTAGATTGTGTGAGTGAAAATAAGGAAGGAAGTCGGAAATGTCAATAGGCGGTGAAATTCAATGATACATGCATGGGATAAGAGATGTGTACCTTGTTGCCAACACTCTACATGCAGGGTGATCCGTGCAGAATTTAAATACAGAAAATAAACTAACTTAAATGATGCATGTGAACCACCTAACAATAACTTCTATTATAAGACAAGAATAGGTTAATTTGACTAAGTCCAAATTACGCTCTACTATATAGGTGCAGAAATTATTATTTAGGGCTTTAGACCTAATTAATTACCTGGCTCAAGCAAGTTAATAAAGCATATCACTATGGGCTCAAGCACATAAAACCACGTGAAACAAAGAAAAAGAAGGTGATGAAAACAAAACTGGTAAGGTCTCCCAAGTGCACCAACACTTGGCAAAACAGACACCGCACACAATGTATATACTGTCCATTTATAAGAGTTTTGAATGTATATAATTCTAAAAACTATCTATGCAAATTGCTTCAAATTATTCTCCGTAAAGAATCAAGCCGCCTTCGCTTTGCCTGGGTGCGCTGACGCTCCTAAGAATGTCGCCCTTGCTCATCGAGCCCACGCAAGAAAGAGGAAACACAAGAATGTGTAAGAGACACAATTATCTAAATATGAGCAATAATAATAGAAATAAATACATTGAATATGGACAATGAAATGAATGTAAGGAAATATAAACAAAAATAAGAGAAAGAAAAAGAAGTATAAACAACCAAGAATAGTATGTCAAAAGAAAAACCTAACTACGCTCATCGTGCCTCCCCGACAACGGCACCATTTGTTGAATCGAGAAATTTCAGGGTTTTAAATATTGACATTATTGTGCAATGTCGTTGCAACCCCAAAAATCCCTCAACAAAAATTTATTCAAATCTCAAGCAACAATCAATAAAGCAAATGTAGCAAGAGAAAATTATTATTTAATTTATCTGCATAGCTAATATGATCGAACTCAAGGAGGCTACGAAAATCCCGAGGGACATTCTTTGCAATGAAAAATCAATGAAAGAATGAATGCATTTCTATGCACACTATGCTTGGTTTTTTTTTGCTTTTGAATTTTTTAATTTTTTATGGAATTTTAGTTTTACTTTTTTTATTTGGTTTTCTTATTTTTATTTTTTTAATTTTGCAAAATATTTTTTATTTTTAAAAATAATTGAATAAATAAAAAACAAGTCACAAACACTCAACCACTCTTTTTGTATTTTTAAATATATCAAAAATAGTCACAATTTTTGGGGTTTTGATAATTTTTTAATGTTTTTAGTAATTTTTCAGATATTTTCACAATTTTAAAGCCCTTAAATAAATAAAAAATAATGAATAAAATAAATAGAAAATTAAACGGATGTTTTTGGATTTTAAAATAACAGATAAGGTCAAAATTAGATGAAATATATACAGAATGAAAGATGTTTTTATATTTCCAGAAAGCCATTTTATGATTTTTTATTTTTAAATATTTTTTTATGAAATTTTAATGTTTTTAAGAGTTTTATTATTTTTATGGTTTTTATGAGGAAAAATACAAAAATTAGATAGAAATTAAAATAAATAAAAGAAACAAACATGATTTTTTATAGATTTTTCAAGCTATTTTTATATTTTCAAATGCAAATTGGAAATTTTTATGGAGTTTTGAATTTTTAAAAATAATAAAAATGATAAAAATGCAAAATATAATTTATGGATGCAAGATGGATGTAACAAGTACTTAGAGGATTTTTTTGGAATTTTTAAAGGAGTTTTAATATTTTTTATTTGATTTTCAATATGCAAATTAAATGCAGACTCACAGGGACCTAATTGCAACTATTCAAACTTTGCACACTAAATAATAATAGAGATAAAAAGTATGGGGTGTAATATGTAAATTTCCTAACAAAACGCATGCGCAGGCACACATGCCCTGTTGGACATGACTAGAATGTAAATACAATAGTTTCAAGATCCGAACATTAACTCAAAATTTCATAACATTTATTGCAAATAACCCAACAAAACACGTGCTGGGCATGAGCTCAATTCGAACACGACACAAGTGCAAATAAACTAAAGTGCAGGATAGAAAATGCAATTGCTCATAAAAAAACATGATGACACATGTCCTCATAGGGACTTGTTTGAAAATGAAATAAAGGCATGAGGTTGGATGCCAATGTACCCTTTATTGACATGGCAAGAGGAGCGCTCTGATGCGCAATAGCTCTTATTCAACGACTGAGATTAGATAGTGAGTGGATGACGTCGAGAAGAATTGGATCTTCAATCCATGAAGGATATTTGGGGAAAATTAGACGGCCGCGATTGAATCTAGGAGCGATTGTTCTTAATCGTGCATCGTTGGGGGATCACTGGAAGAACTGGGAAGAGGGTCTTCCCCGGCGAGCTTGATTTGGTTGGATCTCCCTTGTCTTGACTCCGCTCCGCGTATAATCTGTCTCAAATGAACGTTCCTTAAATTCCGCACAAGTTGCACACCTTGAATCGTCGTGGGATCACCAGATCATCAATATGGAAGGTATCAAACTTCACTGCTCCAGGAACCTATTCCAGCATTAAATCTTGTGTTATGTGTGAGATCTGGATCTCCTTCGATTTGCAATGGAAAGCTCATGCTCAGAGGAACCTCCATCCAAGAATTAGGTCAAAAACCCATGAAATGGGATGTGAACAAGCACTTCTAACATAGGTGATCGGAGAGGAAGTTGCTCCTCAGATCTGTGCTGATCCGAGGGTGAGCAGATGATGGAAGAGATGGAGAACAACAAGGGGAATGTGTTGACGTGGTCGGATTGGTTGAAAGTGATCGGTACACCTTCGATCTGGCTATTGAAGGTTGAGGATAAAATTCGGATTTAAGCTACTAGTGGAATCAAAAGATAGAATCAAAATTGCATAATTAATAAATAACTAGCTACAGTTACCTACGGTGGAGAATCGGGTTGAATCTGCCTCAATTCGCTGCGAATGGCGGAGAGTCGGAACGCACGGCGGGGGTCTCCAGCGGCGTGGTTGGAGCCAGTCTTCTCCAGGTCTCTTCCCACTCCCAACTGTGGAGATCAAGGGCTCTGTCACTGCCCAATCGTCCGAGTTCATCCTCGAGCGAAGATTTCCTTCCAAAACGATTCAACCCCGTCACCGAAGGTGGAGGATTTATATTTATAATAGTGACTACGGTAGGTTTTAAATTCAAAATGCGAGCCACTCGAGGCGTAATTTATGGATCGAAGGTGCTGGCATTGGGGATGAATGAATGTGTTAAATAATTGGCGAAGGAAGCGTGAACGATTGGATAATGAGGCGCATGGGAAAAATGGGCGAAGAGCGGTGGTTACGCGAGGTCAGTGGACGGGTAACGGGAACTGAGCAGTTGACCCAGGTCAACAAATCCAGGCTGGCCAATCATAGGGCACAAAAAATACGACCAAAATAGGCTAAACGATAAAATAGCGAAAAAAGATTAATAATGACTTAAAAATCGAAAATGAATTTATTTAATTATATATTGTAAATAAAAATGTTAATAATAGATTAAAGTTAATTTTGGTAGTGTTTAATTAATTAAATATGTATATACAAGGGTTATAATAAATACAAGGTGTTACTTATAGGTATGTATACCTATATATACAAGATTTTGATTTTAGATTAATTATTTATGCAAATATATACATGATGTAATATTTTATTTATTTACAATATTTTACAAGGGTTTTAATGGTATTTTTATTTAATTTTTAAGAATTCATTTATTAGGCTAATTAAATGGGTATAAGTACAATATATACTTGGTGGTATATATACAATATATACATGATTTTATTTTTGTTGATTTTTGATTTTGTGATTTTTATTTGTATTGTATATAAATTAAGTACAATATTCACAATTAATTAAAAATACAATATTCATAAATATGCACAAGAAAATAAATAATTGAATAATATACATAGTCTACATAGGTATAATAAACGATAGTACCCCAATTCGCCACATTTCACACATTAACTCTGAATTTTATGAAATTACCTCTATTTTAATGATAATTTAATTTAGAGTATAATGAAAGTGAGTTTAATGAATTTGGAGTTTGGGTGGAGTAGATATTGATCTGGAAAATTTGTACTTTGTGGCTTTTGGAGAGTGATGTAATTTACACAATATATACATATTTTTATTAAAATTACTTTTATTATTTACAAGAGGATTTTATTCACAAATTTCAAGAAGAATTAATTGTTATTTACAAAAGATTTGGTAATGAATGAATTAATGAAAGAATGCATGTTTATAGACATCAATGTACAAATGAATATATACAAACGACAAGAGAATTCTCTGGAATTTTTTGGTGTTTTAGGCCTTATCTCCTCATACTTCATTCCTTGTCGACCAGGTCAAGTCTTGACCTTCTCTCGGGGTCTAATTTAGTATGTATCTATTGCATATATATAATCTTTTATTTTCTTTATTTCTTTCAAGTTAAAATAGTGATAAATATACAATATTTACACAATAACCAGAGTTAGTAAAAGAATGAAATTAGTGATAATTATAGGTATTTTATAAGGGACTCTAAGCTAAAATAAATGAATAAAGATGATGAAATGCATATTCATCTAGCAACCAATGAGAAACCTCATTTTTCACACATATATATTAATAACATGTAAGCAACCCTAAAGTAAAATGAGATGGCATATGATTGGATTGTTAGCCATGTGAGCCCGATGCGAACCATTCTTACAATAAATGTTATTGTAATAAATATGTTTTATCAATAGAAGTTATTGATTGTTTCACTCCATTTCTGAAATTAAATAAATGAATGCACTATAAGGTCCCTCTGTACAATTAGGGTTATGTACCATGGCCATCTTGATAACCATATAGCTGTTGATTCATTAAATGAATCATATAGACTGGTGTTTGTATGAATATCTAAAGAGTTAGATAGAGGACTCATCAAGCACCGCCAAATGATTATTAAGAGATGATCTCCAGCCTGAATAGGAGATGGAAATCCTTTCTCACAAAGGCTGATATCTGACCGACCTCTTGAAGCAGGTCTTCTGCATGGGAATAGTGATTCGGAGGTGTCAGATTAGTTATGTCAAAGGGTTGACTTAGCGAGATCGAGATAACCTAAAGTCCTATGTTAAATGTTGTCACAACACAGGCATACATCCTCTGACCGGAGACAAATGTGTTACTATATGTCTGAGTGTGTACATTTGGCAGACCAATAGGTTTATGACCTAACCAAGGTCTATACACCGGCACACTGGTGTGCATGTAAGGGCATATGAGTAATACGATCTCTCAAAGGGATCATACAGGTTAACTTATGAACCGGAAGACATGAGCTCGCTTTTGAGGTATTGGGACCGATCAAATTCCATGCATGGTCGTCGTGCTTTGGAAGTATGACAAGAATTTGAAGGTATAATATATGCTTTGGGAAAGCATATGATCGGTACTGATTCTCAATGAACAAGATTGAGAAACTTGGTGATCAAACCCCGAAGAAGACAGTGTAAAATTGATCTACATCTTCAGATTGATCATAGGTCTTCCAGTATACAGGATGTGCAGGTATTGGGAATACTTGAGGGTGATGTGATCATAAACGATTGTATAACCATGACACTTCCATTCCGAGGGAGTGATGAAACAGGTCTGGATTTTAGTGATTCTCTCAGTAGAGAAGTAACTTGATCTTAGTCCAAGTGTTGGACATTGATCTGAATGAGATTTAGATGCAATGAGAAGATTAAGTATACAGACTTGATTTAATCAAGCATCTATGGGAGGCCCGTGAGATCTGGATTTGAGATGAGATCTCAGCATCCAAGTCACTATATGTGGAACAATATAATCGCCCTGTCCTTATCTCCAAGTCTCTGCGGAGAAAGCACATTATTCTTGAAGGAGTTCAAGAATAATTCATCTGATGAATTTTATTTCCAAGCAACAAGATGTTGATAATTAAATGAGATTTAATTATCAAGTATAATATGAATAAGATTCATATTGTAAGAATGATTATCTAAGATAATTAAATGAGATTTAATTATCAACAAAATGCAGATTGTGGATAGTACTATCCATGCTATCCATAACATTTTTGTATATATATATTATAAATATGATCTATAATATATTAGAGAGAGAGAACCTTTGTAAATAGCATTTTTTAATTGTTAATGTGAATTGGATTCACATTAAGCAATTAATTGGAAATGTAATTTATAATTTAGTTTGGGTTATGAATATGATTCACATAATTTCAATGGCATGATTGAAATATTCACTAATTAATTTGGAATTAATTTAGTGGATAATTTTGCAATAAATGTTATTACAAATAATTAAGAGATAATGAGATAAAATAAAAAGGAGATAATCCACCACCAAAATAAGGTGGTCATGGGTGACGCCCCATATTTTTAGGGTGTATTATTATCTTCTTTTTAATTATTATCTTATTTTCTTATGATAATTGATTTTATTGAATTAATTATGTTGATGATAATGCAACATATATTTGATTTAATATAAATTAAATAAATTATTGTTTTAAACAACAATGATCATGGCCGTTGATTAAATACACATATCAATCCAAGCATTGATTTTGTATGCCATGGATTGTGATCCATGGACTCCCAAACTAGTATATAAAGAGGGCAACCCTAGCCCTTTGAACACAACTTTGTACACGTCTACTCTCTCTCTCTCTCAACTCTCATTCTCGCCCATCTCCCTCTCTCTCTAAAGGTGGTCGTCCACCTTGATCTTGAGGGAATAGCAATCACATCTTCGTCGTCGTGCTGTCATTCTGATTGCTCGTAGATCTCCATCTTCTTTGGAGCTTCTTGCTCTAGAAGGAGATGTTGGATTTCGTTGGACGAAATCATGAGATTCAAGGCTTGGATCTTCATCGAGGATCGCGGGAAGCACGCGTCTCATCATCGCGCCCGCAAATGCCTTCTTCGTAGATCGGACTTGAGTCAGGAGGATCTCTTGCTTTAGAGATCTAGTGATCGCAAACACGCTTCGAGAGTTATTTGTAATACTTTGTGGTTAGATGAAACGATCCAAGAAATGTTCTTGTGATCATGTGGTTTCATCATATGATTTAAATTTTTTAAATTCCGCTGCACCTAGTGACTAGTGTGACTAGTTGCTTCGACCGCATAAGATGTGGTCATCACGCTTCCGTGATGCGCTTGAGGATTCCGCATATCCTTCAAGTGGTATCAGAGCCTTAGGTCAGAAAAGGTTTTGGATACGATCCGTAAACCTAGGATGACTTGGGTTTGAAAGGGTTGCGAAAGTTTTATCGCGTTTCAATTTTCGCACCTCTGATTAATTGAATTTTTTAGGTACTATTTAAATTGTTTAAACACGAAATATTCAATTATTTTTGTTCCCCATTAAATAAGAAAACAATAGGATCCGAGTTTATGTAATTTGGATTCCATTTGCTCAAGATATGGCCCTTTGAATAAACATGTATTAACTGTTGCGGAAACTGCAAATCTAAACGTGATTATTGAGTTAATTACTGTTTTGATGCACCTAGAAATGCGTGAAACATCACTTGAGTTCTGTCATAAATCAAATTAGCAATCTTAGGAAACTGATTTTGCGAAATTTGGATTTAAATTGATCAAGATAAGTTGATTTTAGTGAGTAGGGGTCACTGCTGGAAATTGACAAACTTGATCATGAACCTTGTGATAGTCATTCAAATAAATTGATGAAAATTAATTGTTAATTTTCTGAAATGATTATTGATAAGTATTTATGAAATATTTAAAGATGATAATCATTTCTTTGAATGACATTGATATGAAATCATCAACAAATATTGTTTTTCACGCAAAACTCTAATTTATCCTACAATAGTTGTAGGACAGCTTTTACATGCAAAACCCTCTTGTTTGAATAGGATTGGGGATTTGTTTAGAAAATCTCCTCATAATATTATCAAAATGGTTTTGATGAATATTATATGGTATAATTTCGGTTGAAAAACCGATGAGCGTCTCAAAGTACACAATGATCTATCTGGCATTATCCTTTCCTGAGGTGGATATGGTATCTAGTCGGGGAGCATTGGGGTAGCGGGTCGCACCGGTTGCGGTCTGTCCTACTTCCGTCAGTACTAGCCATGACAACGGCTAGGGACTCGAAAATGCCGGAGAAATCAAAGTGTATTTTTCTAATTATTAAAATTCGAATAATACATATTTAATACATATTTGAGATTATACCTACTATTTAAGAAATAATCAAGTTTGTTGATTGAAAATTGGATTGATAATTAATTTAATGTGATTAAATTGATTATATCCTATTAAAAGCACTCTATTATGAATAGATGTGTATTTCCCTTGGAAGAATTAATTATGTGAATATAATTCACGATAATTAATCAACTATAATTTGAATATGAGGTGGAGGATCACATAAGTGACATCCATAGTCTCCCATCAAGGCAAAGAATTCCGTCGCCAGATGTTGTATACAGGAGATGCCTGTCCGAAGTGACGGATCATGTATACGATTTATTTGGATCGGGTTCTTTACTTCGCGAAAGAGTAAGGCCGTATACGTAGTGACCCCAATATCGAGTCCTCACATTATTGGGGCGATATTGGACTGCGTATAGCAAGTATTAGGCATGTTGACGGTTGGTTCAATTAACGACGGGTCAACATCATCTTAGGAGTGGTGGGCCCGAGTGTTAAAGACCGAATTGGGAAATACAAGTTGGACTTGCAAGGCGGAATGTGTTCCCACTTCTCTTTATTCGAGTTACAAGTTCTCATATTATTGGGATGTGATAAATATAGAGAGGAGATCACAGATCTTGCTTGAGATATAGAGGTAAGCACATCTCTTACCTTGAAAGACGATTAGGGAATAATCTTTCATCGTGGACATAGCAAGACAAATTATATTTAAAATGCCTTAATCAAATGTTTTAAATATGAATATATAACTATATGTTCTAATATAGTGCATTCTTAATTTCAGAAAATGAAGTCCATGAAACCACTGAGCAGGCTCCTGGAGGTGAATCAATTGACCAGACCAAATTATTCGGATTGGTCCGAAATTTGGATCTTGTCCTATTTGCGGAGCGCATCTCGTATGTGCTATCCAAGAACAAGATAGCAGACCCTCAGACTCCGGAAGATAAATCTTTTAATGAGAAATACGATGAAGATCATAACTTGGCAAGATGTTATATCCTTGGCTCATTGTCCAATGTGCTTCAGAAGCAGCATGTGGAAATGAATCATTTCCAAAAAATCATGCAGAATCTGAAAGATATGTTTGGTGAAATAAATCACACACAGCGTTATAATGTGATGAAAGAGCTTATTCGCTGCAATATGAAGGAATGGACCTCTGTCAGAGAACACGTACTCAAAGTGTTTGGGTACTGATGAATCCACATTTCATCATCTTTATTCTATCATTTTTGCCTAAAAACCCTAGAATATGCCTGTAAATACCCTTAATTAGAGCATCTTAGCATTCATGCATGTGCATGTAAATAGTGTATAAAATATTGTAATTAAAGCTAAAATTATAGAATAAATAAAAGAAAAGAAAAAGAATAAATAATTGTAAATATTTTATGACCCGAAACCCCGAGACCTAGGAATCTTGATGAATAGGTCGACAAGGAATAAAGTAGGGGGAGATAAGGGTTAAAATACAGTAGAAATACCTATTCATATCATGCATTATTTATTCATTTTGGGACCTCTTTTTGGTTCCAATTTTTAACCTCAAATAAAGAAACTTTGTACATGAAAGTTGTAGCTAATTAAATAAAGAAAAATACAAAATTGATTTCACTGAAAAATAATGTAGAGATAAATAGTTATGGTCTGAATAAAAATCCAGAATCCCAAGTTCCCAGACTCGTATCTCACAAATGAAAATTCCAAATGCATCAAACTCACCTTTAATTGTATATAGTGTAAAATAAGCTATTTAATGGCCTGGGTTTCGCATTTGGCAGATCTACGGTTTGAAAGTTGAGTTTTGGACCTATATTGTATACTTGTACCAAATAAAATATTCAATTTATTATTTATTCATTATTTTTGTATTTTTATAATTTTATAATTTTGTAAATATTACTTATAATATATTTGTATATTAAAATTAGAATAAAAACATAAAAGAAATACAAAATAAAATACTTGTATATATTATACATAGGTATATATATACCTATATAATACATACTTATATTTTATTAAATGTACAAAATTTTTAAATATATCATAAAAATACAACAAAAATATAATTAAGTGTATAAAAGTATTTTAAAAATATATAAAATAATAAACAAAATTAAATAAATTAAAATCACAAAATAAAAATAAAATAATAAAATATATAGGTATATGTACCTACAAAGGGCATAATAGGTAACTTGTAAAAATATACCTCATAAAAATAATTAAAAATGACCATAAAATAATTTATAAAATTTCGAACATTTTTTGTTTAATAATCTAGAACTAAATAATTCATTTTCTATTTTTAATTGATTTTATAAACAATTTTTCCAGGGGTTTTTCCAGGTTGGTCCACGTGGACCAACCAGGGGGCAGTCTTCGTTGACCTCGGTCAACTGTCTGCCCTCCACCCCTGTAGCATGTCAGAACATTGGTTTTTGGTCATTTTTGTCGATTTTTACAGGTTTCATCTTGCACATTTTGAGATCGACTCCTTCATGACTTTTGACCCTCGATCCTTGGTCTATCACGCCCAATGTTTATCTCGAGGGTTGGATCATCGTGTCGCTCGATAGACCTCGATCTTTGGAGCGCCCCCGTCATAGAGACAAACACCTTATAACGCACACCCGACTTTGATTCAAAGTTTGAACCCCTCATTTCCATAGCCAAGCTCCCTTTTCGTGCCTAATCGATCCAGGGAGGTGACAACTCCCTTCAGCGAGTCTCAGGCGGGTCGAGCAAGGCTCGAGGCGGCTTCCACAACCTCTGCCACCACCGCCGGCGTCGAGGTACTTCCGTCCGGTCCACACCGTCGAGGCTGCCACTATTCCCCTTTATTTTCATCGCATTAGCTTAGCCGTAGCCTTAGGATTAAAAGCCCTCTAGAAATTTTGAGTTTCATCGATCAAATCACACCGTATATCAACCTCGCCGAAGCGCGCCTCTAGCCGACTACCTCACGCCGCTTCACGCCGCCTTTTCACCACTGCGGGACCCAGGCATTTTGCCCTAGATCCTCTCACTTTGTTTTGCAGGTCAACGCCCTTTGACTCGTGCCTGGGTGCAATTTTGCGACTCGCCGGAGCTCCGTGGAGCTTCATAGCTCCGACGCCCTCCTCCGCGAGCCTCGACCACTGCCGAGGCATTTTGAAGCCCCCAGGAGCTAGCCCTAGCCATAAGGAGGCTAAAGCCTCATTTTGAAGCCCAGAGGCCCGCCGGAGATGGAGCAGGACCTCGGAGAAAGTCGCCTCGCCGACGCTCCTCCGCGGTTCTTGCTCTAGCCTTCGTAGCCGTCGGATCAAGGCGAAGCCTCAGATTGCGCAGCCTCCGTTGGATCTGCTCGAGCCCAGGCCGTTCGGTCAAGCCCAGATCTTCTAATCCTGGCCATTGCAGACGAAGCGTCATCGACCGTCAGATCGTAGCCACGTGTCAAGTGAATCAGTCACGGCCGTTGGATCGCGCGCTTAGGGGTATTTGCATCTAACCCCTGCGCCACTTTTGTATTTTTATTTCGTCCTTAAACATTTTTATGTAGTTCAAAAAGTTTTGTAAAAATTAAATCTAGGCCCCCGCACTTTCAGTATTTGCAAGTAGTTCCTAGCCACGTCACCTTACGTGACCAGTACACGTGAGGTGAGGGTATTTTGCACAGGACCCCTCCAGGGTTTCCTTATTTCACTTTAGTTTAGTAATTTTTGTATTAAGTGTAAAAGTTCTAGAAACATTGCGTGTAAACCCCTTGGAGTTTTGGATATTACGAACAGGTCCCTCCCAGGCACGTGCATGTCACGCGCCCTGGTGGGTTATTTGCAAGGATACCCTTGTGAGTCTGGATATTTTTGTTTGGTCTATTAAATATTTTACTTAGTTATAAATTTTGCGTGAAAATTGCAACTTAGCCCCTGGTTGTTTGTCTATTTGCATTTATACCCCTACCAGGCTTACTATTTTTGTGTGCTTGTCTTATTTATTTCACGCATCATTTCAACTCGAAAAATTCCCCAAAAAAATAGCATAGGCTCCTGTTGCATTGCACATTCATGCCATAATTTTGCATTGCATTTTTGTTCCATTTTAATATTTATTAAAAATCAAAAACATGCATTTTAACTACTGTTTGCATTAGAAAATACCAAAAAAATATTAAAACACTTCGAAAAATTCCAAAAAAAAATACCTAAGTTCTATTTTAGTATATTCTAGTGTTAGTCCAAAAATCACCAAAAATCTCAAAGCCAAAACTTTAAAAATTAGAAAATACCCAAAAACTTCAAAAAAAATCTAAAAAAATCCTAGAAAATTCCGAAAAATACAAACTCAGTTCATGTAGTTTCTTTATTTTTTTATCTTTATTTTAAAATTAATTTGGGAAAATTTTGATACTGTTTGCTATTTTTCATCCCCATTTTAATTTCGGTCAGCACCTTTATTCACTGTTTTCTTTATTTTGACTTTTAAAAATACCAAAAACATTTAGAAAAATCCCCAAAAATCACAAAAACAGTAAAAAAATAAAAAGACTAAAAATATTTTATTTCTTAATTTTTGACTATTTTCCCCTATTTTTATAAATATCCTAGCACCTCTTTTCTTATATAGTATCTATATTCCAATATTTATAAAAATAAAAAAAATATAAAATATAAAAAGAAAATAAAAAATCAGTAAATTAAAAATCAAAATACAAAATTTAAAATTAAAAATTAAAAACCCACAAAAACATTGCATAGTGTAGACACACATCGCAATCATATCACACATACACTTGCTTGATCTATCCTGCCTTGCTCCCTGTGTTCGAACTCTCTACGTACTTGCATCTATACATCTTTTATGTAGAGTTAAAAATAAATTTGACTCCACATTTGTTTATCATTGTTTGACATTTGATTGTGGGTTCATTGTTGATCTTAATCGGGATTCATTGAGGGTCACCGCAGCGACACGGTTGTCTCCTCCTTGTGTGAGATAATTAGACCCCTTGAACTTCGGTTAAATCAAATGGCGTCGTTGCCGGGGAGCAACATCATATAGATTGCATTTTTGAGTGTGTCTTTGTTTGTTTACATTATTGCTCATTGTATCTCTCTTCTATTTTTGATATTTATCTGTGAGCTTTTTGACCTTTATCTTTCTTGTCTTCTTGCTAGGGATCGCAGCTCGAGGAGGATCGCCTAGGTGATTCGGTGCAGCCGTGGGAATCGGAGTCGGCTTTTCTAGCCCAAGCCGACATGAGAGAGCAGGAGACTTGAGAGATAGAGTGTTAGATAATTTTCTATTTTTTTGGTGAGAGAGAGATCTATTTGAATTGTAATAATACAGGTACACTTGGACATCAGGACATTCAGGCCTAACTTCCAGGTGTTTGTTCACCTGGGGGCCCATCGCGGTTTTCTTCGCGTTTTACCGCTGTCATTTTCTGGTTTTGATTTCCTTTTTCTTTTCTTTTGTGGATTGAGCCCTTAGATCTTAGGAATTGCTTGATCGATTAGATTAGGTCCAAACACCCTAATAACCATTGCATGTACCTATAGTGTGTATTTGGACTTAGTTTAATTAAACAGTTAATCATCGTCTTTGATCCGTCGTGCCCCGAGCTCATCCCGCCAAGCGCTTCTCCTGAACTCGATGTGTCGAGGGGAGGGGTGAGCCTAGATCGGACTTTAGGATTGGAGATTGGTGGTTGACTTGTGGTTCTTAACGTTAGCAATTTCCTGCTTAGGACGATTTCCGTGTGCATATCGGCATGTAGATTAGGTTTATAAATTTCTGCTTTGCATCCCGCATGGAGAGAGCTGGAGGCGTTGTAAGTCATTCTATCTTTGCATTCATCATATAGGCACAAAGGTGAGATTTCCATCTTGGTGCCAACTTGCATGGTTGTTCCGACTCTTTTCTCCCTCTAATCTTGGATCAAGTAGGAATCAAGAAAAAACAAAAACGTTAGGCGCTTGTTTGAATCTACTCAAAAGAAGCGGTAACACAAAAAAATAAAAAAGTGACTGCTAAGAAAATTTTACCTAAATAAAATTGGTAATTGGATTCATTGCTTGGGGAGAGTAACACCCTCACTTCTATTCAGGTTGCATGGGAAGGTCTCCTTCCAAGTGAGTTGAGCGACTTCGTAAGGATTAGAGCCAAAAACCCAGCTTGTGGCTGACTTGTATATAGCTTGGATTTCTGAAGTATTTGTGCTACTATCGTACGTAGACGAGTAGGGCTTGGTCATCATTGGTGACTCACTATTGTGTTGAGCATCGACCTTGTCCGAAGTACCGAGCATAGGCCACGCCTTCACGGGTGTGTCCGTCTCACCGTCTGCGTCCGAGTAGGGTCTTGCACGCTCACGGGTGATTCCGTTGCGAGCGAGATCCGAAGTATCGGTTTCGCCTATCGACTTCCTCCCTCTTCTTCTTTGGCGGAGTAGGGATCCAGGAAGGGTTACAAGGACCTCAAAAAGCGCAGGCTACAGGTTACACAGGAGGAGGACAAGTATGGGAATACTTTTCCAGCAATACTCTCGCTCCTTTAGGCGTAGCGCTCTAAGGACTCGTTAAAAGATAAATTCCTGAATTCAAGCTAAAAACTACAAAGATAAAAGCCGAACCTTCACGGCTTCATGTGTTGAGTTGGTGAATCCCCTTGCCTTGTGTTTGATTGCTAGTCGCATTTAGGTCAAGATCAAAAACACTGCACGATCGTGGCCAATTTTGCTTTCTTCTTCTTATTCATTTTTGCAACTTGCTATTTCAACTAATTGTTCAATGTGAATTTAATTTGCACCAACATTCAAATTGTCAATGTTATCTACAAATACCTCTCTCTAATATATTATAATCACATTTATAAAATATATGATTAATATGGATAATACTATCCACAATATTCATATTTATGATAATTAAATCATATTTAATTATCTTAGATCTTCCTGGTGTAATTCGAGATTACGCATGATTATGTATATAACTACGAAATTACTCAAGGTTATGGTTGTAAATATCCTTATCATAAAATAACGTTATATACAATTATAAACAAATCTATTATTATACTAAAGTATGGAAAATATATATACGAATATAAATACATATAGTAGCGAATGCAAAGTGATACCCACATCCATTTTAAAATGAATACGGATACAAATGTCAAAATATGTATAGAATGAATACGATAACAAATATGATATCGATATATTCACACGATGATGGGAAGGAGGTCTCTTAGGCCTACTTTGTCGGCACCGCTATCTAGCACTCCTCCCCATTCATCCAGGACAACCTCGGAGAGTCCAGACCCACTCTCCGAGCCTGAGTTCACTTCCACCATGTTCCCCCTCGACCACCCTTCTCATTCTCCTTCCATCAGTATAAGAGTTTCAGAATTTAGTGCATCACATAGCTCAGATCATTTGACGGCACCTGAGATGGGTTCTTTTGCTTTTTCAGAGAATCCAGACATGGCTGACAAAGGAGAGCATCCAGATGAGCATGAGCACCCTCCATTCTTATATGATCAAGCCGCCATCAATAATTCACTTCTAGCATCCCTGGAGACCATGTAGAGACAGATCCGTGACCAGGGAGTCTTTATGGGTGACCTCATGAGAGAGATCGCACAGATGCGAGAGAACAGACCTGGGGGCGGTGGAGGTGGAGGTGATATACCAGTTGTAGCAGACGAGGGAGGAGAACCCAACCAGGAGATGCCGTCGCAGACCATCATGAGAGAATTGCATAATCCAGCAGCCTCCCTCACACATCGGTGGATCCGACTCCCTCCTATCCATGGAGATTTCGAGCTTCGCCCGCACACCATCCAACTACTTCCTAAATTTCCTAGGCTGGCGACTGAAGAGCCACACCTCCACCTCCAAGAATTCGAAATGATCTGCAGCACAATTCATGACAGGCTGGTGACTGAGGACACCATAAAGATGATAGCCTTCCCTTTCTCCTTGGTTGATAGAGCCGTGTACTGGCTAAAACATTTGGGGAGGTTCGTCGACACATGGGCAGAACTCCGGACCGCATACTTGAACAAATATTATTCTCTCGGCCGGACGAACGCAGCAAGAGCAATGATCAGCAACTTCGTAATGATCCCTAATGAACAGTTCCATGAAGCTTGGGATCGATTCAGAGAGCTCATCGACCGGTGTCCACATCATGATATTTCCAAGACCAATCTGGTTTAGAGTTTCTTTTGTGGGCTGACACCGGAGCTGGAGGGGCTTGTGAATGCCTCTTGTGGTGGGTCATATTTTTCCAAGGGTGAAGACGATGTTTGGGCCATCTATGAAGGGATGGCAGAGAACTCAACAGTCATGGCCCAAGCCCGTGTCTACACGCAGCAAAAGGCCCCGCAAGGAGAGGGATCATTTCAGAGGATCGCCCGCATCAATACCGGTCCTCACACTCCGACGGCAGCTGCAGCCCAAGCCGAATCAGCCGCAGCCGACATGGGCATTATTAGTGAGATACTGGACCGTCTCGAGATCCTCGAGAAGAAGCAGATGCAAGGAATGACCCAGATGGACCAGATTGCCAAGACCATGAGTGACCTGAAGACACAGATTCTTTGCGTCTAGGAGGCACAAACCTCTTCCCAACAGCAGCCTCCCAGGTCACGAGCTGATGCCAGCAGTAGTAGCTCATCCCAACCCTCTGCCTCGTACTGCCAGGTCAGCCATATTCAGGCAGAGCCGGTCCCGTTGCTACAGTACTACCCATCGTAGCCACCATCTCAAGACACTCAGATGGTGGTCTATCAGCCGGATCAGCCACTGGTAGTTCTACCTCCACCCTCCTTTGAGCAGGAGCCATTGATGGAAGTCAATGGGATTTGGTACGACCGGTACCCACAGCCCAGGATTCGTCGCGATCACCCCGGATTCCGTTGGGGCAATGGTGGCACCTCATCTCAGCAGCAGCCTCCGGCTCAGGGACAACATAACAACCAGTCACAGCAGCAACCCCAGTATGCCCACCAGCAGCAATACCAGCATGGTCCTCGTCTCGCCTATCACAACCAACAGTGGAGGCAGCGTCAGCAGCCTCAACAATCATACTCCCATCCTCCTCAGCATTATCCTCACCAACAGCAGCAACAACCTCATTTCCAGCAGGGAAACCCGTACGGTTCTCAAGCGCCCGCTTTTGAGAACCCAGCTCTAGATGACCTTGCCCGCTTGCTTTCTGAACAGCGAGCATCCTTCTGGCAGGAGATGAGGGATATCATCAAGGGCAAAGCCGCCATACCAGCTCAGATTGAACCAAATCCGAACAATCTGAAGAGGAAATCTGAGCATGTAGAGTTTACAGAGGATACCTCTCCTAATGATTATTTGAGTGACATATCTTCTTCTTTGTATGATGTTGATTTTGTGACTACTAGGAGCGGTAGGATGCCAGCCGGCGGCGCCTCATCTGAGCGACAGCCACAAGCAAAACCAGGACCGCCATATGAGCAGAGTAGCGGTGCTGATGCAGCTGTTGATGATGAAGACGGCGGTGCTGATGCCACCAATGATGGAGATCCAGGCGACGGTACTGAGGCCGTCGAGACACCAGATGCAGATGGTGGTGCTGAAGCCACCATTTTGGACGCAGAGCCAGAGCACGATGCTGATGCCACGAAGACAGGTGCCGGTGGTGGTACTGAGGCCACCACATCTACTTTTGTTGAGCTTCCTACTGTGGTGTTACCACCTTTTGTATCTATGGACTGTGGTAACAACAAAAAGAACAAAAATATGAATAAAGGAAAGGTTTCTGTTCACACTTCAAATCCATATGTGTTGAATGATGATCATGTTATGATTCTATTCCTTCACAGGTGCAGGAACCTCGTCCTAATCCTCCATCTGAGGAGGCCCCTACCATCCCCTTTCCTAAAGCACTTCGTCGGACGAAGGGGAATAAAAGAGAAAATCCAAAAAAGGACCAACAGGTAGAGTTCAGCAATCAGATGATTGATCGATTCCACATTCAGCTGACTCTATAGGAAGAACTTGAGCACATCCCCCTCTTCAAAAAGAACTTGAAAGAGAAGACTACCGTCCGCAGGAAGAGGAGGAATCACAGAGATCATATCCATGTGCTCACCCATTCCACTTGTTGTACCATTCAGAACAAACTGCCAGCCAAGAGACCAGATGCAGGAGCTCCCTATGTCAGATGCGAGATTCAGGAGCAGCAGTTTGATCGTACTCTATTAGATAGCGACTCTTCTATTAACCTTCTTCCGACAGCCTTACTCGACCGATTCAAGTTTGGTCCTCTTCTTAGGAGCATGACAGTCCTTCAGTTTGCTGATAGGTCGACTAAGAGGCCAAAGGGGATATTGAGAGACATGGTCGTTACCATTCAGGGCCTGAAATTCCCCGTGGACTTCGTTGCGTTGGACATGGAGATCCCTGAGTCGGTAACCAATGCCCCCATCATACTTGGATGCCCATTCTTGGCCACAGCAAAGGTGGTGATCGATCATGATAGTGGGAAGGTAGGTTTTCGCGTAGAGGGCGAAAGCGTACAAATAGAGACGATCGAGGAAACCATAGCGAGAGAATTAGAATGCTCAGAGCAGTCCAGCGAAGCCGCGCAGATGACAGAGGAAGAGCTAGACATCCACCAGGAGTGCGATTTTGTGATGACATATGATGAATCCAATTGGACAGATCCCGTAGCACAGACTCTCGCCTTGCCTACAGATTCTACATCTTACGACAATTGAGAGCCTGGAAAGCACCCCTGGACGAGGATACTTTTGTGGCTGACAGTGTTGGGACGAATGGTGCTGATGATTTTCAGTCTTGTTCTTCTACTTCAGATCCCTCGGATTCAGACATTGATTGGGATGATTTTAATGAATATTTACCGTGTCTGATTCCCTCTGAGCCGACAGCTAGGACAGAGTGCGAGCTAGTGCAGTTTGTTGAAGATTCAGCAGGGCTCCCTTCGTCAGAGATTCATGCAGAGCGAGAGTTCTCACATGCAGACCTGGTCGCCTTCACACAGACATATTAGAAGCCAGAACTACCACCTCCCAGTTGTCCAGAACGTAAACCCTTGCCGCAGTCGCTGAAGTATAGATTCCTTGCGGGTGAGCCAGAATTGCACCCAGTCATTATCTCAGCATGTTTGACTGGAGAACAAGAATCTCGTCTAATGGAGGTTCTTGAAAGAAACCGCAAAGCGATAGGATGGAGTATAGCTGATCTCCAGGGGATTAGTCTGGCTCTGTACTCCCACCACATTTATCTTGGGGAGGACGCTAGGCCGTCGCATGAGTTCCAGCGGTGGCTGAACCTGAATCTTTGAGATGTGGTCATGAAAGAAATATCGAAGTGGTGGAGCGCCGATTTTATCTACCCCATCTCCGACTCCAAGTGGGTTAGTCCATTACATGTGGTACCCAAGAAGACGGGTATTACTACAGTTGTGAGTGAGTCTGGAGAGGAGATAGCTACCCGGGTACCCACTTCTTGGAGGGTCTGTGTGGACTACAAACGATTGAATGAGGCCACCAAGAAGGATCATTTCCCATTGCCATTCATTGATCAGATTATTGAGAGGCTAGCTGGGAAGAGTCGCTATTGTTTTCTTGACGGGTACTCAGGATATAATCAGGTGGTAATTGCGCCCGAAGACCAGGAGAAAACGACATTCACATGTCCGTTTGGGACGTATGCTTTCAGACGGATGCCCTTTGGTCTATGTAACGCTCCGGCGACATTCCAAAGGTGCATGTTGTCCATATTCTCGGACATGGTGGGTGATTGTTTAGAGGTCTTCATGGATGACTTCTCGGTCTATGGCAATGGGTTTGATGCTTGTCTTGACTGCCTAGATCGTGTGCTTCAGCGCTGCATAGAGGTCAACCTCGTATTGTCTTGGGAGAAGAGCCACTTTATGGTGACTCAAGGGATGGTCCTTGGTCATATCATCTCCAACAGGGGCATGGAGGTCGATCCGGCCAAGGTGAATATAATTAGAAAACTCAATCCACCGTCCAATCTGCGTCAATTGCGGTCTTTTCTGGGGCATGTCGGTTTCTACCGACGGTTCATTCAGGACTTCAGTCGTATTGCCCGTCCGCTTACTGATTTGCTGACGAAAGACACCAAGTTCATTGTAGATGATAAGTATCTGACGTCCTTTGAGACTATCAAAAATATGGTTGTCATGGCTCCTGTCCTTCAACCACTCGATTGGTCTCTTCCATTCGAGATCATGACGGATGCTTCTGATTTTGCTGTTGGGGCTGTGCTTGGACAGAGGAGGGATAAATTGCCGTTCACCATTCACTACGCCAGCCGGACTTTGGATGCCGCTCAACGGAATTATACTGTGACAGAAAAAGATATGTTGGTCGTAGTCTTTGCTTTGGATAAGTATAGATCTTATATTCTCGGATCTAGAGTGATTATTTACATAGATCACACCGCCATCCGGTACTTAATGGCTAAGAAGGATGCCAAAGCACGCCTTACCAGATGGATCCTTCTGCTCCAGGAGTTTGATATTGAGATTAAGGATAATCCTGGAGTTAAGAATGTGGTGGCGGATCATCTCTCCCGTTTAGAGAACATTGAGGAATCTGAGCCCAGCGCACCTACCACTGAGACGTTTCCAGATGAGGCGATCTTGGCTATCACCTTGCTCACGTGGTACGCCGACATTGTAAACTATCTTGTTGCTAAGACGATTCCACAAGGTTGGCCCAGGCAGAAACTTGAGACCTTCCTAGCGAAGGCCAAGCTTTACCATTGGGAGGATCCCGTCCTTTATCATGAAGGAGGGGATAGCATCTGGAGGAGGTGTATTCCTCAAGAAGAGCAGCATAGCGTCCTCACATACTGCCACAAGCTTGAGGCAGGAGGACATCATTCTGGGAGACGGACAACGCATAAGGTGCTTCAATCGACCTTTGTGGCCTACTCTCTTCAAGGATTCAGATGAGTTCGTGAAGAGATGTACTGACTGTCAGAAGATGGGAACCTGCGGACAGAGAGACATGATGCCCATGCAACCCATTCACTTTTGTGAGGTTTTTGATGCATGGGGGATTGATTTCATGAGCCCATTTTCTAAGAGTCAGGGATTTGAGCACATTTTGCTTGCTGTAGATTATGTCAGCCGATGGGTTGAGGCCATCCCCGCCCGAGCCGCAGATGCTAAGACTGTGCGTAAATTTTTGAGGAAAAATATCATTTCACAGTTCGGGGTACCTAGAGTCTTGATTTCAGACGGGGGGTCTCACTTCATCAATGACGAGGTTAAGGCCCTTGCAGACGAGTTCGACATTGACCATCGTGTTGCCACGCCGTATCACCCTCAAACTAATGGTCTTGCCAAAGTATCAAATCGGGAGATAAAGACCATCCTGCAGAAGGTTGTCCGCCCAGACCAAAAGGATTGGTCACAACTTTTGAACTCAGTCTTGTGGGCCTATCAGACATCCTTCAAGAATCCATTAGGGACATCTCCCTTTCGACTCGTCTATGGCAAGCCATGCCATCTACCAGTGGAAATAAAGCACAAGTCACTTTGGGCAGTCACTGAGTTATTGTTGGATCCCGAGAGTATAGGAGAACAGAGGAGAGCAGAGTTGGCAGCCCTGGAGGAACTGAGAGATACAGCCTTTTCTAGCAGCCTACAGTACAAGGAAAAAGTGAAAACATGGCACGATTCCCATATCAGCCATAAACAGTTTGAGCCTGATCAACGAGTATGGTTGTTTGATTCCAGGCTGAAATTATTTCCAGGGAAATTACAGAGCAAGTGGAAAGGTCCTTATGTGGTCAGGAAGATACATGACAATGGCAGCATTGATATATCCGAACCATCATCTTCCTCTACCTTCCGTGTCAACGGTCAGCGCCTGAAGCTATATCTAGATCATGATCCACCGACCGTTGATGTTGCCCCCATTCTTCTGGTATGAGATGTGTTCTTTGACTCATATCAGTTACATCTCATACATGGTGATCACTTCCATCTTCTGCTGTACAGATGCATCTGTCTATGTCATTCTTTGATATCTTTTCTTCTTTTCCTTTTCTATTTTCTTTATCTACCAAAAAGGTGTCACCCCTTGTTATCAATTTCTACACTTAGGACGTACTTTGTCCTAAGTATAGGGGGGTGTGCACCCCGAGTTGTTCTATTCTTTTCGATCCTCTCAATTGTCTCCTCTTCTTGTCTATACTTAGGGATATCTGACCCTAAGTATAGGGGGAGACAATTTGAGTACGATCTGTTCATTCCCACCCTTGACCCTCCCTGCATTGTGTACAGTCTGCTATACTTAGGATTATTTGATCCTAAGTATAGGGGGGACGGTCAACTTCTCATTGGTTCATTTATTTATTAGACCTGCCTATACTTAGTACGAGTTATGTCTTCTCTTTTCTCTCCGAGTTATATCTTCTCTTTTCTCTCCGATCTATGAGGACATAGCTCAAGCTAAGTATAGGGGGGTCGTATATACTACGTATATACTTTAGCCATAACTCGTACTTTCGTATTTTCCTAATAATTGGCTATTAATTCTTTAAAATTCATAAAAATCCTTAATAAAAAGATGTTACCATTCCTCAAGTTCTTTTTGTATTTATTGATTAATAAATCAGGTGAAAATATTTTTTACAAAATGTTTGAAAAATAGTTTGAAAATCTTTGTGAACATTTATTGAAAACTATTTTGAAAATGTTTTGTTACATGTTTTCAACCTGTGTAAAAATGTGCGGTTTGTAAAATTTATTTTCTTTGTGTGAAAGAAAATGTTTGAAAAATGATTTGCAAATGGTTTGAACAATGGTTGCAAAAATATTTTGAAAAATCTATCTATACCGTTTGAAAACCTTTGCAAAATGATTTTCAAATGTGTGTACATGTTTGTAAAATGTTTGTAAAATTTATTTTGGACTATAGTTCTCAAAATTGTGTGTAAAATGATTTTCAAATAAGTTTGAGGAATACATACATCTCACACCAAAATCCATTATATATACTTATAAAATTGATTACTTACCCTTGTAAATTCTTAAAATCTACTTCTTGTATATATAAGAAGCACTCCTGTGTACATATTTTTAACCCAGTTTTTAGCTAAAACTTTTTACTTTCAAAAATCCCAAAAACATTTGCAAAAATTAAAATCCAAAAACATTTGAAAAACCTGTTTGAAAAATACAAAAAATACATGTGCATCATCATCTTTTCAAAAATCTATAAAAAGTTCAAAATCTTTGAAAATTGTATCACAAAAATATTTTTTGCATTGCATAACATGAGCATTTTTTCGGATTGAGTTTGATAGTTGGACAAGTCTAAGTAAAATCCGGAGATTGGAGCTTGATTGGACCTTAAAATCTACCTAATAACAGGAACCTTATAGAAATTGGGTTTGAGGTACTTCAGGTCTAGTTGACTTAATTCTTTGAGGATTACGGGACTTGGTTCAATGGATTCTTGACTGCCTAAGTAGAGTATTTCAGAGCACACGTACGACTCTTGTTGATAATGGCCTAACTTGGACACCTGCACCTTTCACATGGCTCAACTCAGTTGGAGTGGTGAGGGGATTGGATTTGCTAGTATGAGACGCACACAAGTGGAAACAGTTGTCCTCCTCTAAGGAGGAAAGTGCACCCCAACCCGTCCAGAGATGAGGAAGTCTAAAGACATGAGAGTGTGGGTTGCAATAAAGCTTCAAAAGAGGGATAGTCTACTGGCTCAAGAGGAAAAACTCCTTATGTAAATGCTGTTGTGAATAGTATTTCAAAAAAAACGGTCAGGCCTGTACAAAAAAAAAATAAAATGTCTGCTAAGTATGTACAAATGTTGTAAAGCCAATAAGCAAGCTTGAGTTACAAAGTCATATCATGTGAGCCTGCAGCTGGATGACTTGACTACACTGGTCTTGCATCCCAGGATAGGTAGCTACATTGGCTACCGTCCATTCTTCTCTTCACCCCCGTCCTCTTGAGCTGGTTTCCACTTGAACTTAGAAGGGAATACCCCGCTCCTCGAGGATGGAGTTATTGGATTGGGGAATCATTGGGTTGTCGTACTGGAGAAGTCAGTTTCTTTGTCATTCTAGTTGGGGAGAGCCACTATCACTTACATTGTACGAGTCAGATTCATAGTCGTAAGAGTTTGCATATGAGTTGAAATATTTCTGACCTGGCTATTGAGGAGACTTGGGCAGAGTTTTGGGATTCTCAGGGACTGTTGAATTTCAAATTTGGTTCTCATTGAGGTTCCGCCCGCACTAAAATTCCAAAGGTCCGACTTAAGCTCCAAACTTTGATTTTGTGAAGACAAGTTTGATAATTAAATTTAATCTAAGTTCTTCTTTTTCTTTTCTTTCTTTTTCTTTTTTGCACTTTATTGCATAAGTGTTTGCTAGGGACTAGCAAAGGTAAAGTATAGGGGGATGATGAATCCACATTTCATCATCTTTATTCTATCATTTTGGCCTCAAAAACCCTAGCAAATACGTGTAAATACCCTTAATTAGAGCATCTTATCATTCATGCATGTGCATGTAAATAGTGTATAAAATACTGTAATTAAAGCCAAAATTATAGAATAAATAAAAGAAAAGAAAAAGAATAAAATATTGTAAATATTTTATGACCCGAAACCCCAAGACCTGGGCATCTTGATGAATAGGTCGATAAGGAATAAAGTAGGGGGAGATAAGGGTTAAAATACATTAGAAATACCAATTCATATCATGCATTATTTATTCATTTTGGGACCTCTTTTTGGTTCCACTTTTTAAACCTCAAATAAAGAAACTTTGTACATGAAAGTTGCAGGTAATTAAATAAAGAAAAATACAAAATTGATTTCATTGAAAAATAATGTACAGATAAAAAGTTATGGTCTGAATAAAAATCTAGAATCCCAACTTCCCAGACTCGTATCTCACAAATGAAAACTCCAAATGCATCAAACTCACCTTTAATTGTATATAGTGTAAAATAAGCTATTTAATGGCGGTGGTTTCGCATTTGACGGATCTACAGTTTGAAAGTTGAGTTTTGGACCTATATTGTATACTTGTACCAAATAAAATATTCAATTTATTATTTATTCATTATTTTTGTATTCTTGTATTTTTATAATTTTATAAATATTACTTATAATATATTTATATATTAAAATCAGAATAAAAACATAAAAGAAATACAAAATAAAATACTTGTATATATTAGGGTTTTTATCAGTTGTGCCCCTCCGAGATATCGCAATATCAGTTATGCCCCTATCTTTTTGGTAATATCAGTTGTGCCCCCGACTTCTTGCCAATATTTCACTTGTGCCCCTCAGAGGGGCATAACTGATAATTGCGATATCTCGGAGGGGCACAACTGATAAAATTCCTATATATTATACAGAGGTATCATGCCTATAATATACCTATATAATGCATACTTATATTTTATTGAATGTACAAAATATATCAGAAAAATACAATAAAAATATAATTAAGTGTACAAAAGTATTTTACAAATATATAAAATAATAAACAAAATTAAATAAATTAAAATCACACAATAAAAATAAAATAATAAAATATATAGGTATATGTACCTACAAAGGGCATAATAGGTAACTTGTAAAAATACACCTCATAAAAATAATTAAAAATCACCATAAAATAATTTATAAAATTTCGAACATTTTTTATTTAATAACCTAGAACTAAATAATTCATTTTCTATTTTTAATTGATTTTATAAACAATTTTTCTAGGGGTTTTTCCTGGTTGGTCCACGTGGACCAACCAGGGGGCAGTCTTCGTTGACCTCGGTCAACTATCTGCCCTCCACCCCTGTAGCATGTCAAAACATTGGTTTTTGGTCATTTTTGTCGATTTTTACAGGTTTCATCTTGCACATTTTGAGATCGACTCCTTCATGACTTTTGAGCCTCGATCCTTGGTCTATCACGCCCAATGTTTATCTCGAGGGTTGGATCATCGTGTCGCCTGATAGACCTCGATCTTTGGAGCGTCCCAGTCACAGAGTCAAACACCTTATAACGCACACCCGACTTTGATTCAAAGTTTGAACATCTCATTTCCATAGCCAAGCTCCCTTTTCGTGCCTAATCGATCCAGGGAGGTGACAGCTCCCTTCAGCGAGTCTCAGGCGGGTTGAGCAAGGCTCGAGGCGTCTTCCACAACCTCCGCCACCACCGCCGATGTCGAGGTACTTCCCTCCGGTCCACACCATCAAGGCTGCCACTATTCCCCTTTATTTTCATCGCATTAGCTTAGCCGTAGCCTTAGGATTAAAAGCCCTCTAGAAATTTTGAGTTTCATCGATCAAATCACACCCTACATCAACCTCGCCGGAGCGCCCCTCCGGCCGACTACCTCCACGCTGCTTCGCACCGCCTTTTCGCCACCGTGGGACCCAGGCATTTTGCCCTGGGTCCTCTCACTTTGTTTTGCAGGTCAACGCCCTTTGACTCGTGCATGGGTGCAATTTTGCGACTCGCCGGAGCTCCGTGGAGCTTCATAGCTCCGCCGCCCTCCTCCGCGAGCCTCGGCCACCGCCGAGGCATTTTGAAGCCCCCAGGAGCTAGCCCTAGCTGTCAGGAGGCTCCAGCCTCATTTTGAAGCCCAGAAGCCCGCCGGAGACGGAGCAGGACCTCGGAGAAAGTCGCCTCGCCGGCGCTCCTCCGCAGTTCTTGCTCTAGCCTTCGTAGCCGTCGGATCGAGACGAAGCCCCAGATTGCGCAGCCACCGTTGGATCTGCTCGAGCCCAGGCCATTCGATCAAGCCCATATCTTCTAATCTTGGCCGTTGCAGATGAAGCGTCATCGACCGTCAGATCGTAGCCACGTGTCAAGTGAATCAGCCACGACCGTTGGATCGCGTGCTTAGGGGTATTTTACATCTAACCCCTGCGCCACTTTTGTATTTTTATTTCGTCCTTAAACATTTCTCTGTAGTTCAAAAAGTTTTGTAAAAATTAAATCTAGGCCCCCGCACTTTCAGTATTTGCAAGTAGGTCCTGGCTACGTCACCTCACGTGACCAGTACACGTGAGGTGAGGGCATTTTGCACAGGACCCCTCTAGGGTTTCCTTATTTCGCTTTAGTCCAGTAATTTTTGTATTAAGTGTAAAAGTTCTGGAAACATTGCATGTAGACCCCTTGGAGTTTTGGATATTATGAACAAGTCCCTCCCAGGCGCGTGCCAATCACGCGCCCTGGTGGGTTATTTGCAGGGATACCCTTGCGGGTCTGGATATTTGTGTTTGGTCTATTAAATATTTTACTTAGTTATAAATTTTACGTGAAAATTGCAACTTAGCCCCTGGTTGTTTGTCTATTTGCATTTATACCCCTGTCAGGCTTAGTATTTTTGTGTGCTTGTCTTATTTATTTCACGCATCATTTTAACTTGAAAAATTCACAAAAAAATAGCATAGGCTTCTGTTGCATTGCACATTCACGCCATAATTTTGCATTGCATTTTTGTTCCATTTTAATATTTATTAAAAATCAAAAACATGCATTTTAGCTACTGTTTGTATTAGAAAATACCAAAAAATATTAAAACACTTTGAAAAATTCCAAAAAAATTACCTAAGATTTATTTAGTATATTCTAGTGTCAGTCCAAAAATCACTAAAAATCTCAAAGCCAAAACCTTAAAAATTAGAAAATACCCAAAAACTTCAAAAAAATCTAAAAAAATCCTAGAAAATTCCTAAAAATACAAACTCAGTTCATGTAGTTTATCTATTTTATTATCTTTATTTTAAAATTAATTTGGGAAAATTTTGATATTGTTTGCTATTTTTCATCCCCATTTAAATTTCGGCCAGCACCTTTATTCACTATTTTCTTTATTTTGACTTTTAAAAATACCAAAAACATTTATAAAAATCCCCAAAAATCACAAAAATAGTAAAAAATATAAAAAGACCAAAAATATTTTATTTCTTAATTTTTGACTATTTTCCCTATTTTTATAAAATAGCTTAGCACCTCTTTTCTTATATAGTATCTATATTCCAATATTTATAAAAATAAAAAAATATAAAATATAAAAAGAAAATAAAAAATCAGTAAATTAAAAATCAAAATTCAAAATTAAAAATTAAAAAAAAATTAAAAATAAAAAACCCACAAAAGCATTACATAGTGTAGACACACATCACAATCATATCACACATACACTTGCTTGATCTATCCTGCCTTGCTCCTTGTGTTCGAACTCTCTACGTACTTGCATCTATACATCTTTTATGTGGAGTTAAAAATAAATTTGACTCCACATTTGTTTATCATTGTTTGACATTTGATTGTGGGTTCATTGTTGATCTTAATCGGGATTCATTGAGGGTCGCCGCAGCGACACGGTTGTCTCCGCCTTGTGTGAGATAATTAGACCCCTTGAACTTCGGTTAAATCAGGTACCTCTCTGAATTGGAAACCCTGTGAGCCTACATGGATTCTGATATGCAGACTGATTTTATTCTCTTATCGCTCCCTAAGTCTTTCAACAACTTTGTTGTATCATATCACATGAGCAAAGGTGATTTCAGTAATGCTGGGTTGTTAGCTGCATTTAAGTCTGCAGAAGACGTAATGAAGAAGGACGAGCCCTCTGCTAGTGCAATGGTTGCACAAGTAAAAGGAAAGCACGGTCGGAAGCAAGGTTATCGGAAGGGCCCTCCCCATAAGAGAAAGAAGAAGAATCAAGGAGTTGGTTCATCTTCTAGTGCTTCCACGCTAATGACATCAAAGAAGACTGATGTCTGACACCACTGCAAGAAGACGGGACACTGGCGGCGTAACTACCCTGAATACCTGAAGTCGGTTGACAAAGGTAAAGCCCCAACAGGTATGAAATCTACTTTCAGCATTGAAACTAGTTTTCTCGTTGGACGAGAAGGAAGTTGGGTTGTAGATTCTGGTGCTTCTGTTTATGTATGCAATTCGTTGCATTTGTTTTAGGAAACTAGGAATCTGGAGCAAGGGGAGATAGTCATCCATATGGGATCTGATGCAAGCGGTGCAATAGTCACCATTGGGACCTGCCGACTATCGTTATCTAGTGGTAGAGTCTTAGTACTTAAAGAGTGTCTTTATGTACTTGAAGTCAAGAGGAACTTGATATCTGTATCTAAACTTGTTAGAAATGGATATTCCTTCCTATTTTGTAATAAGTTAGTCATTAATCAATATGATAAATTTATTGCGGATGGTGTTTTGACTTCTGGTGGATTCTATGAATTGTGCATTGATGAACATGTCATGAATGTTACTACCACTAATAAGAACCCTAAAAGATCCAGGGAGAATGAAAATCATTCAAATTTGATTTGGCATCAAAGGCTTGGTCATTTATCTGTTGATAGGATTGATAGATTGATAAAGGATGTACCTTTAGATTTTCTACAGGTTCAATCCTTACCTACATGTGAACATTGCATTCGAGGTAAAATGACCAGGATGCCTTTCCGTAACAAGGTTACAAGATGCGAAGGTATTCTTGATCTAGTAGATACTGATGTATGTGGTCCCTTCAGTACCGCGACTCAAAATAGATATCGATATTATTTGACGTTTATTGATGACCATTCGAGATACGGGTTTATCTTCCTACTACGTCATAAATCTGAAACCTTTGAAAAGTTCAAAGAATTTAAGGCTTTTGTTGAGAACGAAATCGATAGGAAGATTAAAAGGATTCAATATGACCAAGGTGGTGATTACCTCTCAGATGAATTCAAGTAATACCTTAAAGAGAATGGAATTGTCTCCAATCTCACTCTACCTGGAACCCCCCAACTTAATGGTGTTGCTGAAAGACGCAACAGGACCATCATGGACATGGTCCGTTCAATGATGAGAAAAGCACATTTACCTCTTAGTTTCTGGGGATATGTAGTAGAGACTGCAATATATATCCTGAATAAGATTCCTAGCAAATATGTACCCAAGACTCCTCACGAGCTCTGGTATGGAAACAAACCTAGTGTTAAACACTTGAGGATTTGGGGTTGCTTGGTCCATGCGAAGAATGTGGACGCAAGTAAGCTAGAATCTCGCACTTGTGAGTGTTACTTCATTAGGTATGTTAAAGATGGTATTGGATATCAACTTTATGACACTGAGACCCAAAAGGTTTTTGTCTCTAGAGATGTAAAATTTCTGGAGGATGATTTCCTTAAAGGTCATTATAGAAATCAAGTATAGGAACTCATTGAATCCCCTGAGGATTCTGAGATTCCTGAACCAGAAATTGAAGAGATAAATAAAGATAAAACAACCGTACCTCTTCGAAGGAGTTCGAGGGTGGTTGCACCACCTGAAATGTATGGATTCCATGTGTCAAGTGAGACTGACAATGATCCTACTTCATTTGATGAAGCACTCGCGGATCATGACATGGATAGATGGATGCTAGCAATGAAGTCAGAAATTAACTCAATGCATAAGAATGGTGTATGGACCCTAGAGAATCCACCTAAAGGGGTAAACCCATTGGGTGTAAATGGATCTTCAAGATAAAAAGGGAACCTGATGGGAAAGTAGAGACTTTCAAGGCACAGCTCGTAGCCAAGGGCTACACACAGAGAGAAGGCATCGACTACGATGAGACATTCTCTCCTGTGGCTATGCTTAAGTCCATCAGGACACTGCTAGCTATAGCTGCATCTCTTGACTACGACATCTGGCAGATGGACGTCAAGACAGCTTTCCTCAATGGATACCTCAAGGAGGATATCTATATGGAGCAGCCCCAGGGCTTCATAGTTGAGGATGGAAAAGTATGCAAGCTAAAGAAATCCATCTATAGGCTCAAACAAGCTTCTCGTAGCTGGAACATCAGATTTGACGAAAACATAAAGAGTTATGATTTTGTGCAGAATCCTGATGAACCTTGTGTGTACAAGAAGCTTAGTTAGAGCGCCATTGTGTTCATCGTGCTTTACGTAGATGATATCCTTATCATTGGGAATGATACAGGGATGATGAACAGTGTAAAGATTTAGCTATCTTATACTTTCGAGATGAAAGATCTCGGAGAAGCCTCTTACATCTTAGGCATGAAGTTGTTAAAAAATTGAGAAAAGAGGATATTGGGATTATCACAACATGGATACATTAAGAAGATTCATGAACGATTCCGTATGGATAGTTCCAAGAAAGGATTCCTCCCCTTGAGACATGGTATCCATCTGTCTAAAGGGATGGCTCCTCAAAGTGTTGAGGAAAAGAAGGCCATGGTTGGATGCCCGTATGCGTCAGCTGTAGGAAGCTTAATGTATGCCATGATGTGTATTAGGACAGACATCTGCCATGCAGTGGGAGTGGTAAGTCGTTACCAATCCTGGGAGAGCAACACTGGAATGCAGTAAAGAACATATTCAAATATCTAAGACGGACGCAAGATTACATCTTGGTCTATGGAGATGGTGATCTCCAAGTCTTGGGATATATAGATTCAGACTTCCAGTCGGATATTGATGATCGAAAGTCAAAATCAGGGTGTTTATATTCCTGTTGAACGGTGGTGCAGTGAGCTGGAGAAGCAAGAAGCAGGGCACTACAATGGATTCAACAACAGAAGCCAAATACATTGCCGCATCGGATGCTGCAAAGGAGGCGGTGTGGTTGCGCAAGTTCATCTTGGAGCTTGGCGTAGCTTCCTCTGATACTCTCATCCCGTTACTCTGCGATAACACGGGAGACATTGCCCAAGCAAAAGAACCCAGATGGCATCAAAAGAGCAAACACGTGCACATCATTCAGGAGATTCAAAAGCGTGGTGATATTATCATCACCAAGGTGGCCTCTGCCGACAATGTTGCTGATCCTCTTACCAAACCTCTAACACAGAAGGTTTTCGACCAGCATGTAATGAGTATGGGTTTAAGGATTGTTCCTGAATGGTTCTGAGGGTTAGTGGGAGATTGTTAGCCATGTGAGCCCGAGGCGAACCATTCTTACAATAAATGTTATTGTAATAAATATGTTTTATCAATAAAAGTTATTGATTGTTTCACTCCCTTTTTGAAATTAAATAAATGAATGTACTATAAGGTCCCTCTGTACAATTAGGGTTATGTACCATGGCTATCTTGATAATCATATAGCTGTTGATTCATTAAATGAATCATAGAGCTGGTGTTTGGATGAATATCTAAAGAGTTAGATACATGACTCATCAAGCAACGTCGAATGATTATTAAGATATGATCTCCAGCCTGAATAGGAGATGGCAATCCTTTCTCACAAAGGCTGATATCTGACTGACCTCTTGATGCAGTCCTCTGCATGGGAACAATGATTCGGAAGTGTCAGATTAGTTATGTCAAAGAGTTGACTTAGTGAGATCGAGATAACCTAAAGTCCTATGTTGAATGCTGTCACAACATAGGCACACATCCTCTGACCGGAGACAGATGTGTTACTATATGTCTGAGAGTGTCATTTGGTAGACCAATAGGTTGATGACCTAACCAAGGTCTATACACCGGCGCGCTGGTTTGCATGTAAGGGTATATGAGTAATACGATCTCTCAAAGGGATCATACAAGTTTACTTATGAACCGGAAGACATGAGATCACTCATGAGGTATTGGGGCCAATCAAATTCAATGCATGGTCATCGTGCTTTGGAAGCATGACAAGAATTTGAAGGTATAATATATGCTTTGGGAAAGCATATGATCGATACCGATTCCCAATTACCAAGATTGAGAAACTTGGTGATCAAACTCTGAAGAAGACAATGTAAAATTGATCTACATCTTCTGATTGATCATAGGTCTTCTAGTATACAGGATGTGCAGGTATTGGGAACACCTGAGGGTGATGTGATCATAAACGGTTGTATAACCATGACGCTTCCATTCCGAAGGAGTAATGAAACATGTATGGATTTTAGTGACTCCTCTCACTAGAGAAGTAACTTGATCTTAGTCTAAGTGTTGGACATTGATCTGAATGAGATTCAGATGCAATGAGAAGATTAAATATACAGACTTGATTTAATAAAGCATCTATGGGAGGTCCGTGAGATCTGGATTTGAGATGAGATCTCAACATCCAAGTCACTATACTTGGAACAGTACAATCGCCCTGTCCTTATCTCCAAGTATCTGTGGAGAAAGCACATTATTCTTGAAGGAGTTCAAGAATAATTCATCTGATGAATTTTGTATCTAAGCAACAAGATGTTGATAATTAAACGAGATTTAATTATCAAGTATACTATGAATAAGATTCATATCATGAGAATTATTATCTAAGATAATTAAATGAGATTTAATTATCAAGGAAATGCATATTGTGGATAGTACTATCCATGCTATCCATAATATCTGTGTCTATATATTATAAATATGATTTATAATATATTAAAGAGAGAGCACCTTTGTAAAATAGTATTTATTAATTGTTAATGTGAATTTGATTCACATTAAGCAATTAATTGGAAATGTAATTTACAATTTAGTTTGGGTTGTGAATATGATTCACATATTTTCAATGACATGATTGAAACATTCACTAATTAATTTAGAATTAATTTAGTGGATACTTTTGCAATAAATGTTATTGCAAATAATTAAGAGATAATGAGATAAAATAAAAAGGAGATAATCCACCACCAAAATGAGGCGGCGTCACCCATGACTTGGTTATGGGTGACACCCCATATTTTTAGGGTGTATTATTATCTTCTTTTTAATTATTATCTTATTATCTTGTGATAATTGATTTTATTGAATTAAATTATGTTGATGATAATGCAACATATATTTGATTTAATATAAATTAAATAAATTATTATTTTAAACAACAATGATCATGACCATTGCTTAAATACACATATCAATCCAACCATTGATTTTGTATGCCATGGATTGTGATTCACGGACTCCCAAACTAGTATATAAAGAGGGAAACCCTAGCCCTTTGAACACAACTTGGTACACGACTACTCTCTCTCAACTCTCATTCTCGCCCATCTCCCTCTCTCTAAAGGTGGTCGTCCACCTTGATCTCGCATCTTCACCGACGTGTTGTCATTTCGATTGCTCGTAGATCTCCATCTTCTTTGGAGATTCTTGCTCTAGAAGGAGACGTCGGATTTCGTTGGACGAAATCAGGAGATTCAAGGCTTGGATCTTCATCGAGGATCGTGGGAAGCACGCGTCTCATCATCGCGCCCGCAAGTGCCATCTTCGTAGATCGGACTTGAGTCAGGAGGATCTCTTGCTTTAGAGATCTAGTGATCGCAACCACGCTTCGAGAGGTATTTTTAATACTTTGTGGTTAGATGAAATGGTCCAAGAAACGTTCTTGTGATCATGTGGTTTCATCATGTGGTTTAAATTTTTTAAATTCCATTGCACATAGCCACTAGTGCGACTAGTTGCTTCGATCGCATAAGATGCGATCATCACGCTTCCGTGATGCGCTTGAGGATTCCCCATATCCTTCATGGATATCACACATGTCCATACTCCATCAATCTTCGAATAATGGTCATGTTTAGACACACACACACACCTATTCCCAATCTTCTATAATAAGTGAATCTGGATTGTGAATACTAAAATACCTATATCAACTAAAATATTTGTACATTAGTACTAATTTCTATCAACATACAATGCTTGATCCTGATTTATATAAGGTAAATATGTAAAATGTAGAGCTCACATCCAGATAATAGGACATTCACATAATATACAAAATCCGAATATGTGATAAATAATTGTACCAACGAATGGATGATCGATGACAAAGTGGACCTTGGACTATTAGTGGTGTCAAGTCGTCGATGTGCCAATGATGAAGTGTGTTGAGTTGCTAACGTGCTGGATTTCTTGGACAATGAAATCACACAACGACATACTACTGGGAAGGATGCAGAGTTAGTGGGGGTGAGCATTGCCTAGAGAACACGTGCTTGATATCATGCTAACATTGCTAGACTAATGATTTTCAGTGTGAGGTGATGGAGAACAAGTTTTCATGAACGGTAAGGATGAGGTAGGATTGGTTTCAATATGAAATAATAGGGCAAGGGGGAATGGAAGGTTGGAAGTTGAATCGTTTCTTGAAAATCTAGAAAAATGAGGGATACGAATTAGGAATGCAAACATATATAAATATATCTGTATCTGACTGCCACCGTATCCATTTTATATATATTTTGACATCCGTATCCATTTTAAAACAGATACGGATATCACTTTGATATCTGTAAACCTCCGTATCTATGTTTGTTTATCCATTTTCACATATAAATATACTCGTAGACTTATTTTTAAGTATATATAACATAATTTTATACATTCTTTCGAAATATTTGATATAATTACTACGATTTAAACATATTTAATACATTTATATGTTGTGCATCTATCCAATAGGCTAATATGTACAATTATTCTAATATTATTCGTACACGATAAATATTCATTTTATGACCGCCACCATATCATTATATATATATTGACATCCGTATCCATTTTAAAACAGATACGGATATCACTTTGATATCTGTAAACCTCCGTATCTATGTTTGTTTATCCATTTTCACATATAAATATACTCGTAGACTTATTTTTAAGTATATATAACATAATTTTATACATTCTTTCACAATATTTGATATAATTACTATGATTTAAACATATTTAATACATTTATATGTTGTGCATCTATCCAATAGGCTAATATGTACAATTATTCTAATATTATTCGTACACGATAAATATTCGTTTTACATCCATATCCATTTTTTAAGGATATAATAATATAATTTTCATGTTTATCAATATATGTATTCGTGTTTTAAAATAGACAACGATATAGTAACACATATACCCGTATCCATTTTTTGCATCTTTAATGGAAATAGTGGACTTTTATGGAAATTTGGAAAATGAGGAAAGGAATGGTGGTGGTTCTTTATGAAATTTCAAAAATGAGAGAAAGGATGTGGCCCTTTTATGGAAATTTCAAAAAATAGGAGAACGAGTGCTGGAAATGGAAAAATTACATGGGCTCTTTAATAATGTACCCATTTGGGAGGGGGGCATGGCCCCTACCAGCCCCCTCCTACCTTTGTCCCCTGTAACACTAAGCATGGCTATGTCAAGTGGTATTTTGAGTAATGATATCATGGGAGATGTTTAAAGATTGTAAATAGAAAAGAGGATATATTGATATTTGATCCTGATTACACCCATGGGCGGATCCAATATACTACAAGGGGGCCATGGCCCCTCCATAGTTTGTACATTTCACCTGTATAATGTATTAGATTTTTGATACGCCCCCACCTTATACTTTAGACTATTAATGTTTGTGTAAAAACAAAGTAACAAGCCTAACCTATTACTGTTTGTGCACGACCAAAGTAAAAAGCTCACTTAATGGTATGGTGGTTAAGGTCTGTGTTTATCATATTATGGAATAGTGTTTGAATCCTCTTACTAACAATTTGTTTTTTTTAATAAAATTTAGTTCATGTATAATTTGATATTAAATGAGATTAAAGCTAATTTATTCTCCCATTATTTTTAGAACTCCTTATAAACAAAATAAATTTTGTTATTTCCTTTTAACCATAGAATTTTTTTTAAAATTTTTACTTGATAATTTAGTGAACTTATAAAAGTTTAAATAGTTAGATTTAACCAAATTTTAAAAATCATTATAAAAAATTATTATTTATTTGAAAGTCTAACCTTACTACTAAATTTAAATAAGATTTAAATCGTTAGTTTATCCAAGTTGAAAAAATATCATTTGAAATATTAACTTTATTTAAAAATATCATTTAGAAACACAATATTTTTTCCATTTTAAGCATACACGACAGTCGTATACTTGTCCTATCCTTAATAAAATTCCTAGTTCCACCCCCGATTACACTCATTTGAGGTCGCACCAAGTTTGAATAATAGCCACCATGTCTTATCCTACAATGGCATTTGAGAAATCCATAAGAGGGGACTTATATCAAATCAAAGACAAGATGACTTAATGCAAACGATTAACATGAAGTTAGTATTTGTTAGATGTGTGCTTACATGCGAGTTGAGAGTTAGTTCATCTCTCTTATTTTCCTTACACGTGCATAGTATTTCTTTTAGTTCCTTAGTTGTTTCCTCTCACTATTTAGAAATTGCCCATTTTTACCCTTAGTATGAAACCCCGAAGAGGTTTTGATAAAACATTACCATAATAGGAGCATCAACTATGTTCATGATGAGTTTTTTAGGATGTCTACTATTACGAGACATGGTAGACCACTTTTTAGAATATTTTTTATATCTTCCACACTTTCTATTATTTTGCTTAGGGGATACATCTAAGAGCATAGTTATACTTGTGACGGGACAATTTAATGTTGTATCTCCTCTATCTATTTAGGACATGAACTCTTATACACAAACAATGTATGCCAATGCTCTTGCCATTTATTTTTATTTCATACTACATTTTTTTTGCGTTTGATTGTGTATTTCCCATGTCAATCCATTATGAATTAGTTGTTTTGCTAAGTACAAGAGATTGTGCGCAAATTTATTTCAATCACATTAACTCATACTGATGTCGAGGTGAGACATTGTAGTTGTGCTTGTCCAAATCATGCACGTGAGCATTAGAACTATCTCTGACCTCCTGATCATTGCTCTGAGGACCCAGAAGCGAGAATGAAAATCTTGAGGGCGACAATGTGGCCTTGGTAGTAAGAATGCGGATGGGCTTCGAGAGAAGGATTGCTAGGTCAGAGGCAATCGTGATGCTTTGTCAATCACTAGAGAGAGCGCGAGGGGGGGGGGGGGGATGAGGAGGAGGAAGAGAATGCGAAGAAGTAGGTAAAAATAAATATTATTTAATTTAATTTGGAGGTTAATTTTTAACGTTTTGAGTTGTAGTTCTTTAGCCATTATTCATAACTACTTGACCCATTCATACTAACAATATGGACATAAGCGTATATTGTATATTTATATAGATAATTGTGTAAAAATGAAATAGGTAGGGAACACATGGTATTGCCAAAGTTTGAGGGGCACATGTATTAGTATGCTCAAGTTCATTTATCATACAAGACCTAAATTATGTATTTTTTGTGATCCTAATCAAGAAATCTAATCGTAATCTCGAAAAAAATATTTAGTGGGTTTGCAAGCAGAAGAACGACCATGTCAATATCATCAACAAGATGATTGTTGTCAAGTTTAAGTTTTAGTGCATTATCTTTTCAATCTTTTGATGCAAAAAATTCGATAAATATCTCGATTTTACTGAATATTGTAATCATCATAAGAAGATCTTAACCTCCATTTAGTTTTCCTGTGAAAATTTTATGTGGATTTGTTAACATGAATGCCTCTCTTCCTTTTCGATACATGAGTTAAATTTGACTATCTAAATCATCATGTGTCTTAAAAATTGTAAGTAATTGAATTATATATTTAAAATGATAAAAAGAAATAATGAAAGTCAAACTTTGTATACCTTGCAATATAAATCAAATCCCAAAAGCCCAAAAGCTATTGCTAGCATGAACTGTTTCCATATCGAATATGTTGATGGTATTAGGCTCTTTGAGTAAAAAAACATCTTTTTAACGTCACAACTCGTAAGGGATGTTTGAGCAAAAAAAAATTTGTAAGGTTATCGATATGTACACAAAAATATGAAAGAACGCACCCATATTAATAAATGAAAAATAGAGCATTTATTTTCCTATTACACGTGCTGATAAAGAAAATATCGTGTATATGCTTAACACCCATGCTATTTTATATATGAGATGGAGAGAGTTCAATCACACTCGAACTACATGACCCTCCCTTGTAATTATTTCAATGAAGGAGACATTGAAGTAAAAAATAAATAGAATCTGACTAATAAAATAAAAATTAAGAAAAATATAAAAGAGATTTTTACATCTACATCCTGCAAAAAAGTTATATTAGGATAAATACCATAAACTTTCTAAATTTACACATCACTCCTTTCTTGATCCCCATCAGACGAGAAGGTGTTAGGGATGCAAACGGTTACGGATATATCCATATCTGATCTGTCACCGTATCCGTTTTATACAGATTTTGACATCCGTATCCGTATCCGTTTTATAACGGGTACGGATATGGATATCGTTTTGATATATGTAAATATCCGTATCCATATCCGTATATCTATTTTCATATATAAATATAGTCATAGATTTATTTATGATCATAGATAGCATAATTATATACCTTCTTTTACCATATTTGTATAATTTTATGATACAAATGCATTTAATAAATTTATATCATGTGTTTTCCATCCAATTCGTATATATTTAAGTTGTTTCTATAGAGTATTTCTAACATTACTCATATGCGATCAATATCCGTTTTACATCCGTATCCATTTTTAAGGATATGGTAAGATAATTTTAATATCCATCAATATCCGTATCCGCATCCGTATTCGTATTCAAAAACGGATAAGGATACGGTAATACCTATATCCGTATCCGTATCTGACCGTTTGCATCCCTAGAAGGTGTACATTTTCTTAAGTTTAACAGGGATCACTTCGCATCCTCTTATGAATGTGAGGGGTTAGAAGTGTAAATATGAAAAAGATAAGGAACATATAATTACATAGTTTCACAGGATTATGTGTAAATATCTCAAAAAGAAGGAGAGGGAGAAAGAAAAAGGACGTCCCATTCCCGAGAGATCTCCGCCTCCCTCGCACGTGCCCCCCAACCATATATCTTATAACGTCTCTCTTTCCTCTCTCTCTCTCCGCCACCGCCCTCCCCTCTTGATTCCAACATTCCCCATGATCCTCCCATTCCCCCTCAACAACAACGTTCTCCATGATCCCCAACTCGTTTTTTCCCCTTTCGGTTTGGAGTTCCATAGGTTTCAGGCTCCATCTCTAAAAGCCAGAGACCCATCACCTTCTAATCGCTGGTAACATCTGATCTCTGCGCGGAATTCGTAACGTTCGGTAAATTTCGTGAGTTGGGTACCTCTTTATTCCCTCGATCGAGCTGTTTCTCTGCGAAAAGATTCGATTTTTAGCATTTGGGTCTGTTGCTTCGGCCTTCGCAGCCCGGAAGGGGTGAGAAATATCGGATATTGGCATGTGGTTTCCGTCGATTTGGACGGAATCTGATCCCTTCGGGGTTAAAGGTCCGGTTTTTTAGCTATTGGGTGCGTTGTGTTGGCCCTTGCAGTCCCGAAAGGATGGAAATGATCGGATTTCGGCATGTTGGTTCCGTCTGTCTGGCTGGAAATTGACCCCCTCGGGGTTAAAGATCCCACTTTTTTAAGGAAGTCATGGAGGAGAAGGTTTTAGATTCGCAGGAGGAGAAGGTGGTCTCGGGTAGTGAGGGTGCTGCACTGAGCTCGACATCGGCATGCTCTGTGACGAATGCACTTGGGAGGAATGCAAGGCACCAGCGCACGAGCAGCTTCCAGAGATGGAGGAGGCAGGTGCAGAAAGCGTGGAAATGGGGTGCAAGCAACACCAACAGCAAGGAGCAGGGTTTCAAGACGTCGGTAAACCTCGAGGTGATGGCGAAACAGAAGCGGCAGTGGTATCAGAATCAGATCAGATTTCGATTGCGGGTATTGTGTTCCCATATCGCAATTTCCTGTTGCTCTTTTGTTTTGGTTATAGGTTGTTGTCGACCATAATTTTGCATTGCTTATTGTAATTGTTTTGTGCTGTGGTGTTTTGTTAAATGTCTAATCATCTCCGTGTGATGGATGCAATCCCATAATTCAAATGGTTGACATCAACCTTCTTGAAAAGACCATAATTGGAATCAATTGATAATTGGACAGCATTGTGAAGATGGATATAGACTTTGATGTGTTTGAATTGAATGGTATTGTTAACATTGATTGGCAAGTTGCACCAACATGGAGTGTTGCTTGAGAATGTATACTCTGGCGACTTGCCAAGGATATTTTTATCATTTTTTTTAGAAAAATTTTGTGGCTTTGATTGTGGAGTAGGTAATTCTGATCAGGTAGTTTTTAGTTTCCCTAGGAAGAAAGCAGTTGTTGCATTGATACTCAGGACCTGATAGGTCAATGCATTAATGGGTGGCAGCTGGTCGAGGGGACATGAATCATACTGTCCAAGTTTTAAGAATAAAACACGTTCCGATTGTGCTGATATTTCTTTAAAAAAATTGTATGAACCATGTGAAATTTGGAAAGAGTACTTGCCCTTATATAAAGTTGTAAGATTGTAATACTATTTTTGAATGGTGTAGTGCAGGATCAGAAACTACGTGAGCCAACATCCTTATTTGAGCACTTCTTTATCGTTGGCCTTCATTCACATACAAATGTTGAAGCCATTGAGGAGGCATTTGCAAAAAGGAAGACATGGGAGGCAGAGGTGGCAAAATCTGATATATTAGATCTGAGAAAGCTTCAGAACCATGCAAACTCTCCTACGTTGGATCCTCAGGTAGCCAAAATTTTCCGAATAGGAAACCTAGAGCATTTAAGTGACTATAACTTGAAATCTATTGAGCTTGAGGTTTACTATAGAGTGTGAGAATCCTCAGGGCTTTGATTTGCAAGTGCATGAGCCACATCAGTACTGCAAAAGCACATCAATTATGCTTTCTTATTTCCGTGACAGACTCTTCAGTTGTGTAGTAGATAGAAAGATGAATACATACCGGGATCCCTGTTCTTAAAGTTGTTGAAAAGTTCTATGTAACTTTCATGCTACACAAACTATGAACTTCAAGAGCTTTGGACTTTATTTTTTATGGATGGTTTATCGTATTGTCATATAGGCCCAAAATTTATTCTAATATTTATCAGATAGTTCGAAGCATACCACATCTGGCCGCTTCTTTTTTTGCCAATAAGTTGTGGTTTTCCTATTGTTCTGTTATCTTTGGATAACCCTTTCCTCATTTTTAACAGATTTCACAGTTTCTTAAGGAAAATGAGAACTAACTTGTTGTGGACATTGTTGTTGCAGATACTTTTTAAATACCCACCTGGAAAGAAGTTATGGATGAGGGAGAGAGATTTGCCTGCCTTCTGTTTTCCTGGAGGTGTTAAGGTCTACTTTCTATCAGTTAGAATGTTGTGTTGTTGACAGTATTGCTATGGTCTGGCTGTAATGTTCCATTCTGAATGCGCTCGCTGTATATATATTAGTTTTATGAAACTTTCGAGTCTGAATTTCTTTTGGAATTTTGTCATGCCAAGTTTACGTGACATTGTCTACAAGAAGGAGACTATGTTTGGCAATTTGAAAATGTCTTCTTGTTCTTTTGCTTATTTGATGGAGAAAATTGTCTTATGGTTGCTTTAATATAGGGGAACACATTCATTTACAAAGTTACACCACAATAATTTCCAAAGACTCATTATGCTTGAACTCTTTAAAAAACATTCTTGCACTATGAAAAGGTCTTAAACACCATTTTTTTTAAATTTAAGAAAGTGACGAATCTTATTCAATAGGTCGATACTCCAATCGTGGCCATGATGCTGAATAAAAAACATGATTGTCCTTGTACAATCAGGTTACACAATTTCCATCCGAGATTTTATAGTCCAAGGAGGTCAATAATTTTTAGTTTTATATGTTCCTTATTGATAGCAAGTACTCCACACATCGTATTGTTTCGCTTCCTTCACAAATGTTGGATTCTTGCATTTTGAAGATTTTTAGAATTGGCTGCCAGGGTTCTAACCTGAGGTGGATTATGGATGGCTTATCCTTAACAATCATCTTTGCAAGTTCTTATGTGTACTAAAGTTTTTTTTTCTAAATTTTGAGGTTAACGAACTTACAAAAGTAACACCTTAAAAATAGTCATAGGAAACTTACAAAATGTGAATGCATTGTTGTCAAAAAGGGTTTTGCTTGTGGTTACCATTAGAACCAATTGGGCCCAAAATTTAACAAATTATGAGCCAGTTCTCGATAACAGTGTTGCTCTAAGCTTCTGACTTTACAAATAGTATTGGAGTAAGGTTGTTTCTAATTGTGGATAGGACCAACTAATAGTCGAACGAAGCCACGCTTAAAAACAAAGTTAAAAGGAAATGACTAACAAGAGCATTCCACCAACTTTTTTTGGAAAATTATGAAGACACCACTATTATTGGGAATATGTGATAGGCCCTGTCACAATGACAACATCGTGAATAAGCAGGAGAAATTGTAAAACTTAGAACGTTGTCCCACGTTGTCACAAAATGTGAGAACATGTTATAAAAAGGAAGATTACTATTTGCAACTTGTGTTTAGGCATTTTGAATGGCTGCCATTGGGTCAGTTTGGACCCAAAGTCAGCAAGTTGTCGGGACTAGTTTGCCTAGATAATAGCTCAGGACCGGACTCCAGATGTTACACAGAAAGTAACTGAGCCCGATCCTCACCTTCCTTATTGTAAAACATGCATCAATCAAATACCACCATTCCCCAGCAGTGTAGCAACCTACCCCTCCATGCTAGCATGGTACAAGTTACAACCTACCCCTTCATCTACAATACCGAAATTCCTTTCCTCTTCTCTTGCTTAACTGGCATCCTCCTATATTAGCTGGAAGTCTTGATTGCTTTGATACACATAATTCTTTATGTTTTCTATGCATCAACTTCTGTAAGTTGACTGGAAGTATTAATTGCTTTTGTTTCATTTTCTTGATTCCTATTCTTTTCTGGTCTCTATTTTTTTTGAATTCTTTTTTGCAATTTCTTGAGTTCCGGAAGACACATAATTAATCTTTCATGAGTACTGACATTTTTCGTCCTGCAGGCACGATTGATTCAAAAAACACCTTCCATGAGCGATTTAAACGAAGTTATATATGGAAAGGCATGTCAAAGTTACTTTATTTTTCTTTGTATATTCTGTCTTCTTCATGAATCTGCGCTAGCACAGTTAATCTATTTTTCTCACTATATTCTATTTCTATGTGAATTTGCACCAATTCCCTTGTCATCTTTCCCTTACACCTGCAGAATATTCTTGATAGGTTGTGATAATTATTCCCCTAAAAAAGGTTTGAGAAATTATGCTTTTTTTAAGAATGCAGATCTTCCATTTCTTTTATAGTGATTTTTTTAGGAGATTGGGGATGGTTAAAATGTTGTCAAGCTTGATTACCTTCAGGTCGAGGTTGGCCCAAGTTTCCTCAATGAATTATTTATGTGATCTCTGATCACAATGGAAAAGTACCCCTTTTAGGGGTTTCGTTTTATGTGCTGAATGTTTTCAAGCGGCCTTCTTCCTCACGATGATTGGTTTCTTTTAGATTTTTGCATATGAGGCTTCTTATAATGTTAATAAAACCTGCATGATTATAGGAGTTAGTTTCTAAAGGTAGAAATGTATATGCTCATATTTGACCACCTTTATGCCTAATTATTTGCGACTATCTTCCTCGGGAGCATTGCAACACTTAGTTCTGGGTGTTTAGTGGGAGTAGAGATCTTGACATATTTGAGTTGGAAAAAAAGGATGCATGCAAAAACTCACTTCTTTCACTTGGTGACCTCATAAAGGCTAAGGAGGAATGCCATTGATAAGCTAAAGGTGGGGGGAATGGAGGGGGTGGGGTGGAGGGAGGTTGTGCATGCTTTGATGGGGAACTTTAATGTGGTAGGTTGGCTTTTGGGCCCTTAAAAGAGGGGCAAGATGTTTTTGTTAGGCCAGTTATGGAGGAGGTGAAGGATTCCTTCCTTGCTTTGAAGCTAGATGGATCTTTAGGACTGAAGAGGATCTCGATATTCTTTTACAAGGAGTTATGGGGAGTGTTTGGTATTGATGTCATGCATATATGGTTTTCCAGTTTCTTATAGGGAATCCTCATTTCGAAAGGCCAAGTCCTGCCTCTTTCTTTTACTGAAGTGAGATGCACCGAAGTGGTATCAGGACCATATACTGATTGTTGTTTCCAACTCAATATAATTGATAGTATCAAAGATATCATCTTAAGGCTTTGAAGGGTGTTAGGTGATGTGGTGAGTCTCATTTAGCTCTCTTTGGTCTTTAGAGATCTTTGATGGACAACTTTATGACCATAATTGAAATGGTATCTAGATGGAGAGAAATGCAGAGAAATTATTTATGTGAATTGTGGATTTCACTAAGGCTTATGAAATCCAGGACAATGCGGATGGTTCCCTAAGCTCAATGCAGATGGTGTCCTTGGTCCAGATGGCTTCTCGGTGTTGTTCTACAAGGAGATTTGGATATCATCAAGGATGATCTTATGACGATCCTTCGGGAATTCGAGGAGAGCAATAGTGGATTTAAGCAGCTGAATACATCTCTTCTTTTCATACTATCGAAGCAGGAGGTGATTAGCAAGGTTGAGGATTTTGATCGATTGCCTTGTTGAATGCAGTATATCTTATCATTGTCAAAGTCATTGCCAATCGTCTCCATGGTGTCTTGGAGTATATCACCTCCGTTGAGTAGACATCATTTTTTCCTGGCAGATTTACAATGGATGGGCTTGCACTTGCATTGGAAATGATTTTGGACTAGAAGAGAAGAAACAATAGGATGGTGTAGAAAGTGGACATCGCCAAGGCCTACGATTACGTAGACTGGCGATTCTCATGGACATTATTATGTTGGAGGGGTTTCCCAGAAGTTTGGATCACATGGATCACAAGGTGTATCACATGGCATCATATGCGGTTTTGGGGAATGGTTGCACGAAAGGGGGGATATTTTTAGCCTCAGGGATGGGTTGGTGCGGTAAGGGTCTCCCTTAGCACCACTTCTATACGTGATTGTTGCTGACATGTTGAATATGATAAGACTTACCTAGGACGACGAATTATGCTCGGGCTTTCTCAACAGTGATGTTTCGATTCCCTTCCTACAATATGTTGATGACACGATTTTGTTTATGGAGGATGGATTGGACCAAGCTAGAAGAATTTCTTGTATATTGGACATCTTTGAGGATATTTTGGTTCTTCGCTTGAATATGGAGAAGTGGGGATTTGTGCCTTATGAGCTCAGTCAATATAAAAAGGGATGGTACTGCATTGTCTAAAGATGGCTCTCCAGATTACATATTCGTGCCTTCCCCTAGTCGGGGGAAGACTTGGTTCATCAGATTGAGACCATTTGTGGGACAAAATAGAGAGGAAGTTGGTCGGATGGAAGGCGGTGACGTTATCGAGTGATGCAAATCCGATTTTGGCGCGGCGATAAAATTTGAATTTTTGAACGGTGGATTTCGGTGGAAGAATAATGGAGGGGTTGAGAAGAAGAACACGCCGGATGCGCGGGGTTGAGGGAGAAGAAGCACGAAGAATACGCGTGGGGAGAGAGGGAGAGGAGAGAGATAAAATCTCAATTTTAATAAACTTCAACTGACTAAAAACATTGGACCCTCATCCCTTTATATAGGAGGGATGATATTACAAAAATAGACAACTAATTTAAATTGACAACTAATTATCCTAATTAGACTCTAACTAATTAACCGACAAATTTGAAATTCAAAAATCTCTAACTGATTTATTGAGATCACAAGCGATCTCATTTATTTAATTAAGGACACGACAATTTAAATAAACGTAAATTAAATTGACCGATAAAATTAGATAAATATTCAGCCCTATATTTTGACTCCACGCTGCATCAACTCTCCTCCGCTTTTAAAAATTCATCTCCCGACGAATTGCAGGATCTGCAGGCTTGGAGGTTGAATCCGCATTCTCCGTCATTCCCTGGAAGAATTAGTGTGGAGCGAACGGCTGAAGCTACACGCGGGCGTTGGTGACGCGACCGTCGAGGTGGAAGAGTAGGTGCGGCGCATAGGCGGGCGTCCATCTGATTTTCTTCCCGTTGACGTGATGCTCAAAGAACTGATGAGGCATGAACAACATAGCCTTTGGAGAATTCATAGCAAAGCAATGACACAAGGAGAGGAGAGGAGGAGATGTGTCCAAGGAATGAAGCCATGGGGTACTTAAATAGGGGAAGCCCAAGGTCCTAGTCCTATTTGGTTAAGGAGGGTCCCCAAATTTCTTATTTTCAGCTCTCCTTTTTAAATATTCTCGCAACCGGGGGCTTGGGCGCAATTTTCGCACCCCTTCATTCTTCCTTAATTTCCTATCACTTTTGGCCTTTCTGCAAATAGGGTGTTCAGGGGATTTTCTTTTGTAATTTCCCCCTAATTGGCTGACATCACGGGGAAGCATTCCACGAGTCCGAAGGACTCGGGCTCCTTTCCCCCAAGGGAGCCGAAACCTACGCCGCGGTTGTTGGGAGGGCGACAGCCAGGGCGGGGAGAGGTTTAAGGACGGGTAGCGTCGGCGGCACAGAACAACAGAGGAGGGGGCGAGGTGGCTCGGAGGGGAGTTGGGGGTGGCGTCGCGGGGGGTTGGGAGCGGTGGCCGGGGGCTATAGGGGAAAGGGGCGACGGGGAAGAGAGAGAGGGAGGGGAGGGAGCGGCGGCAGGGGAAGAGGTGGCGGGCGGCGTCGGGCTGACAGGGGGGGGTCGCTGGGAGGCGCTGGGGGGGAAGGGGAGTAGGGGAGGGAGCGACGGCAGGGGAAGAGGTGGCGGGCGGCGTCGGGCTGACAGGGGGGGTCGCTGGGAGGCGCTGGGGGGGAAGGGGAGTAGGGGAGGGAGGGGGCGGCGCGCGTGGGAGGGCTGGCGAGAGGGAAGGGCAGCGAGTGGTGGGCGGAGGGGGTGGGTTCGGCAAGGGGGAGAACGCGCGGGGGGTAGCTGGGGCTGGGGGCGGTATCGCAGGGGGTTTGGGGGTCGTGGGAGGGGCCGCCGGTGGTGCGGCGAGGGTCTGGACGGCCTGGGGAGGTGTCGGGGTTGGGGGCAGAGCTGGAGCCGTAGGGAGCGAGAGGGGGTTCGTGGAAGAGTCTGACGTGGCTAGGGGGCCGCTGGGGGAGTTGGTGCTGCAGCGGGTGTTGGCGGCGAGGCTGGGCTTGACATCGGGGACGTCATTGGCGATGGGGGCTGATCTGAAACGTTCTGGACAGCAAGCGTTTCGGCCCTTTCTTCCTCTGAAACGGTTTGGATAGCGGCCGTTTCGTCGTTGATAGCGAGATTCTCGTCTTCAACCTCGGGGTCGGTGGTTGGAGGCTTCGATTTGGCGGGTAGGTACTCGAAGTCAGCCCTAAGATCTCGAAACATGGACTCGAAGTTGGCTTGTATCTCAAGTAGCCTGCTCCTCATCTTCTCGTTGTGGGTGTCGATGGCTTGCCGTTTTCGCTCGGACAAACGATAGTCCCTTGATGCATGCCGGTGCGGATGTCGGTACGGATCGTCAGATCGTGAGGACGATCTGTAGGCCATGCTCTGATACCAAATGATGCAAATCCGATTTTAGCACGGCGATAAAATTTGTATTTTTGAACGGTGGATTTCGGTGGAAGAATAATGGAGGGGTTGAGAAGAAGAACACGCCGGAGGCGCGGGGTTGAGGGAGAAGAAGCGCGAAGAACACGTGTGGGGAGAGAGGGAGAGGAGAGAGATAAAATCTCAATTTTAATAAACTTCAACTGACTAAAAACATTGGACCCTCATCCCTTTATATAGGAGGGATGATATTACAATAATAGACAACTAATTTAAATTGACAACTAATTATCCTAATTAGACTCTAACTAATTAACCGACAAATTTGAAATTAAAAAATCTCTAACTGATTTATTGAAACAGACGATCTCATTTATTTAATTAAGGATACGACAATTTAAATAAACGTAAATAAAATTGACCGATAAAATTAGATAAATATTCGGCTCTATATTTTGACTCCACGCTGCATCAACTCTCCTCCGCTTTTAAAAATTCGTCTCCCGACGAATTGCAGGATCTGCAGGCTTGGAGGTTGAATCCGCATTCTCCGTCATTCCCTGGAAGAATTGGTGTGGAGCGAATGACGGAAGCCACACGCGGGCGTTGGTGACGCGGTCGTCGAGGTGGAAGAGTAGGTGCAACGCATAGGCGGGCGTCCATCTGATTTTCTTCCCGTTGACGTGATGCTCGAAGAACTGATGAGGCATGAACAACATAGCCTTTGGAGAATTCATAGCAAAGCAATGACACAAGGAGAGGAGAGGAGGAGATGTATCCAAGGAATGAAGCCATGGGGTACTTAAATAGGGGAAGCCCAATGTCCTAGTCCTATTTGGGTAAGGAGGGTCCCCAGATTTCTTATTTTCAACTCTCCTTTTTAAATATTCTCGCAACCGGGGGCTTGGGCGCAATTTTCGCACCCCTTCATTCTTCCTTAATTTCCTATCACTTTTGGCCTTTCTGCAAATAGGGTGTTCAGGGGATTTTCTTTTGTAATTCCCCCCTAATTGGCTAACATCACGGGGAAGCATTCCACGAGTCCGAAGGACTCGGGCTCCTTTCCCCCAAGGGAGCCGAAACCTACGCCGCGGTTGTTGGGAGGGCGACAGCCAAGGCGGGGAGGGGTTTAGGACGGGTAGCGTCGGCGGCACAGAACAACAGAGGAGGGGGCGAGGCGGCTCGGAGGGGAGTTGGGGGCGGCATCGCGGGGGGTTGGGAGCGGTGGCCGGGGGCTGTAGGGGAAAGGGGCGACGGGGAAGAGAGAGAGGGGGAGAGGGGAGGGAGCGACGACAGGGGAAGAGGTGGCGGGCGGCGTCGGGCTGACAGGGGGGGTCGCTGGGAGGCGCTGGGGGGGAAGGGGAGTAGTGGAGGGAGCGGCGGCAGGGGAAGAGGTGGCGGGCGGCGTCGGGATGACAGGGGGGGTCGCTGGGAGGCGTTGGGGGGGACGGGGAGTAGGGGAGGGAGGGGGCGGCGCGCGTGGGAGGGCTGGCGAGAGGGAAGGACAACGAGTGGTGGGTGGAGGGGGTGGGTTCGGCGAGGGGGAGAACACGCGGGGGGGGGGGGGGTAGCTAGGGCTGGGGGCGGTATCGCAGGGGGTTTGGGGGTCGCGGGAGGGGCCGCCGGTGGTGCGGCGAGGGTCTGGACGACCTGGGGAGGTGTCGGGGTTCGAGTTTGGGGCGGAGCTGGAGCCGCAGGGAGCGAGAGGGGGTTTGTGGAAGGGTCTGACGTGGCTAGGGGGGGCGCTGGGGGGGCTGGGGCTGCAGCGGGGGTTGGCGGCGAGGCTGGGGTTGACATCGGGGACGTCATTGGCGATGGGGGCTGATCTGAAACGTTCTGGACGGCAAGCGTTTCAGCCCTTTCTTCCTCTGAAACGGTTTGGATAGCGGCCGTTTCGTCGTTGATGGCGAGATTCTCGTCTTCAACCTCGGGGCCAGTGGTTGGAGGCTTCGATTTGGCGCGTAGGTACTCGAAGTCAGCCCTAAGATCTCGAAACACGGACTCGAAGTTGGCTTGTATCTCAAATAGCTTGCTCCTCATCTTCTCGTTGTGGACGTCGATGGCTCGTCGTTTTCGCTCGGACGAACGATAGTCCCTTGATGCATGCCGGTGCGGATGTCGGTACGGATCGTCAGATCGTGAGGACGATCTGTAGGCCATGCTCTGATACCAAATGATGCAAATCCGATTTTGGCGCGGTGATAAAATTTGAATTTTTGAACGGTGGATTTCGGTGGAAGAATAATGGAGGGGTTGAGAAGAAGAACACACCGGATGCACGGGGTTGAGGGAGAAGAAGCGCGAAGAACACGTGTGGGGAGAGAGGGAGAGAAGAGAGATAAAATCTCAATTTTAATAAACTTCAACTGACTAAAAATATTGGACCCTCATCCCTTTATATAGGAGGGATGATATTACAAAAATAGACAACTAATTTAAATTGACAACTAATTATCCTAATTAGACTCTAACTGATTAACCGACAAATTTGAAATTCAAAAATCTCTAACTGATTTATTGAGATCACAGGCGATCTCATTTATTTAATTAAGGACACGACAATTTAAATAAACGTAAATAAAATTGACCGATAAAATTAGATAAATATTCGACCCTATATTTTGACTCCACGCTGCATCATCGAGGGATAGGAAATTGATTTGCTCAAACATATATGTTAAAGTATGCATCAATAGCTGGGTAATTGGATACCTCCAGGGTCCAACTACCACACCCTCTTATGTTTAGTCCCACATTGATTATTTATGGGACTTGGAGATTCAGTGGGGGATATATAAGAAGCCCCACCCATTATATCAGATGAGAAACTTCAATAGAAGATCTGGCCCTTTGAGGCCTTCTCCCATGGTTTCGTCCCGCTCCTTAGGGAATAGGGTTCCACGTAAAAATCCCAGTGTTCTTCATCTTATTTATCCGTTTATTTCTGATATTACGCTCCCACAATGTCGATTTCTTACATGGTATCAGAGCGGGTAGATTCTTGAAGAATTATTCTGATTATTATCACGTTCATGCTCTGCTCATATTAGAGAAGAGAAAATTTTCCCATAGATTCGGATTCTAGGTTTTGATTCTTGAAGTTTTATCTTTACATTCATGTTCTTGTTCTTTCAAGATTCAATTTATATTCTAGTGTTTCTGGTGAAATCCTAATTCACATACGAGTTTTGAAAATCATCGATGTATTCCATTGCTGAGTTCTATCGCCAAGTTTCAGGAAAAATCTAGGGCTTTTGAAACCCTAGAAAAAGTCAACTCTAGATCTGTCCTGGAGCCTCCATGCAATCGAGCACATGGGCCCTCAACCTCCACTGGCATAATGATATCGCTGGAATAACAGATTTCTCACATAGTTATCGAAGGGAACCCTAGTCCAGTCTGTCCAGTGATTCTGGGATCTCATGGCAAGAATGTTCTCAGGGGATTCTCCAAGCACACATCTAGCAGCAACCTCACACACAATCATCTCTTGCACGAGGGTGAAAGAAAAAAAGGGTGACGATTGCTGCACCATCCATCAACCCCGAGGATTAGCCCTAGTGACGATGTCAAGAACTCGACGGAGCCTTGACTGTATCCATAAGAAGAAGGAAGAGGAGGAGCAATCATTGAGCCCTCCAGCGGCGGTCCTCCAGTGGCGATGGCACTGGTTCCTCACTTTCAACCTGAGGTACTATCTCCAGATGCGGAGACGACGACATCGGCATTGAAGATGGATTTCCTTAACCTTTTTGGTGGCAAATATCTCGTGAAGATCGAAAGCTCTTCAAGCGGCGACAACAGATGGTTCTCATCGAGGAACCGTGATTCCATTTCTCTCGCACTCTCTCGCACGACACCACGTTCAGATTATGCACGACAACATGAGGTACGAGGTTCCCAGCTAGCGACGATGAGTTCCCTACCCTGAAGGGAACCCTATTCTTGTGCGACGGGGGACGGGTTCCCAATTGGGAACCCTAAATAAGAGGATTTTTTGTTTTAAGCCCAATGGGCTATTTCTGCAAATAACAAAAAAGGGGGAGAGGAGCGTCATTCGACCATATCTGGGCTGCTGAATATTCGTAAAAAAAAGGAGAGAAGAGGAAAGGAGGGACAACATGAGGTTTATTCTAGGGACGATGTTGGATTGCTGATTTAAGAAGAGAAAGGGGTCTGCTACATTTTTCTTGGGCTTGATTGGGCCGTAGTTTCAAAAAAAAAGGAGAAGAATTTTTTTTGAGAAGATGCAAAAAAAACCATATGCAGAAAAGAATAAGGGGGAGGCGACTAAAAAAATAATTGGAAAAAAATTGATTTGACAAAAAAATGAAAGAAGGAAGATCGTCTTATTGGATTTTTTTTGTGTTTTCCCCATCTTCATGTCTTCTCCCAACTTGGTCGATGCCATCTATTCCAACCAATATGGGAGAAAGAGGGAGTATTATATACATATCTACCAGTTAGATTCGAATTTCAGATTCGAGGCCAAATTTCATACTCTACATTCAGATTATTTCAGAGTCTATAGTTTGATGCACACCTGTTTGCGATCATTGTTTGAGAGATCCCCATACTTGATCTGGTTGGCTCATAGTTTTCATGTGACCCATAGGGACTCTAGAGTAGAGATTTCATTCTCTAAGACATTGCGGGCTAGGGTTTTCATGTGTTCTCACAGGGATTCCAGAGTAGAGATCTCATTCTCTGAGCCAGTATGTGAGAGACCTAATTCTCCGACGAGGAGACTTTCAAATTCTATTCTCCAACGATTGTGGACTCCGATGTGGATGTTTCCGCGGTTTTTTCTGTTTAGCCCTTCATATAGATGGAGCAGTTACGGGCCATAGTTCTCCAAGTGGAGACTCATTCTAGTTTCAATGACTCTGACAGAATGAGGAGACTCAGTCCAGTTCATACTCCAGTCTTTCAGTTCCTTCTCACCAGCACGACATGAGAAGCAACGTCCTCATCAAGCAGCCAATAGAGTACGCATTGAGTTGATATTGTCTTGTATTTTGAGTGAGATTTCTTTTTATTTGTCCAAGCAGAGCATTGCATGCTCCAGCTTGAAGGGGACTGTTAGAGTATGCGTTAGCAGGTGGGTAATTGGATGCGTTAGCAGGTGGGTACTTGGATCCCTCCAGGGTCCAATTACCACACCCTCTTATGTTTAGTCCCTCATCGGCTATTTGCGTGACTTGAAGATTCAGTGGGGGCTATATAAGAAGCCTCACACCCATTGTATCAGATGAGAAACTTCAATAGAAGATTTAGCCCTTTGAGACATTCTCCCGGATTTCATCCATGGCCTCAAATTTCAGCGAAATTCGGTCGAATTTCGATATCCAGTCGAAATCGAAATTCGACCGAAATGACCGAAATATGGGGGTCCTAGTACAAAAAATGACTGAAATGATCGAAATTCTGGTCGAAATTCCATCGAAATTCTGTTTTGATCGATACCGAAATGGTGACCGAAACCAACATTTAGGGCCTTGATTTCATCCCACTCCTTAGGCAGTAGGGTTCCACGTAAAAATCCCGATGTTCTTCATTATATTTATCTGTTTATCTATGATATTGCACTTACACAATGTCGATTTCTTAGAATATTCTGTTCGCTATTCCCATCTTCATCTATTCCATTAGGTTACTCCTTGTCAGCGAGCGAACAAAGATTGAGGTTTATGATGAGGTGCTTCATCTGTGTGGATGTCAAATACGAGAGGATGTTCATCTAGTTGACTAGGGGACAATGACTAGGTCAAAGAAGAAGGAATGGCTCAGCCTGATGATTGACTGCATGTATAAGGCCACGTTGGGTAAAGTAGGTGCTTCGGATTTGGGGCAAGAAGGAGGACCTTGTATGCTAGTTGGTGTAGAATATATATGGTATTAGCGGCTATCTTTCAACTCAGCATATTCAGGCACCATCTTCCTTATAGCAGGGTATTTTGGGCATTCTTCCAAAAATGACTAGTATGCTTAAATCGGTGGTTGGCAGTGGTGAGGTACTTCGGTTATGGATAAATGATTGGATGGGGAAGGCTCTCTTAGTGATTGTTTCTAAGGCCCTTTCTTTTTCTGGCAATCAGAATGCCACGATGTAACAAGCTTGGATGGTAGGAAGCTGGGCTCCACTTTTCGCCATGGGTTTCTCTGAGCAGAGATTGAACGAGTTCTTTGTCATGAGCACTGAGCTGGAGGACGCGGAGAACCCCTCTGGTGGCGGGATCACTGGGTGGGCAAACAAGGCAATTTCTGTCAAAAACACATGTCGGTTCTGTTAGAAAATAGGAAGCGGAAGTGGAATGATAAAACAGAGCATAATCTAGAAATATGAAACTGGAAGAACACAAAGATTTTACGTGGAACCCTACTCCGTGAGGAGCGGGATGAAACCACGGGAGAAGCCCTCAAAGGGGCGGATATTGCATTCCTTTTTCTCATCTGATACAGGAGGCCTGGGGCTCCTTATATAGCCTCCACAGGGCCTCCAAGTCCCACTGTTGGACGATGTGGGACTAAACCACTGGATGGGGTAAATGGATCTTGTACCCTCCTACAACACAATAGGTGCACATAACAAATACTCCAACGCTCCCCCTCAAGCTGGAGCATGCAATGCTCAGCTTGGACAAACAGAAAGAAACTCAACTCAACGCTATAGGACACTACAGACAATATCAACCCAACGCGCATATTGCTGCAGTCGAGGACGTTGCTTCTCATGCCGTTCAAGTGAGGAGGACGAGCGGGATGGAGTGTGAGTTGATTGAAGACTCAGAATCTGACCATCGAGTCTGAAACTGCGCCTGAAGTCTCATCGTCAGAGAACTGGGTCTCTCCCATCTGGCTCAGAGAATGATACTCTACTCTGGGAGTACCTATGATAGCACATGAAAACCCTTTCCCTCAATGGCATAGGGAATGGTCCTTTGCTCTGGAGTCCCTATGGCTCACATGAAAACTCTGGCCGGACAATTAACAAGAATGATGGGACCACGAAACTGAAAACCGCATACTTGTGCGTGTCTGAATCTCGTGACTCGGAAATATCTGACGTCGAGTCTGAAACTGAACTGTAGAGACTGATCAACTGGCTGGTCTGGCATCTGAATCTGGAATCTGGATCTAGACCTGTGACTCTACATATATACTCCCCCTTTCTCCCATACTTGTCGGAAAATGACATCGACAAAGTTGGGGGAAGACAAGATGAATAGGGGTAAAGAAAACATCAAATAGCCGACTTCATCATTTTTTTCGGCTTTTCAAACATCATCATGTTTTTTTTTCTTTGGCTATTTTCAATTTTTTTAATAGCCGCAATTTTTTTAAAGTCGTTTCACATTTTTTTTTCGACTTTTCATCATCAATTTTTTTTCTCGAAATACATTTTTTTAAGCCGTAGACATTTTTTTATCGGCTTTTCATCAACAAATTTTTTCTTTCTTTTTTTTTGCAAATTGCGTACGGCTTTTTCTTGTACGCGCCTTTTTTTGAAAACCTTTATATATATATTTCTCGAAACATTGACCTAGCACCCCCTCCTTTTTTTGTGCTGGACTTTTTCTCTCTCAAGACAACCCACATGGGCCCTGGATTTTTTTTAAATAAATGGCAATCGGGCCCTTGCCCTTCCAGTACGCCACTAGGGTTCCCATCGTGGGAACCCTTTCAACGAAGGAAGCCGCCGCCGAAGATCAAAGGGCTCGCGTGCCTGGGCGTTTCGAGAGGGCGCCGCCTGGGAGGATAGAGCGTCGCGCGGCCTGGGAGAATGCGCGGGATGGGGGTGCGCCGCCAAGGGAGAGGTCGCGGGGGCGCGCGGGGAGCAGGGGCTCCGCTGGATGGAACGCGCGACTCTGGAAAAGATCTGGAGAAGATCTGCTCCGCCGAAGCGCCTAGGACTTCGCTGACCAGTAGGGCTGACATCAAGGACGGGCTCGCGCTCTGTGCGCACACGATGGGATCTCAACGCAAGGGGCTTGCTGGAGCATCGATCAGCCGCACTATTGAGGTCTGTGGGGTGGCGCCGATCAGCCGCACGATGGCGACACGGAGGTTGCGCCTTGGGATGACTGTTGGATGGGGCACCTCGCGCGGGGATCGCCTGCTGGATGGGGAAGGAGCGGTATCGCTGCCACTTTTGTGGGATTTCTACTGTCGGCCATGGAGGGGTGGTGGCTTCGGGTGCCTGCACCTGCTTGATGTTCTCGTCTTGTCTAGGAGAGAAGGGTTGATGGCGAGACTTGGAGGCTTCTATACGCTAGGGTTTCGGATAAAACTTCAAAACATGAACATAAACAGATCTCCACCATCGTGCGCCTGGAGATCAGCCACCGCCTTGAACAGTTTCTGGATTTTGATTCGACATCGTCTCAAAAAATTAGTGTTCCAATAGGAACCCTACAACTGATTCCACCGATAGAAATTCAAGAACTCTCGAAGAATCTCAAACAAATCACAGTACATCGACATCTCGGATAAAATATAGAACATAATAAAATCTCCGAGAATCGACCCGCTCTGATACCATGTTAGAAAATAGGAAGCGAAAGCGGAATGATAAAACAGAGCATAATCTAGAAATATGAAACTGGAAGAACACAAAGATTTTACGTGGAACCCTACTCCGTGAGGAGCTGGATGAAACCACGGGAGAAGCCCTCAAAGGGGCGGATATTGCATTCCTTTTTCTCATCTGATACAGGTGGCTTGGGGCTCCTTATATAGCCTCCACAGGGCCTCCAAGTCCCACCGTTGGACGATGTGGGACTAAACCACTTGATGGGATAAAGGGATCCATTTACCCTCCAACACAATAGGCGCACATAACAAATACTCCAACAAGTTCTTCTCAGAGGTGTATGTGGTGGTGCATGAGGAGCTTGGTCATGCCTTTGCAATACTATGGAAGAGCCATATACCTCAATGAATTCAAGCCTTCCTTGAGCTTATGAGACATTGACCGGTTGCTAATGAAGAAGCATAGGGACATGTTTATTCACAATAGGGATCTATTGTGACCTAGATCCACTAAGGAGGTTGAAGAGATAAATCATCTTATTTTCAAGTGCAGCTCATCAGCAATGGTTTGGGAATGGTTTGGGAAAGGGTGAGAATCTTGTGGCTTAGGGTGGAGCTCCATCAGGGTGTGTTGTGGCAATATATGGGAAGACAACTCTCCTCCCTTTGCTCACTTCTGGGCTATTTAGGCGTGTCAATTTCGAGTCCATTTTCTGCAAAGCCTTAAATGTCAGATTTCAGTTTCGTTTCGGTAAGCCTGGAAAGAGAAATTCGATGGAATTTTGATGAAATGGCTGGAAATTGGGGAAATTACTTGAAAACTCATCTAAAAAAATAAAGGTTTCTAATACTCTTTAACTCAATAAATGAGATAGAAAGATAGTTTTTTGGCTAATAGTAAGATATTAAAATGACATGTTACATTAAATTTCCATCTAATCATTCCAACAGTCAAAAAATAGTATGCTGCTCAAAACAAGAACTTGATTTGAAACCGTGACTAGAAGTCATTGGTTTCTCCTCTTGAACATTAAGAGAATGGTGACCTGTGAGCACATCTTCAATAAGAATGATGTGACACATATGATAACTTCTAATTAAAAAATATATATATCAAAATAAAGAAAACAAAAAATATAAAGATCTTCAATTAAAGCTTTAATTTAACTCTTAAATCATGTGTCTAGATTTGGTTTGGATTTAGATCTAAAATATAGAAACTAACTTAAGAAACTTCCTTAAACAATGTAAAGCACTCTAACAACTCAACACATTAGCGAATAAATAAGTGAAAATTCATCAATATATGCAAATTTCAATAAAAGCCAAGGGTAGATTCCCTTATTTTTGTTGTTTCATCGAAACGACATGTAATTTTGATGAAATTTCATTGACATTTCGTTGATATTTCATTGAAATTCTGAAAAAAGAGATAAGGGAGCGTTTCAATTTCGTTGACCTGAAGAAATGGAAATTTCGTTAAAATTTGAGGCCATGATTTTCCGCAGTTAGTGTTTTTACTCTGAAAATATAATAGAACATTACATGGTCCTCCTTCATGCATGGATATATGTGCGGTAACTTAATTTATGTTTTAATATAATTGATACGATAGGTCCTAACTTGGTATTACACCCTCTTTTATAAAAAAAATTGCTGCTTATCAACTTGGATGCACAAAAATCAACACTCTAGCCTGAACCAACTCGATTTCTCCAATAGGCTTTCTTCTCCAAGAATATCCTTCGAGCTAGTCTCCTCCCAACTATGTTTCCATTGAGTAGATCTTCTCTCACCTCTTAAGAAGATGCATCAAACGAAGATGTGTTAATGGTTTCTTTTGTAACAAGATGCATCTTCTTAAACTTCAGCTTGAGGGGGAGTGTTACAGATATGTATTTTAGTCAGATAATGAGATCTTTTCGATATCTAATTACACTGCTCTTTCATGCTTAATCCCACATTGCTTAGTGGTGGGACTTGGGTGTATTGGTGGGGCTATATAAAGAGACCTGGGCATGCGTCTGGTATATGGTAGTAGGGAGGACGATGACGACCTGTTTTTCTTGCATGCAATTGTCAACTCAGTTTGGTGGATGTTGGGATCACATGGATGGATGTGACGACTCAGACACATTTTGGCCAAATTTCAATTTTCGAAGGGCTAATGGTGGCCAACAGTTGTTTAGAAGACACCAAGGTAGGAATAAACATTTATGGTCATCTACGCCATTTGGAACGTGGTGGTTTCAAGCACGAGATATTTTATGGGAAACATGGTGCGCAATGTTGAGATAAATATATCTCTCGATCTCATTTATGTTTTATGTTTTGTTGATGTACTTATCATGTAATTAACCCAAGGGCTTTTCTCCTATATAAGAAAGCCCTCGGTCTATTCTATATGCATGATTCATTTTTCTCCCAACATGGTATCGGAGCAACGGTCCTAGATTAAGGTTCTCGTATCCCACCCTAAACCCTAACCCTACACCCCCTCGCCGCCGCCGCCGAGCGCCGACCCAACACCTCTGCGCCTCCGTGCGAGGGGCACTAAGCCTCCAGCACCGTCGATCGGCGGTTCCGGCTCCTCTCGAGCCGTTGTAGGGCCTCCTGCCACCTGTCCCGCCGCCGCAGGGGCCTCCTGCCACCTGTCCCGCCGATGCAGGGGTCCCAGCACGCGCTGTGAGTCGTCGCGGGGCGGTTTTCGTCTGGATCCGAGATCTGTTCTGGTTTGTGGGTCGTGATATTTTCAGATTTCTATCACGTTGTGCAGCTCTAGACCTCGCACGAAGACCTAGAGATGGTTGTATGAGTCTATAGATATAACTAATCCTCCCTATGGTCCTGTAGACACATTTTCTTTGATTTACTCCTCATTTGTTTCGTGTTTCGGCTTCTTTGTACAAATGTCAGAGAACAAGGGTGACGTTTTCTCCTCTTCCGGTGCCTTCAAGGACCCGACACCTATCTTGAAGATGGATGGGACCAACTACGAGTTATGGTCCATGCGGTTTCATACCCTAATGCAATGCCATAACAAGGAGCACATTCTGACTGATTCAGAGTCGGCGGACAAGACTGGGGCCAATGCTTCATGGAAGCAAGATGACGCCTATGCTCGTATCTGGCTCTCTGGGACACTTACCACGAAGATCGCTAATGATATTGTTAATCAGCCAACTGCAAAGGATATGTCGGATATATTGGCAGACACATATGGGCAGGCAAAGAATGATAGCAAGATTCTTAAACTGCAGTTCGACATTTTCTCGACCAAACATAATGGTCGACCGCTCCACGCAACTTCTCTCATCTGAGAGGCATGTTTGAGCGACTACACAGCTTCATGCCTATTACCACGCGCACTGAACAACGACAAGCATATCGGAATGCCACAATGACAGGAGTTTTCTTGTCATCTCTTGACTCTGAGTACGATGCCGCTCGTACTCAACTTCTGACTGGCGAGACAATACCGCGATGGAGGAGGTCTACAAGCGATTGGGTAGGATTACTACCACATCCACTACTACAACCCAGGCGACTCCTTCTGCTATGGCATCTACTTGTGGCTGGGGAGGGTCGTCCCACTTTCGTAGCCATGGACCTCGTGGTCGAGGGGGAGGCTGACAACGTGGTCCTTGTTCCCATTGCCATCGTCTTGGTCATTCTGAGGAGACATGCTTTCAGAAGCATGGATATTCAACATCTGCACGTGTTGCTGAGCAGACTGAGGCTTCTTCTGCACCTACTCCAGATACTCGTTTAGATGATATTGTCTCCAGACTTCGTGAATGATGGGCACTCCTACGACTCCGACTCTAGGTTCCACAGATGCAGTAGCTACTGCTAGAGCGTCGTCTAGTTCATCAGGTATTCATTATGTGTTTACCAGTAGTAGCAGTTCAGACTTCACTGATTGGATTATGGATTCTGGAGTGTCACATCATATGTGTGGAGATCGGACGCAGTTTAGTTCATACAGGTCTATCCCACCTGTCAGATCCGTGGTCATTGTCAATGGGGTTCGTCTACCCATTGTTAGTCAGGGGCATATTGTTCTAGCCCCTTCTATGCATCTTCAGAACGTCTTATATGCTCCAGACTTTAAGATGAATCTTTTGTCCATTAGTCAACTTACAAAAGATTTACATTGCCGTTCCATCTTTGATCCATCTTCTTTTATATTTCAGGACATACTAACTGGCAGGGTGATTGGTCATAGCCGTGAGCAGAGAGGATTGTGTAAGCTTGTCATACCACCATGTGCTGGAATTGCTACTATTCCTTCAGGATCTATATCTCCTTTCATGTGGCGTCTTCGCTTTGGCCACCTTTCTCTTCAGAAGATGTGCCATGTGCTACCGCAGATATCTACTCGTACTACACTGGATTGTGAAGCCTGTCAGCTTGGGAAACACCATCGCTCCTCTTTTCCGAGTCGTCTGAGTCGTCACAACAGTCAGTCCTTTGAGTTGTTTCATTTTGATATTTGGAGTTCTAGTTGTGTTCCTGATCATCAGGGGCATTGTTTTTATATGGTTGATGTGGATGATTATTCTAGATTATCTTGGGCGTTCTTGTTAAAACATAAGTCTGAAGCATGTGCTATCATTAAATATTTTCTTATTGAAGTCAAAAATATATTCTCTGCTAATGTGAAATTCATTCGTATGGATAATGCTTTGGAGTTTTCCACATCACATTTGTCTGAATTTCTCAGGTCTCTCGATATAGTTGAAGCAAACCCCTTGCAATTACACTTCTCAATAGAACGGTGGCTGAATGTAAACATCGTCACCTTCTTGATGTCACAAGAGCACTGTTGATCCAGAGTCATATCCCTCATTCTTTCTGGGGGGAAGCGGTTCTCACTGCTTGCTACTTGGTGAACCACATGCCGTCCACCATTCTTGGAGAGAAGGTTCCCTCCTTGATTGCGCTTCTCGAGAAGGAACTATTCTCTCTCACTCCCAGAGTCTTTGGATTTGTGGCCTTTGTCTACAATTTCACTCCTGGCCGTAACAAGCTCTTGCCTAGAGCTGTCAAATGTGTTTTTGTTGGTTATTCTCGTACCCAAAAAGGGTACATATATTTTGATCCTGTAGGACGAAGATATTATGTGAGTGTTGATGTCACTTTCTTTGAGTCGATTATGAATTTCTCTCCTACAGGTGACAGGTTGTCCAATGCTACTTCTGGAGAGGATGTTATTGTTCCTCCACCTCCGTCTCCTCCACCATATGAACCCCATTTTGCACCTCATCCTTCTCCACCTCCACCACCTCCACCGCCCCCACCACCACCACCTCCATCTGCCCAGTCCAAGTTCTTACCCCTTGTTTACACTCGCAGGTCTTCTACTCGCTCCTCTGCTCATGCGCCGTCTACATCATCCACCACACCTCAGGTCTGTCATGAACACATTATTTCTACTGATTGCACTATAGTTTTCAATGATACACAAGACAAATTGATTCCAGAAGACAGAGAGGCTGATCATTTGGAGATTCCTATTGCCCTAAGGAAGCCTCGTCGTCGATGCGCCACGTATCCTCTTGCTACAAATGTGTCTTTGGATCATCTTTTAAAGGAGTACAGGAAGTTTGTAGTGGGACTCTCTGCTGTTACTATCCCACGTACATATCAGGAGGCGCTACATGACAGTAGGTGGCGACTTGCAATGGAAGAGGAGATGGCAGCTTTGAGGTCGCGTGGAATATGAAGCATTGTATCTGCTCCAAAAGGTACTTCTGTTGTAAGCTGAAAATGGATATTTACAGTCAAGTAAAGGGCAGATGGCAGTGTGGACTGCTACAAGGCAAGACTTGTGGTACGTGGGTTCACCCAAACCTATGGGGTGGATTATCATGATACGTTTTCTCTTGTGGCCAGACATTCGACACTACACATTCTTCTTTCCGTTGCTGTTTCACGGGACTGGCCTTTGTACCAACTTGTTTCTATACAGGGACCTTTAGGAGGAAGTTTATATCCAGCAACCACCGGGGGTTGCTACTGAGGGGGAGTCCCAGAAGGTGTGCAGGCTCCACAAGGAGATTTATGGCCTGAAGCAGAGTCCGGGAGCTTGGTACCTAAAGCTATCGGAGTTGATAGAGCACCAGGGGTTTTTATGGTCTACTGCGGACCACTCACTTTTTGTTCAGAGGACACAGAGCTAGAGAGGTACTGTTGCTATTGTTTATGTGGATGATATTGTTGTCACAGGGGATGATGACCAAGGCATTCGGACTGCCAAGGAGTTCCTAGGTCAACAGTTTGTGATTAAGGACCTTAGCACTCTTCGATACTCCCTTGGGTTGGAGTTCACCACGAACCGGCGTGGTCTGGTGATGACCTAGAGGAAGTTTGTGATGGATCTCCTTTCTGAGACAGGTATGACAGGATGTAAGCCTGTTACTACCCCTATGGATCCGAGTATGAGATTATATGATGATGACACTGAGGAGGGTAGATAGAAGGAGATATAGAGAGCTGGTTGGGAAGCTTTTATATGCCACTATCACCATGTCGGATATAATATTTGCAGTAAGCAAAGTTAGCCAGTTCATGGAGCAACCCAGAAAGGTGCATATGGATGCTTTCTATATGATATTGAGATATTTGAAGAACTCACCTGGCTCGGGTCTTATATTCAACAAGGATACATCTCTTGAGGTGACAGCTTGTGCAGATACTGATTATACAGGTTGGCCCAGAGATAGAAATTCTACTTCAGGCTTTGCTGTGTTTGTCGGGAGCTCAATTGTCTCATGGAAAAGCAAGAAGCAGACTGTAGTGGCCATATCAAGTGCAGAATCTGAATACAGGGCCATGGCACAATGGAGTGCAGAGATGATGTGGGTTAGATCGGCATTGACTGACCTTACTATTGAGATTCCTCTTGATAATCAAGCTGCACTATTTGTTGCCAATGATCCTGCTTTTCATGAACAGACAAAGCATATAGAGGTGGATTGTCATTACACTAGAGACATGATCCAGAAAGATCTCATATCTACCTCGATGTTTCCACGGGAGATCAGACGGCTGACATCTTCACCAATGCCCTATCTAGAGAGGTCCATTTCAGAGATGTTGCTCCAAGCTGAGTATGATAGATATATATATGCTCCGGCTTGAGGGGGGGTATTGAGATAAATATATCTCTCGGTCTTATTTATGTTTTATGTTTTCTTGATGTACTTATCATGTAATTAACCCAAGGGCTTTTCTCCTATATAAGAGAGCCCTCGGTCTATTCTATATGCATGATTCATTTTTCTCCCAACACGCAACACACAGGCATTGCATGTGTTGTGTTTTTATTGAGAGTTGTAAAAAGTGATTTATAATTTCGATTTGTTTTAATGGATGACATCCTGCTTTAGATAGTTATCCTTCGGCTCCTCAAAAAGCCTTTAGTTTTTGAACAAATTGGAGGTTGTCTACCCTTCTGTTAGATTAATTGGTATGTATCTGACTTGTATGCCTAGTTTTAATTGTGTGGAATTAGTTCATTAGTTGCACAATGTTGTAAAAGTTTATTTTTCTTCCATTTTTCATGCATTCCTTGATAGTAGAAGTAACTGGGTTGCCATGAATTATAGTGGTAACATTTTTTTATGCAACCACTGATGCAGGACCACCTGGCTCGAGATGATTCATCATTCATTTTCTGTTTAAAGGTTCGTTTAGTGTTTCAATGTTATTGATGATGTCAAATATAGTCTTTGAGTGTTAATTGTGATACCAAGCTAATCAATATATGCAGGGTTTTTATAGGAATATTATTCTAGAAATCCAGTCACTACAAACACAAATCAAGTTATCCTACTGCATAATCCAATTATGATAAACATGAAACTTAAATTATCTGGAGGTCCGCACTCTTGGTTTGTGTTGCATATATCATTTCCGAATTTGTTATCTTTGTCAATCATATATGTTTTGTAATCAACACATTGGAGGTATGCGGTCATACAAAAAAGATTGGATTCGGAACGATGCGATCAAAAGGAAAATTGGTGTAGCTCCAATACATGATAAGACTAGAGAAAACCGCTTAAAGATGATTTGGCCATTTACGAATGAGGTCGTTGCTGCATTGGTTAGAAGATGCGATATTTGGGATGTTGAGCCAACTAAGAGAGGGCGAGGAAGGCCCAAGAAGTGTTGGAAGGAGACTATCTGAAGAAATCTTAGTTGTTTGGATATAAGCACGAGAATGACCCAAGATAGATCTGAATGGAGACAAAGAATCCATGTAGCTGACCCTACTTAATGTGGGAAAAGGCTTTGTTGTTGTTGAACACATTGGAGGTATAAAAATCCTGCAAAAGAAATTATAAAAAAATGGTTGTTTCCTCGTGTTGATTATCTACTAAAGTTAGACAATTATTGGATGCCTTCCTACACTATCAAGTTTTCAGTTCAAATATACAGAAACAAAAGAAGCCCTTAAAAAAGTGGGACTTCAGGAAGCAATCAGATCGATGTGACAACTAAATAGATCTTCATGTGATTGATATATGCGTTGGCTCCTTGTTTGTGTTAGGTTCAGTACAAAGTTGTTCTGTTGCGAGACATGGTGATGGAGCAAAAATAGGAAAATCAACAGTGATATAAATTTTTTTCATCTAGGATAAGGCACAACAACAACAACAAAGCCTTTTCCCACATTAAGTTCATATAGGATAAGGAAATGAAAAATATAGACATTATATAACACTAACCTTCCTCGACACTTTTCTTGATTTGGAGTGAATATTATTATGCCTTTCAAAGTTCTGAAATAACGTGGCCAAGAAGTATTCTCAGGGTTCACTTAATAATCTACAGGCACCCTACATGTCAGTCCATTTTCTTGCCCATGCCCATCATCATGTCCCATTTAGTGTGAGACTTCTTTTAACATTCCTTGCACTATGGTGGGGCTCATTTTTTTAGCAAAATTAATCATTGCCTTGTTATCACCAAGTTTTGCTACTAGGAAGCTTCTGTATGATGCTTTTTGGTGCATGCGTGGAAAAAATGCAGGACGCCCAACTTTTTAACATAATTAACTATGCACAATTTGCCAATATAAAGACTATATGTTTAAAGCATATCTTATTGCATGGAAGGCATTATGTCCAATGTGATCTGGATTCCTCATGTTTGAGTAACAGAAACTTTTATCATCAAAATATAGACAATGTTGGATTTCTGTGGACGCCTCTCAATAATCTGCAACTGTTGCATCCTAATTTGTAGTTCGAGCAAAGAACCTCATGCATCAGTCATAAAGAGCACCTTCTGTGGACCATCTCTATAAAAAGAGAAAGAGGAGCCATCCCCAAGAATAAAGCATATGTACAATGAAGCCACTGACACCACTAAGTAGATAGCCATCTAGAAAGTGGACAACGATCTTGTACCTCTCACCGAGACATTCATTGAAGTGGAAGTTCCATAAATACCGCTTTGTAACCTACACAGCAAGTCATCTCTATTGCTCGTGATTCTATGAAGCGTTTCATTTCCTTAAGCCCTAGAACACCCCTCCAGTTCCATGACCAACGACGAAATTGTGCCTCAGTCCACAAGCATAACACTTTACTCTCCTGCCTAGAGATTGACCAGAATAAAAGCCTTATTAGATCTTTAGCCTTTGTTGTAGAGCAACCTATAAGCAAACATGTATAAAATCTGGATCACAGATTTAATTGACCTCAAACCCACAATTATCCTGCCACACACGAGGTATCCAATATATTATTCAACCAACTTGCACTCAATCTTGTCCAGCACCATACTCGAATTTGAAAGCTTGATCACTCCCCATGCTAATGATAATGATATAATTGCTCAAAAGCATAAATATCCCACCAGACGAGAGTTATCTCATTTATTAGTCAACCAACTTGCGCTCTTATCGACACACTAGCGAGGAGGATGGCATTTCGCTCGGGCTTGGGAGCTCCAGCCCTAGCGGGCGACAATAGGGTTTCGGCAGCAGGCTTCTCTACTGCAGGCAGTGCTGGGGTGTCGCCGACGGGGTTCTTGAGCGGGCGACGGGTTTTCGGAGGTGGCGGGGGGGCTTCCTCCAATGGGTTCTCAGGCGGCGATAGGAGGATCAGGTGTGACACTCTTTCTTCTGGAGGTGGGAGGGCCGACGACACCTGGGGGAAGGAGTGGAAGTCTTGGGGAGGGGGGCGGGTGAGGGAAGGAGGGGGCACCTCTGGGGAGATGATCGGCTGGGGGGGTGTGGCTTGCTGGGCTCGGAGCTCATGCTATGGGGGATGGAACTTTTGGGGCCCTGCTAGCTGGTGCTGGTGGGTCGTCTTGGGCGACTCCTGGGATGCCACTCGTAGAGGGTGCCAGAGGGGTCGTGCCGGGCGGGTGGCATGCGTGTGAGGTGGCTAGGAGGGGGAGGTTCGAGAGGTGGCCTAACGTACTGAGTGGGGCAGCGTCGAGGGATGCCCTTGGTCTTCCAGCTTTGGGGGCGAGGGAGTGGTTTTGTGCGGGGGAAGGAAGGCCGTTGGAGGCGGGTGCAAAGGGATGACAGGTGGTCTCGCCGAGGAGGAGGGTGGTGGCTTCCCCGCTGAGGCTGGGAACCGGTCGCAACGGGAGGTTCCATCTCGACTGCACCATGAGTCCCTTTCCGTCTCGTAGGGGGACCTCTGGTGATGCTTCAAATGCGAGGCTCAGGGTCATCTAGCGGTGATTTGCAGAGACACGGTGACATGTTTCTCTTGCGGGGGAGTAGGCCATCGCAGGAGGAGTTGCCCTCGGATGCGGCGCCAATCTGGCGGTGCAAGGGCGGGGGGGGGGGGGTGACCTGACGACGGGAGGTTTTAGCGGTCTTGCAGCTCCCTGTCGACAAAGTACCTACATACGGTTATGTCGGACATTGGTCAACGAGTTGGTCCGACATTTAGAGGAGACACGATTCAGCTCCAGGAAGGCACTGTCTGTGCTTGGGGGCTGTTCACTGGGGAGGTAGCCAGCTTGCTGCGAAGGTCGCCAGATGGGCTGGTGGTGTGGAGGTGCCTGTTGCTTTGTGATGGCTCCTTGCACGGGTGGTTCTATAAGATCTTGGTGCTGAAGCGTGCCTTTATGGGCGCGAGACTTGCGTTGCTTGGGGGGTTCAGGACAATGGTTTCCATCATATGTTCGGGCCTCTCCAAGAGGGAGGACACACATGTGAAGGTGGAGTTCGTTGCGAGGATGGTGGTCTTGCCTTCAGAGTTGCTGTTGAAGATTGGACGCACATCCTTCCGGGTGGTCCTGTTGTTGAGGCGGGAGAGCCAAGCAACACCGTGGGGGAGTGTGCGGTGAGGAGTGGATAGATGGTGGACTCCAAGCTTGGTCCTAGTGATAGGGATCCAAGTACAGAGGAGCCCCACATTTTGGGGGCGGGGAGGACTTACGATCCGTGTCGAGAGTGAGCCTGGAGTCCAGATCTCGCCTTGGTGTCTCCATTGCTTTGGAACAATCTCCCCAGCATAGATCCAGTAGATTGGTGCGTGCTTGGGGGGGCGCTCTGAGCCTGGTTCTTTAGCTCGGATGGGTGGGAGCGGAGCCTACTCCGGGATGGCGGTGGTGGATGATCAGTTGGTGGAGGCAGCTTGTGACACCCAGGGAGGGGGGTGCCTTTCAGCTCGAAGGAGGTGGAATCCCTATTGAAATCTGTTGTTGGGGCTTCTTCGAAGTCCTGAAGAGACCTTTCACTACGACCGTCACCCTCATGTAGGTTTTAGGAAAAGATACTTACAACTCTCCTCCAAGGAAAGCAGAAGAAGGTGGAGTTTGGCGGCGTTCGGCACACTGAATCGAGCTGATGGCTCACGGGTTTCGGCTTCAGGAGAAGAAAACCCGCTTGGGCGCAAGTGTGATTCGACGGGAGCGGAAGCGGGTGCGCCATATGTTGAGCCTTCGATCAGTAGTAACATGGGGCAACTGGGTATAGAGGCGGATCAAGCCTTGCTGAGCTGCTTGGGTGTGGTGCCACCATCGAGAGTTGCTAAAGTTGATATATGAAGATCCTCTCATGGAATGTTAGAGGTGCGGGGAGGGCAGAGAAGAGCATGATGATCTGGGACCTGTGAGCGGAGGTGGTGGCGGATGCACTCTTACCGCAAGAAACAAAGATTTCTCAAGGTTTTGACGAGGTATGCGGTTCGATGGGAGTTCTCGCCTGAGCGAGTGGAGGGTACTGGAAGCTTTGGAGGCCTCGGGAAGCATGGCAGTGGGCTGAGCGGGGACAACTTGGATCTTGTAGAGGATATGAGCATGGGGAGACACTCTCTCTCTCTCGATCCTCTTGCAGTGAAAGACGGATGGGGTCATACTATTGGTGACTCATGTATATGGACCACGGACTGGACAAACAATGTCTGAGAACTGATGACTTGAGACTACTCTGAGAGAGGTGCCCTGACGAGGTCTGACTTATTGGGGGGATTTCATCATGATGTTACACTCGGAGGATAGGTCTCGGTTGCGCGGGGGTGCGGATGCGGGTTCAGTAGAGTTGATGCAATTCATTACTGATGCAAGCTTGCATATTTTTGATGATGGTGGGTGCTGTTACACTTGGAGAAATGCTAGGTTAAGGTCGCACATTTATCGGTTCTTTGTATACTAGGAGGCGGCTGGGTTGTTTCCTTTGGCTGACGCGGTGGGCTCTGCGCCGAGCTCACTCAAACCACATCTCGATTTTTGGTCCTCTAGGGAGGATGTGAGACCGAGGTCTTTCTTCAGATTTGATCGGTCATGCTTGTTGGAGGAGGATTTCTTCGACATGGTGGTGGAGTTTTAGCAGAGCACGTACCTGTAGGAGTCAGCTTCGGCTATTCTGACTCAGAAGCTTGGGCTGTTGCGAAAGTGGTTAATGGAGTTCAAGAGGTGCACCAAAGAGCAGAGGCATAGTGTGAGGGCGACGATGCAGGTCATTTCTCACCGCGATGCGGTGGAGGACACGAGGGAGTTGTTGGCTCATGAGGTTGAAGAGAGACACACTTATTTGAACCAGGTGCATTTAGAGGATAGAAAGAAGGAGGTTGAATGGAGACAGAGATCGAGACATAGGTGGTTGAGGGAGAGGGATAACAATACACACTTTTTCCATTCCATGGCCAGTGGAAGAGGGCATCGAAATATCATTAGGAGCATGGAAGTGGGAGGGGTGCATGCGACGAGTGGCACAGAGATCGGTCGGCAACTCATATCGTATTTCACCGCTTTCTCCAAGAGGGCAAGAGGAGCGGGCTAGGGGTGGCGTGGGTGGGGGGTGGGTTCGCCACCCAGGAGGTTGAGGGCTGTTGGTACCCATTTCAGAGGAAGAGACTAGGCGGGCTCTATGGCAGCTGAATGCGGATGGGGCTCCGGGCGCAGATGGTTTCTCACTGTGTTTCTTCAGGGAGTTCTAAGAGTGTGTGAAGGACGAGGTGCTCGCGCTCCTGCGAGAGTTCGAGGAGGGCAACCATGGCTTCGACCGCCTGAACAAGGCGCTCCTGTTTCTGCTACCCAAGCGGGAGGGGGCCGTTCATGTGGATGATTTTAGACATGTCGCTTTGTCCAATGTGATCTATCTCCTTGTTGCCATGTTCTTAGCGAACCACTTGCGAAGTGTCTTGGGGGACATCATCTCTCCTAAGCAGACATCTTTTGTGCTTGGTAGGCATACGCGGGCGCTTGGGTGCTGGCTTCAGAGTTGGTGCGGGATTGGAAGAGGGAGAAATAGAAGGGGGTCCTTTGGAAGGTGGATTTCTCAAAGGTCTATGACTGCGTTGATTGACGCTTTCTTTGGCGGTAGTTGCAAAAGAGAGGTTTCCCCGACAGATGGATTTGTTGGGTGAAGAGGTGCTTCACAACGGCGTCATATTCGGTTCTTGTGAATGGCAAACCAGAGGGGTTTTTTTTTCCAGCCCCAGCGGGGGGTGCGTCAAGGAGGCCCGCTAGCAACTCTTCTGTTTGTGATTATGCCTGATGCACTTGCTGTGATGATGAGGCTGGCAACGACTGACGGTTTTTTGCTGGGTTCATGAGAGGTGGAACTTCCATCCCCATTCTACAGTACGCTGATGACACGGTTCTGTTCATTGATGGGGACCCGGAGCATGCGAGAAATGCCTCTTGTATTATGGATATCTTTGGGGAAGTCTCGAGCCTGAGATTGAACAGGGACAAGTCCATGGTCATCCTGTTTGGGGTGTCTCAGGAGGAGGCTCATGATCTTTGCGGTATCTTGCGGTGTCCGAGGGGATCTCTTCCGACCACATACTTGCCTTCCTTTGGTTGCTGAGCAGTTGCGGGTGGCGATTGGAAGGTGGTGATTGACAGATTGGAGAGTAAGGTGACGGTCTGGAAGACAAGAATACTCTCTAAGGGGGAGACTGGTCCTCCTCGAGCATGCTCTATTCGCTATCATGATTTTCTTCTTTTCAACGAGATTGATGCCTATGGGGGTACGACAGAGGTTGGAGGGGATGATGAAATGCTTCTTTTGGTCAAACGAGTGGCAAGAGGGTGGGTGGTTGCACCTGGTGGGCTGGGACATGGTGACGATGACGAAGTACCCACGTCTCTTCGCCATCGCGGGGGACAGGAATGCTATGATGCATCAGCTTTGATCGGTGGGATCTTGGTGCCCAACCTTCACCTCTACTTTGTCAGACCAGAAGTACAATGAGGTCGTGGCCCTCTTGTGAGATCTGGTGGAGGTTGATAGCCTCGGCGAGGGCATGGACCATTTTGCTTGGAAGGAGGGGAGTTTTTCGATGAAGAAGGCATATCGGTCATTCGCTTTTATGCGCGGGGCTATTTAGGAGGAGTCCGCTTGGGACTAGAGAATTATTTGGGCAAGCAGGGTTCCGATGTAGATTAAGGTCTTCATGTGGTTAGTGAGACGCGAGCGGCTGCTTTCAAAGGCACGCAGGGTAGGGCTGCGGACTTGAGCAGGAGGATTCCGAACATCTTTTTTTGGTTGCGGTACCTCTGTTACGATATGGGAGCGGGCGGCTGCACCATGGCTTCACTCCTAGGACAACACATCGTACTGTAGTTCGGTCAGAGCGGCATGAGGACGTTCTCAGGAGGACGTGGCGGGTCCTTTTTCCCTACCCTGGACCATTTGGTATTCTAGAAATGAGAAAATCTTTCAGGGGCGTCCGTTTCTCTATGAGAGGGTTTTGGGGCATTACAGGACACTGGTGTCTTTGTGGCCTACCATGTAATTTCTATTTTCTTGTAATATCTGGTTTTTAATATATCAATACTCTGGTTTTGATTTAATAAAATTTGCGGTGGGTTCCAATCTTGGGACTGCACCCTCATTCCCCTAAAAAAAGCCTGCACTCTTATCCAGCATTAGATCCCAATCCGAAAGCTTGATCTGTCCCCATTTTAATGACAATCCCAGACAGAAAGTAACTAGGACCTATGCGGTGTACCAAAGCATTGTTATACTTTAATGCCTTCACCTATGTTATACCAAAAGGTACACTGGAATTTATGTCTATTAATCCCTATGTTGGAAAGTTAAAAAAACCTCAACTAGCGGAGATGCCCTTGGCCATGTCGCTAACACCATTAAGGAAGAACAATATGCCATCCATGTGTTGCAGAACTAGAATCAATAATCCATATGCCAAATATCCAACTGGTTGGCCACTCAAAGTGGTTTGGTTTGATACGTCATCATTTAAACATTCACCACCAGCACAATTGGTATCTAATTAGCTATGCTCGAGGGTACCTTTGTCTAACCCCCTACCCCCATACTATAATGTACTTGGAGAAGTTGACATCCTAGAGAAAGCCCCACACTCCTCTTCTTCTTTAATCCATTACTATATTAAAAGCATAACATACTCTCAATTATCAGTCTAATATGAACAAAAAAAGTCCGTTGAAGACCAATAAGCATCCCCAACACTTTTTTAATGTCCCCCGATTCTTCCCACAATCATGTATATGATATTTGTTAGAGTATGCATCTATGGGTGAGTAATTGGATCGCTCTAGGGTCCAATTACCACATGCAACTTTGTTAGTCCTACACCATTTATTAGTGTGACTTGGTCATTATGGTGGGTCTATATAATAAGACTTACACGTTCTTCATTCGTTGAGAGAGAGAGAGAGAGCAATAATCGATTATCTGACCCTACGATTCTTCTTTGGTTTCATACCACCCCTTATGGAGCATGGTTCCATGCAAAACTTGTTTGTTCTCCACCATTATTATCCAATTTATCTTTGTTTATGCCTTTGCATTTTCATTTTCTACTGGTATCAGAGCGGATATGGTTCGTGGATTTATTCTTGAAGATCTTTTATTATGTTCATAATTTGTTGATATGTTCAAGTTCAAGAAAATTTTAAGAAACCCTAATTCAAGCCGCAACCAACGATGATCAGAGAGGGTTTGATTTTGGTTATTATTCGAGTTTTGAGTCTACCACCGTATTCGATTGTTATTGTTAACATCATGAAGATCAAATTATCTCAAGGAATTGCATGTATTTTTCCACCCATAGTGCAGTATTACCTTTTTCCAGTAAGAAAATAAGTGCACTTTATTTATCTTGTCTACGAATTCTCCACTCTAACTCCGGAAGCAACTCCGTAACATCTTCATACGCAACCTCTCATATTTTCTTGTGGAAAATCTCTCAAATATCCTTGAAGAGGTTTAAGGAAAAAATCTCAAATATCATTTTTTAAGATCAAAGAGGGGGAAAACGTGATGGTGTCCATCCCAGATATTTTATAAAGAGAGTAGTTATAAGAAGACTTACAAAAGCCAAGACTCATGTCGAATCTTGGAGTGCGAGGTTACATTTTTAGAATAAAAGCGTTGAGATGTAAAGAGTGCACTATTTCTAGCCAGTCAGATTGCCCAAATAATTGCTAGCGGTTGTAAAGTCACAAATCTCAGTTTGCTCCTTGCCATAACAAACGATTCCCAGAACATGTCCATGCTTTGATGCCTTGGCCACCCCAAGTCAAAATCCTCCCAAACCTTGGAGATCTTCTCACAGTGGAGGAAGAGATGATCTATCGTTTCCTCATTCAGACCATAGAGTGGGCATAAGGTTGAGACCCTCGTAAAAATTCTTGTGCAACAGTTTCTTGTCATGATACACTTTCTTCTCAACATCCACATAAAATTACTGATCCGGCCTGGCAATTTTAGATCCCAAATGAGCTTGCAGTCATGAACTAAGGCTTCTGGCATAGATGGTAGAGGTCTAGCAATTGCTTTGTAAGCTCTCTTGACCGTGAAAGAGTTCTGTTTCTACACCAGGGATCCCTTCCGAATCCCTGGACCTTCCACTCTTTCGAGTGTTACTAAAAGATGGTGGAATTCTTCTAATCGCTGATCAGAAAAGTCTGCCAAGAATGTGGGCATCTAGGAGCCCTCAATCCAATAGTCTTTCACCCGGACCTCTCGGTTTGATGACACGGCAAATAGGCGTGGAAATCTATTAGCGAGTGGACCACCACCAGTCCAGTTGTCCATCCAAGAAGCAAAAGATGATCCGTCTCCAAGAGCATGATGAAAAAAGGCTAGAAAAAAGTGAAACACCGCGTTGATGCCTTTCCAGAAGGCCGAAGTGTATAAAGAGGATGGCTGAAGCAAAGAGTATCATACTCTGATGTTATAGATGTTGTGAATGAGCTTGCATCAAGGGTCTTCATTGTTGCCCCATAACTTACTAACCCATTTGAGGAGCAGTGCTTTGCTTGAAAAAGAAGATCAGAAACCTATCCGACCTCAGGGAACTATTCATTTTCAGCTCACTGATTGCATTGCTAACCTCCTGCTTGCTAAAATCGTCAACCAAATAGTTGCCATGTTTGTAGGATCAATGCCATTATTAATCTCTCAATATTCTGCTAAAGCCCTTGAAATAGTCTGTAATTGATCTAACGACCTGTATGTCCTTGTTAACTTGAGCTCTGCCAACCTCAATTTAGTGGCTAAAATACCTCCTATACCTCATGCAAGCCACAAATGAAAAAAGTTTCATTTGCATTTGCCTCTTCAACCAAATTTGCATGGACCATTATCACCATTCCACGTCAAGCTTCTTACAGTCTTTAGCACCACCTCTTGCTAATCCTGATGTTCAACCTATTCCTCAGATGTAAGACACTATCGTTCTCCACCCTATCTGACCTATCCACAACATCCTACACCACAACTCTCCTCGAAAGCCAAACTCGCTCCCTATACTCCTAAGTTTCTTTCTTAGACAAGGAAGCTTAGAGGTGACCCTAGCTGTAGCTGACACCTCAGGCTGCCATGGCACCCAAGGCATGGCTACATGTTCATGAATCCCTTTTCCAGCAGCTAAATCCTTTGAAACTTAAAGTAGGAGGAAGAACATGAACCTTTCTAAGATCCCCATAATAATTGTTCGAGATTACAGAAGATTATGTTATAACATTCCATTGTAACTCCACCAGAGGTATTTATGTACTTCTCTCCTTTTGAGCTCTATAGGGTTCAGTCCTATATAAGGACCCCTAGACCTCTTGAATAATTATCTCATTGTGTTCCCTTCACATGGTATCAGAGTAGCGGTACTAGACCGATGTACTGACCTAATAATCCGTCGCCACCACCAACCCCTCCCCCCCCCGATTGCGTGAGACCTCCAGCCCATGGGAACGTCGCCTCGACCTCCCCAGCAGCCCCTAGCGCTGCCTCGACTCCCAGCGATGCCCCACCCAGCGCTGTCTCTGGCCTCTAGCGCCGTTCCCAACGCCTCAGGCCCTCCCCAGCGTTGCCTTGGGCCCCTCCCAGCGGCTCCTAGAACCACCTTGGGCCCCTAGTGTCGCCGCCAGCGCCTCGGGCCCCTCCCAACGGCCCCTAGAGCCGCCTCGAGCCCCTCCCAACAACCCCTAGCACCGTCTCGGGCCCCTCCCAACGGTCCCTAGCGCCGTCGCCTGCCTAGGAGCACCTCTTAGGCTTCCAGCGGCCCCCAACGCCGCAGTCCAGGACTGCCTAGGCCACCAGCGGCTCCCTGCGATGGGCCTCCAAATCTGACTACGCCGCCCAGTCCCTTGTGCCACCTTGGAGCACCGCCTCCACGACCTTGCGCCGCTTGTGCGCGTCGTGCCACTGCCCTAGCACCGACCAAACATAAAAAAAATCCTTCTTCCGTGAAATATTGCTATGTATTGCTGCTTGATGCGTGCCTAGGCACTTGATGCTTGACTATGACAAGATATATTCTCTAGGTCACTTCTTGACCTAAGACGCCACCATGACGTCCACCGAGTTCAAGCCCGTGTACCCTACTTCTTCTTTGATGGTACATGTCATTTCTATCAAGCTGAAGGGTTCCGAAAATTATGTTCTATGGTCTCGGTTCTTCAAAGTGTTTATCGGTGGACAACGTAAAAGCTATGTCCTTACAAAGGACCCACCCGTAAAATATGACAGACTACGAGACATGGTTTGTTGACAATTGTCAAGTTATCACTTGGATGACGAACATTGTCGGTCGAAACATTGCTGCTAATCTTCTTTACAAAGACACACAATGTGGGAAAATCTTGAGCACACATATTCTCAGAAGACGACCAAGTCTCGTCATTCTGACATATACACAAGGATTTGGTAAACCACTCAGGGAGATTCGAGTCTTATTGAGTACTACAAGCTTCTTCCGAGCCTATTTGAGGAGCTTCTTATTTTTCATCCAACATGTTGTGATAAATAGAACATGCTGAATGGCAAGTTTACAGATTTCTTTCAGGATTGAATCCAAAATATAAGCATATGAAAGATCAGTTTCTAATGGAGGACACTCTACTTAGCCTTGAGATCATCTTCGAACGATTACAGGAGCTTGAGGCTCCAATTCAACACTCTACCATCTACACAACTACAGAGACGACTGCTCATTATACCTATTTGGGATATAGAGGGCGTTAAGGATGCATGGGTCGCAATTCTGGACGTGGACGCGATCATGAATCTGGACGTGGTTGTGACTCTGGACGGGGACGCGACCGTGGCCGTGGTCGTGATTTTTCTACTGCTCGGTATCCAGCATGTATGCACTGTGGACGCTGGAATCATCCCTCTGATCGGTGTTGGACAACTTTTGGCATGCAACCTAATGGCAACAATGCCTATGATAAAGCATCTTCTGATGTAACTGAAGATACATCTGCTAAGCAAACTGGAGGGTACAAACCCCATTTACTGCTTCTGAATATACTCGTCTGCGAAAACTACTACAAGGCTTGGCTTCCTCTGCCAGCAACAATATTGCCTCTGCTTCTACTACTGGTCTAGCTACTACCTCATGTACAATAGTAAACTCAGTCTCTACCTCTAAACATGCATGGATTATTGACTCTGGAGCCTCTAACCATTTGACGAAAGAGGGAAGCTTGCTCTCATCTTCCCAGCTGTCCTCCACGGTGAAGATAGTTCGTGTTGCTAATGGGGATCATTCCCTGATTACTATTGTTGGTACTGTTGATTTCTCTTCCAAGTTGTGATTGACAGATGTTCATTGTGCTCTTTCATTTCCTTTCAGTCTTTTATCTGTACAGAAGCTCTGTCATGAACTCAACTGTCGTGTTATTTCTAACGAGTTCTGTTGTTATTTTCAGGACATCCGGACAAGGTAGATTTTTGGTGGGGGACATGAGAAGAACGACCTCTATTACCTCAACATCCCTTCTGATTCCAATTTTGTTGGTGCAGTCTCAATCTTTGACAATCCCCTTCTGTGGCACCTTCGTCTGGTTCATCCTTCAACCAAAGCCCTCTCCATGATGTTCCCTGAACTCTCGACGCTCAAACCCTTTGAATGTGAGACATGTCAGTTCGGGAAACATCATAAAGCATCCTTTCCTGCACGGACTAACCCTCACAGTTCTCCTTTTTCTCTTATTCTTTGTGATATCTGGGGTCCCTGTCCGATCCGACGTCTGAGTGGTCATAGATATTTTGTTGTCTTTGTGGATGACTACAATCAATTATCTTGGGTCTTCTTATTAAAGGAACATTCAGAAATTATCACATTGTCAAGATTTTCTTTCATTATGTCAAAAATATCTTCTCCACTACTATTTAAATTTTTTGTTCTGATAATGCTTTGGAATTTACAAAAAATGATTTGACGTCCTTTTTTGCCTCCCAGGACGCCATCCATTAAACAACTTGCCCGCACACCTCTCAACAGAATGTAGTAGCAGAAAGAAAACTAAGACATCTCCTTGGAATTGCCCACTCTCTTCTCATCCACATGAAGGTTCCCAAGATGCTATACTCATTGTTGTTCCCCTTATAAACAAGGTCTCCTAGGCATCACTAAATGGCTCCACTCCCTTTGGCTTACTATGATGCAAACGGATTTCGGCGCGTCGTCTAAAAAATAAATAATTTGCGCAGTGGATATTTGGTGGAAGAAAGAGAGGGATTGAGAAGAGAAATACTCGTCGGTAACGAGGGATGGAAGAAGAAGCACGCGGAGATCGCGGGAGGAGAGAGGAGAAGGAGGGAGATAATGAGATAACTCTCAAATTTTCATAATCATTCACCCCCTCAAAATGATGGACTACCATCTCTTTATATAGGAGAGATGGTTTACAAAAATAGTAAATAAATTAAAATTGACAACTAATTTTATCCTAATTGACCTCTAATTAGACTCTAATTAATTAATTGACCAACAATTACATTTAAAATCTACGAAATAAACGTTGAGATCACATGCGATCTCAATTATTTAATTAGACCACTACGACCACTAAAAACGTAAATAAAATTGACGACTAATTAATTAGATAAATGTGGCCCTATAATTTGGGGTCACGCTGCATCAACTCTCCACCGCTTTAAAAAAATTCGGCTCCTGACGAATTGCGTGATGTAGGTGGATCGTTGGAGAAATCATCCTTGAATTGAGGCTTCAATTTCCGCCAATTAGATCCCTTTCAACGTTACGTTTGTAGTTCTTTTCAATTGAAGGGCGTCCCTGCAATTTTCGTGCCCCTTCAATTTTTCTCACATTCCTTTTGCCCTGGACCTTTCTGTAAATAGAGAATTTAGGAATTTTGATTATGCAATTTTTCCCACTTGAATTCCAATCCCCTTCTTCCAGGGATTTGAGTTCCCTCAATCTCGGACGAATTGTTAGGGCACGGGGCCCCTGTGGCGTTATAGGCGCGTGGGGCCGGTGACCACGCAAAGGCGGCGCGGCGGCTCCTCGAGGGCGCGATTTGGGGCGGCGGTGCTGCTGGTGGGGTCGGTGCGGCTCGGCGGAGAAGCAGAGGTCGCCAGGGATGTTGCGCGGGAGGCCGAGGGAGGGGCCGCGTGGTGGCGGGCGGAGGGTGGGGGTTCTGGGGAGGATAGCGGGGGAGGGGAGGCGTTGGGGGGTATGTTGCGGGTGCGGGTAGGGCGCTGGGACCACGCGGGGAGGAGAGGGGCGACTGGTGGGATGGGGAAAGTGGTGGGCGAGGGGCGCGGGAGCGGAAGAAGAAGGGGGAGGGCCTGGGGAAATGAGGGGAGGTCGGGGCGATAAGCACAGGGAAGGGGGTTCAGGGGTGGGGAGGGGAGAAGGCGCCGGGGGGTGGGGTTCTGGGCTGTTGGGGTTATGGGAGAGGGTCGGGGGTATGGGGCTGCGGGGGTGGGGAAGGCGAGAGCAAGGGAGGCCTGCGGGGTTGTAGCCGTGGGGGGGTATGGGGCTGTCGGAGGGGTTGTTGGGGTGGGGCTGACGACCGCGTGGACCGGGGAGGGCAGGAGAGGTACCTGGGGGGGGTCGGGGTGGCTCCGGGGTGGTTGGAGGGGGCAGCGGAGTCGATGCTGATGGCGGAATTGGTTCTGGAACGTGCTGGACAGAGGCTTGATCGGCTTCCACGGCGAGTTTTTCGTCGTCAAAACTCACGACAACGGCTTCGGAGGTTGGCGGCTTCGATTGGGCGTCGCGGTAGGCCTCAAAGTAGGCCATTAAGTTCCGAGACATGGACTGGAGGTTGTTCTGCAAGTCACGTATCATGTCCCCCGTCTCTTTGAAGGTGGCGTCGATGGTGGAGATGGCTCGTCGTGTTTGTTCGGACGAACGATGATGTCAGTGCGAGCGCCGGGACGGATCGTTAGATCGTGAGGACGATCTAAATGCCATGCTCTGATACCAAATGATGCAAACGGATTTCGGCGCGTCGTCTAAAAAATAAATAATTTGCGCGGTGGATATTTGGTGGAAGAAAGAGAGGGATTGAGAAGAGAAATACTCGTCGGTAACGAGGGATGGAAGAAGAAGCACGCGGAGATCGCGGGAGGAGAGAGGAGAAGGAGGGAGATAATGAGATAACTCTCAAATTTTCATAATCATTCACCCCCTCAAAATGATGGACTACCATCTCTTTATATAGGAGAGATGGTTTACAAAAATAGTAAATAAATTAAAATTGACAACTAATTTTATCCTAATTGACCTCTAATTAGACTCTAATTAATTAATTGACCAACAATTACATTTAAAATCTACGAAATAAACGTTGAGATCACATGCGATCTCAATTATTTAATTAGACCACTACGACCACTAAAAACGTAAATAAAATTGACGACTAATTAATTAGATAAATGTGGCCCTATAATTTGGGGTCACGCTGCATCATACTATATCCAAATGACTCACCCTTCCCTCTGCCTCTGCGGATTTTTGGATGTAGAACATTTGTTCACAATATTCATACTCCCAACAAATTATCTCCTCGTGCGATTAAATGTGTTTTCCTGGGTTACTCTCAGACTCAAAAAAGGTACAAATGTTATGATCCTTCTGTCCATCGCTATTACATATCTGCCGATGTCACATTCAAACTTTCTTCTTTACTCAGGCTATGCCTGATATACCATTAGATCTTCGTCCTCCACCTATTTTGTATAAAAGAAAACATGTTTCTAGTCTTGTTCCAGTTCCTTTACATGTTCCTTTGTTTCAGGAGAATACACCATCTTCAACTGCTCCCACCAATACTGTGCCAAATACTCCTCATGAGCTTCCTATAGCTATGCGCAGAACTAAGAGGCAATGTACACTTCACCCTATATCTCATTTCACGTCCACTGATAGCTTATCATGCTCTGACAAAAGATATGCAAGTGCTCTTATGAAAATTTCGGTTCCTACAGAATATCATAGTGCACTGCAGGATTTTGGATGGAGAACGACAGTGGATGAAGAAATGGACGCTCTCAATTATAGGACATGGGATCTTGTACAGTGTCCCCATGGAACAAAACCTATTGTCTGCAGATGTGTCTTTACTACAAAGCAGTCTCCAGATGGCTCCATTAACAGATTGAAAGCAAGACTTGTGGCTAAAGGCTTCACACAAACATATGGAGTTGACTACTTCGAGACTTTTTCACCTGTTGCATGGATGGGATCCATACGAACTATCCTCTTTGTGGTAGTGAAAAAGGACTGGAATATTTTTCAACTGGATGTCAAGAATGCATTTCTCTATGGCGATCTCGAGGAGGAGGTTTACGTGATGCAACCTCCAAGGTACGAAGTCGAGGGGGAGTATGTGTGCCGACTTCGCAAAGCAATCTATGGCCTGAAGCAAAGCCCGAGGGCATGGTTTGACAGACTAAGCATAGAGCTTGTCACTCTGGGTTTCTAGAGAATTACATCTGACTACACTGTTTTTGTCCAGAAACGATCATATGGTACTGTTATACTTGATGTATATGTAGATGATATGGTCGTTATAGGTGACGATGATAAAGGGTTGCTGGAGACTAATGCTTTTCTGCAAAAGATCTTTGCCACTAAGGATCTGGGACAACTTCGCTATTTTCTAGGCATAGAAGTTTTACGTACCAAGAAGGGATTTCATATGTCACAAAGAAAGTACTGCTTAGATATACTAACTGAGGCATGATTACTTGGATGCGAACTCTTTGGCATTCCTGCAGAACCAAGGAAACACTCTATCTCTGTTGATTCTCCCTTTGAGGGCACTACACAATACAAAAGCCTGGTTGGAAAACTGTTGTATCTTACTGTTACTAGGCCAGACATATCATATGTTGTGAGCAGAGATAGCCAATACATGGAGACACCCTGTTACAACCATTGCCAGGACCTTCTTCAGATCCTTCGATACTTGAAGGAATCACCTGGACGTGGCCTATTCTATGGGGCAAATGGATACACTGATGTTGTTGCTATTGTTGATGCTGATTATGCAAGCTCGTCTGAGGACCGTCGCTCTACTACGAGCTATGTAGGAGGAAACCTTGTTAGTTGGAGGAGCAAGAAGTAGACTGTAGTCTCCCGATCCAGTGCAGAGGCAGAATACAGGGCAATGGCTTAGGCTACATGTGAAATTACTTGGTTACTGACTTTTCTGCAGGAACTCAGTATTGATATCACCACTCCTGTTCCTCTATACGTGATAACAAATCTGCTACTTACATTGCTATTAATCATGTATTCCATGAGAGAACCAAGCACATTGAGATTGACTGCTATTTTATTCGTGATGTTGTACGGGGAGGCAAGATTGCTACACCACACATCTCGACAAATCTTTAGCTGACATATTTACAAAGGCCTTATCAAAGAAGCGCCTTTTCTGGATTGCTTCCAAGTTGGGCATGATCGATGGATATGCTCCAACTTGAGAGGGAGTCTTAGAGATTACAATAGATTATGTTATAATATTCCATTGTAATCCCACCATGGGTATTTATGTACTTTTCTCTTTTTGAGATCTCTAGGGTTCAGTCTTATATAAGGACCCGTAGACCTCTTGAATAATTATCTCATTGTTTTCCCTTCACAATAACAACATATGGTCTGACCTCGCTTTGGCTCCCTTCATAGAGGTTTATTAAATTGATGTAGCATCTCCATTAAAAGCATCTATCTGATCACAATCTGAAAGAAGCACCCCTCCATGTAAATATGCATTTTGTAGCATCTGGCACTTCTAGTTGGAGTTTACCCAGGAGCATCCTAAATTCTGCTCTACTGAGATCCTTACCACTTTCCCATGATGAAGAAGAGAAAGCCATGATGAAGAACATCAGTAAGTTGAGACCACTTTTCCCGCTAGACTGATTTTTTGAAAAAGGGTGACATTGTAATTACTGCCCACGAGCCAATTTGGGAATCACACCCTAACTTAACTCAGCTCTGTCCACAACATCTCCCTCATTGAGGCCTTTTCCGGGCCACAGACTAGTACCAACAAAGCTAAAGTAACCAGATCATCTATTGAACTCCACTGTCAGCGATCTAGAGCATTTAAGTACCGGCATCTCCATGCTTACAAATTTACCTATCTGTGCCTGTTATTTGTTAATTCCTTTTCCACTGTACATGATATGCAAAGAGAGGTACAATTAGGACCAAAAGCACGGGACAAAAAGTGTTGTAAAGTCGTAGGAAGGGCTCGAACTAATAATTTTATCATGTAATATCTCGATGGTTTAAATATTCTTACATGTAATGCCTTTTCCCTTCAAATTGTTTCTTATGTTGTGCATTATATCAAGCAACAATCATTGTTTGGTTGAGTCCTTTTTTTATTGTCTCTTTGATCAGGATTCTGATAATGCAACATTATATGGTGTTTGCCTTCATGTTCAAGAAATAGTTCAGAGGGCACCTGGTATTTTGGGCGCCATCTCGCCGCCCACTCGAACTTGTAAGATGAGCCGCTTTTTAGTCTCTGCTCCACGGTGTTATTGCATATTAACAAGAGTACCCTTCTTTGAACTACATTACGAGATGCTGAACAGGTTTGCTTTAGTTGCCCGTGCACACATAAATTTTAAAGAACATTTTATCATTTTGATGTTATTTGGGAGGTCTGTATTTCTGCGAAATGTAACAGTACCTTGTTTCTATTTGCAGCATAATTGCTCAGGAGCGTCTGGACCGGATAACACAGTTCGTTAACGAAATAGTCCTATCAGATAATGTTACAGAAAGACTTAGTTTTCATGATCAAGTCGATGATAGTTCTGAATCTTCTGCCAAGGGTTGCTCAACAAACTGGACAGATTCTGTAATACCAGTTGACACAGTATTTGGCTTTGCTGCAGCTTCTTCAGGCACTGCATCTGATATACACACGCACTCATTCTCATTTAGATCATTTGAACAGGATCCTGGATCTCCTGAAAGCATCTCCAATAGTGAATCTTCAGAATTTAGCCAAGTGAAAGAGCTGGAGAAAGAGATGAGAAAGAGTTTACAAAATTGTGATGATGTTGCATCTGAGTGTTCTGAATCATGCTGTGATACTTCTGAGAGGACTAGCGGCATCTATGAAAATGGGCAAATGTCGCCACTGTCATTCAGCTGCAGTAACAGAAGATTAGAACGTATAGAAAGTTTAGAGTCCATATACGGGTGCGAGATCCTTCATTTTTATTTAAGTCAAGTGCATTGTTGAGATTGTTTATAAATATAAATAAAAATAAATGGACCTTGAATACACATAAGACCTTCATCAATGTAATTTTTGGCCACTGAAACAAATCTGTTCATGACAGAAGACCCAAAGGTAGATGATGATAGCGTACTTACCAGGGAAAATAAGTAGCATATACCTTATAAATATACTTGCAAATAGATTTAAGTTATCTCACAGAAGAGAGTAAATGCTCTCTAGTAACAAGATGGATTTGGAGACAGATATAATAAACTATCAACCTTATCGAACAACTCCCACCATCTGGTCCTTTAGGTGACTCGCTTTATAGGTTTGAGCATTTCATTAGCGGTGTCTATGGAAATAAAATCAAAATCCGGATATTTCTACAAGAAGTTGATATCTTGGTTCCCAGGTGTGTAATTTGGTTAATTAAAGAAAGGTATGTGATTTGGGATGGATTTTTGAGGATCAAAACCACACAGAAAATGATATATATATATATATGTATATAAATATAAATAAATAAATATATATATATATATATTCAATTTTCAAGAATTATTAAGGGTGGTGTTGTCATTTATTTCTCTGGAAGGATATTCAGATTAAGTAGGAGATTTATGATTATGATCGATCATATTATCATTTTAACCAATTGTCTGGTCATAGCAGCAGCAGCAACAACAACAACAACAAAGCCTTTTCCCACAATTAAGTAGGGTCGGCTACATGGATTCTTCGCCTTCATTCAGATCTATCTTGGGTCAATCCTGGGCTTATATCCAAAAAACTAAGATCCCTTCGTATATTCTCTTTCCAACACTTCTTGGGTCATCCTCGCCCTCTCTTAGCTGGCTCAACATCCCAACACTCGCATCTCCTAACTGGTGCATCCATTGATTTTTTTTGCAAATGACCAAACCATCTTAAGCGGTTTTCTCGCATCTTATCCTCGATCGGAGCTACACCAACTTTCTTTCTGATTGCATCATTCCGAATCCGATCTTTACGTGTGCGTCCACACATCCACCTTAGCAATTTTCATTTCTGCTACAGCCATTCTCTGCACATGTCTATGGTTCACAGGCCAACATTCAGATCCATAGTGCATAGCAGGTCTCACGGCTGCTTTGTAAAACTTTCCTTTAATTTTTAAAGGAATTGTCTGGTCATAGAATCATAGAGCATAGCAGGTCTCACGGCTGCTTTTTTTTGAAGCCAAATGTGCTTAAAAGTATTCAACATAATCTTCTTAAAAGTATTAAACATAATATCAGGTGTACTATCTGAAAATCACCAGATGAGTCTGCATGCTTTCTTATTATTATTAAAAGGAATTTTAACTGCTTTGGACAGTTCAGCTAGAAGTGTGGGTTCCGATGTAGAGGATGATGAGTTGATTACAAAAGAGGAAACAAGTGCTGGGGACGAAAAAGTTATGGGATGGGCCAAGGTAATTTGCCTGTTAACTGTCAGTTAGATTGATGGTAATTAGTCTGCTGTAATCTGTTCTGGTTAAATGTTTTGCTGGTTTTATATTGTAGGAGCACCATAATGAACCTTTACAGATAGTCTGCGGTTACCATTCTCTTTATTTGCCAGCTCGAGGAAGCGAAATTATTTTTCAACCCTTAGAACATTTGCAACCAGTAAGCTATAACAGGCCAGCGATATCATCCTTGGGTTTAAGTGGAACATACTCAGCTGTTGACCTTTCGTACCCTACTGAAGTTGATGAGGTAATGTTGGTGCAGATACAATGGATCCTGTCTTTATTGCATTCACATTCCTTGATAATATAAAGGGTAAATTAAAGCTAAGGGCCTCAACTATGCGGCTATTCCCAATTGAAGGCTTTATTTTTCAAATGTAACAAATAGGGGGTCTAATATTTTTCTTCTTCTCAAATACAGGCCTCCGCCAGCTTCTATGACCCTTTTATTTCGATGTTAAACCCTAAAGTTGAAAAGTCAAGACCTTATTTGTTACACTTGAAAAATGAGACCCCTAATTGGGAATCGATGTATAGTTAGGGCCTTATTTGTAATTTATCCTAATCTAAACATCCACTTACCAGTTGCTGCTTGCATCTTAGGTTAATTCGAGAGTAGCAGCTGCTGAGGAAGCTCTTGCACTGTCACTATGGACAACTTCAACTGTTTGCCGAACTTTATCTCTTGAAAGTGTAAGGTCATTCAACTGTTTGCCGAACTTTATCTCTTGAAAGTGTAAGGTCATTCTTAATACTAAAGCTTTGGTCATACTAATGTAAATTCATTACTACATTAGAAGGATAGTTTCATAATAAAGCAGTCTATACCATTATAATTTGCTTTTGAAATCTCAACAATTTTTTTGATAAAGGTGAACACCCTGAATAGTGTAAAATGTATTAAGCCTTCTCCCACTATAAGTAGGGTCGGCTACATGGATTCTTGCTCAACTCCATGTTGAAAGATTCGGCTATTTTTACGCTGGCCGTCGACTACCTAACGCAACCCCTGCAAGAGTGGGATTTGAACCCTGGTCTTTTGTGTGGTAGACACACTGTACTACCATTAGACCATTAAGTGGCATACCCTGAATAGTGTGCAGCAAAAAAATTATATTAATCTCTGACTTGGCATAAATCACCACATTTTCCACATAGAATCTCTCTTGATGGGACACAATCACATTTCTAGTTAATCACAAAGCCCTGGAAACCAACGACTTAGCATGACATCTACTGGAGCAGAATACTGCCGCGTCTAAGGATCTATAGGAACCAACCCCAACCAAAATGTCAACCCAGCTCAGCCATGCATTCCTCCAAACTAAATAAAAACAATTAATCGATGCCCTCAGGTCAATTGAGCAAAATGGGAATAAACACTTGGTTTATGTTGGAGTCTTGCCCTTATTAGTCAACAGCTTTTTGCTTTATGCAGTTGCCACATAAAGGTCTTCGTGCTCAAAGGTGTCTTGGATTCCCAAAACTGTCAGCAGTCTCTAACAAGGTTCCCTGTGTCTCGAGACAACTTGGATGAAATCACTTTATATGCTTTCTTGAAAGTGTCTGTGCACCACCCCAAGTGACCCCCGCTCGAAGTCCAGCCCTCAATAGATTTCAGAAAGCCGATTAGCATAAAAAAAATCATCCAATCTCTTCATAGAGAACTTCGAGAGAAAAGATGGATCCCGCACCATTTGATTGATTGGAGGGTAATCAAGCCAATAATCTTCATGTCGTGGTCTCTAGCCAGTGCAAATAGTCTAGGGTAAATGTTGCATAGAGCCCATTTTCTTGATTAGTCATCTTTGCATAATCTAAAAGATGAAATGCCACCAAGATTTTGATGTGGATAAGGCATGGCACCCAAAATGACAAAATGATGGCATTCTAAAACGTTGACCGCGATCTCAAAATCCTCACAAATGCCTCCAATGAGGATGATAACCCATAAATGACTTAGAATTCTACATAACAAATCATCACTGCCACCCTAAATCCTCACTGACCACCTTATAGGCATGGCCTTATTCATTTCCTTAGTTAATAAAACCTAAGCCGGGCCGAGTATGATGTCGAGTCCTCACAAGTTGTTTAATGAACTGTGAAGGGCTCAGAAGAGGTTCTGCTCCGAGGCATGGATCGTTGAGGGCGACTTCAACATAACCCTTCGTCTAGATGATATGCTGGGGTTGATGGGGTTTGGATGCTGGCTCACCGGGCTTTTCAGAATTCATATCAGAGTTACAGATGGTGGTTGTTGATGTGTCGGACTGTTGGTATACGGCATTACTGCACACGCATTTTGATCACATGCCACCGTTGTTGGAATCAGGTGAGGGGATCAGATCATGCCCTACTTCATATTTGAGCGAGCTTGATTGTTTGAGGAGGGCTTCATGGAGTGGGTAAAGGATTTCTGGACATCCTACCGAGTTGAAAGCTCGACTATGACTATATTTGTTGCTAAGCTGAGAGAACTTCGCCGTATGTTGGTTGAGTACAACAAGAACACATGCATGCTAGAAGGTCCCCCACTCAAAAGGTGGTCTGAGGAGCTTCAGGAAAGGGCATCCCATTTTTAGATCATTTTTGAGGAGGATCGGGAGTTGGAGATGTACTTAGGCAAAGGTCACAACAACGATGATTGAAGGATGTGGATGCTGACACATTTTTTCCATACCACGGTAAGCGGGAGGCGCATGAGGAACTGCATTCCATCTTTGGAAGTTGATAAGATGCATGTGAGAGGGGGAAAATATATTAGAAAGGCCTTGGTGGAACACTTTCGAGCTTCGAGTAGGGGGAAAACTAGGAGTGGGTGGGACTGGCATGGCAGGGGTGTGACTTGGGTGAGACAAAACCAAGAAGACTGTTTGGAGGCTCCTTTCTATGAATTGAGGTCAAGGATGCATTTTTTTAGCTGAATGTGGATAGTGCACCATGGCCAGATGGATTTTTCGGTTCATTCTACATGGAGTTCTGGGAGACGTAGAAGGAGGATTTCGTGGTGGTGCTGTAGGAGTTTGAGTCTGGTAACTTTGATTTTAAGCACCTTAACAAGTCGTTGTTCTTAATGTTACCTAAGAAGGACACACCGATAAGGGTTGAAGACTTAGACCTATTGCTATATCCAATACGACGTACCTTATTATTGCTAAGGTCATGGTTAACGGATTGCAAAGGGTGTTAGACACCATTATTTCTTTGAAATAATCGACTTTCGCAGGGAGATGTATGTGTTAGAAAATATACATGGCTCTGATACCATGCGAGAAAATATAATGCTGAAGCATATCAGAAATAAAAGATAAAGAACAATGAAGAATGCGGGATTTAACGTGGAACCCTACTCCCTAAGGAGCAGGATGAAACCACAAGAGAACACCTTAAAGGGCTGATGTGTCTATTGACTTTCTCATTGGATACAGGAGGTCTGAGGCTTCTTATATAGCTTCCACAGACCCTCCAAGTCCCACCACTGGTAGATGTGAGACTAAAAACTGGGATGTGGTTATGGATCTTGGATGGATCCATTTACCCATCTTATATATGATGCATATACTCCAACACTCCCCCTCAAGTTGGAGCATGCAATGTGCAGCTTGGACAAACAGAAAGAAATCCCAACTCAAAATACAAGACACTACAGACAATATCAACTTAGCGCGCACAATTGTTGGCTGCTGTCGAGGACGTCGCTTCTCACGTGGCGAGGATGAACAAATGGTATGGAGTGTGAGTCAAATTGAATCTCCTTGTCAGAGAGTATGTGCTCTGTACTGCACCTGGCGGAGTCACTACAATTGAAATGAGTCTCCTCGTCGGAGTACTTTGACCCGCCACAATATGTGGACAACTGCTCCATCTCTGAAAGGGTCGAATTGAAAAGTTGTGGAGACATCCTCGTCGGAGTCCACGGTCGCTGGAGAATGGAGTCTGAAAAGTCTCATCGTTGGAGAACTGGGTCTCTCCCATACTAGCTCAGAGAATGGGATCACTACTCTGGAGTCCCTATGAAAACACATGAAAACCATAGCCCACATGACATAGGGACTGGGATCTCTACTCTGGAGTCCCTATGGAATACATGAAAACTCTGACAAAAAATAAAAGATGGGAACCACATAAAAAAGATCGCACACGTGTGCGTCTGAAAATGAGTCTCTCTCTAGAGAACTCAGAGAAAATGGGTCACTCAAATATGGAGTGCCTCGAACTTGGACTATGAACCAATCCACAAAGTCTGAAACTGAACTGTAGAGTCTAAACATCTGGCTAGTCTGGAATCTGACATCTGAATCTGGAACAGACCTGTGACTCTGCATAATACCCCCCTTTCTCCCATACATGTCGGAAAATAGTGACATCGATAATGTTGGGAGAAGACAAGAGAATGTGGAAAACATCACATAAGCCGATCTCAATTTTTTTCAATCAATTTTTTTCGAATATTTTTTGACTATTTTCTTCCTTTTTTAATAGCCGACACATTTTTATAGCGTAAGTTTTTTGTAAGCACCTTTTCCAACATACATTTTTTTGCAAATGAGGCCAATTTTTTCTCTCAACCTCTCTCTCCTTTTTTTTTTTAAAAACTCTCGACCTCCTTTTTTTCCTCTCTCAACCCAAAGTGCCTATGCATATCCCTTTTCTCATTTTTTTTAAATTTTGAAACAAGGCCCACTGGGCCAAACTACAACATCCTGTGCCTGCTTCCCTTTTATTAAGGAGGGCCTTGGGTCCTCTCTTTTCAAATTAGGGTTCCCCGATCGAGAACCTCCATCTTCGATGCCGTTGTCCTAGCGCTGCCTAGTAGATGCACCCCAACTAGAGGGGTCCGCTTGGAGCAATGGAGCGCCGCTTGGAGGTTGTGATGGGAGGAGGCGCGCGAGGGAGTGCTCGTTGCTAGAGCTCGCCGCTTGGAGCCCCTTCCTCGGTAGGGCTCTGCCTGGGGTCGAGGGTGTCGCATGGAGCCCCTTCCTCGATGGGGCTCCGCCTGGGGTCGAGGGCGCCACCTGAAGATGATTCGAGGGTATCGCTTGGAGCGATGATCGTGCTAGTGGGTGCAGGTCGTCTGCCGATGGGGAAGAACTTGATCACCATCGCTCATGAAATGCCAACTCCACCGTGATCTGCGCCGCCTGCAGGAGCACATAGGGATCATAATGGAGCTCATGAGCCTAGGTGGGGTTGCGCCTCTGCCTGGCGAGGCCTCCGAAATCTGGAGGGTGGCGAGATTGTGAATCACCAAGGAAGTTGCTCCTTGGAGGATCTGAATCGCGCACAAGGGGTAATGAGATCATGGACCCTTGCTCTTCTTCTTCTTGGCTGGATTCTGCGTCTTGATCAGGAGGATGATGCCACCAATGCATGAGTTGAACTTTAACAGATCATGTAGATCTGCTCTCTAAAATGCCCAGCAGCACCGCAATGATAATTTTAAAAATCGCTCGTCAATTTGGGTTTTATTGGAAACCCTAGAATGTGAATCATGGCGAAGCCTTCTCCCACTATAAGTAGGGTCGGCTACATGGATTCTTGCTCAAATCCATGCTGAAAGATTCGATTTTTTTTACGATGGTTGTTGACCACCTAACGCGACCCCCACAAGGGAATCATGGACTCCATAAAAAATAATATTCACGAACGGAATCTTATAAATCGAATCTCGAACAAATCAATAGTATAAAATAATCCTCGAGAATCGAACCCACTCTGGTACCATGTTAGAAAATGTACATGACTCTGATACCATGTTAGAAAATATAATGCGGAAGCGTATCCGAAATAAAAGATAAAGAATGATGAAGAACACGAGATTTAACGTGGAACCCTACTCCCTAAGGAGCGTGATGAAACCACGGGAGAACGTCTCAAAGGGCTGATGTGTCTATTGACTTTCTCATTGGATACAGGAGGTTTGTAACTTCTTATATAGCCTCCACAGATCCTCCAAGTCCCACCACTAGTAGATGTGGGACTAAACACTGGGATGTGGTAAATGAATCTTTGAAGGATCCATTTACCCATCGTACATATGACGCATATACTCCAACAATATGGTGGACGATTTGGTACTAGCATCGAAAATGGTTCTGGACTGGAAGCGGAATAATAAGAAGGGCATGATTTGGAAGGTTGACTTCTTTCGTACTTATGATTGTGTGGACAAGTGGTTCATGTGGTCTTTGTTACAAAAAAGTGATTTCCAAATACTTTGATGGCTTGGAGGCATTTTTTTATATTATTTAGTAAGTACTTAAGTTAGGTTTTCAAAGAGGTATTTTTTTATATTTTTTATGCAAACAATAAATGAAATGCAATTATGGCCAAATTTGGGGTCTGAAATGCAATTTACGATCAAACAATGTCCAAAAACTATGAAATTTGGCCGGGATGTGAAATATGAAATTAGGTTATTGCATTTTTTTGAATTTTTGAATGCAATATGAATAAACAATGATTGAATTAATGGAAACAATGAGATTTTCAATAATTAATTATAATAAATATTAGATCTTCTTATTGTCAGGAAATAAGATTATCTAAGATATATCACTAGGTAATATATCTCAGAAAAATCCTAGACCCTAAAAATATTGAATTTAGTACCAATTAAAAATTAATTAGGGAAATGCATAAAATGATTTTTATAGAGAAAAGTATGCATGCAAATCAAATTTTTTGGGGCACAATGTAAGTAACAAATATTCTACGATCCGTGAATTTTTGGCAATTTTTGAAGATATAGTTAATTAAATACGAACTTCAGAGTAATCAGTGGGCAAAATATGCAAATTTTCACAATAATAATAAATTAACCACAGAGAATAAAAATATCATGAGAATACCACAATGCGATGAATTAATTGTAGAACAAAGTGCAATTTTTAAATAATAAAATGATGATGAACGGTTGTTCAAATAAATATGCAAACACAGTGTTCTCAATGCTATACAGAAAATAAAAATGCATTAATAAACATGCATAAGGACTGTAATGCAATTACCATTACTTGAGAGGGTTTTCTGCAATTTTCACCTGGAGTCACGTGTGCCTCACGTGCTCCCGTGGATGGCTGGGCATGTTGGTGATTGCGAAAGAGGAGGGCGTCTGTGAAATTTTTCCTCCCTCCCCATGTGCTGCTCACGTGGTGGGGAGGAGGATTCTTTGTAGGCGTTGGGCACGTGAGGGTTGGCGGTGCTCTTGGCGCAGGTGGCGTCTTGACGAAGCGGGCGGCTGCGCTTGGAGGAAGCTAGATCGACGGCAATGGACAGCCTAACAGCTTCGGGAAGGTCACCTGCGGGCGAAGGCTCGACCATCACACAACTGAGCGGTGGAGTGGACGTCGAGGCGGAGAGCTCGTGGTGTGGGTTGTCGATGATGCATAGGGGTCCCCTCCTTCGTGGCTGTCGCAGGCGGAGGGGTGGCGCTGAATGGTGATGCGTTTAGCAACTGGAGGCAATGTGGCTAGTGGTGCGTCGCGGAGTAGGTCGCCTCCAGCTTCTAGAGGCTCAACCGGTGAGAGCGCGTCACTGAGCAGCTTGGTGATGGCGAGACGACAAGCAGGGGCGATGGAGGTTGGTGGGCGAAGCACGGAGGCCGGTGATCATTGGAAGTACTCCGACGGCTGACACGCGTCAAAGGGTCGTCGAGGCGGTTGGAATATGCCGATGACGAGGAATGTGGGCTTGCTTGAGGCATGTGGTACACCGGCGACGTGAAGCACTGGATGCCGCAAGGTGTGGAGGCCTGCTGGTGATGGCAGCTCGGCGGATGCGTCCAAGGCGATGGAGGGTGCAACGGAGAGGCGGGCGATGTTTTGAAGATGGTGTCCAGGTGCAAGAGGGAGTGAGGGTGATGCACGTAAAGGATCAAGGGTGGTGGAGAAGATGTGGATGGTACGGGAAAAGGCAGAATAAACAGAGGAAAGAAGCAAAAACAGAGGAAGGAAGTAGAATAATCACACAGAGAAGAAGGAAAGAGTTTATATGGGAATCTCATCGTAGATGGTCGTTTGCCTGTGGAAGGAGAAGCTGAAGCTTCTCCCGTCGTCGCTCAAGAGCCGGCAAAGCTCGAGCTAGAGCAGCTTACAACAGAGTTGCGACGAAGACGAAGGCCTTCGGATCTCGCCGAAGTTGTGGAGGTCGTTGCTCGACCAAGGAGGACTAGCTGTCACCTGGTGCTCTAGAAGCTATCTTCTTTTACTCTCGATGATGGCGGATAGCTGGAACAGGGGGTCGACGGTGCCTTTTATAGGAGAGGAGGGGAAAAAGGCGTGGTTGGTGAAGGGGTCGGCCGCGGGAGAATCGCGACGGCCGTTGCACGAGAGAGGTGGAGGAAGTTGCGGAGGTGGCTAGGAAACGACGAAGGAGGCGGAGGTTGCGAGTTGGGGATAGGAGGCAGTTGCAGGAGGGGCGTTGACCGGAAGAAAAGAAGATGGAGGGAGGGAAGAAACCTCACGTGACACACACGTGAGGGGGAAGAAGGCGGATCTGCGGTCGTCCGATCGGCCGAGATCGGACGACCCAAATCACGCAACGCGGCCCCTTTTTTATTTTTTTAATATAATTAGTTAATTTTTTAAATAAAATAAATGAAAATAAATAACAAAATTGTGTGACACGTGGCGGCTCAAGAAGCGGCCATGTGTCAGCTCCAGAAAAATTGGAAAATAAAACAAGAAGATAAATAGGAAAGAAATAACAAATGACCTCGAATCAAAAAGTTTTCTTCACAAAAGTTGCTCATCTCAATGAGATCTACAACTTTCATGAATGGACCAAGAGAAAAAGAGGTCATATGTGCAAAATGATATTTTTGGGGTACTCTTTGTACATAGAATACCTTGATTTTTTGGTTTTCGTAATTTTTTTGTGATTTTTAATTAAGAGAAAAAATTGAGAAAATAATGATAAAATCAAAGATAAATATTTACACAATAATCTAATTTTTGGATTTTTAGTAAATAAGAAAAAAAGAAAATAAAATAAAGAAGAAATGTAAGATAAATGGAAGATAATTGTACAGACTCGTAAAGGACACTCAGACTTGGTCAGATTCTTTGATTTCAGTCTTAATTTGAATTTGGATTTTTATGGGTTTTAATAAAACTTTCATCAAAGAATATAAATGAAAAAGAAATCAAATAAAAATGGTTAATTATGTACATAAATTATCAGGTCAAAAAACAGGTAAAACACAAAATGTACAAATGAGGCCCAAAACCCAACTTTCACATATGAGCTCCGATTTTTATGAAATTTATCTTGTTTTTAAGGTCTTTGAATATGTATTACTTTAAAAGTGAGTAGACCTAAATCAGACAATGTATGAGGAAGATATGTGCGTTTTAGTCTGCCTATTCTAAAATTGGTGTTTTATCTCGCAGGCCAATTATTTTTGAGTTAGTAATTTTTTTGTATTTTTCCTTTAATCTTGTTAGTAATATGTACACAATGAAGTCTGTTTTAGGTCAATTGGAGTTAGCATGAATTGCATGAAATTAGGTGAACATGTGAACATGATTATGAATGCAATTATGAGTGCTAAAATGCACATGTTAATTTTAAGTGCATAAATGGTAAAAATGCAGAATAAATGATGAAATTCATCTAATTACTCAGGAACGAAGCTCTATTTTCATCTTTTAGTGTGATGAATCACGGATTCATCAACCCCCTGCGCTCAAACCTTGCTCATCTCCGAGCAACTAAAATGAAATGCAAAAGTGAAATGATTTTGGGTTCCATACCAAAGTTGTGAACAAAAGGTGAAAATAGAGCTAGATCCGACCTTTGGATTAATAGTGCGGCGGAGATATGTGAGATTTAGGGTTTTAAAATCAACAACCTTCGATTTCTACATATCATTGTAACAGATTCGGCTCAAAAGTCATCTTAGGTCAATCATTCTCGCAAAGCATATCCCATGAACATTGAACAACTGTCTCATCTTTGTGAAAGGTTTTAGCTCTCCCTATCAAATTTGCCGGATTACCATGCAAACCCCCTCCTAGTAACTCGTCCTCGGGGAGTCAGGTATTTCCTTCTAAGTTCTGTCGTGCTGTGTTCACAATCGAATGGGGGAGAAATGAGAAGGGGAAAAGAACTGGAGACCAGTGTAGTTACCTCTCCTTGTGAAGCCGACCAGTTTAGCCAAGTCTACACCAAGATCTGCAGGTTTTCTTGAAGCTTGGACCTTTTTGGTCAGATATTTATTTGGTAGTTTGGCTTCTTTTTGGTATGGATTTTTGGTTGCTCTGCATGGATCTTTTTATGCCCCTACGAATATGGAATCTTTTTTCCGTACATGTTTTGGGGTCTTAGAAAAAAATTATGTCCAGCCGTCCATCCCTTTTCCGAAGCTTTATTTCAACCCATACTCCGGTCTTTAGATGTCCACGCTACCAGAAAAGAGACCCACACAGTCTTCCAACACCTCGTCTGAGTTGAGTTAAGTGCATGGTGCGAGAGAACAGATTAATTCCCTACTCAAAAGCTATACCCATAATTAGGAGACCATGTTAGACACTAAGAGTCAAAGGCTGCACATTGTTATGGGGAACTCGAAGAATTAAGTCAAAATACCTGAAGTTTCTAAAATCCTCTTTCTCAATGAAGTTCCTCTGGAAATTAGGTAGATTAAGGCCAAGTCAAGACCACTCTCCACTTCTATTCATAACCCAATAACTTTTTACGTTGCATATGAAATGCATATGTTATGCATATGAGGTGCAAGATGATTTTTTTGTAATTCATTTTTTTTGTATGAATGCAAGGATGATATGCAAGAGTAACGAGATTTTTCTTTCTTTTTTTTGTTTTGTTTTGCTTTTGTTTTTGTTTTTATTTTTTTTGACTTTTACCCATCCCGTAATTATTGCATAATATATACAAAATGCATGAAAGTATGAGCTATGGGTAAAGTATATATGTAATATATATACACATCCCCTATACTTAGCATGCGCTATGTCCTCAGAGCATAAGAAGCGACAAGAAGACATCGCTCGTGCCAAGCGTAAAAGAGAAAAATAATAAAAATAAAAAGTAAAAAGGAGTATAGAAGTCAACCGCCCCCCTATACTTAGGCTCTGGTCAGCCTAAGTATAGTAGAAGATCAAAAGGTAGTCAAGGTCAAGAGGAGAAATGGTAGAATATTTACAGAGCGGGCATCGATCCCCCATATGCTTAGGCTCTGGTAAGCCTAAGTATAGGACATAAGTGAGTATGAGAACCGATGAGATCTGGAGAATATACAGAACGAACAGACACTAGAATGATGAGTAAATACAGATAGCATCGATCCCCCCTATACTTAGGCCTTGGTCTAAGTCTAGGACGAAATATACAAGGGAACCGATGGGGAAGGGGAATGGGTGGGTAAGATACAGATATGAAAGTGACGTGAATTCATGCGTTCCCTAAGATTAGATTATGGGATTCTGGGATGCACATGAATGAGATCTCCTCAACTTGGACGAGATGCTCATCTGATCCTGCAAAGTGCTTCAGCAGTTGTCCATACACAATGAACGGTTGTGCTCCTCTGTAAGCTCTGAAATGCATACACTGCCATTCGCATTCACTTCTCTGATAAAGAAGGGTTCCGTCCATTTGGATTTCAAATCACCCTGAAAAATCTTCAACCTGTCATGAATAACTACATTTTCTGTCCTAAGACAAAATTCTTTTGTCCGATGTGCTAATCATGCCAATGCTTGATTTTGTCCTTGTAAATCACACCGTTATCATATGCCTTGTTTCTGATTTCCAGAAGCTCGTTTAGATCCATCTTTCTGCTATGTTGTCCTTCATGAGTGTTCCAGTTCACTTTCTTTAATGCCCATTCGGATTTGTGTATCAGCTCAATGAGCAGATGACATGACTTTCCATAGACCATCCTGAATGGGGAGGTTCCAAGCGGGGTCTTGTAAGCTGTTCGGTATGCCCATAGAACTTGCTCCAAGTGCTGGGACCAGTTCTTCCTGTCAGGGTGGACGAGCTTCTGTAAGATGCCCTTCACCTCCCTATTCGAGACCTCAGCTATGCCATTTGATTGTGGATGGTATGGACTAGAGACACGGTATTTGATTGTTAACAAAGTGGCTACCCCTGTCAGAGATGATTACTTTGGGAACCCCAAACTGTGAAATGATGTGATCTTTCACGAACTTGCAGACAATCTTGTTATCCGCGGCTCGGGCAGGGATAGCTCCCACCCACCTCGAGAGATAATCAACCGCCAAGAGAATGTACTCATAGCCATTGCTATTAGGGAATAAGCCCATGCAATGTATGTCCTATGCATAAAAAACATCAACCATAATGACTGGCTGCATGGGCATTTCATCTTTGGGACCGACAATCCCTCCCATTCTCTGACATACTGGGCATGACCTAACAAAAGCATATGCATCTCGGAACAGGGTCGGCCAATACAAGCCGCATTGAAGCACTTTCCAGGTAATCCTCTTCCTAGAGTGATGTCCTCCTACCTCCAAGGAATGACAGTAGGTGAAGACACTCATGTATTCCTCTTGAGGAATACACCTTTGCTAGACACAATCCGGATATTCGAAAAAAAGGAACGGATCCTCCCAATGGTATTTCCTAGATTCTGAGTTAAGTCCGTCAATACTGCTCTTGGGCCAATCATGGGGAACTATCCTGGATACTAAGAAATTCACCATGTTGGCATACCATGGAAGGGAGTCGACTGAATAGATCGACTCGTCAGGGAATGAGTCCTTGATGGGGTCAGTCTCAAAGGAACTAGGTGACTCCCTGTGGGAGAGGTGATCAGCCACCGCATTCTTTACTCCTGGCTTATCCTTGATATGCATATCAAACTCTTGGAGTAATAGAATCCACCTTAGAAGACGTGCCTTCGCGTCCTTCTTTTCCATGAGGTACTTGATGGCTGTGTGATCAGTGAACACAGTGACCTTAGACCCTAGAAGATGTGACATGAATTTGACTAAGGCGAACACCACAACAAGCATTTCCTTCTCTGTGACGGTGTAATTCCGTTGAGCCTGATCGAGTACTTTGCTTGCGTAGTGGACAACATAAGGAATCTCTTCTCTCCTTTGTCCTAACACGACCCCAATGGTAAAGTTCGAAGCATCTGTCATGATCTCAAAAGGGATAGACCAATCTGAGGCCTGTAGGATGGGAGCTCCATGATTTTCCTTCTTAAGAGCTCAAAGGCCTCAAGACACCTGTGATCTAGAATGAACTCCGTGTCTTTTCCTAAGAGCTATGTGAGCGGTCAGGCAATCTTTAAGAAGTCTTTTATGAATCTGCGATAAAAACCGACATGCCCAAGGAATGGCTGCACTTGTTTAATGTTGGTTGGTGGTTGAAGTTTCTTGGCCACATACACCTTGGCTGGATCAACCTCCATTCTCCTCTTGGAGATGACATGCCCCAACACAATGCCCTGTTGAACCATAAAATGGCTCTTTTCCCAAGATAGCACCCAATTTACCTCGCTACACTTTTTGAGGACTCGATCCAAATAAGATACACAAGTATCAAACCAATCGTCGTGGATCGAGAAGTCATCCATGAAGACCTCTAGGAAATCGCCAACCATCTCAGCAAATATTGCAATCATGCATCGTTGGAAAGTCCTCGGTGCATTACATAACCCAAAGGGCATACGTCTGAATGCATATGTACCGAATGGACATATAAAGGTGGTTTTTTCCTGATCCTCTGGAACGATGGCCACTTGGTTATAGCCTAAGTACCCATCTATGAAAAAGAATAATTCTTTCCCCGCAAGTCTCTTTAGGATTTGGTCTATGAAGGGTAAGCGGAAATGATCCTTCTTCGTCGCAACATTCAAGCATTTGTAATCCACACAGACACGTCACGACGTGGGTACTCGCATTGCAATCTCCTCTCCTTCTGATTCGGTGTCTGTCTGAAGTCCCGCCTTCTTAGGGACTACACAAATTGGTGCCACCACTTTGAATCCGAGATGGGATATATAAACCTCGCATCACACCATTTTTCAATTTCCTTCTTGATCATATCTTGTAAGTTTGGATTCAGCCTGCACTAGAGCTCATGAGAGGGTTTAGCACCTTCCTCAAGGTAAAGGTGTGCGCACAGAGCAGAATCTCGTGAAGATCGGACACGCTCCAGCCTATGGCCTTGCGGTTCTTTTCAAGAATCTCTAATAAGCGAAATTATTGTTCTCCAGTCAAGTTAGAACTGATATTGACCGAAAACTTCTGAGGTGGGCCCACAAGGAAGTCATATTTGAGTGTGGTGGGTAATGGTTTGAGCTTAGCTGAATTGTGATCATCAAGAACATCTGGCTCAATCAACTCTGGCTCTGTGCTGATAATGGATGGATCTGTCTCTGAAGTATTGGCCACCAACTGAGTCAGCTTTGGGGTCGGATTGTCAAAAGTGTCCAAGAAGTCGGCAAAGGCCACGTCCGATTCATCATCCTCGTCCTCTGATTGACCTGAAGGGAACATGTCTGACAAGCCTAAGTCGGCTTCTGAGTCATCGAGGGAGTATGGAGATGCATGAGAAACTTGTCCTGTGGATAATGTTTGATTCTGCAGGAACTGTCTAACGGCCTCATCTACATTGTCCTCTCCTTGTGAGAGAGACCTGTCAACCCAAGCTGTCTGCTGCTGCCAAGAAGGTGATCTACATTGGACAAGAAGGTGATCTAGAAGCATCGAGGTTAGAGTCTTCCTCGATGTGGTAAGAGAAGAGATGGTTGGTATGAGTCTTCGAATGAAAAATGAATTGTTGACCTTAGTCTCACGGAAAGAGTGTCCATGAAACCAAGAGAATTCAGGGGAAGAATGTCCTTGAACCTCTGAGGATGATCGGTTTGGAGAGGTCAGCGAGAGGCTCACGGAGTCCGAGCAAGAATCATCCCAATCCGCCATTCTCTATGTCAAAAGGTTTTTGAATCTAGTTGATCGCTCGCTTGATTAAATTACCCTTTTAATTTAATAAATTTAATGATTAAAAGATGTTCGTTGCAGGCGGATAGTCCTGAATTAATCAAAACAACCACTAAAATTAATTTTTGAAATTAAAAGCGAGCTGTCAACTTTTATAGTTTTTTACTTGGTAAGTCCAAGGTCGAACTCTGGGAGGCAACTGTCTCCTTAGGTTAGTTTTTGATCGATCTCGAAGTTAGGTTTTCAAAGAGGCATTTTTTTATATTTTTATGCAAATAATAAATGAAATGCAATTATGGCCAAATTTGAGGACTAAAATACAATTTATGATCAAACAATGTCCAAAAATTATGAAACTTGGCCAGAATGTGATATATGATGAAATTAGGTTACTTTAATTTTTTTTGGAATTTTTGGATGCAATATGAATAAACAATGATTTAATGAATGCAAACAATGGGATTTTCAATAAGTAATTATAATAAGTATTAAATCTTCTTATTTTCAGAAAATAAAATTATCTAAGATATATCACTAGGTAATATATCTCAGAAAAATCCTAGACCTTAAAAATGTTGAATTTAATACCTATTAAAAATTAATTAGGGAAATGCATAAAATTATTTTTATAGAGAAAAAGTATGCATGAAAATGCATTTTTTTAGCACAATGTAAGTAACAACTAATTCTATGATCCGTGAATTTTTGACAATTTTTGAAGATATGGTTAATTAACTACGAATTTCAAAGCAATCAGTGGGGAAAGTATGCAAATTTTTACAATAATAATAAATATTAATTAATTAATTAACCACAGAGAATAAAAATATCATGAGCGTACCGCAATGTGAAGAATTAATTGTAGAACAAAGTGCAATTTTTAAATAATAAAATGATGATGAATAATTATTCAAATAAATATGCAAACACAGGGTTCTCAATACAATACATAAAATAAAATTGCATTAATAAACATGCATAAGGACTGAAATGCAATTACAATTACTTGAGAGGGTTTTTCTGCAATTTTCCTATGGAGTCACGTACACGTGCTCCTGTGGAAGGCTGGGCCTGTTGGTGATTGCAGAAGAGGAGGATGGCGTCTGTGAAATTTTTCCTCCCTCCCCCTCGTGCTGCTCACGTGGTAGGGAGGAGGATTCTTCGCAGGCGTTGGGCACGTGAGGGTTGGCGACGCTCTTGGCGCAGATGGCGTCTGGACGAAGCAGGCGGTTGCGCTTGAAGGAAGCTAGATCGACGATGATGGACGGCCTAGCGGCTTCGGGAAGGTCACCTGCGAGCGAAGGCTCTGCCGTTACACGACCGAGCGGTGGAGTGGACGTCGAGGTGGAGAGCTCATGGCCTGGGCTGTTGATGACGCAGAGGGGTCCCCTCCTTCGTAGCTGTCGCTGGTGGAGGGGTGGCGTTGAATGGCGATGCGTTGAGCAACTGGAGGCGAGGTGGCTAGTGGTGCATCGCGGAGTAGGTCGCCTCCATCTTCTAGAGGCGCGACCGGTGAGAGCACGTCGCGGAGCAGCTTGGCGACGGCGAGACGATAAGCGAAGGCGATGGGGGTTGGTGGGGGCGAAGCACGGAGGCCGGTGATCGTTGGAAGTAACTCCAACGGCCGACACACAACCAAGGGTCGTCGGGGCGGTTGGAATTATGCCGATGACGAGGAACGTGGGTCAGCATGAGGCGGGCGGTACACCAGCGACATGAAGCGCTGGGTACCGCAAGGCACAGAAGCCTGCTGGTGATGACGTCTTGGCGGATGCTTCCAAGGCGATCGAGGGTGCATCGGAAAGGCGGGCGACGTTGTGAAGATGGTGCCGAGGTGCAAGAGGGAGCGAGGGTGATGCACGTAGAGGATCGAGGGTGGCGGAGAAGAGGTGGATGGTACGAGACGAAAAAGGTAGAATAAACAGAGGAAAGAAGCTAAATCAGTCGGTTTCCTATGGAAGGAGAAGCTGAGTCTTCTCCTGTCGTCGCTCAGGAGCCGACAAAGCTCGGTCTAGAGCAGCTTACAACATGGCTGCGACGAAGATGATGGCCTTCGGAGTTCTGGAGGTCGTTGCTCGACCAAGGAGGACCAGCTGTCACCTGGTGCTCTGGAAGCTATCTCCTTTTACTCTCGATGTTGGCGGATAACTAGATTAGGGGGTCGACGATGCCTTCTATAGGAGAGGAGGGGATAAAGGCATAGTTGGCGAAGGGGTCGACCGCGAGAGAATCGCGGCGGCCGTTGCGTGAGAGAGGTGGAGGAAGTTGCAGAGATGGGTAGGGAATGACGAAGGAGGCGGAGGTTGCGATTTGGGGATAGGAGGCAGTTGCAGGAGGGGCGTTGATCGGGAAAAAAGAAGATGGAAGGAGGGAAGAGACCTCACGTGACACACACGTAAAGGGGAAGTAGGCAAATCTGCGGCCGTCCGATCGGCTGAGATCGGACGACCCAGATCACACCACATGGCCCCTTTTTATTTTTTTAATTTAATTAAATTATCTTTTTAAATAAAATAAATACAAATTGTGTGACACGTGGCAGCTCAAGGAGCGGCCACGTGTCAGCTCCAGAAAAATCAGAAAATAAAACAAGGAGATAAATAGGAAAAAAATAGCAAATGATCTCAAATCAAAAGGTTTTCTTCACGAAAATTGCTCTTCTCGATGAGATCTATAACTTTCATGAAGGGACCAAGAGCAAAAGAGGTCATATGTGCAAAATGATATTTTTGGGGTACTCTATGTACATAGATTACCTTGATTTTTGGGTTTTGTGATTTTTTTTTCTGATTTTAATTAAGAAAAAATCGAAAAAATAAGGATAAATCAAAGATAAATATTTACACAATAATCTATTTTTTTGGATTTTTAGTAAATAAGAAAATAAGATAATAAAATAAAGAAGAAAATGGAAGATAATTGTACAGACTCGCTTGGTCAGATTATTTGATTTCAGTCTTAATTTGTATTTGGATTTTTGTAGATTTTAATAAAACTTTCATCAAAGAATGTAAATGGAAAAGAAATCAAATAAAAAGGTTAATTATGTACATAAAATATCAGGTTAAAAACATGTAAAATACCAAATGCGCAAAAGAGGCCCAAAACCCAACTTTCACATATGAGCTCTGATTTTTATGAAATTTATCTTGTTTTGAAGGTCTTTGAATATGTATTATTTTAAAAGTGAGTAGACCTAAATCGGACACTGTATGGGGAAGATATGTGCGTTTTAGTCTGCCTATTATGAAATTGGAGTTTTGTCTTTGTAATTTTTTGTATTTTCCTTTAATCTTGTTAGTAATATGTCCACAATGAAGTATGTTTTAGGTCAATTGGAGTTAGCATGAATTAGTTAAAAATGCATGAAATTAGGTGAAAATGTGATCATGATTATGAATGCAATTGTGGGTGTTAAAATGCAAATATTAATTTTAAGTGCATGAATGATAAAAATGCAGAATAAATGATGAAATGCATCTAATTACTCAGGAACAGAGCTCTATTTTCATCTTTTAATGTGATGAATCACGTATTCAACAATGGGGTGGCTGAACGAAAACACCGTCATCTTTTGGATGTTACCAGGACTCTTTTGATTCAGAGTCGTGCTCGTCATTCGTACTGGGAGGATGCGGTTCTAACTGCTTGTTACGTGGTAAATCGTATACCCTCTTCGGTTCTGGGGGAAGATCCCGTTCTTGATTGCATTCCCGAGACAGAACTTTTCTCACTTACACCTCGTGTTTTTGGATCAATGGCTTTTGTTTATCCTCCTGGTCTTGACAAGCTCTCTCCTAGAGCTAAGTGTGTGTTTGTTGGGTATTCCAAGACCCAAAGGGATATCGTTGCTTCGATCCTGTTCGTCGAAGGTATTATGTTAGTGCAGATATCACCTTCTTTGAGTCCAATATGTATTTCTCTCCTACACGTGACATACTTATTCATTTAGAGAATGGAGAAGAGGTCTATATGTCTCTACCTCCGATTTCGTCTTCGCCATCTCCACCACCACCACCACTATCACCTACTCCTGCCATGTCTACTTTCTTTCCGCAGGTTTTCCAACGTTGGCCTCGTATTCATGTGCCTACTCCTTCATCCAGTACTTTCAAAGTATGTTCTGAGCATTTGAGTTATTCTGATGGCACTGGTGATTTATATATCTAGCTTGAGGTGCAGGATGCCGTGGAGGATGCTCCTTTTGATGGTGATGTGGACCTGGATGTGCCGATTGCTCTTCGGAAGTAGAGGCGTGCATGCACTATGCATCCCCTTGCTTCCCATATTTCTCTGGCACGACTCTCCGAAGATTTTCAGAGGTTTGTTGTAGGGACTGTCCACCGTAGAGATACCACGGTCCTATCAGGAGGCATTGCAGAGTAATCAGTGACGTCTGGCGATGGAGGAGGAGATTGCATCTCTACAGTCTTGTGGTACGTGGAATGTTGTACTGGCTCCTCCAGCTGCGTCTGTTGTTGGCATCAAGTGGGTGTTTACTATGAAACACCGAGCTGATGGCAATGTTGACAGATATAAGGCTAGCTTGATTGCCTGAGGATTCACCCAAACCTATGATGTGGATTTTCAGGATACTTTTTCTCCCATTGCATGTCACTCTACGCTGTGAATTCTTACTTTTGTTGCTGTGGTACGTGACTGGCCGCTTTTTCAATTAGATGTCAAGTATGCATTCTTGTATGGAGATATGCAGGAGGAAGTTTACATGCATCAATCACCAGAGTTTGCTGCTGTGGGGAGTCTAGTATGGTGTGCCGTCTTAACAAGGCCATATATGGCCTTGAGCAGAATCTGAGGGCTTGGTTTCAGAAGATCTCATAATTGATTAACCAGAAGGGGTTTGTCAGATCTACTACAGTTCGTTCTCTTTTTGTTAAGAGAACTTAGAGAGGTATCGTTGTTGTTCTGGTATATGTTGATGACATCATTGTTACTGTCAATGATGAACAGTGCATTGAGGCATCTATGGATTTACTTGGACGACAATTTGTGAATAAGGACCTTGGTAAGCTACGTTACTTCCTTAGCCTGGAATTTGCACGAAATCAACAGGGTATGGTTATGATGCGAAGGAAGTATGTTACTGATCTTCTATCTGAGACAGGCATGACATGACACAAACCTGCCACTATACCAATGGATCCCAATGCTTGGCTCTATGATGATGATTTTGAGGAGGTGGACAAGAGTCAATACATAGAGCTAGTAGGGATGTTGCTATATGTTACTATTACCAGGCCTGGTATATCTTTTGCTGTGAGCAGAGTCAGCCAGTTTATGGAGCAACCTAGACATACTCACATGGATGCAGTTTGCATGATCTTTAGGTACTTGAAGGCTTCTCCAGGTGCATGCCTTCTATTAAGAAGAGATATGTTTCTCACAGTTAGTGGATGTGCATATGCGGATTATGCTGGTTGCCCCAAGGACAGGAAGTCCACTTCATGCTTCACTATGTTTGTTGGTAGCTCGCTGGTTTCATGTAAGTGTAAGAAACATACTGTTGTTGCTCGATCCAACACTGAATCAGTATATAGGTCCATGGCCCAAGGGAGCACGGAAGTGATGTGGGTCAAATCCATCCTAACTGACCTAACTATTGAGGCGCCTCTTCCTATGCATCTCAAATGTGATAATCAAGCAGCTATGTTCATAGCTAATAATCCAAACTTTCATGCGATAACTGTTGAGAAGAGAACGAAATGATATCTTTATTCCATTGAACTAGGGTTTCTTATATAGAGAGAAAATCGTAGAGAGTACAAGAGTTACGGAACCCGAAGGGTCACGGGGGGTTACGGAACTCGAAGGGTTGCAGAGGGTTACGGAACCCGAAGGCTCACGCAGGGATACAGAACCCGAAGGGTTGCAAACATAAATGTAAATATAATAATTTTAACACTCCCCCTCAAGTTGGAGCTGAGAAAGCTGCAGCTTGTAACAAAAAGAAAAAGTATACACCACATCTTCAAACGATGCATCACAAGAAAATATGTCCGCTACTGGTAGAAGACCTCGCTCGAGGACGGGTCTTCGGGTTTCAGGTCATCGAAACGTATCTCTGTCATGCCTGTAGAGTTGTTGCGATATCAGGTCAACAGAACATATCTCTGTCGTGCCTGCTGGTCACCGGAACATATCTCGGTTGTGCTTGGAGAAGAATCATTGTAGAAGAAGTCCATCGTGGAGTAGTAGTTGGGTCGTAAAAGAAGTACACGTCATGACGAAGAATTTGATGCTCGGTGAAGACGGATGATCTGAGTAGTAGTCTGGAGTGTCAGTCTATCAGTCATGGTAGGGCAACAGACGTCCTGAAGAACCATCTCTGACTCCCCCTTTCTCTCATACTTGATAGAATAAAGAGTATGGAACATCAAGTTGGGAGAAACAAGTCGTGGTGAAGCAGGGGATGTTGGAGGGGGGGCTCCAGGCGGTGTAGGCGACACTGGAGGTGCGGCTGGAGCTGTTGGAGCCTCGGACGGTGCTTTAGATGTTGCTGGAGATGGCAGCTGGTGCTGCTGGGGACTCCAACTGCCTTGCGCGAGACCCCTTCTCTCATCAAGGGGTCATGCGCAAGGAGAAAGGGCTGATGGTAGCGACGACTTTAGGGTATTAGGCTTCGGTTTAGGACCATCACTCTGATACCATGTTGAGAAGAGAATGAAATGATATCTTTATTCCATATAACTAGGATCTCTTATACAGAGAGAGAAAACCCTATAGAGTACAAGAGTTACGGAACACAAAGGGTCACGGAACTCGAAGCTTCGCAAAGGGTTAAGGAACCCGAAGGGTTGCAAACATAAATGTAAATATAATAATTCTAACAAGAACAAAGCACATCGAAGTAGATTGTCATTACACCTGTGATTTGATCCAAAAGGGGTTTATTTCCACTTCTCATGTTGCTTCAGGCGATCAGATTGCGGACGTGTTTACCAAAGCTCTTGCGAGGGGTCCTTTTCATCATTGTTGTTCCAAGCTAAGCGTGATAGACATGCTCCAGCTTGAGTGGCAGTGTTGAGATACTTATATCTCATTGTTTTTATTTATATTTTTCTATTTCTCTAGTCTACTTTATTTAATTTTCCTTTAGAACTTTCTCCTATATAAGAGATCTTTAGGGATACGATGAGTATAACTTTTCATTTCACAACTTTCCACAATGTTCAACACGAGGGGGACATCAACTCCTTTTTATGACCGCACCCTCTATACTTTGTATCCCATTCAGTTCACCATCCAGTGCCAAATTTTACTGTATTGGAAAAGTGCCCAATTTTACTGTATTGGAAAAGTGCCCAACTTTACTATAGTGGAAACGCAGCTTAACATTCGCAACAAAAAATGCTTGACAAAATCCTCAAACATTAAACACAAACCCTTAGCGTCCCCTCCGTTACAACCACCTTAGACGAAGCCCCCTCACTTCTCCTTGGTCTCCACCCTCTAACCATGATCCATTGTTTCTCTATCACGCTCAATCAGATGATGGCCAGTGCTTCCCTCATTCTTGCTCTCCTTCCCCTTTCGAGCACTCCTACCGCCACAAACATCTCTCTCACACCACACGTCTCAATATCAGTAACGTGAAGAAGGGTTTTGTCCAATCACACAAGGATTTAATTTTGCTATATCTCGCCATGGTTTTAATACTTATTGTGCTGTAGTAACTTGTACATTTATATTTCGATGGGTACTAATCACACCCCTCCTCCAAACAATTGAAACTTTTCAGGATGGCAATGTGTTCCTTTTAATACTGCCCTCCCAACAATTGAAACTTTCAGACGAGAATGTGTTGTTTTTAATACTGTTGAAGCAAACTGCAATAATGTGTGTCAGATAGTCTTGAGTTTCATTTTTATTATTTCCGAGCTTGAGATCCTGCAGAAATGCATAGAGATTATGCTCGTCATACCTGACATTATGTTCCATACAAATGTTTCTGTAGTCTATTTGAGCACAACATTACTCTAATTCGTGCGTTTTCAGGGAGTTTTTTCTCCACCTAACAATTTAATTGAGATTTGATTTCTTCACAGATTTTAACACTTTTTACTGGTGTGCTGCTGGAAAAACAAATCGTTGTTATATGCCAAAACTTGGTAATTTGTACATTTTACAAGTCTCGAAATATTTACAAATTTATTGTGGAGAATGATGTTTCTTCCTCCAACAAATCGTTGTTATCATTCTATTGTGGAGAATGATGTTTTGGTTGCTTTGACTCCCTTTTAATGTATTTTAAATTACCAAATTCAGGGTATACTATCTGCTACTGTGTTATCAATGATACCCATGATACGTCCATTTGAATGGCAGAGTTTACTACTTCCAGTAAGTCTTCCCGTTAGTTTTAACTGCACTAAGATGCCTTTTACTTTGATCTTTCTTGACACGTTACATGTTCTTTCCGGGACTAATATGTGAATCTGCTTTACATTTTAGATTGATTAAGATGCATTGGACTGCCCATTTCTCTTCTGATACGGCTGTGATTGTGGGTGGATGAGTGGAGAAAAGAGAAGACCATGAGTAGTCTCGAGTTGGAGGAAGGAATGTGAATGAGATGGTTGAATTCCACAAGAAATAATAGAGCGGGAGCTATAGGAATCGAACAGCAAGTTTTATAAGAGGCTCGAATTCCACAAAAATAATAGAGAGGGAACTATATGAGTTGAACCCCATGTTTTTATTCAAGATGACTCGTTCTGTACAAAAGCATATTAGCCTACTATATAGGAAAGGGTGTATTTACTAAAAGAATAAAAGTAAAAAATCAAATCCTAATTGATGAACTCCAAATCAGAAGAATGAAAGAGAGATATGAGAGTCCAACTCTAATATTATATTTCGGTTTTCTCCTCTCTTGTTTTCCTCTGTTTGGGAGTCAAAGGTCGTCTTGAGTGGATGTACGTTTCTTTCATCCGCCTCTGGGTAGATGCCGGGTTTACCTCTTATTGTGTGGAAAGTGGTGACAAAGCTTTAAGGATGACTGTTTGGAGATCCTTGTCCTTAAGGAGATGAACAAAGTATTGCTCGCAATGTGGATCATGTGTATATGGTATGGGGCAATGGTTTTGGCTTAGTTTGTTGGTTGGTGCAGAATCTACGGGGTTACTTCTACTGAATTTGCTCGGTCTTGCTGGAGATCTCGTCCTTCATGTTCCCTGTTTTGAGAGGTGTTAGTGGCTTCTGTTCTGATGGGATGATTACCATGGAAGGGGCAATCTATGTGATTGATTCCTTCATTTTTTCTCTTTGGTTCCTTTCAAAAAAATCTTCTCTTTGGTGACAGATCATGGGCTGCGTGTGGGTGACGCATAGACTAATGATGCTTGGTCCCTACTTCCCATTTTGATTTTTCAAATCAGAGGTGATCAAATTCACGATCATGTATGAGTCTGTGTCTAATATTGCGGATCCGTATTAACGGTCAATGTGTATAATGTACTCTATGTAACGAGGGTTTTTCCTATAGTTTAAAGGGTCCCTTGAGGGGTCCAGATTTTTTTGGTTATTGAGGCTGGGTCGAGTGATGACTAGGACTTGAAGAGTCAGGCGCTTTTAGGGTGGACCATATTAACATCATTCCATTCCAATGGACTGGAATAGAACATCTTTTTTCACATGCAACAATTTCCGTTAGAGGCATGGATTACGATTTTGAGTCAACTTTCTAGGAGTTTATTCGTCCAAATTAGACAAGTTTGGAAAATAATAGTGTATGGGCTTTAGGTATGTTTTGGAGTATTTGGCTAGCCGTAAATGGATAATTTTCTGCCAGGAGATATTTTGTGTAGAAAATGTGCTTCAGAGTGCCAAAATTCTCAAAGAATCGTGGTCTTAGCAATTTGAAACATATATTTTTGTAACATGAATTTTTAGGTGCTTGCTTCTTTGGTGCACTTTTTCTGAAAAAAGAAAGGGTAGTCTTACGAAAGAAAATAATAACTGAAAATCAAATCTTAATCAAACATAATGTTGAAATACTTATATCTCATTATCTTTATTTTGTAGTTTCTTATTTCTTCTGTCTACTTTATGTAATTTTCCTATAGAGTTTTTTTCCTATACAAGATAGCTCTAGAGCTACGATGGAATGCAGCATTTCATTTCACGCCTTTTTACATGGTATCAGAGCGACGATCCTAGACTGGAGCCTATACCCTAGAAACCCCACCCCACCCCACCTATACCCTAGCTTGTACGGGCACTGCCGCCGCCGACCCCTTCTCGCGTCGTCCTCGGCCTCTTCCCGCACCTTCGTCGGTCCCTTCCTGCGCAACAGGCCGTCCGAACCGGCGGTCCAGCACCTCCTCGGCCCCTTCCTGTGCAGCAGGCCGCCCGAATCGGCGGTCCAGGCCGCCAACTTTCGCAGCACTGTCCGCGGCACCACCATTGGGTTCTCCGCTGGCATTCAGGCCGCTGTCCAGACCGCCGCCTTCTCCGCTCTCGTAGCCTGTATTGCGTCCTGCGGGCTCCGTTGCCTGTTAGTTCTACGTCTGGGTATCTAGGGTGTGATTTGATCATCTAAAATCACCCTAGTTACACAAAGAAGGCTCCAAAGGATGGGGGAGGTTGTGATATGAGTCTACACCCACAACTATACACCCACAATTAACTCCTCATATGTCAGTGTAGATGCATGTAGTATAGTGTGCAGACTCGGTCTTAAATATTGTTGTCATCATGTCAGACAGTAAAGCAGATGTTTCATCCCTGGGTGCCTTTAAAAGGTCCAACACCCATCGTCAAGATGGATGGAACGAACTATGAACTGTGGAACATGCAATTCATGTAACCTGATGCAGTGTAATGGTAAGAAGCGCATCCTCACGAAAGAGGAGCCATGTGAAAAGACTAGGGTTAATGCCTCATGGGAGGCAGATGACGCATATATGCGGGTGTGGTTATTTGGGACTGTGTCTATGGAGATAGCCAATGACATGCTAAAGCAGCCTACTACAAAGTCTATGTGGGACATTCTCACCGCTGCGTACTCTCCGGCAAAAAATGAGTCGAAGATATTGCAACTTTAGCATGATATCTTCACGTCGAAGCAGAATGGTCGTCCTATCCATACCCTTTACTCTTCTCTAAGGGGTATGTTTGAGAAGCTCCATGGTTTCATTCCCTCGACTTCCACACCAGAGCAGCTCAAGGCGTACAGAGACTTGGTGATGACCGGAGTTTTTCTAGCAGCCCTTGATCATGAGTACGATGCTATTCGAGCACAAATTCTTACTGATGCCACCATATCTCCAATGGAGGAGGCATACCACAGATTAAGCATGCTCTTTATATCTTATGGTGGTGCTCAACAGTCTCAGACTTCATCAGTTATGGTTGCCTCATGTGGTAGGGGGATCCCTGCACAGTACCTTGGTTAGGGTAACCTTGACAAGGTAGTGGGGTAGTCGATGCCATTAACCATGCTTCTAATGCCATAGGTCAGGCCACTCTGAGGAAACATGTTATTCCAAGCATGGCTTTCCCGCTTCAGCATAGGTTGCAGAGCAGACTCAGCAGGTTGGTAGTCCATCATCTGCATCTGATCAGAAATTTGATGAACTTGTAGCACAGCTTAGGGAGATTATGCATGCTCCTGGGTCAACCAGTTCTCCTTCAGGATCCTCAGAGGTAGCTGCTTCGGCATCAACATCCACATCAGGTATAGTCTATGCTCTTACTAGTTGTTACAGGGTAGATTTGTCAGAATGGATTATGGATTCAGGAGCATCCCATCATCTCTATGATGATTGAGGGCAGTTTAGCACTTATGGTCCAACTCAGTCAGGGAGATCAGTAATGATAGCATAGAGGACATACTCTCCCATCACTGGTCAGGGGTAGATGCAGTTAACCCTTGCAATGCGACTTTAGAATGTTCTTTATGCTCCTGAATTTTATATGAATTACTGTCCATTAGTCAAATCACCAGGGATTTACATTGTCATGCCATATTTGATCCTTCCGCTCTTGTGTTTCAGGACATTCTTATGAGCATGGCGATTGGATCTGGCTGTGAGCAAGGGGGTCTCTATAGGTTGGTACAATCCCCATATGCTAGTGCTTCTTTTCTTCGCACTGGATATGTTTCTCCCTATGTGTGGTATCTTCGATTTGGTCACCTTCCTCTGCAAAAGTTGTGTCACGTTCTTACTCAGATTTCTTCTCGTTCTACTTTTCAGTGCGAGGCCTTCCGGCTTGGGAATCATCATCGGTCTACATTCCAGAGTCGTCAGGGTCAAAGTAGTCATAGTCTTTTTTGGGGTCCAAGTCGTGTCTCAGACTATCAGGGGCATAGGTTTTGTCTTGTTGCTGTCGATGAGTTTTTAAGATTATCATGGGTCTTTCTTCTTAAGAACAAGTCTAATGTTGATCCTGTTATTCCAGTCTTTTATTAATGAAATAAGGAATGTTTTCTCTGCAAATGTTAAGTATATTCGTTCTGATAGTGCTCTTGAACTCCGCAGTAGTCAACTCTCAATTTCTTAAAACCTATGATATTGTGCATCAGACAGCTTGTGCTTATACGTCTCAACATAATGAGGTGGTTGAATGAAAATATCGCCACCTTTTGGTTGTTACCAGGACTCTCTTGATCTAGATTCTAGAGTCATGCTCCTCAGTCATACCGGGGGATGCGATTCTAACTGCTTGCTAACTGGTGAATCGCATGCCCTCATCAGTCCTAGAGGAAAAGATTCCATTCTCGATGGCGTTTCCCGAGACAGATCCTTTATCTCTTATGCCTCGTGTTTTTGGGCCAGTTGCGTTTGTTCATCAGATGTCTCCAGGTCTTGACAAGCTCTCTCTTTGAGCTGTCAAATGTGTGTTTGTTGGATATTCCAGGGCGCAAAAGGGGTATCGTTGCTTTGACCTTGTTCGACGGAAGTATTATGTTGGTGCAAATGTCACCTTCTTTGAGTCTATTATGTATTTCTCTCCTACAAGTGACAAGCTTATTCCTTAGGGTATCAAACAGATGTTCGCTCTGTGACTTGAATGAAGAAATAATTGAACATCTTTTTCTACATTGTGAGAAGACGTCCAAGATTTGGGAGCAGTTTATTTTAGATTGGCTAAATCGCCAAAGCATAGACTTATTTTGGGACTCCTTTGTAATGACAACGAATAAGCAAAGAAGTATACTTTTACTACCGGTAGCAATCATTTGGGCGATACAGTTAGCTAGAAATGGTGCACTATTTACCTCCAAGCGCTATTCTATGAAAATGTAATCTCTCATTCCAAGTCTTTAATTAGACCTTGGCATTTGTAAATCTTCTTCTAAGCTCTTCTCTTTTGAATATATTGGGGCGGACACCTTAGCGTATTACCTCCTTTTTTTAAGCTAAAAAAAATGAAGTAGACCAGGATTTTACGTGGAACTCTACTCTATAAGAAGCAGGATGAAACCACAGGAGAAGGCATCTCCAGGGCTTGATAATCCATTATTGTGCCTCAGAGGGCTGATTTGTTCATTGAACTTTCTCACTGGATACAGATGGTGTAGGGCTTCATATATAGCCCTCACCGAGTCTCCACATCCCACAAGTGGTAGATGTGGGACTAAACAACTGGATGTTACCCATCTCCTACATATAACAAATACTCCAACACTCCCCCTCAAGTTGGAGCATGCAATGCTCAGTTTGGACAAACAGAAAGAAATCTCAAACTTACGCTACATGACACTACGAACAATATCAACTCAATGCTCACAACTGTCGGCTGTTGTCGAGGACGTTGCTTCTCATGCCGTGAAGGTGAAAAAGACGAACGGGCTAGAGTGTGAGTCAAACTGAATCTCCTCGTCGGAGAGCATGTGCTCTATACTGCGCCTGTCAGAGTCACTGCAACTGAAAATGAGTCTCCACTTGGAGAATTCTGGCCCACCACAACATGTGGACAACTGCTCCATCTCTGAAAGGGCTAAATAAAGAACGCCACTAATTATCCATACGTAGATCTTTGAAGATGGGTCTCTCTCATAGGGACCTCAAAGTGGGTTCTCTCTCATAGGAACCTCAGAAGGATCTCATACTGGAGTTCACGAACACTGGAGAATGGAGTATGAAAAAGACTCCTCGTCAGAGAATTGGGTCTCTCCCATCTGGGCTCAGAGAATGGGATCTCTACTCTGGAGTCCCTATGAAACCACGTGAAAACCCTAGTCCACATGGCATAGGAAATAGGATCTCTACTATGGAGTCCCTATGGATCACATGGAAGCCCTGACCAAAACACAAAATATGGGGATCACAAACAATGATGGCAAACAGGTTCACATCTGAAAAAGACCGCATACATGTGTGTGTCTGAAGCTGAAGACACGAACCAATCTGACGTCGAGTCTGAACTGTTCCTGTAGAGTCTGAATAAGTAGCTGACCTGGAATATCTGAATCTAGAATCTGGAGAATCTGTCAATGTGGACTGTAACTCTACACAATACTCCCCCTTTCCCCATACTTTGTAGGAAAATAATGACATCGACAAAGTTGGGAGAAGACACGATAAATGTGGAAAAAAGCATGGATCATGCAAATTTTTTTAATAACCTGTATCATCATTTTTTTTATCTTCTCACATTTCAACCATTTTTTGTAAACAAGCCATTGTAATTTTTTTATGACTTTTCTTCTTTTTTTTCAACTAAGCTGTTCAATTCTTTTGATTTTTTACGGCTTCCTTTTTTTCGTCTATTTCCCCTTTTTTTAGCCGCCATAGTCATCATTTTTTCTTTTTTTTAACAAAAAACATGGCTCTATTGTGCCCTAGACTAACTGCAGTTTTTTTACATAACATACGGTCCGCTTGCTGGGCCCTCCCTTTCCTTTTTTTTTCAATCACTTGCTCTATATAGGGTTCACAGGAGGAACCCCCTTTTGCTTTTAATCCTGCCGCCCCCCATGGATAGCTGCATGATCCGTTGAAGGGGAGTCGCCTGAAGGAGGCTCGCCACAAGGGAAGGGAGTTGCCTCCTCTAGGAGAAGCTTGGCCTCCGCCCGCGCCGCTTGGAGAGGAGCTCGGCCTCTGCCTGCGCCTGGGCGTTGCGGACCATTTGCGGGGCCACGGCCTAGATCGATCGGAGAGGCCTTTCTATTGTTTTCGCTAGTGGGAGGTGCGGCTTGGTGGGGACGCGTCGTATGTTACCATCGCATGCTGTAGGTCTGATCGAAGCTCCATCGCAGGTGCTCGAGATCAGCAACAAAGTTGTGGCAATCTGGAGGGAGGAGAGATGCCACCTAGGTTCGAGATGTTGCCTATGATGTCGCCATCCTAGGTGAGAGAAGCAACGATAGGTGGCTCCACATGGAGCGTGGAGAGGGCTCGCTGTTGGGGCAGCTCCTGGAGAGTCCTCCGCCTGGAGGACTAGGGCTCGCGCGAGATCCTGGAAGATCGTGCTACTGCCGCTGAAGGACAGAGACCCCGGGCGGCTAGGCTTTGAAAATACCCTCTGATCTTGTCATCCATGAACTCAGATCTTGATGCCGTGAATTAGGGTTCCTGGAACCTTAATTTTCCTTTGATCTTGGCAACAATAAACTTCAAAAATTTTGAACAATATGAACAGTGATCTTGGAACATAATCAAATGATATAATCGAATCTTGAACAAAAAATAAATCTTCAACATAAATTTTTCGAGAATCGAACCTGCTTCGATACCATGTTAGAATATACGAATGCGAAAGCGTATCAGAAATAAAGATAAAACAATATGAAGAACGGGATTTTAACGTGGAACCTTACTCCCTAAGGAGCGGGATGAAACCATGGGAGAATGTCTCAAAGGGCTGATTTGTTCATTGAACTTTATCACTTGATACAGATGTGTGGGGCTTCTTATATAGCTCTCACTGAGTCTCCACATCCCACAAGTGGTAGATGTGGGACTAAACAACTAGATGTGGTAAATGGAGAGATCCATTTACCTATCTCCCACATAAGTGACGTATATAACAAATACTTCAATAGTTATTACATGTGGTGGGATTTCGTATATAACCCCACTAGTAAGACCAAGTCCAACTCATAGACGATGAGCGACTAAACCCGTGGATGTGGTAATCGGACCTTGCAGGGATCCAATTACCCATTTATGGATGCATACTCTAACGATTACCATATCGAAAAATCATAAAGCTGCGGTGGGAGGGGTAGTGGGAGGGAGATCCAATTACCCATCTATGGATGCAATACTCTAACGACTACCATATCAAAAAATCATAAAGCTGCGGTGGGAGGGGTGATGGGAGGGTGATGTTTTCTCAGCATTAGACAAGATAAATGCTTATGGAGTGAGATTTGCTGAAAAAATGGTTTTCCGAGAGGGGTACTTCTCCATATAGGAACTGGCTTCTGTGAATGGTAAAAAAGGTTCATTCCTGCACTGTTGCTGAAGTCCATCACCTAGCTGTGAGACTTAGGAGTTGTAGCCGAGGATGCCTTTGTTCTATCTTAAGCTTCTGTTGGCTAAGTAAGCTTTTCAAATAGATTTGTTAAAAGGCTTGGAGTAAATTACACATGAATATGAATTATAGACCCAATTTGAATGCCATACCGAAAATGTAACTATGTGTAATTCTATCTCAAAGTTTTTTTTTCAATGTTGTGCAGGGATTTGATTTTGCTGGTTTCTGTATCTATTAAAACGGATTATTATGAAGTAGATACATGCATACACATGTCTAGATGTATTTAAATGGCCTGAGCATGGAATACTTTGCCATCAATGTCATTAATCAAGCAAAGAACTTTCATTGAAAACTTTAAATAGTTCTTGGCACAGTCCTTCCCAAATGTTAAGACATGATAAAGATGAATTCTTGCCCCATTTGGTTGTGAGATAAGTTGGAACAAGCCGAGCTTATTTCAGGATCAGTTCATTCCAGTATTAAGTTGACGATGTATTTTATTTTCATTCTTTATGTTCTGATTCCCTTTTGTTTAGATAGCTTATTGCTGTGATGCATGCCATTAGTTTCCTTTTGCATTTTAAGCTTCTTTCAGAGCCCAAATCTATTTTTTCTCAGGATGTGCTTGTTGAGCCTTTTCCTTTCTTGTAACTAGGAACCTTGATTTTGGTTGTCTTGAAAGTGCATGCACATGTAGTAACAATTGTCTAAAAAAGGCTGTCTATGCAACAGGTTCTCCCTAAAAAGATGTTTGATTTTCTTGATGCTCCAGTTCCATTCATTGTGAGTTAACTATATCTTTCCACTTTGTTATTCCAGACTTCAACCCATATGCATATGTACTCTTCGATCTAAATCGTTTTTGTATTCTTTTAAGCATGTGCTCAAAAAAAGAGGCGGCGCAATCGTAATAATAAATATATGACAAAGTGATTGTTTCTTACTATGATCTTGTTAGCTTTCTCAAACATTCTTGTTTTCCTCGTGCATACGTCATGCATGTTAAGAAAAGAAAGATATGCAATACTAGCTTTACAATGTATTTGGATTTTCATGCATGGTTCTTTTAATTATGTAGAGGTCTCTATGGGCATGTCTGGTTATCGGATTACACAATGGTAAATAGGTTACCCATAATGCAACCTATGTTTCGTTCCAGGTACCTGTGACATCCGGGAATTCGCGTAAAACCAAATTCGTCCGATTTTGGGTCTAATAAACCCAAAAACGTTGTCGGTCAATACTAAACAACCTAAAACAACCAATTGATCATGAATCAAAAGTCGTTCGGGCGAAATCGACCGAAAATCGGTCACACCGTAACACGCGCCGTGAAAAAGCCGCGACGCAAATTCGGAAACCGTGAAACGAACCGAGACCGCCATTAGATCCGATTTGACGATACGAGACCAACGGAATCGACCGTTCGTCAATCGGAGGTCGTTTGATATTTTTAAATCGTAAAATTTAGCCTTAAACAAAATCCGTATCCGAAAATTTCGGGTATTCGAAACTCGATCGGAAGTATATCAATATTATACTCATTTTGATCATCGTCCAGAGACGATCAAAACGAGTTGTTGCGTGTCGAAATCCGTAGCCCGAGGCACAAATGCGGGCAACTTTAAGTATACTAAATAAGTAGAAATTTTGGTTTAAAATATATATATAATTAAAATTTGATGCTACAGTAAACAGACTGTAGTAGACGTTAATTGCAATCTTAAAATAATAATAATAATAATAATTAAATTAACTCGGTTATAAATACAGTTAAAAAAAAGAGAGATTGTTCTGTGCTACAGTAATATAGCACCGGTTTTATCTCTACGTATATATTAACTTCTGCTGCAATTAGTAACAGCCTCCACAGGTTCTTAGCTTTTCTCCACGTGGATTTTTTTTAATTACCACTTGGCAACCATATTGAGCATCACTCTCCCTATATAAATCATACCAACGTCTTCCCATCTTTCCCAACGAAACCCTCTTCCTCCACTTTAATCTCAAAGGAAATCTCCACCACTTCCTCTCAAACAAAGGAGTCTGTCTCCTGCAAATTCTTCGGTTGAAGCTCCTTCGACATCTCCAGGCCTTATTCCATTTAGTTCAATTGCTGTCCAAGCAACTGGAGGTTCTGCTGCAACTTCCCTCCATACAGAAACTGCTGCATGCAGAACCTGATTTCTAATCCCTCCAAATTGAAGATCTAAAAAAAAGGGTACATCTCCTTCCCTCCCTCCTTGCTGCCATACATGAAATTCACATTTTTATGCCATGCATGTAGTGATCATTCAATTTTCTCACTTTCCATTATTAGATTCTAGTATAAAAATTTGATTTCAATAAGGATCAACCCTTGCTCTCTGCATCAAGGGACCTCTGCATGCAGGTATTCAATCTTCTTCTCTTCCTTTATTACAAAATTTTCCCTGCTTTTCTACAACTCTGTGATCAATATGAATGAAATATTGCGGATTTTGTCGTAAACGGGTACCCGAATCCTGAGGGGTTCACAGTTTGGTATCAGAGCAGTGGTACCCCGATACGCACATTCGCGGTATTACAATTCCGATCGCATTAAGTTCTCGGATAGCGACAGTCTTCCGACTTGTCGTAAGTCCGAGAAGGGAAATATGACATTCATATTCAATAACCACAGATGTCACCAAGTTCATTAATTTTCATATTATATCCCAAGAAGAGAAAAGCATTTATGATAAGTATCTGTCTATGACATTTTTATGACTAATTATGGTTCTCATGCAGAGCCATGGCATCTCGACCAGGTCAGGATACTTCTGATCAGCTGGCACGCATACTGAGCGCACTTACTGATCTTCAGCAGCAGCAGGCTGCTATGAGAGGCCAGCAGGAGCAGATATTGGCCCAGCAGACCGAGATTGCTGACAGGCAGACTGACATAGAGATAAGGTTTGAGGACTTATCTGATTTCACGTACCATCCATCCCAGGATGGAACACGGCAGGACCAGCACCAGTCTGATGAGGTGGAGCAGCCTCACCCTGATGATGCACTAGAGGACATACCAGAGCATGGAGCTCAGGAGGATGCAGATTTAGACAGGGAGCAGGACCCTGTTGACTTCGTTGGTGAGGATGCACACGAGTATTCAGCCATTCATAGGCACCAGTCGGTCTTCACTTCTTATCAGCGTACCAACATACCCTTATTCGAGGGCACAGGTCCACCAGATGATGCTGAGCAGTGGCTGAAGAGAGTGATGAAGGTGCTCAGGGCAATTCATGCGCCACGAGACACGTGGCTATCTTTCATAGAGTATTCACTGACAGACTTCGCCGAGCGATGGTGGGAGGCCGTAGTGTCCGAGTTAGGCCGAGAGCCTACTTGGAACGATTTCGAGACGAAGTTCCGAGCCCACTTCTTTTCTGCGAAGTGGAAGGAGTCCCAACGCCGACTGTTTGCAGAGCTTCGTCAGGGACAGATGACAGCCAGGGATTACTTTATCAGATACACAGAGCTGTCACGACATACACGAGCGGCTGGCGCATTTCCAGAGGAGAATCTGGAAAAGTTCATTGGCGGCATGCGAGAAGAGGTGCAGGAGAAGCTGGCAGGACTACACATCACTTCTATCTCCGAGGCTACCGATGCTGCGGAGAAATTCGAGGACATTAGAGGGAGACGTTTCGGTAGCTCGTCTGGAGCAGCGCCTAGACCGCGACGATCTTTTGGACCGATACGTCGACCGTTTCAGCAGCAGAGGTCAGACAGACGATTCCGACCCACAGGTTCGTCCTTCACAGGCAGTGTTCGCTCTTCTCCATCGACTACTCTAGGAGGAGCACTCGCCGGACGTGGCACAGAGTCCGCTCGACCATCTGGGTCGCAGCGAGCAGATAGACCACTTGCAGGACCAGCTAGGAGCACAAGCACAGCTACTCCACCTACCAGGCCAGTCAGATGCTATCGATGTCATGAGTGGGGACATATCGCTCACAGTGCCCACAGGTAGCTGGTGAGCCTCAGCCACAGCCTTCACAGTCACAGCCTCAGACACAGTGTTCAGGGAGTTTCCGTGGCAGGAACTCCAATTTTAGGCGACAGCAGCAGAGACAAACTCAGAGTGTGGCAGGTTCCAGTGCCGCACCAGCCAGGCAGGGGCAGATACACGCAGTTACTGAGGAGCAGGCACGTTCAGCGGCTACTGTAGTGAAAGGTATGGTCTCAGTCTTGGGTCGACCTTTCCATGTCTTATTTGATTCTGGTGCGACACATTCTTTTCTTGCTTCGAGGCTACTTGCTTCTTTAGGTAGAGTCACAGAGACTCTTTCTTCCCCATACCACATCCGAGGGCCAGGTGGCCAGTTGTTCATTATTTCACTGATAGTCAGGCACTTGCCCGTACTGATTGGAGGTCATGAGATGATTGCAGATTGTCTACTTCTGCAGCTTGATGAGTTCGACTTGATTTTGGGCATGGATTGGCTATCTACTCATCATGCACTAGTTGATTGTTTTAGGAAGACAGTTGTCTTCAGGATTCCAGGTATACCCGAGTTCACCTTTGAGGGTACTATACAGGACTCCACCATGTAGTACATTTCAGTATTGCGAGCCCAGCGACTTGTTGATCGGGGTTGTGATTCATACCTTGCATTTGTACGGGAGGTATCTGATCATGAGCCGATGATACAGGACATCCGAGTAGTATCAGAATATCCAGACGTATTTCCTGATGAGCTACCAGGGCTATCTCCTGAGAGAGAGATCGAGTTCGAGATCACATTATTGCCAGATACACAACCGATCTCTGTGGCACCTTATCGCATGGCACCAGCCGAGTTGAGGGAGCTGAAGGTGCAGTTGCAGGAGTTGCTAGATTTGGGATTCGTGAAGCCGAGCACTTCACCTTGGGGTGCTCCGGTTCTATTTGTCAAGAAGAAGGATGGATCCATGAGACTGTGCATCGATTACCGGCAGCTGAACAAGAGAACGGAGAAAAACTGTTATCCTTTGCCACGCATAGATGATTTGTTTGACCAGCTCCAGAGGTCTTCGGTTTTCTCGAAGATCGATCTTCGCTCAGGCTACCATCAGCTGAGGATTCGCGAGTCGTATATTCCGAAGACAGCCTTCAGGACTCGCTATGGACACTACGAGTTTGTGGTGATGCCGTTTGGGCTCACCAATGCACCTGCGGCTTTCATGGATATGATGAACCATATCTTCCGTCCATACTTGGACAAGTTTGTAGTGGTGTTCATCGATGATGTGCTCATCTACTCACGAAATGAATGGGATCATGCGAATGATCTACGAATTGTTTTGGATACATTGAGGGAGCACAAGCTATCTGCCAAGTTGAGCAAGTGTGAGTTCTGGTTATCCCAGGTCTCATTTTTGGGACACATCATTTCTGGAGCAGGTATCGCGGTTGATCCTGCGAAGATAGATGCAGTTATGTCTTGGGAGCAGCCCAAGACAGTCACTCAGATTCGGAGCTTCCTCGGATTAGCGGGCTATTACAGACGCTTTGTCAGCGGATTTTCACGCATTGTTCGTCCTCTGACACGATTGACGCAGAAGGGAGTTCCATTTATTTGGGACGATTCATGTGAGCAGGCCTTCCAGACATTGAAGGAAAGATTGACTACAACGCCCATTCTAGCTCTTCCTTCAGGCACTCATGACTATGCAGTTTACACAGATGCATCTGGAGAAGGTCTAGGAGCAGTGTTGATGCAGAGAGGACAGGTGATTGCTTACGCATCACAGCAGTTGAGACCGCACGAGCGGAACTACCCCACGCATGACTTGGAGTTGGCGGCAGTTGTCTTCGCCTTGAAGATCTGGCGCCACTATCTATATGGGGTGAACTTCGAGATTTTCACAGATTACAAGAGCCTAAAGTACATCTTTGATCAGAAAGAGCTGAACATGAGACAGCGCAGATGGTTCGAGCTGCTGAAGGATTATGATTGCACGATCTCTTACCATCCAGGTAAGGGAAACGTGGTGGCTGATGCACTCAGCAGGAGAGCGCATGCTGATGGTACGACGAACTGGCTATATACATGGGATACGCTTGCCGCTCTGACCGATTGGCATCCTCAGGAGAGCGCATCCATTTCTACCGCCGTGCCTCCACGATACAACAGTCTTTGGGATCGTATTGTAGAAGGCCAGAAGACCGATCCTTGGATTCATGATAGATACATGCGCGCCGTCAAGGACGAATTTGACGACTTTGTTGTGATGGAGTCTATTTTATGGAAGGCAGGACGGGTCGTTGTACCCAATGACGAGCAGCTTCGCAGAGACATTTTGGACGAGGCACACAGTTCACGGTTATCTATCCATCCAGGCAGTACGAAGATGTACCGTGATCTGCGTCGACATTTCTGGTGGGATGGAATGAAGCGCGATGTGGCTCTACATGTTAGCAGATGCATGACCTGTCAGATGGTCAAGGCTGAGCACAGGAGACCACCAGGATTACTGCAGTCTCTTCCCATTCCCGAGTGAAAGTGGGAGAGCATTTCTATGGATTTCGTCACAGGTCTGCCGAAGACACCAGGTGGCCATGATTCTATATGGGTTGTTGTTGATAGGTTGACCAAGTCAGCCCATTTCATACCTGTCCACACGACTTACACTCCATCCAGGTTGGCCAAGCTCTATGTACAGGACATTATCAGGCTGCATGGTATACCACGAGAAGTGGTGTCTGACAGGGATTCGAGATTTACATCTCACTATTGGCATCAGTTCATGTCAGCACTACAGACAGAGCTGAAGATGAGTTCTGCTTATCATCCGCAGACAGACAGGCAGAGTGAGCGCACCATTCAGACGCTTGAGGATCTACTTCGCGCATGCACTTTGGAGTGGAAAGGGTCCTGGAAGGACCATTTACCTTTGGTGGAATTCACGTACAACAATAGCTATCACTCCAGTATTGGCATGGCACCATTCGAGGCCCTATACGGGCGGAGATGCCTCACACCTCTCAGTTGGCGTGAGGTAGGTGATCATGCTTTATATTCCGTGGACCTCTTGGAGGAGACTGCGAGAGCTGTTGATCTGGTGAGACGGAGGCTTCTGACGGCACAGAGCCGCCAGAAGAGCTATGCAGATCGTCGGAGAAGAGACTTAGAGTTTCAGGTAATCTAATTATTTTCTCCTCATCCACTCAATTATGATATATATGTGTTCAACTTAATCTCATACTAATGACATTCCTATAAATTCTAGGTTGGAGATTGGGTATTTTTGCGAGTATCTCCCATGAAGGGAGTGCAGAGATTCGGTGTTCGTGGCAAGTTGGCGCCACGATATGTTGGACCGTTCGAGATTTTTGCTCGAGTGGGGATGGTTGCTTATCGAGTAGCCCTTCCTCCACATCTTTCAGCTATTCATGATGTTTTCCACATATCCAATCTGAGGAAATATGTCCACGACCCTCGACACATCATCAGTTATGAGAATCTTGATGTAGAGCCGGATCTGACCTATGAGGAGAAACCAGTCCAGATACTTGACCGCGCTGAGAAGAAGCTTCGCAACAAGGAGATTTCATTGGTCAAGGTTTTGTGGCACCGACACGGTGTCAAAGAGGCGACATGGGAGACCGAAGCCGACATGGGAGACCGAAGCCGACATGCGGGCACGATACCCGCAGCTTTTCTGATGTAAGCATCAAAACAAGCTTTTATAATTAAATACATGATTAATATATGGCTTGTTTTCCCTTTGAGGTTTTTATGGGTTCAAAACCCTTTGAGATTTTTATGATCATATTAAATCCAAACAAGATACCTATTAACCTTGACTCGAGTCTCGAGGACGAGACTCCCTTTGAGGTTTTTATAATTGTAACATCCGGGAATTCGCGTAAAACCAAATTCGTCCGATTTTGGGTCTAATAAACCCAAAAACGTTGTCGGTCAATACTAAACAACCTAAAACAACCAATTGATCATGAATCAAAAGTCGTTCGGGCGAAATCGATCGAAAATCGGTCACACCGTAACGCGCGCCGTGAAAAAGCCGCGACGCAAATTCGGAAACCGTGAAACGAACCGAGACCGTCATTAGATCCGATTTGACGATACGAGACCAACGGAATCGACCGTTCATCAATCGGAGGTCGTTTGATAGTTTTAAATCGTAAAATTTAACCTTAAACAAAATCCGTATCCGAAAATTTCGGGTATTTGAAACGGAAGTATATCAATATTATACTCATTTTGATCATCGTCCAGAGACGATCAAAACGAGTTGTTGCGTGTCGAAATCCGTAGCCCGAGGCACAAATGCGGGCAACTTTAAGTATACTAAATAAGTAGAAATTTTGGTTTAAAATATATATATAATTAAAATTTGATGCTACAGTAAACAGACTGTAGTAGACGTTAATTGCAATCTTAAAATAATAATAATAATAATTAAATTAACTCGGTTATAAATACAGTTAAAAAAAAGAGAGATTGTTCTGTAGCACAGTAATATAGCACCGGTTTTATCTCTACGTATATTAACTTCTGCTGCAATTAGTAACAGCCTCCACAGGTTCTTAGCTTTTCTCCACGTGGATTTTTTTTAATTACCACTTGGCAACCATATTGAGCATCACTCTCCCTATATAAATCATACCAACGTCTTCCCATCTTTCCCAACGAAACCCTCTTCCTCCACTTTAATCTCAAAGGAAATCTCCACCACTTCCTCTCAAACAAAGGAGTCTGTCTCCTGCAAATTCTTCGGTTGAAGCTCCTTCGACATCTCCAGGCCTTATTCCATTTAGTTCAATTGCTGTCCAAGCAACTGGAGGTTCTGCTGCAACTTCCCTCCATACAGAAACTGCTGCATGCAGAACCTGATTTCTAATCCCTCCAAATTGAAGATCTAAAAAAAAGGGTACATCTCCTTCCCTCCCTCCTTGCTGCCATACATGAAATTCACATTTTTATGCCATGCATGTAGTGATCATTCAATTTTCTCACTTTCCATTATTAGATTCTAGTATAAAAATTTGATTTCAATAAGGATCAACCCTTGCTCTCTGCATCAAGGGACCAGTTGAGCTATAATTTATAGAATTAATCCTCACTGTTTTCCGAGTAGTCATAAATCAAAATAATTTTTTTTACTGCCACCAGTTGTTTGTTTTTATATTTAGTGAAAATAGGTTTTAACAGAAAGTATTGTTAACAGAAATAAATAAAAATTTAGTATAGATATATATGTTACCCATTTACTTCCTATACCCTACTGGGGATGAATTACATTCATCTTATGTATTAAAGACACATTTGACCTTGTTATACATTGATTTTCAGTACTATGAATCTTCTTAGAGATCTAAGTAGGCACTTTACGATAATGGGTTACAAATATTTATGAAACCCTTGAGTTAGTAGGCTCTGCTTATTGTTTTTATGAAACCCTTGAGTTAGTAGGCTCTGGTTATTGTTTTAATCCATGTTATTGTCGTCTTGGTTAGTGGCAATACATGCAAATATTTAGAAATGTATAGAGGATATATATATAGTAGCATAATTGTGTTCCTGTCCAGACCAAATAAAGCAAACACTACATACATTTATAATTTTAGAGATTTAAAAAGTTATAAAAAAAGTATACTTGTTTTCTTAGTCAAACTGTAAATATATAATTCAATTGGGATTTAGGTAGCATTACCATGCCTAAATATTACATTTAGATTAAAAATAACCATATTAAGTTTTTGTTGATTATAAAGTATAGATCAGGAAATTACATGCAAATGAATTATAATATAAAGATGGAACTTCATCTCTTTAATTGAGCAACCTTTCAAGTATGCTTACCGTAGACTATCTTTATTCACTTCATAATGAAGATTTATGGTTGCTGGTTTTGGAAGAGTACTTCACATCTAAATATAATAGTCATTAAATTAGTATTAGTAACTCTTCCACTAATACTTGAGATCATGAAATTGTACTGACTGCCTTAGTAGTGAATACTGAAATTATCATTTGCCTCAGATATGATGATCATATGTCCTTTCTCAGTTAGATCTAATCCTCAATGCAATTGAGGTAAATTAGAAGAAGTATAAAAAAAAACTTTGACAATGATTCTTATATATTTCTACTTAATAAAGTCACTCCTTATTGGTGTTGTGAAAAAGTGGTGTCTTTTGATAGCCATCGAAAAAATAATCACATACGAGTTTGAGGAAGCATTGGGTAAATCAACTAAGTAGATTAACAGGGAATAAGTGATATTGATTAAATAGTGCCGATCATGATGACTTCTACACATGATCGTGCGAGAGCGCGGTGACTCACCTGGGCGGGAGATAGGAAGCCCAGTTAGGGCAGCGGCCGCCAAGTGCGCGGGTCTAGGGTCCCAGTCTTTTACACGGTTTTTACGCGAGCTCGCAGTGTTTTTACGCCTCGTTGGGATCCTGACTTTAGACCAGTTCTGTTGACCCTGTCTTTTAGGATACCCAGGCGGGGGATCCTTGGTTTTCAGTTTTTACGTACGAGCTCGTCCGCCCGTACTAGTCGGGCAGTTTTCTAGAGCGACTTTTCTAGGGAGTCTCTCTCACCCGTCTCAGTGGCGTAGTTGGGGAGTAGACCTATCCCTCTATTGGACCGCGCTTCCAATTAGAGGGCGAGACGGAAGAGCCATTTGCAGGCTTCTTCACCGCTTGAGTTACTTCGCCAAACAGACTTGGCGATTCTATATCTAGATCGTCCATATCTACATCTACAACATCTGGAGCTATATCTGAAACATTGAAGTTAAGAATCGGAGAAATTATGATCAATAGACCATTCTCTCTACCCAAGAAATTAAATAAATAGATCTCTACAATCTCAACTTTTCCATTTTCACTTACCAACATGATCTCTGAAGAAAATGATATATGCATTTACGCTCATACACTCATGATTACGCAACTGCTATATAAATATGTTACATATGGGAAATGCCGGGTTTTGGGGGGAAATCATTAGAAACGCATTACAAACAAACCCCTTTTTACTTACGCAAGTAGATGTAAATTTTACTGGTACCACCTTTCTACTTGCCTGCTTTTGTACATATTAAATGTCAAGTTATTTTTATAAATTTTAGGGAGGTACCAGCAATGGCTGACGCCTCTTCTTTCCTATTTTGTGTGTGGCAGGCAAACAGCCTGCAACTCAGTAGATATACATGCTTCCAGGAGATAGAGTTTATACCCGACGGTATGAATTACTTGCCTCAGTTTTTGTTCAGATAATGATGTAAATGTTATCCATTTTGTATCACACTTTGGGATATATGTTGTAAATGGAAGATCATTGTACATGTTGAAAAACTGATATGAATATTAATGAAAAGAATTTTGGTGCCATATTGTCTCTTGTACTTGTGGTCATGTGTGATGGAAATGAATGTCATAATCGCGCGAAAAATTTTCCCTGCTTTTCTCCAATCTCTGCGATCAATGTTAATGAAATATTGCGAAATGCGTCGTAAACGGGTACCCGGATCCTGAGGGGTTCACAGTACCCCACCTCTACTTCTAACTTCCTTTGTTGAAATCAGAGTTAATCGATTGGGTCACACATTTCCTTTACTATAATAATTCTAACCGCCATCAACCCAAAACATCCGACTTTAAAAAATCTAATCCTTAATATAATTAATATAACATATGAACAATATCGCATCACATCACATTTACCATTACAACTCTCCCAATCATCGAAACACTCATTATTCACAAAAGGTGTTGAGATTTTAGCATTTCATGATGACTCTTTCATTATTTCTATTCTTCTATGTACCTCTCATGTAATTTACTAGGGCTTTTCTCCTGAATAAAAGAGCCCTAGGGTCTTTATGAATGCAACTTATTCTATCTCTCCACATGGTATCGGAGCGAGGGTCCTAGATCGGAGCCCTGACCTAATCCTTCCTCCACCCGCAAGCCTTCTCTCGTGAAACCGCCTCAGTCACCACCGCCAGACCACCTCGGTCGTCGTCGTTGCCCGTTGTTGTTGCTAGATCCGCCGTCAGACCATCAAGCCGCCGCTTCTGTCCACTGCCCAGGCCGCTGCTAGGTTGTCAGGCTACCGTAGCAGTCGTTGCTGACCGTCTATCCGGTTGCCAGACCGACGCTCGCATGCCACCAGGCCACCGTTTGCACCGTGCACGGTCTGGTTTTGATCAGAAAACACGATTCAGATCTATAACGGCCCTAGAGGGCATCAAGGATTGAGAGGTTGGTTATATGAGTCTACGCATACAACCACTCCTCAAGATGAATGTGTAGACGCTCTCAGATTAGTCTACTCCCCAGTCGAGTTCCTGTTTCCTGTTAAATTTTTATAATGTCAGATATCAAGGGTGATATATTAAAGGCCCGACTCCCATCGTAATGATGGATGGGACCAACTACGAGTTGTGGTCCTTGCAGTTTCGCACCCTCATTCAGTGCAATAACAAGGAGCACATCCTTACTGATCCAGAGCCGAAGGATAAGACTGGAGCTAATGCTTCTTGGAAACAAGATGACGCTTATGTAAGGATTTGGCTCTCCGGGATGCTCACCAGGGAGATTGCAAATGACTTAGTCAATCAGCCCACAACCAAGGCTATGTGGGACATCTTAGCTGCCACATTTGTTTTGCCAAGAATGAGAGCAAAATCCTCCAACTTCAATATGACATCTTTCGACCAAGCAGAATGGTCGACCTTTCCATGTCCATTTCTCCCATCTTCGAGGAATGTTCGAGAGGCTCCACGACTTCATGTCCATTACTCCCAACTTAGAGTAGTAGCAAGCTTATAGAAATGCCACTATGACGGGAGTGTTTCTTTTCTCTCTTGTCATTGAGTATAATGTTGCACGTACCCAGCTCCTTACAGGAGAGACTATTCCACAGATGGAGGAAGCTTACAAAAGACTAAACAGAGTTATCAGTTCTTCCTTTATAATGACTCAGACCCCCTCTGTGATGGTAACTTCTCGTGGAATGAGGGTGTACCTTGCAGTTTCGCTTCCGTGACAAACGTGGTCAAGGGGGAGGATGTCAGCGGGGTCCGTGCACACACTGTCATAGGTCAGGTCATTCAAAAGACCCATGCTATCAAAAGCATGGTTACCCAACATCTGCACATGTGGCCGAGAAAATAGAGACTACTCCTACTCAAGACCCGAGGCTAACAATGAAAGGGCTACCTAAGAGGTAGAACCACCCTACCATACAGTTAGGAAGAAAGGGCAACCTAAGAGGTGAAGTCGCCATTGCTGTTGGGAATAGGTCATGAGCCATTGCGCAACGAGGACGTTGCAGATATAAGTGGGGGTGATTGTAGCACCTCAAACACAACATTACATCTAGTAATCAAAAAGCGTGGTAGGAACTTATAAGTAGTGGAGACTACTACTAGACAACTTGGGCTTAAGCATTTTGGGTTTTGGTCAAGGGCTCCAGTTGGGCCCAAGTCCAACAATCTGGTATGTAATTCCCGATAACAAACTAAGTCTAGGGTCCGGGATGTTACAGATGGTATGAGAGCATATTCCCTCTAATAGAGGAAAGGGTTGCCTAAGAGATGGAGCCACCCCTACCAAAGAATTAGAAGGAAATGACTACCCAAGTGGTGAAACTACCACTGTTACTGGGAATAGTTCATGGGCCATTACGCAATGATGGCGTTGCGAATGTAAGTGGGGGTGATTGTAACACCCTAAACATAGTACCACATCTAGTAATTACAGTATGTGGTAGTAGCTTATAAGTAGCGAAAACTACTAATAGATAACTTGGGCTTAAACATTTTGGGTTGTAGTTGAGGGTGCTAGTTGGGCCCAAGCCTAACAAGTTGTCTGGGCTAGCAATCTCTGATAACGGATCGAGCCTATGGCTCGGGACGTTACATCCATGCATCTATTGTCATTGTCCTGGTCATTCGGAGGAGGCATGCTATCATAAGTATGGATATCCCACATTCGCTTGTGTGGTCGACGAGGTTGAGTCCACTATCAGTTTTCTCCTACTACAAATCCAAGGTTAGATGATATTGTCTCCCATCTGAGGGAGATAATCTCATGCTGCCGACACTACTAGTTCACCTACATGTCTTTCCAATGTTGCAGCCACTGCTAGGTTATCTTCTAGTTCCTCAGATATAGCCTATGCTCTTACCTGTTGTCGCAGGGTAGATATGACAGAGTGGATCATGGATTCTAGTGCATCCCACCATTTGTGTGAAGACATGGCTCAATTTACTTTATATAGATCTGTCCCTCTAGGAAGATCAGTTGCCATTGCAGATAGGACTCAATCTCCTATTCCATGATAGGGGGAGGTGTATTTGATGCCGTCCAGGTGCCTACAGAATGTGCTACATGCATTGGATTTTTCGATGAATTTACTTTCTATGATTCAAACCATTAAGTACTTGCATTTCCCATCATTTTGACCCATCTTCTCTTGTGTTTCAGGCCATACTCATCTGTAGGGTGATTGGATGTGGTCATGAGTAAGGGGGGCTATACAGACTGGTCTAATCTCACATGTTGGTGCTTCTTCCATTCCAACTAGGTCAATCTCACCTGCATGAAGTATCTACCTTTTGGTCTCCTTCCTATACATAAGTTGTGTCATGTCATCTTGCAGATATCATCTCTGTCCACCTTCCAGTGCAAAACTTGCCAGCTTAGGAAGTATCAGCGATCTTCTTTTTGTGGTTGTCAGAGTCATAGTAGCAGTCATTTATTTGAGTTACTTCATTTTGACATTTAGAGTTCTAGTCGTATTCTTGATCATCAGAGACACATGTTTTCTCTTGTAAACGTAGATGATTTTTCTAGACTATCATGTGTTTTTCTTTTGATAACAAGTCCGAGGTTAGATCTGTCATTCAACTATTCATTATTGAAATAAGGAATATTTTTTTGCTATTGTTAAGTATGTTTGCTTTAACAATACCTTAGAGTTCTGCACTTTAAAACTTTCTGAGTTCTTCAGGTCTCTTGGAATCATACACTAAACCTCGTGTGCATACACTTCCCAATAGGATGGTGTTAATGAACGGAAACATCGTCACTTACTTCATGTAATCAGGACCCTCCTAATCCAGAGTCGTGTTCCCAATTCTTTCTGGGGTGATGCGGTTCTTACTGGATGTTACTTGGTGAATCGTATGCCATCCTCAGTTTTAGGAGAGAAAGTTCCTTTCTTGACTGCGTTTCCCGAGAAGGTCATGTTCTCCCTTACTCCACGTATATTTGTCTCATGGAATTCGTGCACCACTCGACTCTTGGTCTTGACAAGCTCACCCTTAGAGTTGTCAAGTGTGTCTTTGTAGGGTACTCTCAAACCCAGAAGGGGTATCGTTGCTTCGATCCGGTTGGATGAAAGTACTACAACAACAATCATCTTTTTTGAGTCTGTCATGTATTTCTCTCCAAGTGATAGGTTGGCTTTGTTTGATTCTGGAGAGGAGGTATACATGTCTCCTTCTCTTATGCCACTACCACCGCTAGCCCCACCAGTATCTCAACAACTTTCCCACCTCTACCAGCTCCACCTGCTTCACCACCACCTCTACTAGCTCCTGTGGCTCCTCCTCCACGCCACCCAATACATTGGCTCAATTTTTGCAACATTTTTACATTCGCAGGCCTCCCACAATTCTCCCTACTTGTGAGCCTTCCCCATCATCCAACACGTCCCATGTATGTTATGAGCACATTATTTCTACTGATGGCATTAGTGATTTATATATGCAGCATGTTATTGTACAGGACGGGTATGTACCCACAGGAGGCTAGTTTACACGTTGAGGACACAAGTGATCTTGATGTGCATACCTCTGTGGAAGCAGATGCGTACGTGTGCTACGTAATTCTCATTGCCCATGTCTCTTTGGGCATCTTTCGGAGGATTTCATGAGGTTTGTCCGCCGTAGAGATTCTGCAAACATACCAAGAAACTTTACGAGACAGTCAGTGGTATCTTGCCATGGAGGAGGAGATGGTTGCATTGCAGTCACGTGGCACGTAGAGCCCCGTTATAGCTTCTACAGAGGCATCTGTGATGAGATGCAAGTGGGTGTTCACAGTAAAGTACCATGCAGATGACAGTTAGATTGCTACAAGGCGAGACTTGTGGGTTCACCCAGACGTATATTGTAGACTATCATGATACCTTCTCTCTGATGGCTCGTCTTTCTACGCTACGAATCCTTCTCTCAGTTGCAGTGATATGGGATTGGTCCTTATCTCGACTTGATGTACAGAATGCATTTCACTACGGTGACAACCACCTGGATTCGCTGCTGAGGGGGGTGTCAGATGGTCTGTAGACTTCATAAGGCTATCTATAGCCTTAAGCAAAGTCTCAAAGCATGGTTTCACAAGCTCTCGGACTTGATATAACAATGTGGATTTATGAGATCAACGACAATCATTTACTGTTTGTTCGGGGGACTAAGAGAGGTATAGTTGCTATATTGGTCAATGTTGATGATATCATTGTTACATGGGATGATGTGCAATGTATCCGTCTTGCTAAAGATTTTCTTGGTCAGCGATTTATCATTAATGACCTTGGTGATTTACGTTACTTCCTTAGACTTGAGTTTGCTAGGAACCAATAGGGTTTTATTATGACTTAAAGGAGTTATGCTATTGTTCATCTCTCTGAGACATGCGTAGTAGATTGTGGGCCTGCCACTACTCCCATGGACTCTAGCTTGAAGTTATATAATGATGATACTGAAGAGGTAAACAAGACGTGATACATGGAGCTCGTTGGGAAGCTCCTAATATGTGACCATCACTAGGCCAAACATCGCTTTTTCATTGAGCAAAGTTAGCCAGTTCATGGAGTAGCCTAGACAGGCACATAAGGATGCAGTTCATATGATTCTGAGGTACCTAAAGTCCTCACTAGGTGCCAAAATGATCTTTGGCAAAGGAACATCCCTTACCATTTGATGAGTCACAGACTTAGGTCAACTACTCTACAAGCAGAGCAGTGATGTTGTGCGACCTTGTGCGAGTCAGAAAAAGATGTGAAACAATCTTTTGATTTTTTTTTATTTTATACTCCTAAACTAATGTGTATAACAATGAGAACGGGAGTGTCGAACCCAGGGAGTGCAAACTCTCAACCAAGTGGTGGTGCAATTATTAATTAATAATTTTCTACAATTTTAAGATTTTTAAATATTTTTATGGATTTTGATGAATTATATTTCTTAAACAAATTGTAAATGTTTCATATAATTTTTATATTTTTAAATTTTTTAAATTTTTAATTGATTTTATTTTTGCAAGTTTTATGTATTTTAAAATTTCAAAATAATTTATAAAATTCTTTTTAGATTTTCAAAATAAGTGAAATGAAATCCAAAATAAGAAAATACAATGTTTTTGTGTTTTCACTATTTTTTTACTATTTTTGGTGGTTTTTGTGGTATTTTTATATTTTTATGGACTTTATATTGAATTAAAATTGAAAGCAATTTAAAAAGATAATTAAGCTACTGTTTTTTTGATGTTTTTGAACAAAGTGTAACCTACTGGAAACTAAATTTGTATAAAAGTATTTTTTATTAATTATAAAACAAGACAAAAGACATTTTTTATTATTCTGTGTTTTTACACAATTTTTATAAGATTTTTCAAATATTCAAAGTTTTACGGTTTTCTATTTCTATTTTTGTTTGATTTTTATATATGTGACAAAATAAGGTAAAATTGTGCAACGATAATTTTTTTAGGGATTTTTACGCATTCATAACCCTGGTAATCGCTAATTACTTCTAGGACCCTAAATAAATGTGTCGTCTAGCCTCGAGGCGGTCGAGGCGTACGCCTCAAGGTGAGGCGGTCCCTTTTAGCCTCGAGGCTTACGCCTCAGACCAGTCCTGTGAGGCGTGCACCTCGAGTGGTCGAGGCGGTCGAGGCATTTCGTGAGGCGTTTTTTGCTTTTTTTGAAGTATTTTTTATTATTTTAATGGTTTCCTTAGTAGTTTGAGAAGCTTAAAAATATCTATTTATTTAGGATAATGTTATATAAGATGAATGTCTAAATATGATGTTTATTTCATGACCATAGCTTCATATTTACAATTAATGTATCCAAGTATTTTGGCAAACTCTTACTATTTCACTCTTAATGAATGAATTCATGAATATTAAATTAAACAATACTTGTAACTTAACCGGATTTGCAATATATCAAGCAAAACAAAATGGATAAGGTTCACGGTTTCTCATGTTGCCTTATATTATATACTAGACACAACATAAATTTCTTCGACATATATTTAATCGAACTTTTAATTACAACAATATTTCAAAGATTTGCTCGAAATGGATATGATTCATGGTTTCTCATGCGATCATATATTATATGTTAGACACATAACATAAATTTCTTCGATGTATATTTAGTCATACTTTTAATTACAACAATATTTCATAGATATATGTATTGTTTAATTCTTTCACAATATCTTTAGTCAATGAATTCCTCTTTGATTGGATGAAAATGTGTAGAAATGTATATGATGTTGTTCTATCTTCTATTTTGGGATTCTTATCTTTATTATTTCACTATATCTTGTAGTGTAAATTATTATATATTGGGCAGAGAACATATAATTACATAGAGATATATATAATTGCAGTTTTATACATATTTTTCTATATAAACTGAGGCTTACGCCTCGACCGCCTCGAGGCTACGCCCCGCCTCGATTCCAAGGAGGCCGTCTCGTTCTGCCTTTCGTTTTTTCAAAACCTTGCTTACACCCATAACCTTCCATTACTTTAGTTTGTTAACCCAACCAGATGATTGAGTTAATGTAACCAGTCCGTGATCAGACGGCTGGAATTAACCAAAAAGAAAAAAAAAATCCTCCTTCATCCTCTAGCAGCTTCCCCTGCAAGCACCATCACCTCTTCCATCTCTCATCTCTCGACGGGCATTGGCCTGCTGGTGGGCGTAGGGGGCGGGCTTCCACGGGCGGGGAGGGAGCTTCTTTGTCTGGGCTGGAGGAGGTCGTCAGCGAGGGAGGCTGGGTCGGCTTCCCCCCGGGGGGGAGGCGAGCTCGACGGGGGGAGGGTTCTCTGTCTAAACTGGAGGAGGTCTTCGACAGGGGGAGGAGGCGGGGGCCGGCATGGGCTGCCCACAAGGAGGTGGGTACGGCGTCGGGCTTGGTGTTCAGCGGGGGAGGTCTTTGGCGGGGGGTCGGGGAAGGTCCTGGCCGACATGGGCTGGAGGAGGTGAGCGAGGGGAGGTCAGGGCTGGCTTGGTCTATAAGAGGGGGGGTGGGCTCGATGGGGGGAGGGTTGGTTGGGGGGTCGAGGGAGGTCGACCTGGGCTGGAGGAGGTGGGTGACTTGGTGTTCAGTGGGGGGGCCGGGGCTGGCTTGGTCTGGAGAAAGTGGGTCGTGCTTGGTGTTCGATGGGTGGGGGTCCTTCGACTGGGGGAGGGTGGGCAGGGGAGGTCGGGGCTGGCCTGGTCTGGTGGAGGTGGATGGGTGTCTGGCTGGAGGAGGTAGGGGAGGAGGAGGTCAGCGGGGGGAGGGTGGTCGGTGGAGAGTCGGGCTTCCAAGGGAGGGGGTGGCTTCGACGGTAGCTGCCTTGGCTGGAGGAGGAAGGAGAGGAGGAGGAGGTTGACAATGGTGGGGGGTCGGTAGGGAGGAGGTGGTAGTCGATGGGGAGGAGGAGGGGAGGGGGAGGGGGTGGTTGTCGGCGAGGAGGAGTTGAGGAGGAGATAGGAGGGGGGTATACTCATTTGTAAATATAGAACTTAAATGGTAGAAAATGTAAAATGTTTGACGGATACCATCATAGTTAACGGAATATTGAATGGAAGTTAACTCGGGGGTTATGGGTGAAGAGTTACGACTATTGAGGGTTCTAGATGTAATTCACGATTACTCAGGGTTATGATTGTAATTGTAGAATTACTCAGGGTTATGGGTGTAAAAATCTCTTTTTTATATAAATTTTCAAATAATTTTCGAATTTTTATGGATTTTCAAAGTTCACACTGAAATATATGATGTTTTTTATTTTTAAAATTATAAAATGAATGCTATTTTCAAAGAAAATATTATCTCTGATAGATCAAGTTATTAGCCACTTAATCGAATTTCTGAGTAATGGGAACTAACTAATCTAAGCAATTAAAGACAACAATAAATATGTATAAGAGAGACTATATGCAATTCAAAAGAACTTCCTGAATTATTAACAGAAGTATAGAGTTCCAGGATGGATCTTGCAATAAAACCATAAAACACGTGAATATACTCGTGAACTGCTCTGAAATGCATTTAGCTAAAAACTTCAAAGCATTTATTAACCAATATAAAGAGCTCCATGATATAACATGCAAATACACCAAAAGGCATATGGTGAACCATGTGATCTCAGTTCAAACGGATCAAAATGCAAATAAAAGAAACTAGATGACTTCTATGCAATTATTTCAAAGTTCTACCCATAGGAACAATACAAAAATGCCAAATACAAAATGAAGAGGGGAGAAGGTGCAATATCACCAAGGGCTGGTGTACGGAGCACGTAAGGTGCTGAGTGGTATGCAACTCAGATCAATTCCCTCTGATCTGATCGAATGGCTCTGAATTGGGCGTACACGAGCAGCTGGGATTGGATCCTACGTTTATCTTCTTGATTGCATGACAATGGAGGCATCTAGAAGAACTCGAATGAACGTGGATTCATATGACCTTCAATCGCTCTGATCTCGGTCTACCAGCAACAACTCTGAGGTGTGATAGCTCCAATCGCCTCCTTACGAAGTTTTGCGTCGATTGTCACTCCTGCTTAAGTTCAGATCTCACTGATCGAAGATATGAAAGGTGTTGTTCCTCGTTTTGTGCTGAAGAGGTTCAGGTGGCTCGATCTTAGCTCCAGATGAACTCTCGATGACCCTACAATGGTTATTAACAAGGCTCGAAACACAGATGGCTCGAAACATAGAAGGTAAATGTGGTGGATGGGTTGGGTTCCTGTGTTAGGTGGGGGATGAGGGTCGGCTGCCCATATCCGATATAAGCTGGGAGGGAGAGATCGTGAAGGAGATGTGGAGAAGCAGAGTCGGAGGAAGATGATGATCAGAGTGAAGGGGATTTAAATCAGAGGTGTGAGGCCTCTGATTTAGATGATCAAAAATTAGAATGGAGCTCTACTGCCACAAAACTAAAATCACAATAACCAAACGAAAATTGAACGAATCAAATGGGAAGGAAGCTACGATACCTGCAAAGGAAGAGATTTAAGATGGGACTTCGCCTCACTGACTGGGAATGCCAGAAGTTTCAGATCGTCGGAGAGATCTCTGTTGGCAACGAATCACATGTGAATCTCTCTTGCACACTCCTACTTGGAAGTCGATGCTTTGTCACAACACCTCTCTCACGTTCAATCGAGCTTGGGGAAGAAAGTCAAAGACAGATTAGGAGCTTCAGGAGACATGTGAAGTGACTTTATATGCGAGTGAAAAAGCTTGAGAAGGATCGAAAGTTGGCACGTGAAATTGATCGGATTGGGTGAAAAACTAGATGGGCGTGAATCACAGATGCAAGATGGTTAATCGGGTGGAGAAAATGGGTAAAAAGATGGTGGAATCGGGTTGGAAAAATCAGAGATGGAGGCGGGTTAAGCGGTTTGAAGTGGGTTTGGAGGGAAGGGAGTAGTTGATCCGTGGGTCAAACATTCGAGTCTGAACCAGTAAGGATCCAGCCCGAATACTGCCAACGACTACACAATAAAATAACAAAAAGTTAAATAGAATTAATTACAAAATAAATAGAAAATGACCTTAATTAAAAAATAATTAAAATAAAAAGGGGTTTTATCAGTTGTGCCCCTATGAGATATTGCAATTTCAGGTATGCCCCTCCCTTTTTTGCAATATCCGTTATGCCCCCAACTTCTTGTCGTTCTATCACTTATGCCCATCGGGTTAGTGGCCACCCACAGCAACAGATGTTAACTTTGAGGACACAAGGGGAATTAAATTTAAAAAAGGCTAGAAGGTCATCCCATCCTCTTCATCCTCCACCCCATCTTCTTCCTCCCTGTCTCTTCCTCCTCCCCAGCCTCCTGCTCCTCCACCGCCTCGTCCCCTCACCCCCATCTCCTCCGTCCGCCCCCAACGCATCCCCCTGCCTACGCGCCTCCCTCGCTCCTCACTTGTCGCCTCCTTCACTCCAAGCTCCTCCCCCTCACCCTACCCCTTGCTTTTCCTCCGTCCCCTTGCCTCCCCCTCTGCCCTCGCTCCTCCCCTAGCTCCTCCCCCTCACCCCATCCCCTTGCTCCTTCCTCAACCCCCTCGCCTCCCCCTCCGCCCTCACTACTCCCCATCTCCTCCCCTTTACCCCACCCCCTGCTCCTCCCTCCGACCCCACGCCTCCCCTCCGCCCTCGCTTCTCCCCAACTCCTCCCCAGCTAACCCCTCACCTCTCCCCTCCGCCTCCTCGTCCCCAATCCGCCCCTTCCAGCCCCATCCTCCTCCTCCCAACCCCGCCTCATCCAGCTCCGCCTTACCGCCTCCCGACGGTCTTGTCGAGGCCCGACCCAATGCCGACCCCTTACGATTTTGTTGCTGTCCTGGAGGTCGTTCATCATCAGGAGCCCCGTACTCGAGAATACCCTCGGCGAGGAGACAACCATGTGTAATAGTGGAGCTTGCGGGGCTAGGGGGAAAGGAGGGGGATATTTTATTCTGACCATAATGCCTCTCTTAACCACACTATGGTTTGAATAAACCATGTTTATTTTGATTCTGTAATGATTAATCTGACGGAAGGGCACAAGTGATAACAGAGAGGAAGTTAGGGGCACAACTGGTATTCCAAAAAGGGAGGGGCATAATTGATATTGCAATATCTCAGAGTTGCTACAACTGATAAAAACCCAAATAAAAAAAGTTTATAATTTGATTCTATTTATGGTGAATTTTTAAATCAACAACAACAACAACAAAGCCTTTTCCCACAATTAAGTAGGGTCGGCTACATGGATTTTTCGCCTCCATTCAAATCTATCTTGGGTCAATCTCGGACTTATATCCAAAAAACTAAGATCCCTTCGTATAGTCTCTTTCCAACACTTCTTGGGTCGTCCTCGCCCTCTCTTAGCCGGCTCAACATCCCAACACTCGCATCTCCTAACCGGTGCATCAGTTGACCTTCTTTGCAAATGACCAAACCATCTTAAGCGGTTTTCTCGCATCTTATCCTCGATCGGAGCTACACCAACTTTCTTTCTGATTGCATTATTCCGAATCCGATCTTTACGTGAATGTCCACACATCCATCTTAGCATTTTCATTTCTGCTACAGCCATTCTCTGCACATGTCTATGGTTCACAGGCCAACATTCAGAACCATAAAGCATAGCAGGTCTCACGGCTGCTTTGTAAACTTTCCCTTTAATTTTTAAAGGAATTTTCTTATCACAGAGAACAGGAGGCTCCTCTCCACTTTAGCCAGCCTGCATTTATTCTATTAGTAATATCTCCATCAATTTCCCCATCATGTTGCAAAATAGATCCCAGATATCTAAAAGAATCTCTCTTCTGAATGTTATCGTCACCAATCTTAACCTCGATTCCTTCACCATTGCTTCCATCAAAGGTGCATTCCATATATTCCGTCTTAGCCCTACTTATACGAAAACCTTTAGTCTCTAATGCATGTCTCCAAACCTCAAGCTTCTCATTTACTCCATCTCTAGTCTCGTCAATAAGCATAATATCATCAGCAAAATTACATACACCAAGGTAACTCATCCTGAGTGTGACTTGTCAACTCGTCCATAATCAAAGTAAAAAGAAATGGACTTAAAGCTGAACCTTGATGTAAACCAATGTTGATATCAAAATAGTCAGTCTTCCCCGTCGGGGTCCTTACACAAGATAAAGCCCTATCATACATATCCTTTATGAGATTGATGTATAGGACAGGTACTTGTCTCTTCTCCAAAACTCTCCACAGTATCTCTCGTGGGACGGAATCATAAGCCTTCTCCAAATCAATAAAGATCATATGAAGATTCTTCCTTTTAGCTCTATAAATCTCCATTGTTCTCCTCAGCAAATGGATGGCTTCAATAGTTGAGCGACCTGGCATGAATCCGAATTGATTTTCTTTTACTTGGGAAACTTGCCTCAACCTTCTTTCGATCACACGTTCCCAAATTTTCATAGTGTGACTCATCAGCTTGATACCTCTGTAATTTGAACAATTTTGAATGTCTCCTTTGTTCTTATAAAGAGGCACCACGATACTCCTCCTCCAATCTTCAGGCATTTTCTTGCTTCGCCACATAACATTGAATAGATTCGTAAGCCAAGTCAAACCACGCTCACCTAAAACTTTCCATACTTCTACAGGGATGTCATCCGGTCCAACACCTTTCCCAGGTCTCATAACCTTCAAAGCCTCCTCTACTTCTTTTCTTTGTATTCGTCTATAGCATGCACGATTCAAGTAACTTTCACTGCTAGCTAGATCACCCAAAGTGATCTCTCTATTTCTTTCTCCAATGAAAAGTTTATGGAAGTATTGCTCCCATCTAGTCTCTATATCCTTCTGAGTAACAAGCACGTGACCTTTCCTCGTCCTTAATGCATCTCACTTGAGAAAGGTCTTTGGTCTTTCTTTTCTCTTGCTTTGGCCAACCTGAATATATCCTTCTGGCCCTCCTTAGAGTTGAGATTTTTATTACAAAACCTCATAAGCTTTTGACTTAGCTTCGCTTACAGCCTTCTTTGCTTCCTTCTTTGCTATGTTATAGTCTGTGTCAGTTTTCCTCTGTTCTATCCTTAGACATAGCTTTAAAGCAAGCTCTTTTAATTTTTAGCTTCTGTTGCACCCCTTCACTCCACCACCAAGCCTCCTTTTGACCCGGTGCTCCTCCTTTTGACTCGCCTAGCATCTCTTTGGCTACCTTTCGGATACAAGATGCTACTGCCTCCCACATCTCGTTTGCACTACCGCTACAATCCCAAGATAAGTTCTTCTAAAACCTTCTCCCTGAAGCTTGATTGCTTCAGCGAAAGATTCCACCACCTAGTTTTATGGTGATTTTAAATAAATTAAATAATTTAATTTACAAGGTTAAATTAATTAGATACATTAAATTACATATATACACAATGTATACTTATTTTTAATTATTTAATTTACAAATAACATATTATTGCAATTTTACAAATCACAGTCAATGATGGAGGAAAACAAAATAGGAGGGAATGGTATTCGTTACCTACAGCCTGAGGAGGTGCATGCAACGCTTCAAACCCGGTAGAGGGTTGTGATAGAGCATGGGATGTGGAGGCAACGTGGGACAAAATTCGGTGGCGGTGCGTACGACGGTGGTGGCTTGCCGTAGAGTTGGGATACACTACAAGAGTTGGTAGTGGTGCTGGAGAGAGGTGTCTTGGTAGGGTGCGCTTAGGGTATTTGTATGGCGCAGAAGATACTGGAAAGGCAGAGGTGGTGATGCGGGAAGGGGAAAAGAGGTGGTAGACGGTGTCGGCGAAGATGGGGAGAGGGATGGGGGGAGACAGCCTTGGGTAGGAGAGATGTTAGGGGTTTTCAAGAGAGAAAGAAGGGAAGGGAGAGAAAGAGATAGGTGGAGAAATAAAATAATTCTTCTTCTTCACTATATTGGTCGTGCCAATCACTAACGTGTCCATCGGATGTGATGAATTAGAATCTCGGGTTGTGTGATCTACATGTGGTTTGTGTCTGGTTCCTTGCCCGACCTATGACCGACTCTGTCATGAGTTGTCCACCTGCTTGTTACTAGTTAGGGTGGCTATTTTTTCAGTTAGTTGTTTGATTTGTGCATCCGAGTACTCTAAGGAAAGTGGGGTTGTGCACGGAGGGAGCTCGATATATCTGCCATGTGTATTTTTTAAGGTTTTCTTTGATGTATTTTTTTTTTTTGTTTTTGGGTTGAATGTTTTTAGTTTCTTTTTAATGTTGTGCAAGATGAAAAAAACAACTGATACCAATTAATGCAGACGAAAAAATTCAATAGTGAAACATTTTATTTTAATGGTGGAAAATATTTCGTGAAAGAAATTGGAGGGTAGAAGAAGAGAAAACTCACCAGATGCGAGGGAGTTGGAGAAAAGAATCACAAAGATTGCATGGAGAGAGAGGGAGAGATAAATGAGATAAATCTCAATTTTAATTAATTTCTGGAATGATCAAAACATTAGGCTATCATCCCCTTTATATAGGAGGTGTGGAATTAAAAAAATAGAAGGTAAATAAAATTCAAATGCTAACCTAATCTATTTGGACTCTAATACCTCTAACTAATTAGTTGAAGACTACATTCGATCTCGTTATTTAAGTAAAAAATTGACATTGCGATGGATCGATTGGACCTAAATAAAATTAACCCAAACTCTAATGAATTAGGCTCTAATTAATGGACGGAAAATTAAACCCTAATTGATAAAATTAAACCGACAAATCCCTAATTGAGCTCCATTCATCGTCCCAAGGTCTAAGCTTCATCACCTTCTGAGCCGGCACTATCTCTTCCTCAGGTATGCCCTTCGGCTGAAGATTTAATATAATGATAGCAGTTTTACTTTCGTCGACACAAATACAAGGTCAGCAAAGACCCAACTGAGTAATGCAACAGATCTCCTCATAGCACTCATAAAGGTTACCAGGCAATGCACCAAGCATCCTATTTCGCGACCGTGTGTTTTGTAGGCTTTTGATCTTCCTTAGACAATTTTTTGAGGCTTTGGCCACTACAGATATCCCTTGCAATCAAATGAGGCCCTTCGTGACTCCATATGGTGGCTGGCAACTGAAGAAGGATGTTTGCGCTTGTTTCATGTAACGCATGGCGGCTTGTTGATCCACCCGGTGACAATAAGGTGGTTGGATCTAGATGTGTATTTATAGTAAATTGCAAGCTCGATGGATCGATTGCTTGGTACAAGGCTCTCTTAGTAAGCAAGAAGTTTACTCAAACCATGGTGTTGACTTCATTAACATGTTCTCTACTGTCACTTATTACACAATGGTGCAAATCCTTATAGCAATATTGGTATAGCCTGATTGACCTTTTCATCAACTTGATGTAAAGAATGCATTCCTATATGTGACCTACAGGAGGTAGTGTACCTACAACAACCTCATGGCTTCGAGGCTTAAGGGGAGTGTTAGAAGGTGTTCTTGCTACACAATGCTATCTATGGATTTAAACAGAGCCCTTACGTGTATTTTGTATAAGTTATTGGAGGTATTTGGAAGTCTGGTCTTGCTAAATCATTAGCATATCACTCCTCGTTCATATGAAAGAATGAAAAAGAAACATTAGCAATGCTTGTTTATGAGATCATATCATCCACATAGGAGATGAATTTGATGGTATTACATAAGTGAAGAAACAACTAGCAGAACAATTTGTAATCGAAGACTTGGGGCCCTTAAGATACTTTCTTTGGATTGAAACAACTCAATCTAAGCGAGACCTGGTTATGTCTCAACAAAAGTACGCTTCCGATCCACTCTAATATACGAGGATGCTAGGATCTAAGCCTATATGGATCCCAAGGCACACATCTACGAAACGAGAATTGTCAATGATACAAGTCGATATAGAAGTTTAATAAGCATATTATTGAATCTTACTATCACAGGACCATATATATCTTATTATCAGCAAGTTGAGTCAGTTCATGGACTCTCCTGCTTTAGTACACTTCGGTGCATGTATGATTGTATTGAGATACATCAATTCTTCTTTACGAAAAGGCCTACTGTTTACCGGGCAACACCTTCGACGTTATAACCTATTTTGATGCAGATTACAAGGATACATAATAGACAAAAAATCCACTACTGAGTTTTGCATGTACCTTGCAAGAAACTTAGTAACTTGAAGGAGCTACAAACATGTAGTTATCTCCCACTCAAGTCTAGAGTGTGAATATAGAGTTATGGTCCACAACTCCATGCAACAATAGAACTATTATGGATTCGATTCGTATTCATAGACCTTCATGTCACTCCCACCAGCACCATAGAGCTCATGTGTGATAATCAAGCAGCAATGCATATAAACAACAACCCCATGTTTCACGAACATACTAAACATGTGGAAGTTGACTGCCTTTACACTAGAGCTCTGATACAGAGAGGGAAGCTTCGTACTCTTAGCATACATTCTACAGATCAGATTGTTGATATGTTCATCAAGCCACTCGGTTGGACATAGTTTGAAAAATATTGTAACAAGATGAGCATGATCGACATCTATGCTCTGGCTTGAAGGGGAGTACTTAGTGTTCTTATGTAACCCTAACCGTAGGGGTACCCCGGACCTCTTAGTAGAAAGGAACCTCTCGTTGTTCTCAATATGAATTAATTAAATCATTATTCTTTCTCGACTTATCTCGTTCTCGTAAAGAAAAACTCTTTAATTTGACTCGTATAACATATCAGAATCTCTATTCCCTTGTAGAGGACATGCATCAAGAGTGTCAATCGAACATCCATCTTTGGAGAAGATTGCCATCTCTTATCAAACTGGAGATCCTCTCTGGATAACATTATATGATGTTAATTGTGTCATTGATCTAACTCATTAAACCAACAATTCCACATCAGCTTATACGTTCTAACTTATTATGTATCTGTATTCATATAGAGAGAATAGCTTCGTTATACAAACTAAAGTATGTTTTATTCCATATAAGGAATGATATAGATGCAATAATATTTATTGCAAAATGACTCGCCAATTGCTTACATATGCCCCAATTTAAGTTGGGCTACTGGCAAAATATAAAGCCTTCAAAGTGATAGGACAATGGGAATCCACAATACGCACTCATGTCATGTACACAACGATATTTCCATAAAGTTTTCCCTACTCCGTTACCTTGGTTTTTATATTGCAGAGCAGTTGAAACGAACTTTCAAGACTTCTTTTCGAAAATTAGAATGCATACACCCTTTCCCGCTATGCAGGCCCCATCTACAATGCAAAAGTGATTGCATGAAGGAGCAGTTCATCATATTCATCTACATTTCGCATGTAGGGAGAAGTTTTGTAGTTATCTATATTACCATGTTTTTTAATCGGTAATTGTGTATGAACAATGTATTTTCTCGTGCATACAAGGTGTTGAATATTAATTGCTTTTTTAGGAGAAAAAAAGGCGAGCACCCATATTGAGCTTGTTAGTTTAATTTGAAATCAGTATCATCTCAAACTTTAGATGCCATACTATTGTACCTACAAGTATACTATGGATTTTGTAATTTATAAGTTTTATATACACACACACATGCCTTGTGAGGTGGATTCCATCTTGGGATGCCATCCCTTTCTTTTTTTTAAAAAAAAGTACTCTATGGATTTATGTTCAGTATATTTGCAGGTTGGCATACAGCAGAAACCTGCTGACTTAAAGTTGAAAACCACAAATCTTGTTCGAGTTAATATACAAAAGGATCAGGTTAGTTGTCACGGTGGTTTTGTTTTGTTATGGCTTCTTCGATTTATGATGTTTTAATGACTGTGTAGACCCTTAATATATGTTTACAGCATCCAAAGTGACTAAAATGATGTGTACTGTCCATCCTGTTCCATTTGTTTTGGTATGGGGTCTGTTAATTTGTTTTTTTGTTGAGACGTCTCTTTGATTTGTCATGTGTTTTATTGCTTTCATGTATATGTGGTGGTGATTTTTCTATTAATTCTCTTCGTAATAACTACCTACTCGGTCCTTGTCAACCAGCTCAGGGGTGTCCTTGATGCACTCATTCTGCCTACTCAAATTGCGTTTATTCCAGGTCGTCAGTTGTTAGACAGAGTGGTTATGGCATCGGAGATTGTGTCAGATTAGAAGAGGATGGCAATAACCGATTTTCTTTGGAAGGTTGGTTTTCCAAAGGCATACGATTGCTTGAACTTGAGGTTCATCTGGGCATCTTTTGTCCAAAGGGGTTTCCGGACGTCTGGATTGATTAGATGAAGAGATGCATTATTACTTTTTCATGTTTAGTGCTGGTTAATGGAAAGCATGATGGAGGCTTTTTTCTGCTACAAAGAGGTGTGAAGAAAGGGTGTCCCTTGTCTCCCTATTGTTTGTTCTAGCCGCATAAACAGTGGCAGTAAGTATGGGGCTCGTAGAGGTTGGATGATTTTATAGAGGCTACTCTAGGGAGGACTTCTCGATCCCATTATTGCAATATGTGGATGATACCATGTTTTCATTGAGGGGGTGCATGGTGGTGTTGGATATTTTTGGGGAGTTGTTGGGGTTGAAGGTTAATGGGGCAAAGTCGGCCCTTGTCTCCTTTAACCTATCTTCAAATGTTACATCAACCTGTGAGGAGATTCTGGGAACCCCACAAAAAAAACATTCATATCAACTAACTTCCTACCATTGCTATGTGGGAATCTTAGGCATGGCAGGTTGGAAAGCATCGTATCTATCAAGGGGATGGTGGTTGGTTCTGGTGAAGGTTGTTCCTTAGCAATTCATGTCTTTTTCCTTCTTACGAAAGCATTACTGATGAACATTTGTAAACAATTGGAGATATTGATGCATCGTTTTTTCTGGTCGTCATCCCCTGTGGTAAGGGAATTGCACTGGTTGATTAAGCACCGGTGACAATGCCAATCGAGGAGGGAGGTTAGGGAGTATTGCATATTGGTGATATGAACGAATGCATTGATCGCGAAATGAGTGATGAGGATCTGGAGAGATGGAAATTACTTGTCCCAGTTGGTGAGGTATGTTTATGCAGTGTCACCTAGTTCGTGCGCTCGTATTAACGTTGTGGCTTCGCCGACCACTTTTTGGAGAGGTGTTTGCTCGGTCGTACTAGATTTCACGGCCTCATCACGGTCGATATTTGGGGATGGTAGAGGATTCTGATTCTGAAAGAACGATTGGTCCGAAAAAGGATCCCTTTGCAATATGTTTCCTAAACTTTTTGCTCTGGCATTGGACATGGAGGCAAGTGTGACGCCCCCTACTCTAAGGATCCTATACTCGGCAATAACCACATTTGTACGTCATGATTTCATTTGAAATGTAAAGCATGAGAGGAATAATTGAAATAAATTGCTCCAACAACACATTTATATTCATGGTTCCCAACGATTTATACATAAACAATTATAAACATAGTCTTCAACTTAATAATATTCACATGACTGAATTTAGAAATGCGGAAGCTATACAAAAGTAACCTACAAGTACAACACCATACATCTCTACCGATAAGCACATACTTTGAACAATGCAACAACCATAAGGCCAAGTCTAGTCCCAAAGCTGCTCCCTAACGCGGCAGTACCAACAACACCTGTCGGATCCACGTAAATAGGTACGTTATAAGCACAGTTGCCCAACATAGTAATAAACAACTAAACCGAGTAAGGTAATGACTATAAAGTGTGCCAATAAGTGACAAGACAAGCTTCTCATGATAGTTAAACGCTCTCACAATGTGCAACCCAACTCACACCAAAACACAACCATCACTAACAGAAACCCAGTATGTGATCCCGAGTGTACGAGAGGTACTCCCAAAACAAACACAAGCTTGGCAACCATTGGTAAGAGTTCCCAACGTTACAAGATCCTAAAAAGATCTGGCTATCGACTCTTTCCACACTCGTCAAACATTGAGTCAAATTCAATGAAGAACAAGAGAATTGCTTGCACTCATTTATTCTCCTTCTAATACGATATTGCTTACCAGTACCTCCTCCTTTAATTAAATTCACTAGAGCCATTCGTTTACGAGGATTCATAGTTTAATGTTCTATAACACTTTCCACTTGTATTATCCAAGTATTTCCCTTATAATTGATTACATCATTAGCTCCTTCCCTTTATAATTATCTGAGTACTAGAAGAACATTATTATTATACATGTATATATACGTAAGAGTACTATACAAACAACAACCATTCAGAATATCCGAGTTTCAGTCCATATACACGACCTCCACAGCCACATACCATGAAATGGAGAAACCAACTAAAGCAAATAAGAGTTCAACGCCTCAAATCATTTACCTCAGCTTACCTGCCACAAGGAGAATACCCTAGAACAAGTATACCGAGGCCAAATGGGATCACATCGGATACACCCTTATGACGAAGTACAAGTCTTCGACGAGTGTCGTACTAGGGACACATATTCACCGACATTACCCGTAGCACTGCACTCAACTGACAGAGTCGCAGGACACATCGACAGACCCTCAGACTAGAACTAACACTCCATCTAGGATTCACCGGATAAGCATAACACATGCAAACAACATATATATTGTCATATATTTGTTATTCTCATCTCATCGGGATAACATCGACATGTGGCACAGTTCTATAATCTTTCATTGTCTCCAATATACACATCCTCTCACCTGTCTAAGTTCGACAGGTGAGGCAAGCAACCACTCACATGAACACCGTCACCGAATCATTCAAAACTACTACCCATCAATGAAGGTCCATGGTGACGTAAGGCATGAGCCAAGGCATATGATCTTACATACCGATCATTTCAATATCAATCGAAAGTAGTAGAGGGAACATACAATTTCCTCTATTTCCTCCGGATATTGGAAATCAATATCAAATCCCATAATCATTCCAGTCAACCTCATATTACTATACATCTCTCATTATATCACAATGTACATAGAAAATTGCAGTTTGAGTAGCCATATGGTCCAACTTACCCTTTTAAGTCAACTCTCCCTTTATCAGGGTACTGTACAACCCGGTCAATTGGTCCTCTAGGATGCAGGCACTTGACCTCTCATAGTGTATCCATTTAGTTATTGAACTTTAGCAACATGGATAGCTTGCGATCTTGACCCATGTTGGGTCTCACGCTATGACTCCAAGGTACTAGGTACCTTAGGGTTTGGATGCCTTCATAGGCATGTGTTGAGGGACGCGCATCCTAACTAAGTTCCAAAAGCTCCATGTGTTTCATTGGTCCATTTTACTATTGTGGTAATTCTGTGGTCTTGGCCCATGTCGAGTCTCATGCTATGACTCTAAACTATTTAGTACTTTAGGGTTGGGGTGCCTCCGTAGGCATGCACGTGAAGCACTCACATCCTAGCTAAGTTCCCAATGCTCCCATAATCTTTACATATATATTTATTTATAATTTTCTTAGGCATGTACTTCTAGGCTCCTCCAGCCTTTAGTGGGCTTACTTAAATTTTCACTCAGTGTCCCCTATTCTGCATTTAAGTATATCCCCTCTTTGGGAACCCAATGCCCGTGCATCATATAAATCATCTATCTTTATGCACCCACTAATATGGTTAAGCCCTTCACCATAAACTGTTGGAGTATAAGTTGTATGCATCATATATGAGGGAGATTGGTAAATTGATCCCTCCAAGATCCATTTACCCCATCATAGTGTTTAGTCCCACATCTACCAGTGGTGGGACTTGGAGGCTCTGAGGAAGCTATATAAGGAGCCCCAGACCTCCTGTATCCATTGAGAAAAAGCAATGAAGCATATGCCCCTTTGAGGGCTTCTCCCGTGGTTTCATCCCGCTCCTTAGGGATTAGGGTTCCACGTAAAAATCTATGTGTTCCATGTTTCTATATTTATGTTCTTACGCTCTGTTTATCATTCCGTTTCCCCTTCCTATTTTCTAACATGGTATCAGAGCGGGTCGATTCTCAAGGATTTTTATATTCATTATTTTATTCGAGATTCGATACTAAGTTCATGATCAGAGTAGTTGCGTTCGATTTCGAGGTTGTATTTTATGATTATTGTTCATCATCATTCAAGATCTTCTGTTGATGGTTCGATTCTACGAGGATGAGGGCTCCCAGAATGGAACCCTAAACCTCCAGGCCTCCAGCGATCCAGTATCCCTAGCCTCCCATCTCCAGGCAGTGCGCATTGCGCAGCGCAACTCCGTACGCATGATCCGATGAAGGTGATTCTCCTGCTCCTGGCGGAGCCTCCTCCAGTGTTGCTTGCCCCTTTTCTCCAGCAAGGTCGAGCGTCGGCCACCGCTTCCAACCGTTGCTGCAGTGCAGGCTTCCCTTTGCTCCAATCGATTCTGCTTCGAGATGGTCGGAGGTGGCATCACATGCGGCAGCAGATCTTCTCGGCGAGCACTGCCAGGGTGAACCCTCCCCCCCCCCCCACATGGCGATTTCGAGCCCTGCAACTCCCGGCGGAAGGCGATTTCCATCCTGATTCACGCGCATCCAAGCGGAAGGTGATTTCCGATTCAGGCGAAGCCTCTTCTCCACGCTTTCTCATGCTAGCGGTGGTGGCGACATCTCTCCCATGCGGTGCCTCCCCCCGCACGCGCGAACTTTATCTCCCAGCGGCGAGCCCCACTACCACAGCCCCCAGGCATGCACACCATAGCGCACGAACTCGTGTCTCTCCATCAGCGCGCAACCGCATCTCCACGCACAGCCGCACCTTTGGTGCTTCCCTCCATTCTCACCACTCCAGATTTGGCAGGCATTATCCAGGGCAGAAACCCCATCGAGGGGCAGCAGCTTCGAAGAGATGGGGTTCCTTCATGGGAACCCTAAGGGCTGAAGGCCCATGTTTAAAAAAATTGGTGAAGCCCAAAAAGGGTTGCTCTTATGAGGCCTAAGTGGGCTTAAAATAAAAAAAAGAGTGAGAAAGAGAAGGGAGAGTATATATGTGGGCCCTTTGGGTCGTGAGTTGTAAAAAAATATAGGATGTGAAAAAAAAGGCGCGTACATTTGAAAAGTCGTACGCATAGTGATTTTTTTGTTTTGAAAGAGGCGCGTACAAAATAAAGCCGTACGCAATTTCAAAAAAATAGTTGCAAAAGCTGTAAAAAATTTGTTGTTGAAACGGCTTAAAACATTTTTTAAAAAAATGGATGGCTTATTAAAAAAATGAAAAATGATGAAGAAAAGACGCAAATTTTTTTTGAGAATGTTCATGTTTTCCCCCAATATCTTGTCTTCTCCCAACTTTGTCGATACCATTTTCCGACAAGTATGGGAGAAAGGGGGAGTATTATGTAGAGTCACATGCCAGTTTGTCAGATTTTCCAGATTCTCCAGACTCCAGATTGCAGGCCATTCAGATTCAGACTCTACAGTTGTTCAGACTCGACGTCAGATGTTTCCAAGTCTCCAGTTTCAAACACACACGAGTATGCGGTCTTCTCTTCAGATGCACATGTTTGCCATCTTTTGTCGTGGTCCCCATCATTCTTCTTGTTTTGTCGGCCATAGTTTTCATGTGAGCCATAGGGACTCCAGAGTAGAGGACCATTCCCTATGCCACGTTGGCAAGGGTTTTCATGTGGTATCATAGGTACTCCAGAGTAGTGTATCATTCTCTGTGCCAGATGGGAGAGACCCAGTTCTCCGACGAGGAGACTTCTTTCAGACTCCATTCTCCAGCGACCGTGGACTCCGACAAGGATTGCACTTCTACGACCTTTTTCAGTTTGGCCTTTTTCAGAGATGGAGCGGTTGTCCACATTATTGTGGCGGGCCAGAGTACTCCGACGAGGAGACTCAATTTTAGTTGCAGTGACTCTGACAGGTACAGTTCAGAGCACATGCTCTCCGATGAGGAGATTCAGTTGACTCACACTCCAGCCCGTTCGTCGTCCTCACCTGCACGACATGAGAAGCAACGTCCTCGACAACAGCCGACAGTTGTGCACGTTGAGTTGATATTGTATGTATTGTCATGTACTGTGAGTTGAGTTTCTTTCCGTTTGTCCAAGCTGAGCATTGCATGCTCCAGCTTGAGGGGGAGTGTTGGAGTATAAGTTGTATGTGCCATATATAAGGGAGATGGGTAAATGGATCCCTCCAGGATCCATTAACCCCATCACAGTGTTTAGTCCCACAGCTACCAGCGGTGGGACTTGTAGGCTCTGAGGAGGCTATATATGGAGCCCCAGACCTCTTGTATCCATTGAGAAAAAGAAATGAAGCATATGTCCCTTTAAGAGCTTCTCCCGTGGTTTCATCCCGCTCCTTAGGGAGTAGGCTTCCACGTAAAAATCTCGATGTTCCATGTTTCTATATTTATGTTCTTATGCTATGTTTATCATTCCGCTTCCACTTCCTATTTTCTAACATAAACCTCGATAAATCGGCTAACTCATATAGGAATCATAACATGTCCATTACATGATTACATCATGATACACACATCTGCATTTAAGTATATCCCCTCTTTGGGAACCCAATACCCGTACATCATATAAATCTATGCACCCACTAATACGGTTAAGCCCTTCACCATAAACCATGATAAATAGGCTAACTCACAGAGGAATCATAACACGTCCATTACATGATTACATTATAATACTCACATGCCGGTTAAGAATAATCACCATAGCATGGAAAGAAGGGATGTAATGGAAAAGTCATCCATAGCCCATAAAATTGCATTTCAGATATGGAATCTCCCATAATCGTTCGAATGATGCTCAGGATGCTCTCACTCACCAAGGCTCACCGCATCGATTTCGTTTCTATATAGGTTACATTGGACCTATCTCAGTCATTTATCAACCTATTATAATTAATCCGGACATTTATCATATATCATAATGCCCTATATTGGTCTCTGTCTTTTTAGAGTCAAAATCCATCATTTTAAGGTTCAAATGTGTCCATAGACCCAGAATGATTGATAATAAAGGGAGACATGCTCGATCATTTTGGGCTAGAATAATCAGTCATCACATTTGCATGATCGATCATTTAGACAAAAATGATTGATCATCTAATTTGCATGATCGATCATTTTGGACCAAAATGATCGATCATCAAATTTGTGTGATCGATCATAACTGGGACATAACCCTTTGGGGACATCCCATAAAATTGTTCTGATCATAAAACTAACCGTACCTCCATGTTCCTGCACATCATGAATATACAATTTCATTCGTATGCACCAAGCATATCAACAAGAAAATCCGAAAATGCGATGCAATATGAGAGATATCAGCGCAAAACTCGTCAAAACTCGAAACCAACACCTCCATGTTACTGGGACATTATTCTGTGAGCTTCCTTCGTCCAGAGCGAGAGTTCTGTGGTGTTTTGTGGGACACGTATGTGTCTATGACGATCCTCACATCGAGCTCTTCGAAATGGCTTATTCGGGCCTTCAATTGGTGATCGGAAAATCGTTCTGGCGAGGGGAGGAGCTTCGGGATGGCTTGTGTTCATCTGACTAACCAAGTCAAGTGGCTCCCTATTATATATGCTCAACCCAAATTCGGATTCAGATCTAGATCCAGATCCATATCTATATCCAATAGCCGCATCTCGTTCGTATTTTATACATAGCTTTCATACGATCTTCGATTTTGATGGTCTTGGACTCATTGGAAAGGTCTTGACGAGTACTATAAGATAGAAAGCTTATTTGCCTTATTTGGATACTGAATTAGGTCAAGAATTGAGTTTAAGTGAATCTGATGCTTGAAGACTCTTATAGCAAGTGTTGCTGATGTGTGGTCTAGAGGTCCTTGGATGCCCACTATCATGGTTGAGTAGTCAGACCAGAAGGTTGAAGAGTTTCTAATCTTTTAAGTAGGTTGACAAGTCTAAAGGAGCCGTCCAAAGGTAGAGATTCATTGTGCTAAAGAGATGGGGTGTCCACAATCAAAAAACATACAAAATGGAAAGTCCTTACAAAGCCACGGGTTTTCATGTGGTTGCTAAGAAGAGAGCGAGTTATGGCAAGAGATAAGCAGGCTACGATTTTTCCTAAGAATGATGAGGCATGCAGAAGATGTGGTGAAGCAGTGGAAGATATGTGTCTTCATTGCTTTGGTTCAATCAAGTCATGGAAAATTGCCGACCTTCCTGGCATCTAATGGGGGATATGGATTCTTTTTGTAATTCGATTTGCAGAGATTGGATATGATATGTTGAAGGAAGAGTGAAGGTTTGTGCACACATTTGGGTCATTTGGCTAGTTGGCGACCACTTATCTGTTACAGGACACGGGGGTGCTTTTGACGCCGTCCATGTGTCTTCAGAATGTTTATATGCTCCTGACTTTCAGATGAATTCCCTTTCTATTAGTCAAATTACCAAGGATCTGCATTGTCGTGCCATTTTTGACCCTTCATCTCTTGTACTTCAGGACATACTCACAGGCAGGGTGATTGGATGTGGCCCTGAGCAGCGGGGGCTTTACAAACTGGTCCAACCTCCTCGTACTGGCATTTCTACTATACCTATTGGACCAATCTCATCATATATGTTGCACCTTCGTTTTGGCTATCTTCCTCTACAGAAGATGTCATGTTCTCCCTCAGATCTCTACGAGATCCTCTTTCTAGTGTGAGGAATGCCAGCTTGGGAAGCATCACCATTCCTCCTTTCCATCCTGTCAGAGCCGGAGCAGTTCTCAGTTATTTGAGCTCCTACATTTAGACATCTGATGTCTGAGTCGTGTTCCTGATCACCTGGGACACCGTTTTTATCTGGTTGCTGTCGATTATTTTTCTAGACTTTCTTGGGTCTTTTATTGAAGAATAAGTCTAAGGCTGGATCTTTGATCAAATATTTTATTAATGAGATAAAGAATATTTTTTCTGCAAAAGTCAAATATCTTCGTTTTAATAATGCTTTAGAGTCCTGCATTTTATAGCTTCCTAAGTTCCTTAGATCTCTGGGCATTGTTCATCAAACCTCATATTCTTATACTTCCCAGTTGAACGGTGTTGTCGAGCATAAACACCGTCACTTAATGTTATCAGAACCTTGCTGATACAGAGTTGTGCTCCTCACGCTTACTGGGGAGATGTTGTCCTCACTGCATGCTGTCTGGTGAACTGCATGCCCCCGTCTGTGTTGGGTGAGAAAGAATCTCGATTAGGTTTCTTGAGAAGGATCCTTTCTCCCTTACACCTCGTGTGTTTGGTTCTATTGTATTTGTTCATAATGCCTCTCCTGGTCATGACAAGCTCTCTCCCAGAGCTGTCAATTGCATTTTTGTTGGCTACTTTCATACCTAGAAGGGGTAGCGTTGCTTTGATCCGCTCAGGTGGAAGTACTTTGTCAGTGCTGACATCACTTTCTTTGAATCTGTCATGTATTTTTCTCCTACAGGTGACAGACTTGCTTCATCTAACTCTGATGCTGAGATCTACATCTCCTACTATCATACCGCCACCACCACCTACACCTGCTCCTGTGGCTCTACCTTCTACTCTGACTCAGTTTTTGCCACGTGTTTTTACTCGCAGGTCTCGCTCGGTTCGCAGGTCTTTCCCATCATCCAACACGCCTTAGGTATGTAATGAGCACATTGTTTCTACTGATGGCACTGCTGAGTTGTCTATGCAGCAGGATTCCTTACAGGATGAGCAGGTTTCCTCTCAAGAGGGGAACTCACAAGTTGCAGATTTGGCAGATGATCTTGATGTGTCGATTGCTCTGCATAAGATGAAACGTAAGTGTGCTACTTATCCTCTTGCAGTACAGGTTTCGTTGAGCAGGTTGTCAGAGGATTTCAGGAGATTTACCTTGGCACTATCAGCCGTGAAGATACCACATACATACAGGAGGCTCTTCAGGACAGTCAGTGGAGGTTAGCCATGGAAGAGGAGATGGCCGCGCTACAGTCACACTATACGTGGAGTCTTGTTTCTGCTCCAATTGGTCCATCGTTGTGGGATGGAAATGGGTGTTCACTGTAAAACACCATGCATATGGCAGTGTAGATTGCTATAAGGCGAGACTTGTGGTACGTAGGTTCACTCAGACATATGGGGTAGACTATCAGGATACTTTCTCTCTAGTTGCCAGACATTCTACTATGTGTATTCTACTTTCTGTTAATGTGACACAAGACTGGCCCCTTTACCATTTTGATATGAAGAATGTCTTCCTCTATGGTGATCTACATGAGGAGGTCTACATGCAGTAGCCACCTGGGTTTGCTGTTGAGGGGGAGTGTCAAAAGGTTTGCAGGCTAGACAAGGCTATCTACGGCCTTAAGCAGAGTCCAAGAGCATGGTTCCATAAGCTCTCAGACTTGATAGAGCAGCAGAGGTTTGTGCAATCGACTGCCGATTACTCCTTGTTTGTGCAGAGGACCAAGAGATGTTCAATTGTCATTCTTCTTTACAATGACATTATTGTTACAGGGGATGACGAGCAGGGTATTCAGGTGCCAAGGACTTCCTAGGTCAACAGTTTATTACCAAGGACCTTGGACATTTACGTTACTTCCTTGTACTGGAGTTTGCCAGGAACCAGTGAGGTCTTGTGATGACCTAGAGGAAGTACGTTACAGATCTTCTTTCAGAGACATGCATGCCAGATTGCAAACCTGCCACTACTCCTATTGACCTGAGCATGAAGCTCTATGATGATGACATTGAGGAGGTTGAAAAGAGAAGGTACATGGAGCTTCTTGGCAAACTACTATATGTGACTATTACCGGGCCCGACATATCCTTTGTCGTGAGCAAAGTGAGTCAGTTTAAGGAGCAGCCCAGGCGTGCACATATGGATGCAGTCCTTATGATTCTGAGATATCAGACGTTTTCATCTGGTACATGACTTCTTTTCAGCGGAAGCACATCTCTTTCAGTTACAACATGTGTAGATGTTGATTATACTAGGTGTCCAAAGGATAGAAAGTCTACATCAGGCTTTGCTGTATTTTTAGGGAATTCCTTGGTTTCATGTAAGAGAAAGAAGCATACTGTGGTTGCCAGATCGAGTGTTGTGTCAGAATACAGGGTCATGGTGCAGGCTAGCATAGAGATGATGTGGGTCAGATTTGTTCTTACTGACCTGACTATTGAGGTGCCTCTTCCCATGCACCTCCAATGTGACAATAAGGCTGCTCTTTTTATTGCCAACAACCCTGCCTTTTATGAGAGGGCAAAGCACATAGAGGTGGACTGTCACTACACTCGTGACATGATACAGAAGGGTCTTATCGCCACTACGCATATCAGTTCTGGAGACCAGACAACAGATGTTCTTACTAAGGCCCTAGCCAGAGGGCCTTATCAGAGATGTTGTTCCAAGCTTGAGTATGATCGATATCTTCGCTCCATCTTGAGGGAGAATGTTGAGATATTTGTTATCTTTATTATTGTTTTCGTATTTCTATTTCTTTTGTCTTCTTTTTGTAATTTGCCCAATATGTTCCTCTCCTATATAAGAGAACCCTCAAGCCTCTCATTAATCAATTCATTCTTTTCCCTCTACAGTTAATTTTGTATCCGCGTAGAGTTATAATTAGTACCTTACACATAAAACTCTAAACATTTGAAAATGTGGGGATATACAATAATGTAAAGGAAAATGTAAAGAAAGGATGGAAATTCAGGGTAATTTACAATATACATAATCTTATGAGAGGTGTATTTATTTAAAAATTATCACAAAAAAATTAAATGGATAAAAGTGATATATTGCATATCTAATGGTATTTGAATTAACATGGATATTGTCAAGTTAAGTGAATTCATTAAAACAAAATTGACCTAAACAACAAATAATTTGACTATTCGTTTTCATATCTTCCGATGTTAAATATATACCAACGAGTATTATTCGTTATCAAATTAACTTTTATTTTTGAAATTAGCAATGAATGTCGTATTCATTGCTAAAGGTACATATAACAACGATTTCTTTGTTAACTTATTCGTTAAAATTCTTATTAGTCATTGTTAAATTTGACAATGATTAGAAGAAAAAGTCAACGCATAAATATTGTTATATGATTCGTTGTTCGGAATATAGCAACAAATGGGATATATGTAGCAAATTTAAAGAATGAATTAATGAATGATATTTGTTATTATATATTTAACTACATGATATAACAAATAACAATTATTGGTTGGATTAAGTCAAATTTATTGTAGTTATTTTATTTTAAAATTATCACAAAAAATGAATGGATAAAAGTGATATTTTACATAAACAACTATTAGTTTTCGAATTAATATGGGTATTGTCAAGAATATAAAAACTGCTTCTCGCATAAAAATAATATGGATATGCTAATGGATATAGATGGACATCCTATCATATGCATATAATCAAAGAAATATTTTGTAGAAAATTTAAGCAAATATTTATTGAATAGTTTAGAAATAAAACCAATACATAATACTATTTTCGGCTTTTTAGTTTCCGTGACATCGAGAAATGCATCGACATGAAGAAATGATTCTTCTCTCCTGTTTACATTGCAGCGAGAAAATGAATCCGTCAACATGCTCCCTTTTCGTTTACAGAAGTTTTTTTTACTGGCCCCTCCTACAACAATTTTTTGGCCCTGCCCCTACTTACATCTTACCTCACATGCACTCCAACAGCTCACCTACTATGTGAACACACACCTCTCTCGACACGTACACCTCATAATTTTATCTTTACTTGCACTAGGATGTAACCCGCGCTACGCGGCGGAACAAAATTGAGCCGGTATTATTTAAAAAAGCACCAAGTTTTATTATATCCTTTTAAACATTGAAAAATGGTAAAAAAAATTACATGATGTTAGTTTATTTTTTTGTGGAAAAAATGCTATGTATTTATGGTATAAATGGAATAAGTTCATAAAAGACAATTGCATATAACAACCGCCATGAAGTACAAAGCAATACTGAATTACTACAATTATACTACAAGAAAATCTTATTAAACTAACATAATTATACAATTGCATGGAGTCAGTTTAATATTGACTTGAATTATAAATGATTTTTCCTATAAGTTATGAATAAGTTAATAAGAAATCATAAGTTAAATAATAGAAGTAAAAAGAATTGTCTATAGAAATTATTTTTATTTTTTCCTTCATAATTGATGTATACCAAAATTTACTGATTTAATCAGAAGAAAATGTTAAACATCATAAATAAAAAAGACAGAAAAAGATTTTTTCATTGTATCCTTGTTGACCGCATTATTTGAGGCTCAGACTCACCTTTTACTACATAACCATTAACTTAATATATAAAAAGTATGGTGTAATCATCATTACCTAACGTAATATATAGTAAATTAAAGGATATGCCACACATAATAATAGGTTAACATTATATGTATGAGCTGTTACATATTTAAATTCTATAGGAGAACTGCCTCATTGGGTTTACTATGTCATGTACTCTCATTAAAACAGTTGCAACATGTAATACTAAATTTATTCTTGTACAACTTCAACGTGAATAATGTGCAGCGTTAATTTGGAAAATTAATAGTAGAAGAAAAAATCCCGAAGTTCTACTTGACATAATCTTGTTAACTATGTTGACACAATGACATCTATTATTTCTAAAGACATGTCATCATTGCAGATAAATTTTCCTCAACTAATATGTCATGTTTCGTGTTTGTATCTTGATTGTTTTGCACTATTTCCTTACGGTGAAATCAACTATATCTATAAACATCTATCCGATAGATTTGATAAATATTGGCATTTGTTGTTTACCAATAAAAAGAAAAAACTATTGATACTTCTATGAAATAAGTGAAGGTAGAAAATATTTGAAAATGCGAGGGGTTATCGTGCAAAAATTTAGAGGGTACAAAATCCATTGTTGGAATGGACTTTGGGTGAAAAATCTATAGAAGTCATATAAGAAATGTATTGAACAAATTCACAGTCGAACCTTCCTAAGATGATTTGAGAAATTTTTACATCTTGAAAAAGCAAAATTTACATGATGTACTTAGAGTCTATTAGTATATACTCGAGTAGGGATCTGAATTCAAAATGGTACATGTTATTATCATCATGCTTAGTATGTAAAGCATTTACCTAAATATATATCAACTTATTCAGATTTAAAGTTTTAGATTGCCTATTATTGTGCATGTATGAAAGTTTACATATCAGTTGATCAATGTTTAAAATTTTAGATAAAATTTAGATATTATTATTACGCTTGTATAATGAACAAATAATTGTTCTATACTCAAAAGATAGAAACCAAATCCCAAGTAATATCAATATGTGTTCACTATGTCAGTTTCAATTGTGGTTTGTGTCAAGTACCATTGATATTATAATGAGTCAATGCCAGATGTAAAGTATTGTTTGAACTTATCGAGTATTCTTTACGTTCTGAGATGATATAAAACATGTATCCTGTAAGCCTAAATTGGGCGAAGTTAATTCTGGTTTAAGCTCAATGCTACTGATTTATATCCATATGAAAATCTTTAAGTTTGGAAAAACCTTATCCATGTTGAACAGATGTGTGATATATTCTTCTATAAACCGTGAGCTCAATCTATAAGCATGGTTATTTAAACAACATGAGTTTATTTCGTCTCTCTTTGCCCAGTGGTAAATATATAGCTTACAACATGCATGTATTGAATCATGACATGATTACATTAAAGTCAAGTTTATTAGAGCCAAACCAGGAACCATACTTCTGTATTATATATTCTCTGGTTAGAATAATATTAGCAACAAAAGAAAGTACACACGAAGTTAGTATAAATCAACCTTCCCGTCTGATTCACCGGGAGGAGGAGGAGGAGAAGCATGCATTTCTGAATCATCAAGGGGTGGTCGTGGGGGGTACTTCTGCAAATCGACACATCCACCTTGGGGCTCATGACCTTCCAGAGCATGATGAGTGAAACATGTGATGTATCTACCCCACGTCGTTCTTGCTGGAGAGTTGCATTGCACTCATCAGTTGCTCCCTCACCATCAGCGAGTTTTCGACCACAGCTATGGGAAAAAGCTATGATGCCCAGGTCTGGCACCACCTCCACCATCTCTAGTTCCTAGGGAGTCCACATACGACTGCGAGAGAGTTCCATGGGATAATTGCGTAGGTCACGTCGAAAAGCTCCAGGTGCTAATCATAAAATGGGAGTTGTTTTAGCATAGGCCTTCGCATTGCCACCATGGGACCTCTCTTCGAAGAGCATAAGATTAGCACAAAGCTTTAGATTAGCATGATGGGTTCTTTGTTCCGTACGATCTCTTCGTCGTCAGGGACAAAGGTGGGGATACAAAGGCCGCAACGATGGCTGACTGTGGTGGTGCAGTGCATCTCATGGGTCTGGACAGATGTTTAGGAGGCAGAGGAGCTACAGAGTGACACCCATCACAGTCTCTAAGATGCGCTTCTCTCGACGGCGACGTTGCTATGATGTCGATACCATCAAACACAACCTCGTGGAGGCACCACTAATAGGATTGTCATGGTTACGATGGTTTTCGGGACTCGGGAGTGGTGGGATGATGAAACTTGATGGAGGGAAAGAGGGAAGCGTTCAGAGCGAGGCGGCTGCGATGCGCCCCCTGCGTCATCCTAGAGGTCAAGGAGGGAGTTGACAGTGGAGCCAGTAGAGTTGGAGGAGAGGCATTGTGGTAAGTTGTCATCGTTTCTGTTGACGGCGATGTCGTTGAGGGCATACATGAACCACATCTAGGATTTGGAGTTGTAGAGGATGGAGTTGATGGAGGAGGAGGTGGAGTGGGCTTGATCGAGAAAAGGAAGAGGCGGAGGAGGAAAGAGAAGGGGGTGCGAGAAAGGGAGTGCGAGGAAACATGGAAAGAGAGGCAGGATGGAAGGGTATCAAGATGCCACGTATCGGAAGAAGAATAAGGGCTGGGAGCTTGGGAGGTTGTCGAGCTTCCGAAGGCGGAACCGAGAAAACGAATGGAGGAAGCTCAAGAAACGACGTGTCATGTTGTAGGAGAAGCTGGGTCAAAACCCAACTTATCTGCAACCATTACCAAGCGGGGAGACGGTCCACGTGCCAACAGCTGGGTGAAAAACCCAGCTTTATATAAGGTATATAGATTCTCACATATATTCACCTCTCCCACAATTATAGCTCTTTCCACACATATGACTACTGCAGTGGTCGAGGTCGGTAGATTTGTCGCAATTGATTTCACCGACTTAAGGTGAGATATCTTAACAGAAGGGTATTGGCCTTTGTGAATTTTCTATAGAAGTCTAGACCGTTTAAAGTTGGTAAAAACAATTGCACTGACCTTTTTTTTACCTTTCACTTGTAGTTATTGGCACTGACTGTTTTAATATTAGTGCTGCTACATTTATGCCAGTGATCCATATTTTATTCAGAATATTCTTTTGTATCATGGATCTCCTTTCAGACTACATGGTTACGGTTTCAAATCTTAATGCTCCGTTCTAGTTGTGCAGGTTAAGGCGTGCTATCTGCCCCTTCTTCCTCGTCGCAGGGAATTGATGGCTGAACTTGGTCCAATCCATGCTAAACTTTCAAGAGAGAGGTCCATTGCTAAACGGCATCCAGTTTATAGATGTAGTGAGGCTCAGGTATTCCATTCCTTTTAATTTCGTTGTTTGATCTTCTCCATTTCCATTTAAGCAAATAATGTATTGAGTTTTTAGTATCAGGGTTTTAAGGTTTCTGGAGGTCAATTAAAATCCATGAAGTTGCATAAATTATTTTTGTTGCATAAATTTAGAGTTTATTCACGCCAAGCAAGGCCTCAAATATCAGATTTCGGTTTTGTTTCGTTAAGCCCGAAAAGAGAATTTCGGTGAAATGCCCAAAAATTTGTGGAAATGACTTGAAAACTCTTTCTTTTATAAAATTAAGATTTCTAATGTTGTTTCATCAATAAACAAGATGGAAATAAAAGTCTTTATTCTAATAATAAGATGTTATCATCAAGGCCTTAAATATCGATTTTGGTCATCATATCGGTGCATGATATTAACTTTTGCAATTCGAATTTTCCTTCAAGTCCAAAAAGAACAATAGTAGTTTTATATGCATAGATAACTTTAAAATTGAAATAACAAATATCATAGATTCATAATACAATTATACAAGTCCACAAGATTAGATGACATGATACATGAAATTCCAATCACACAATGTCATGCACTTATAATCTTATACTAACTACTACCTTACTAGTAGTAGTAGTCTAATACTACATTTCTTATTTGGGAATGATAGTTATCTTGTGGCGCCTGTGGATCCAGGTTACCTGTTTATGCAGCATTCATGCTATTATATTTGCTACCAATCACATTAGATACCTGAAAGTGAGGGAAATTTTTTTTCGCGATGGAATGACATTCACAATAATTTAAACAACCACATAACTAACAACAATTGTCACCAATTCATATTGCATTAATTTCCATAAACAGTTATATATAACAAAAGAAACTGCATTATATACATGTATCTCAAAATGTAATAGAAGAGAAACAAAAGCATTTATATTATCCTTAACAGAAACAATAATGTAACCGTTAAAAGTATCTACGAAAGCTCGGGATCAACTGTCAATCTACTGTGATGCAGGCGTCTTGCCTGCCATACATGATAGGAACAAGAGAAATGTCAACAAATGTTGGTACAATCAAAATTTATTAAAAATAAAATAGATATTTCAGAGGTTTCAGAAAGAAGCAAGTAGATAGGTATTTATAGTTAAATTTAACAAGATACTTGCATAAAAGTGAGTTTTCAAGTTGTTTTCTATGTATTATCCGTGTTTACCCATCACCCCATAACTTTTCATATATATTGTTGGAGTATTTGGTTGTGCACCACTTATATTGTAGATGGGTAAATGAATCACTATAGGATCCATTTACTTCATCCAGTTATTTAGTCCCACATCTACCGTCTGTGGGATGTGGAGACTCAGTGGGGGTTGTATATAGACCCCACACCCATTGTATCCAGTGAGAAAATCAATAGACACATATGTCCCTTTGAGGCCTTCTCCCGTGGTTTCATCCTGCTCCTTAGGGAGAGGGTTCCACGTAAAATCTGTGTCAAGTTTATCTTTCTGTTCTTTATGCTCTGTTTATCATTTTCGCTTCCGGATTCCTATTTTCCAACATGGTATCAGAGCGGGTTGATTCTCGAGGATTTTATGTTGATTATTTATTCGAGATTCGATTTTTTAGTGCGTTGTTCTTGTAAGTTATTATGGAGAGTATTATTCTGTTATGGGATTTTGTCATGATCTAAAGATCCGAAGATCACGATCGTCGATGAAATTCCAAGCATCTAGTGTTTCCCGGTTTCCTGGAACCCTAATTCTATAATTAGAAGATTCTCCAGGTCTCCACATCCCACAACTGGTCGCACGACCCATGCGCGCGTGGCTGCTCCAGATCATGTTCCGAGTCCTGCCGCTCCAGGGCAAGCTTCATAGCCGGCTGCAACAGTTGTATGCTCCAGCATGATGCGCAGGCGGCGCGCATCGAGACCGCGCAGCTCCTCTTCCGCGGTTGCCCCAGGTGGAACCACTCCTCTCGTCCGATCACCTCCTAGGCGTTATACTTCATTCAGATAGCAAGGGCGGCGGGCGGCGCTCCTCATCCATGCAACTCTTCCCAAGAGGCGCGGGAGCGAAGGTTTCCCAGTCGGGGAACCCTGAAATAGGGTTAGCCCCAAAAAAGGGGCTGAAAAATAAAAAAAATTGGGGGCTCCTGCGCATGGGCCCCTTTTGGCCGTGTTTGAGGAAAAAAAGAGAAGGCCCATTTTGAAGCCCATTTGGGTTGTTTGAGAAAAAAATTACTTTGAAAAAAAAGGAGTTGCGTACAAAAAAAACATACGTGGAAAAAGAAAGAAAACCATAAAAAATGACAGCTATTAAAAAAAGGAATGAAATAGCCAAAAAACGATTTAAAAAAAGTTTTGAGAAAGTATGAATGTTTGAAAAACCGAAAAAAATGATGATGATTGGCTTATTGGCTTCATGTTTTTCCCATTTTATTGTCTTCTCCCAACATAGTCGATGTCATGTATTCCGACTAGTATGGGAGAAAGGGAGAGTATTGTGTAGAGTCACAGGTCGGATCCAGATTCCTTATATTTCAGGTCAGGCCATGCAGATTTCAGACTCTACCAGACTCGATGATTTATTCCGAGTCCTCAGTTTCAGACACGCACATGTGTGCGGTCTTCTTTCAGATGAGCACATGTTTGGCATCACTTTTCAGCGGTCCCTATCTTTCTTGTTTTGTCTGCCAGGGCTTTCATATGTTCATAGGGACTCTAGAGTAGAGATTTCATTCCCTATGCCATCTAGGCTAGGGTTTTCATATGGTTTCATAGGGACTTCAGAGTAGAGTACCATTCTCTGAGCCAGATGGGAGAGACCCAGTTCTCCGACGAGGAGAATTTCAGTCTCCATTCTCTAGCGATCGTGGACTCCGACGAGGATTGCACTCCACGGCTTTTCAGTTCGGCCCTTTCAGAGATGGAGCAGTTGTCCACATGTTGTGGCAGGCCAGAGTAATCCGACGAGGAGACTCATTTCAGTTGCAGTGATTCTGACATGCGCAGTACAGAGCACATGCTCTCCAACGAGGAGATTCAACTTGACTCACACTCCAGCCTGTTCGTCCTCCTCACCTGCACGGCATGGGAAGTAATGTCCTCAACAACAGTCGACAGTTGTATGCGTTGAGTTAATATTGTTTGTATTGTCTTGTATTGTGAGTTGAGATTTCTTTCTGTTTGTCCAAGATGGGCATTACATGCTCCAGCTTGAGAGGGAGTGTTGGAATATTTGTTTGTGCGCCACTTATATTGTAGATGGTTAAATGGATCACTCCAGGATCCATTTACCTTATCCGGTTGTTTAGTCTCACATCTACCGTCTGTGGGATGTGGAGACTCGGTGGGGGCTATATGTAGACCCCCACACCCATTATATCCAGTGAGAAAATCCATAGACGCATATGGCCCTTTGAGGCCTTCTCCCGTGGTTTCATCCCGCTCCTTAGGGAGTAGGGTTCCACGTAAAAATCTGTGTCAAGTTTATCTTTCTGTTCTGTATGCCATGTTTATCATTTTCGCTTCTGCATTCGTATTTTCTAACATATACATTTCATATATTAATTATATGATTTATATGTAGGTTATTATCTTTTTGTCACTTATGACTCATGTTTATGGATCTTAGGATTAGATGATGAGTCTGATCTGATCTTTGTCTATGTCAAATTCCCAAGCTTAGTGAATAGTATGTGGTCTTGGTTTGTGTGTGACCTCACACTATGACTCTAAGGCGTGAAGAATACCTTAGAGTCGAGGTGCCTCCGTAGGCATGCAGTGGAGTATAATGCATCCTAACTAAGTTCTCAAATGTCCACTAGCTTCTCCTAACATCTGTAGTAGTAATTCTAAATTCTGATCAAATGTCAAAGATTGATGATGATTGATGATTTGTCTCAATAGTAAACAACCTCAAGAGCAGTACCAACTCAATTGTAACTAAACTCAACTACCCATCAACTCCGAAGGCGCTTTAGGGAAGGCAATACAATTTAAATGGTTGAAACTGCTCTAGAAAGCACCAAAATCAGGGCGAAGTAGTACCAGCTTGGAAGGCAAAAACCAAGATGGACCAGCGTGGTTCTTGATATGGACCTGCGTGCTCGTATGATGATAATAAGGTACCAACAGAGGCCCTACGATGACGCTGGCCTCATGGGGGGCACTCGTGGCAGTGTTGTGTGCTTGTTGGGGCGGTCCCGCGTGGGCACCAGGGCCCTTGTGGTGTTTCTGTTTTACAGGCTGGTACCCCACTATGGATCCCAGCAATGCATGGGGGCACGGGTTGATGCCGCGACAGAGGTGCAAAGTTGTGGACCTAGCAAGGAAGCCGAGGTGCAGAGGAGAGAGGTCGGCGGGTAGAGGGTTTCGGGGTATCATGGTAATAGCAGGGCTTCGTTCTAGGAGCGTCGCTCTGATATCATGCAAAAAAAAGAATAACTTGTTTATTCGGTGGCCATAGAGCTCCTTTATATAGAGGAGAACCCTAGTGGATAAATAACCGATGGAAAAATTACATGAAAAGGAAATAAGTACATAAATAATATATTTGCTATAACAATTAACAGCTCTACTAGCTGACCATTGATGAAAGGGATAACGAGAATTTTGAGAAGAATTCTTGTTCCCCAATGGGCTCAAGGGAAAGCGAGGGAACTCTTACCTGCCACATCGTTCCCATTTGACGTGGATAAAGTGTGAGTACACTTGAGATATGAGGAAGCAACCTCTTTTGTGTCTCAAGGGGCTTCCTAACTTTATTTTGGTCCTGACGAGTCCTCTCCGAGTTTCCCCTCATGTGGAAAAAAAGGATGCTGCACCTTTGAGTCTTTTCATGAAATGTTGTCGGTTATTTTCTTTATGATAGAGGTGCCCTATGAACGGGGTATTGTTGGATTTGCATCAGGACTATACTTTGTCACAGCCATTTAATATTTTGTAGCATAGCGTACCTGAACATATTCCGCATGTCAGAGCTACGATACTTATCTCTTCTTTCTTGTTAATTAACGTTTTTGGAAACCTGAATTAGATATAGGGATTACACCACGAACCTTATAAACTTTGTCGATTACCTTCTCGACCTTTGAAACAACGTAACTTCCCCCTCAACTCTGTAAACTTGCTAACCCTTGCTCCATAGACCATGTGGTTAACTCCCATCCATTTAACAAAATATAACCAGAATCCTTTTAAAATAGTTGCATATTGCCCTTTTTCTTTACCAAATTTACAAATCATGCCCTCCTCCAACACCGCCCCCTCTGCGGGTTGCGTGATCTCCAATCCCCTCCCTTTGCACCGCCCGACCTCCACCCCCCTCCTCCCACACCATATGACCTCCTACCCTCCCCCTCTTTGCAGGTCCCTTCCTCTCCGTCGTCCTCTCCCTCCCCTCCCTCTGCTACATCGACCTCTACTACAATGAGTTTGAGGGACCCGTCCCTCCTTCCCTGTTCGACATGCCCCTCGACGCCATCTTCCTCAACAACATCCGCCTCTGCTCGGGACTTCTTACCAACCTCGACAACTCTCCGGCCCCCGTCCTCGTCCTCGCCAACAACCACTTCTACGGCTGCCTACCGGTGAGCATTGATAATATGGCCAACACCCTCAACAAGATCATCCTCTCGGACAACGACCTCCAGTCGTGTCTTCCCTCGGAGATTGGATGCCTCAGGGAGGTCACAGTTTTCGACGTGAGTTTCAACAATCTCCAGAGACCCATACCGAAGGTCATCTTTTGAATGGTGAGTGTAGAGCAGCTTAATGTGGCACATAATCTGCTTTCTGGTGCGATACCGGAGAGCGTGTGCAGGCTATCAAATTTGAAGAACTTCATGTATTCGTACAACTTCTCGGGGGAGCCGCCAAGTTGGCTGGAGGTGTCGATGTTCGATGACCGTTGTAACTGCTTACCGAACTTGCCATTGCAGCGGCTCCAGGGTCAGTGCAGCACCTTCTTGGCGCATCCGGTGGATTGCAGCAAGTTCGGGTGCGCACCGGTTCTCCCCAAGCTACCTAATGTTACCCACCCACCCCAGCCTTCCTGTTTGCCGCCAACTAATGTCACCTCACGGCCTCCCCAACCAGCATTGTCCACTCCTCCAACGGTGCCATCACGACAGCCTGATATCACCGTTCCACCCTTCATCGATCCACCGCAGCTGTCTCCTTCGCATCTTGCTCCCACTGTCCCGTCACCGCCTGCAAATGTCACCTATCCACCTGTACAATCGTTGCAGCTCATGCCTTCTCCGCCTCATGTTATGGTGTCGTCACCAAGGCCTTCGATTGTCACTGTGCCACCTCCAAGTGGGTCATCGCCGCCGCACAACGTGACCACGCCACCACCTCATCTGTCATCTCCCGGACATGTCTACTGCTCTCGGGCCACCGCCACCACCGATGTACTGCATTAGGTGACCTTAACTGCATGTCTATTGTGTGCGGCCTCCAAAATATTGTGTGTGGTCACCACCGCTTCCACCGACGGTACATTCACCTCCTCCGTCACCACCAGTTCACCACTACCCATTGCCTCCACCTCCCTCGTCTCTACCTCTACTGGTACATTACTATCCACAACCACCACCACTAGTGCACAACTATTCAGCACCTTCTTCACCCCCATTGCTCCACCGCCACTTGTTCATCATTACTCTCCTCCTCCGTCACCATCATCTGATCACCGCTACCCTTTACCTTCACCACCCTCATCACCGCCTCCTGTTCACCATTACCCATCTCCTTCTCCGCCACCACCATTTGATCACCACCACCCCTCATCCTACTCGACCTCCGCCTCTTCCTCCGGGTCCTCCGCAGCTTCCTGTTTGATTTGGTCGAAGAAGAGGATGAAGAATGTGGGAGGAGAAGGAGAGAGAGAGATTGATGATCCACCTTCTGATTTTCTTTGGTTAGATTAACTCAAGTTTAACCAAGTAATTGACTCCAATAAAGTTAAAGTTGATGGCAGGGTCTGTGGGGTAAGACGGAGCAAGTTTACGGGATCGGGGGGGATTTACGTTGTTTCAAAGGTCGAGAAGGTAATTGACAAAGTTTATAGGGTTCGTGGGTAAAAATCCCTTAGATATATCCAATTAAACAGTGTTTTTCAAAATCAGAATTAGGCATTCAATATGTTTTAATGTAATCAGTTCTCTTGACCTACATTTGGAACTATGACAATTCTATTCGTATTAACTTGCAGGCAGAGGCTGCTAACCGATTCTTGAATATCATGAGGCACTATTTAGAGTCACTTTGTTCAAACTTGCGTTCTCATACTATCACTAGCGTGCAAGCAAACAATGACAGGGTTAGATGATCTAAGCTTTGCAGATTTATTGTTTCATGACAGGGTTCCTGATCTCTGTGGATCAGGATTTTCATGGCATTTATCCTTAAGATATTTTCTTTTGATTGTCTAGGTTTCTCTTCTTCTAAAGGAAAGCTTTATCGATTCTTTCCCAGCACCAGATCGGCCTTTTATCAAGGTAAAATTGTTTTCTATTTTTGTATCTTTAAATTCGAGTAAATGGAGTAGCCATCAAGTGGATAAGCTATTCTGTTAAATTATTTTGGCAATAATTGCATATGATTATTTTTTGGAGAGAGTTCAAAACATCTTGGCCTAGGATGGTCTAGGTGTATATAACGCCACTCCGTCTTCTATCTTCTCATGGTCGAATGGTGATTGCTAAGATGTAAAATAAGCTCGATTATTCCTCAATCTTCTCACGATCAAATGGTCGATCTTGATATGCTTGGTGATGTTGTGCATAAGAGTTTCTCGATGGTAATGATTTGAGCCTTTTGTTACAATGCGGCTTCGTTAAGGAGGCAATTGTTGGACTGCACTGGGTCTGTTCTGTTGCCTTCTCAAATCGTGTTTTCTTTTCCTTGGTGAGTACTCGTCTGATTTGTTGCTTGTCATATTGTAAGCTTGCCCTTTTTAAAATGGAATAAGGATGAGCAGTGAGCACCATAAATGGTGCCATCCCCATCCAAGCTTGACATTGTGGACACATTCATTAGCATATAATCGCTAATGATCTTTCAATATGAACAAGCTCAACTAAATGTGAACATTTTATGCAGGCAGGAACTCACTAAAAACTCTCTAATAAAGTTATTTAGAATTGCTGTTCCTTGATGAGTTATGTGTACAGATTTTCAGTGATCATCAGAAAAAAAATCATTAATATTTTTGATTGATCGTGCTAATGGTATAATCATCTGTTCAATTCCTATCATTTGTAAACTTCATTGTGCATATGCAACTTCTTCCTGATTCATGTGCTCACATTTCACTCTGTCTATCTTTGCAGCTTTTTATAGACACACAACTATTCTCTGTCTTGTCAGACTCCAGGCTCTCGACATACGAGAATGAGCATTTCTGAACTGTCCATCTCTTAATCATGACTGTAAATTTTTACCATGGCAATGACAAGGGACCACCAACTCTCTTCAACATTATAAAGCATCAGAGAATCGAGATTGCGCGACCTCGAGTTGGTGGTAGAGATCAGGGGCCATGCTGCTCTCACCAGATTTCGTCTTGCAACATAGAGAGAGCCCTGCAGGATGGCATAGATCTGGCAGGTCTCTGTGCAGGGGAAAATGCATCATATCCCTGCGTGTTTTTTAATTCAATGGGGTGCGATCGCCGAGCCCTTGTTGTAAATCTGTAACAACATGGCGTCATTTTACGAGGGTTGGAATTACAAATTTCCATTCTTCATATGTTAACCATGAACATTTTCTCCGATGGCCTTGTCAAATAGAAAATACAGTTAGTTCTCACTAACAATCTCGACCTGCATGTTCATCAATACGAAAAGATAGGGTGTTATGTTAAGCCATATTATAGACTCGTATACTAGTATAACATTGTTTTTCATTGTTGAATGAAAAGATGGTGATAAATGTTCATAAGCACATACAAAATCCAAATGACTACCTTCATCTCTTTTAGCTAATATGAGCTTCTTGGATGTGTATGCTATAATCGTTACCTAAAACCTTGATCCCTACCCTTATAATCTTACTAACTCTTATGCCACATCCCTTGGAGAAGGGTCATGATGTAAAAAACTTGTATACGTGCTAAATAGAGTGAATATTATATGGGTGGATCTGTCGTTGGATAAAATTTTAAGGGTCTTGATGTAAAAATCCCTATGTGTTTCGGAAAGTAGCATGTCCTTGTTATAGTTTTTAACTGGCTTGGGGAACTTGTTGTAGCACATTTTTGTCTATAACTAATGACAAAACTAACATCATCAGATAGGCGATTAAGGCTTGTGATTAGGGTTTAAGCATCAATAAGAAAATGCAACTTAGTACAAAATATAATATGCCCACAAATATCTTTCTTGAGAATTTAATGATGCTTAATGGGTCCAAAATCTGAGGCAAATCCCATGGGTTCAAAATCGAAGAAAACAAATCCAAAGACTTCACAATCTAAGTAAAAATAATCCTTGAGTTCTTGCTGAAACCCACAATACATCATAGAATAGAGAACAATGGAGTGTGCATGAATCATCTTCTATGAACCAAGAAAGTTCTTGATGGAAAAGAAAGAGAGTTCCCCACCATGACGGTCTTCGTAATTATACCTTGACTTCTATGATCCTACTCTTTTTAACACATGTCCTCGTCTAAGGCTTTGTTTGGTAGGAGAATAAGCCTTGGAATAAGGGGCCAATTCTCCTCCCGACACGGTTCCCAGTGGTACGACTATTCCCCATTATTCCATCTTATTTCACTCTTATTCCTATCTTTATCTCACCTTACCTACCTTTATTTCATCTTATTCTCCTTATTCCTATCCTCCAGCCAAACAAAGAATAGACCTTTATTCTCGTTATTCCCCATTCTTATTCCTGCTTATTCCCGAAACGAACGGGCCCTAAGGGTTGTGATGTAAGATTCAGTAATACCACAGGCTCGTTTGGTTGTCAGATTATCCCGAGGTAACCAGGCTTATTCCCAGCTCTACCCATGCATTTCTAGGTTGGAATTAATAGTATGGATCTCACAATTTCTTTGTTATAATATTTTTTAATCACTTTGAAATAAAAAATAGCATAGAAATATATTATAATCATAAAAAGGTTAATCTACCACATAATCAGTATGGCATCACATCTCATTTATCACTCAAACCCTCTTAACCATCCAAACAGCTACTTTTCACTGGAGGCTACTCTAACTCAACCCAACCTTGTTACCAAACAGGTCCCACGGGGGTAGTGATATAACTTACAAGAGTCGTAATGTACTTAATATTATAAGAGTTGTAGCGTAATTGTACTATGTTTAAGGGGCATGGTGTAGAAATAAAAAAAATGTTGGTAGATGGCACTATATGTGTGATCGGTGATGTTTCACAAGGCAAGATGGCTTGGTTAAAAACGATAGAGGAAAACCCACATTGGTGTGGATGCATATCTTTAGTGCTTGCTGTTGGTGTTGTACCAAGTTTATTAATTAGGTCACAACATGTGAAGTTACATTGGAGATTGGAGGGCGACTTGTTTGATGCCTAACCAAGAAATGCATTGAGAATCACAACCGCTAATACATGCTTTAAGTTAAATAAAAAATGACCATTTCAATCAACTAGTTTGATTAAGGCCCATTTTGTAACGTCCCGGAATTTTGGTTTTTTTCCAATATTTTCAGAACCTAGACAATATTACTGAAGAAGCATCTCGTCGCAAGCTTTCCAACGAGATCAAGAATACGCGAATCCGAGTTTGTATGAGGAAGTTATGATATTTTTAGTGAACCATGATTGTGGACGTTTATGGAGATTAAAACCGTGGATCTTGATCTTATTGTACATGTTGGGGAAATATTTTGGAGCATATTCACCTCAAAATTGGCAATATTACTTCCTTAATTCACACACGAATGGTCTTTAATTTCCCATTGATCTCCTTCCATTCTTACTCTTCCCAAAGTTGATTCTTCATTCTTCCTTCCTAGAGAGACAAGAGTAAGAGGATCTTCCCTTTGGGGAGCTGTAAAGCCATGAACTTGGCATCTCTTGGATCCTATATCATAAGATCTGACTCGTCAAGAGAAAACCAACGGAATTTGTTTCGTGTGAATCGGACTTTATTTCTATTTGTTATGATTTTCGGAAGAAAGAGAAGTAAGGAGGGTTAAGACGTCATTAACCCATAATGACTGTCATTAAGACTAATTAAGCATGATTAAAGAAACTAATGATGGATTAAAAACCACTAATGATCATTAGCAAAAACTAATCAATAATTAGCAAAAGATAAGCGTAAGCCGCGAAAGTTAATTGCGATTAGTGAAAGTTAATCACGATCAATGTTAATTAAGCATCATTAGCGAATCTAAGATCTTCTAAAATGTTCTAACTTAAGCCCCAAGTTTGGGATAAGTTTTGGCCAAAACCATGCGCCAAACCCATGGGCCGCTAAACCATGGTTAAGTTCTAAAACATGATTTTCTAACCATGGTTAGTGGTTTTCTGAAGCCTATAAATGCCCCCCCACCCATTCATTCTCTACGATTTCCACTACCACCACCAACACCCAAGGGCTAGGGTTGAGAGGTCGAGAGGAGGAGTGGGAGGCGGGGAAAGAGCACTAGCGAAGCGCTGCCGGGAGAACGAGGAGGAGGAAGGTATGATCCTCTCTTAGTTTGCTTCGTAAGCTAGGCTTTCTATTCATCCTCTTTTCTTCCAAGTTTTGTTCTTGATTCTTCTTTCTTTCCGATTCGTTTCCTATTGTGGTTCGAGGAGAAATTTGTTTAACACCCTACTTAGGGGTGGGCGGCTGTGCACGTCAGTGAACCATGTAATTCGTCACACAGTCACTCACCTAAGACGCATGGTGTCTACTGATTCTCCATTGCTTATTGTTATTTCTTTTCTGCTGTATAGTTATTTTGGTAGAGAAATCGGTGTAATACCCTCCTTAGGTGCGGGCGGCTGTGCACGTCAGTGAACCCTATGATTCGTCACACATTCACTCACCTAAGACGCATGGTGTCTACCGATTCTCCATCGCTTGCAGTTTAATTATATTCTTTCAGTTTCGTTGTTGTTTTCTTCTCGGTTGATTTTATAGAGGAAACTCTTTTCGTTTTTATTTTGAAATATGTCCCGATATAAGGGAAAACTCTACCAAACTTTTCCGAGAAATATGTCACGATATAAGGGGAAACTCTGTCAAAATTTTCCTAGAAATATGACCCCATATAAGGGGAAACTCTTCCAAAATTTCAAGAGAAAATATGTTCTTGGCGTTCTTCGTGTTCTTCGTGTTCTTCGCATTCTTCGTGTTCTTTGTTCGTTCTTCGCGTTCTTGACATGTTTTTAGCGTTTTTGATACGAAAATGAAATTCGATCATTTCAGGAGCCTTAAATCATCCTTTCTGAAAACGAAACACGATAAAGCACTGCATACGCGAGCGAGAGCTCGATTAAGTAACAAAATCCTTCCTTTTGTTGTTGGGTTTTCATATGAGATCGTTGAAATTTCTAATTTTATGTTCTTTGCTACGAAGAACCCTAATTTCATTATTTTTGAGAAAATATAAAAAGTTGCTTTGTGACTTCAACTAAAATAAGGTCTAAGTATCGAATTGATGTAGTAGATTGGAAAGTTAGGGTTTGGAAGTTAAAATGAGCATAATTATGAGTATATAAATATATGAATTAATATATGTGTAAATCTATACTCAGTATTTTATGGTTATGCAAATATAAGGCTGAATTGAGGAATTACATCATGGGAATTTATGTGTTTTAAGTTGGATCCTGAAAAGGGTCGTGAGTCACGTTAAGGATGACTGGGAGTAAAACTACAGGTCGGACATGCAACCTGTAGGTTTGTCGGAAGGAACCTGTATTGGCATTTCCCTACCTAGGTGGTATACGGTTGCCCTGTTATGATAAGTGCGCACGAAATGAATGATTTACAACGCGTGGTACCAGGAGCCAATATATTCGGGTTGAACGATAGAAGATGTGGTCGTGCCATGTGAAGGCACGGGTGGTTCAGTAGTGCCTGGGTCACGATAACATGTATTTAAAGCCGCTAGGTTATATAATTAAATGTTTGCATGAGGCTTTAAGCAACCGAGTCCTCGAGGACGGTGTTCTCCTTTGTGTTCCAGGCTGAGGGTTTGAGACCCTGATTAATAAAAGAAAAGAAGATTGTCAGGGTAGTATTGGAGGATTGGTTGAGGTGACGTGCGACGGCATAAGCTTACCAAGATCAACACAATCTCTATCCCAAAGGGTAAACAGCTTCGGAGTCCAAGAATGGTGGGGTTCCCCTGGACTAATCCCTGATGTGGAATAGAAAGGAATAGGACTTAAATTAATGAGAAGGAATGAAACTTATTGTGATAACAAGTTTTGAAAAATTACACAATTTGTTTGCTTTTCTCTTCGTCGTTACTTAGCATTCGCTAATTTTTATCCTATGATTTATGGAAAACCCAACAGGTGTCGGTAAACCATCACAAGGACTTTAATAATACAGCCAGCTTACCTAGTAGACATCCAGCCAGCCAGGGTAGGTTTACTTTGTAAGGTAGTTAGTAATCTTTCTGTGTATTTCCTTTCAACTGATGTACATGTAAATGGTTGTAGTGGGGCAATGGATCATGTAAACTTTATTTTGTGAATGGAAAAGTATTAAATACTTCTTTTTAAGTATTTTTATTTGCAATTTGTTTCTTAATGTTAGTTGTGATTGCTGGATAAATTATTGCTGAGTAACCATATCCGGATATGGGAGGATCCAATGGTCTGGGAATCGGGGTCGCGACAGATTGGTATCAGAGCCCGGTTACTCCATTAATTTATTTAGTAATTAACATTTATAAGCGGTATTCGGAAATTAAGGTTATATTAAGATCCTTTGATCTTAATAATTGGCTGCAATACCACTCACAAGTCATTGTCCTCTACGTACATCATGCCAAGACATATAGGACCTAACCTTTGGCCTTGACTTATCCCAGGATAATGGCAGACCAAGATGTGTCTAGACAATTAGCGGCTATGCTGACAATGCTCCAAGACATGGGGCAAAGGCAGCAAGCATTGGAGGAGTAGCTCAATGCACAAGCTGAGAGACCCGAGGCATCTAAGCCTGCAGATGCTAGGATTGAATGTTCTGTCCACCTTTCTGAGGAAGAATCTAGTTATATCCTTCAACTGAGTCTGCTCCGACCCCAGCTGAAAGAGCAATGGAGAAGGCACTTCTTAGACACCAAACATTACTAGACAATTACTGAAAGGGAAAGATTCCTTGATTTAAAGGCATAGAGACACCTGCTGAGACAGAACTATGGCTTGATGACGTTAGTAGGATGTTGAGAATAATACACGCACCATCAGATACTTGGGTGCACTTTTCTGATTACTCTTTAGCAGACTATGCAAGATGATGGTGGAGAGCCATTTCCAAAAAATTAGTAGATCATGTTCCATGGGATATTTTTGAAGAAAGGTTCCAAGCCCACTTAACCCAGCTTTAGAAGCTTCACCACAAAAGTGTCTTACCAAATATGTTAGCGGTCTTCAGGGAAGATTTAAGAGAGAAGCTTGCATGTTTTAGAGCCACCACTGTAGATGAAGCCATGGACATCGCCTCTTGTATTGAGATGGAGAGGGATGAAAATCGTCAAAGAAGAAGCTTTCACTTTACCGGTGGACCATTCAAACGTAAGTTGAATTATAACCGAAGAGACAATCGTTATCATCCAGTCGGGTCCAATATAAGCTCGCCACAGACTTTGGGCTAGGAATTATCTGGAAGAAAGGGTTTCTCTAGACCTCCACTATATCCTCGCGACTCAGCAGCAGGAGCTAGCACCTCTATTGATGGGTCTTCAGCTCAAACATGAGCACGTGTGTGTTTTTACTGTCATCGGGAAGGCCACATCAAGAAAGATTGTCCAAAGTTGAGAGGGTCAGGGTTTAAACCAACCCCAATTAATAGTATAACATTCACCTCGAGCAATGGAGCAACACGTGGAGGAAGACATGGTAGAGGTCATGGCTCACAAGGAGCATCTCCTACACAGCAACCACCACAAAGTGTTTCGTGTTCTAGCTTGCCTAATCCTAATGGGCTCAATGCAATCACTGAAGAACAAGCCTACAATTCAGGCACAGTCGTACGAGGTACCGTTACTATTCATGGCTTTTCAGTACATGCCTTATTTGATTCGGGTGCTTCACATTCATTTATTGCTCGACGGTTAATACCCACTTTGGGTAAGATACCAGTAGAAGTACAACATTCCTATATGATCAAGGGACCAGGAGGACAAGTATTTATAATCGAGAAATTCTGGATAATTGTATAGTAGTTATAGCGGGACATCAGTTACCTGTTTCACTACTAATAATAGAAATGGAGGACTTTGATCTTATCCTAGGGATGGATTGGTAGAAAAGCATCATGCATGTCTTGACTGTTTTCAGAAGACAATAACATTTCACCTTCCTAACTCGATAGAGTTCCAGTTCATTGGAAAGACATACAATGATAATATCGAATATATCTCTGCATTGAAGGCACGACAGTTGTTAGAGCAAGGGTGCCAAGGTTACTTAGCTTATGTAACCACTACCTCAGAGTCAGACAGAATAATGGAAGATATACCTATAGTGTGTGAGTTTCCTGATGTATTTCCAGAGGAACTACCTGGATTACCACCTGAGAGAGAGATTGAATTTGAAATCTCTCTCATACCTGATACTCAGCCTATCTCTATCCATCTGTATAGGATGGCACCAGCTGAGTTACGAGAGTTAAAGGTACAGTTGCAAGAACTGTTAGATAAAGGATTCATTCGTCCTAGTACTTCACCATGGGGTGCACCTGCCTTATTTGTTAGGAAAAAGGATGGGTCAATGCGGTTGTGCATTGACTATAGATAACTAAACAAGAATACCGTAAAGAACAAGTATCCTCTGCCAAGAATAGATGATCTCTTTGATCAGTTACAGGGTTCAACTGTGTATTCCAAGATTGATTTAAGATCCGGATACCATCAGTTGAAAATTAAAGATACAGATATTCCCAAGACAGCTTTTCGAACTAGATACGGGCATTATGAATTCTTAGTTATGCTTTTTGGACTGACAAATGCCCCAGTAGACTTCATGGATCTCATGAATAGAGTATTCAAGGAGTTCTTAGATCACTTTATAGTAGTATTTATTGATGATGTGCTTATTTAGTCCAAGGATAAGTATTTGCATGAACACCATCTCAGGCAGGCACTTGAAACTCTAAGGAAGAACAAACTGTATGCTAAATATAGCAAATGTGACTTCTGGCTATCTGAAGTATCTTTCTTAGGCCATGTTATTTCTAGGGAAGGAATATCAGTTGATCCTACAAAGGTTAGTGCGGTGATGAGTTGGGAACGCCCGAAGACTGTCAAAGAAATACGATCTTTTCTGGGTCTAGCTGGGTATTATAGAAGATTTGTGAAGGACTTTTCACGAGTAGCATTGCCATGACTAGGTTGACCCAGAAGGAAGTTCCATTCATATGGTTCAATGCATGCGAAACTAGTTTCCAAACACTGAAAGAATGCCTAACATCTGCACCCATCCTTACTCTACCCTTCGGAAGTGAAGGGTTTACAATGTACACTGACGCATCTAAAGAAGGACTTGGGGCGGTTTTTATGCAACATTAAGGTAGTTGCGTATGCATCACGACAGCTCAGGACACATGAGAAGAACTACCCAACACATGACCATGAATTAGCTGCCGTAGTTTTTGCTTTAAAGATATGGAGACACTACCTGTATGGTATTACTTTTGAAATCTTCACCGGTCATAAAAGCTTGAAATATCTGTTTGATCAAAAGGAGCTCAATATGAGACAGAGACGGTGGCTAGAGTTGTTGAAAGATTATGATTGCACTATCTCCTACCATCCTGGTAAGGGGAACGTCATAGCAGATGCTCTTAGCAGAAGAACTTACTCACCTGGGTTAATGAGTGTTATCCACTTCTGGGGTTTACTATCAACGTTAAGTGAATGGAAACCATTTGATAGTAGTGTTGATACTATAACTATTCCTCACCAATACAAACCAGAGATCTGGGATAAAATAAAGAAAGGATAGGCGGATGATCCAGTCTTTAAAGACTTGAGACAACAACTTGAGAAGAATGAGATAGAGGGATTCCAGGTACAAGATGGGTTACTATATAACCATCACAGAGCTTGTGTACCATATATACCTGAACTGAGGAAAGACATCTTACGTGAAGCTCATTGTTCCAGATTATCTATTCATCCAGGAATTACAAAGATGTATAAGGATCTTCATTCATACTTTTGGTGACCAGGAATGAAGAAAGATGTTGAGTTTGTGAAGTTATGTTTCACTTGCCAGTAGGTAAAAGCTACACACCAAAAGCCACCAGGATTGTTACAACCCCTCCCCATACCTGAGTGGAAATGGGAAAGCATTTCCATGAACTTCGTTACTGGCTTACCTCAGATGACTGTTGGTAAGGATAGTATCTGGGTTATAATAGATTGACTGACCAAGGTAGCACACTTTATTCCAATAAACCTATCTTTCACTCCAGACCAGCTTGCTGAGTTATTATTACACATGTGATCCGCCTCCATGGTATCCCAAAGGAAGTAGTTTTTGATCGAGATTCACGATTCACGTCACACTATTGGGAGAACTTCATGAAAGCCTTAGGTACACAACTATGCTTGAGCACAGCATATCATCCACAAACAGATGGTCAATCAGAACGAACTATTCAGACTTTAGAGGATATGTTACGAGCATGTGTCTTAGAATGGAAAGGATCATGGTTGAAACATTTGCCTCTTGCAGAATTCACATACAACAACAGTTACCATACAAGTATTGGCATGGCACCATTTGAAGCACTATATGGACGAAGGTGTACTACTCCTTTGTGTTGGCAAGAGGTTGGGATAAAAAACCTTTATGATTCAGATAGACTCCAGGAGACACGGGAAGCTGTAGAGCTTGCTCGAAAAAGACTATTAACTGCTCAGAATCACAAGAAAAGCTATAGTGATACCGGGCGAAGAGACCTTGAGTTTGAAGTAAGCAACTTTGTATTTCTCAAAGTATCGCCTATGAAAGGAGTTCAGAGGTTTGGCTTGCGTGGGAAATTGACACCCAGGTTCGTGGGTCCATTTGAAATTATTCAACGGATTGAAAAATTGCTAATGATCATTGGAACACTAATCAAAAGTTAGCAAAAGATAAGCGTAAACCGCGAAAGTTAAATCGTGATTAGTGAAAGTTTATCACGAGTAGTGTTAATTAAGCATTTCTAAAATGTTCTAACTTAAGTCCCAAGTTTGGGATAAGTTTTGGTCAAAACCATGGGTCAAAACCATGGGCCGCTAAACCATGGTTAAGGTCTAAACCATAGTTTTCTAACCATGGTTAGTGGTTTTCTGGAGCCTATAAATACCCCCCCTCTTACCCATTCATTCTCTACGATTTCCACTACCACCACCACCCAAGGGCTAGGGTTGAGAGGTCGGGAGGAGGAGTGGGAGGCGGGGAAAGAGCGCTAGCGAAGTGCTGCCGGGAGAACGGGGAGGAGGAAGGTATGATCCTCTCTTAGTTTGCTTCGTGAACTAGGCTTTCTATTCATCCTCTTTTCTTCCAAGTTTTGTTCTTGATTCATCTTTCTTTCCGATTCATTTCCTATTGTGGTTCGAGGAGAAATCTATGTAACACCCTACTTAGGTGCGGGCGGTTGTGTACGTCAGTGAACCCTATGATTCGTCACACATTCACTCACCTAAGACGTGTGGTTTCTACCGATTCTCCATTGCTTATTGATCTTTCTTTTCTGTTTTATAGTTATTTTGGTGGAGAAATCTGTGTAATACCCTACTTAGGTGCGGGCGGTTGTGCACGTCAGTGAACCCTGCGATTCGTCACACATTCACTCACCTAAGATGCGTGGTGTCTACCGATTCTCCATCGCTTGCAGTTTAATTATATTCTTTCAGTTTCGCTGTTGTTTTCCTCTCGATTGATTTTATAGAGGAAACTCTTTTTGTTTTTATTTTGAAATATGTCCCGATATAAGGGAAAACTCTGCCGAAATTTTCCGAGAAATATGTCCCGATATAAGGGGGAAACTCTGCCAAAATTTTCCTAGAAATATCACCCCATATAAGGGGAAACTCTGTCGAATTTTCAAGAGAAAATATGTTCTTGGTGTTCTTCGTGTTCTTCGAATTCTTCGCGTTCTTCGTGTTCTCCGTTCGTTCTTTGCGTTCTTGACATGTTTTTAGCGTTTTTGATATGAAAATGAAATTCGATCGTTTCAGGAGCCTTAAATCATCCTTTCTGAAAACGAAACACGATAAAGCACTGCATACGCGAGAGAGAGCTCGATTAGGTAACGAAATCCTTGCTTTTGCTGTTGGGTTTTCATATGAGATCGTTGAAATTTCTAATTTTATGTTCTTTTCTACGAAGAACCCTAATTTGGTTATTTTTGAGAAAATATGAAAAGTTGCTTTGTGACTTCAACTAAAATAAGGTTTAATTATCGAATTGATGCAAAGGCTTGGAAAGTTAGGGTTTGGAAGTTAAAATGAACATAATTATGAGTATATAAATATATGAATTAATATATGTATAAGTATATACTCAGTATTTTATGGTTATGCAAATATAAGGTTGGATTGAGGAATTACATCATGGGAATTGATGTGTTTTAAGTTAGATCCTGAAAAGAGTCGTGAGTCACGTTAAGGATGACTGGGAGTATAACTACAGGTCGGGCATGCAACCTGTAGGTCTGTAGGTTTGTCGGAAGGAACCTGTATTGGTGTTTCCCTACCTAGGTGGTACACGGTTGCCCTATTATGATAAGTGCGCACGAAATGAATGATTTGCAATGCGTGGTACCGGGAGCCAATATATTCGGGTTGAACGACGGAAGATGTGGTCGAACCATGTGGAGGCACGGGTGGTTAAATAGCGGCTAGGTCACGACAACATGTATTTAAAGCCGCTAGGTTATATAATTAAATATTTGCCTGAGGTTTTACGCAACCGAGTCCTCGAGGATGGTGTGCTCCTTTGTGTTACAGGCTAAGGGTTTGAGACCCTGATTAATAAAAGAAAAGGAAATTATCAGGGTAGTATTGGAGGATTGGTTGAGGCGACGTGCGGCGGCATAAGCTTACCAAGATCAACACAATCTCCAATCCCGAAGGATCCACAACTTCGGAGTCCAAGAATGGTAGGGTTCTCCTGAACTAATCCATGATGTGGAATAGAAAGGAATAGGACTTAAATTAATGAGAAGGGATGAAACTTTTTGTGATAACAAGTTTTGAAAAATTACACAATTTGTTTGCTTTTCTCTTCTTCATTACTTAGCATTCGCTAATTTTTATCCTATTGATTTATGGAAAACCCAACAGGCGTCGGTGAGCCATCACAAGGACTTTAGTAATCCACCCAGTGATGAAACCCGATTTCATCATCATAATTTCTCATTATTAACCCCCTTGCTTAAGCTGAGTGTCAATAAAACCCAGTTAGTATCTTGTATTTTACATAGTCTTAAATAAATTAAAAATCACAAAAAAAATGACAAAACAAAAATTCGTGGTATTTTTAGACTTAAAAATACTCTCAAAAATATTTTGGGTCTTCGTTTGAAGTCATCTCCAGTTTTGGTCAACATGAAACTTGTAGATCCCATCAAGATCTACAACTTTCATGTTTTGAGTTTTCTTAAAATCGGCCATCTTGACCTTCAAAAATCAAAAATACCCTCTAAATAATCAGAATGGGCCACGTGGCCCAATCTGGGTGCGCCACGTGGCCCCGCCTCTCTTGTCTCTTCCAGCCGTTGGATCTCCTCCTGAGATCCAACGGTCCCAGGCTTTCCACGCATGCCCCTTTGCCTCGGCCGTCTGATCATCCCCGCCTTCAATCTGCACCGCCCGTCAGCGCCGAGCGTACAGCCTGCCACGTGGCACTTTGAGATCCATTCGATCGTGCCTTCAATTTTCCATCGCAACCGCTGCATCCATATTGATTCTCGACCCTTCGATCAAAAGCCTCTTCGCATCGCGTCCGCTCGTTCGCGCTGAGCCTCCAGAGCGACACGTGGAATCATCTTGGGCCCTTCGATTGTGCCGCTTCCGATCTAATCCTAATCGTTCCTACGCGCCCTCATCAGGACCGTTGGATCTCACTATCCAACGGTCCGGACCTCGTCTTCCTCCTCCCGCAAGCTTCGCCCGAGCCCCATGCCTCGCAGACTGCCTCCGCCCTTCTATTTTTAGCCGCTTCACCTTGCCTCCTCTCCTCTCCCTAACTACACCACGTCCGAGCCCATTCCTCCGTGATTCTCGCGCACATCCCACAAACTCCGTTCACCTCTCCAGTCGTCCCACAGCTCCTTGAAAAACTAGGCTCCCCACCACCTGGACCGCCGAACCTCGCCTTTAAATACATTGCCTCCCCCATCGATCCACCCGGTCCATCGACCAAGGGGAAGAGGCCCAGCCCTCCAGCTCCTCCCTGTGACAGGGGGAGGAGCTCGGATCGAGCGACGACAACTTTCTTCCCCGATGAGACCCGCCGACCTTCAGGCGGTGCTGCGGTGGCTCCAAGCCTCGCCCGAGCTCGCTGGCACAGCCGGCCAGTACGTGCGACGACCCAGGCTTCCTCTCCGATGCCCAGCCCAGGCCAACACCTCCATCTCCGGCCAGGTAAGCTCTCTAATCTTCCCCGATTTTTTTTCGTTCTATTTTGCTTAATTTTCTAGGTCCCTACAAACACTATCTTGCTCCACTGTCCACCCCTGAAGCTCCGCCACCGTCCCATCATTCACGCCAACTCTCCGACCTCGTCCCTACTCTGTCATAACCTCCATCACCCCAAGCTTCCTCCTCCGCCGGAGGCGGAGGAGGACCCACTAAAGGCTTCGCCTTCTTCGCTCCACATGAGCCCTCCGTCCACCTCATCTCGCACGCACGCACGCCCTAACCCCCTTGCAGGTCAACCATCACCAATGGCCGGACCTTGGGCGGAGCCAGGTTCTAGAGCTCTGCCTCCGGCAATCAGGCGTCGACGGCGCACTCCAGATGCGTCTGCAGCTTCTCCGACCTCGGATCTTCATCGCCAGATCTTCAGCACCAGCCCCCGAGCTTCACCGAGCGCGGCGAGGCGCGCGGAGCTCCAGGCCTCACGTCGGAGCTCCAATAGCGCCGCCAGCCATCGAGGAGGAAGGAGGAGCAGCCACCGTTGGATCTTGCCCCACGGCGGAGATCCAACGGTCCTGGAGCGACCACGTCGACTATTCCGGAGCGCAGAGGCTCGGTGGAGCCGAGCCTCGCCCGAGGTGCCCTCGAGCCACCACGTGGCCCGAGCCACCTGCTACGGCCACCCGAAGCAGCGCCGAACCTCGCCACCACCCGAGCCTGAGCTCACGTGCCTCATGGACGTGAGTTATGGGCTTTTTGCATTGGTTCCCTCGCAAGTCCCTCATATTGCATCTAGGTCCTCATACCACGTGGCAGTCCCTGAGACCACGCCGAGCCTCACCGTCACCAGGCCTGGAGGCTCGTGTACCCCGAGCCAGCTCGAAGCTATCCCGAGCCTCTGCCGAGCCCGAGCCGCCCTCCGAGCATGGATGGAGCGTGCGTAGCACGTGCCATGTGGGTAATTTATGCAAAAGCCCCACCGACTCCTCAAATTGCATTCAGGTCCTGTTATCAGTCCACGTGCACAGTCGGAATTTTGCAACCACACCCCTGCAGGTTTACATATTTGCAAAAATATCCCTGTGCGGGAAGGCAATTTACAGGGAAGGCCCTTCTCCTTATTTTAATTACATTTTAGTCCCTCCTAGGGACCTGTCTGTAATTTAGTTTTCATGTTTTCTTTCAGTTATGCCCTTAGCTTCTTTATTGCATATCTTGAGCTACATATATCCGATCAAGTTGATTTCAGTTTCATTTTAACGCTGGATTGATGAATAATGGCATGATCAGTTTCTATGATGGACACACTAAATTCGATGTATTATTTTGATAGCCAAGTGTCACTTGTTACTTAATCTGTGCCTTGTTCATATTGCGTTTGTCATCTCAATAAAATATGAAATTAATTCCTTGTGTAGTTGGCTCATTACTTTGATTGAGGGCATATTTTCATTGCATTACATGGCATTTCTTCGCATAATAAAAATTGATAAAAAAATTCATGTCTACTTTATTTAATGCATTGTGTTGTGTCTTCTCGCATACTTTGACCTATAGATCTCCAATTCAACACTTAATTGAATAGATAAAAATCCGAATAATTAGAGGTAGGCTCGTGTCCCTGAGTTCGACCTTGGTTTCTTGCCAAGTAAAATAAAATTATGATCATTTCATTTTGATCTCTCATATACATATTTAAATGAGATGATCTTTTTGATGAGCCCTAATCGGCCCGACTGCTACGACAATTCCGAGTGCTAAAAACACTCTCTTAAAGGGCCGATTTTGCGGTTTATCAAATGGCGCCGTTGCCGGGGACACGGCACATTTCTTTTATTTTTGGATTTTTTGTTTATTTAATTAAGTGTATCTTTTTATAGGTCATTTTGTTCATTTATTTTGCATTATAAAATTTTCTTTTCGATTGATCTCTAATCATTGTTTCTGTGGCAGGGCCCTTGATGGTTCAAGGAGGCGAGGAGCAAGATGCGACCCGCTGTGAGGAGCCGCAGAAGCATGCTTGGAGTACGTCGAGAAGAAAGAAAAAAATGTCTTGCATTTTTATTTCCATGCATGAACGTGTAATAATTCGTCTTTTACAACGGTCTTTGATCGAAGACTCGCGAATGTAATCGAACGATCGTGGTTGTGTGGGGATCGTCCCCACTTGAGTGTCGACCTAGGACCAGGCACGCGGCTCTTTGAGCAGTTTTTCATTTTTTATCTTTTACGTGCTTGCTCGTAGGTAGGACACACTTTAAATTTAGACGCACATAATCTCGCATCACCTAGCTAAAATTAATGAAAATCAATCACCGCTAATAGATGCATGATTAGGTACGGTTTTTTTTACTTGCATACATGTTGATTTTGGTTTTCAAAATGGCCCCAGTTTTTCATGTGTTTTTGTCAAATCACTGCATGTTTTATCGCTTAGCTTAGATCGCAGTTTTTATCGAATACATGTTTTTCTCGGCTTTCTTTTCCTAGCTTGATCACCTAGGATTAATGGAAAATGGGAATGAACGGTAGACGATGATTGCTTGATTGTGTGCTAACCATAATTCAATGATAACCTAAAATAAAATTGGGACTGTTAATTGCAAGTCAACCAAAAATGGAGTAAAATTCGGTTTTGGGAGAGCAATACCCTCGCTTACGCAATGATTTTCACTTCACATATTTTCCTTGCGTAAAAATCTAAAGTTGTATCACCAATAAAACCGACAAGATAATAAACCAACCTTGGTTGGTTTCATGTGTGAGTTGGTGAAACTAAGGGTTTGCTTGATTGATTGAGCCATGTTTGCTTCGATACACACCCTAAAACCTTAGTCACTCCATTCATCTCCGTAGATTCAAAATCGCTTACTTGTAAATCCATTCCTCTTCTTCGTTCACCTTGGGTCCCTCCCAACATCAATTCCCATCTTTATACTTAGGCTAATCTCAGCCTAAGTATAGGGGGACCCGAGTCCCTGTGATTTCTCTACTCATCTTTCCTTGCCTTTATACTTAGGTTATTTCTAACCTAAGTATAGGAGGAGCCCCTCTTAGCTCCCGTATATTCCTTTATATCTAAATGGACCTATGTACTTGTAACATCTAGTGCTATGAGGACATAGCAAAGTTTAAGTATAGGGGGGTATACCGTATACCGTTTACTTTAGCTATAATCTGAAAAATTTGGAAAATTTAAAACTTTTTGGCTAGGTAAAATTCTTTGGACTAAGAGAATTCAAATGATTTCACGGCTTTTCTATACTATGTTACGCTATTTTAATAAAAATATTTTCAAAAAAATGATTTTTTCCTCGCTTCGAAAAATTCTTTTGAAAATGTTTTGAAATTTTTTTTGTGTATGACATGGTCTTGAAAATCCTTTATCTTTTCTCAAGGGAAGTTGAGTCTAACTTGTGTTCAACCTTTTTATTAAAATCCATAAAAATCAGAAAAAAAAACCCAAAACCCTTTAGGAGCCGTTAGTGACTACTAAGCCCAATTAAGTAAGTTACATTCAGTGAGGGTTCGTCCTTAGCAGATTGGATGGTTTAGAGGACATCGCGCAAGGCCCCGTCCTCAAGCAACGGGCTTCGGCCTGTACTTACATCCATACTGGCTGAATTGCAGATGCTCAATTGAGTTTAGGAAGTTCTAATATCTCTTAAAGTTCAAAAAAATCTTGTTTTCGAATGAAGAAGTTGGATTAATTCTCTACACTTACACTTCCACCCAGGATCTGAAATGATCAAGGAGACTTAGCTTGATGAGGTCTTTGAGATTTTAGGTTAACCAGCCTTAGCCATCAGGGTCATAGCCTTAATCGTCCACATTCCCCTAGGTTTCTAGATTTGCATGCTATATTCCATGCTTAGTCTCAGACCAAAAGAATATGATCAGCACATCACATACACGACTGCGGTTTTTGATGAGATGAGTTGATTTTTCACTTGAGGAATTGGGATGAGGAAGTCAAGTTTGGATTTGATCTAATGATGCTCGAGGATGGGATAAAATCTTTGGAGGCTTCATGAAACCTGAGTGTCAGCAATATTAGCCAGTATGAGAACTTGGTTCTTATACTAATCTCTTCAAATTGACCTAAGTGCCAGGGTGTGAAATAAATAAAAAATGTTGATCAGTGTGCACCAACTCTTGGTAAAAGCAGTGGAGCTAGCCAAAAATTATACAAGTCAATGAAATTCAAAGAAAAGCTCTCATTCCACCAATTCAAATATCAAAGAGCTTCCACCAAAGGCGAGCGCTCCCAAACTTTTCAAAGTGTCCACTTGGACCACCGCTATTAGGACCAGGAGTTGGGCTTGCACCAAAAAAGGGCGTTGCATCGTAAATGCTACAAGTCTGGGTGTCGAAGGTACGATAGGTACTCAAAAGAGACACACCCCGGTGTACTCCCAGGAAAACAAGTGCAGACAACTCCAACTTCTCTTGACGGACGCACTGATCAACACCAAAAAAAATTGTGTTGCTTAAAAGGCACTAGAGAGAATCCTTGTTCCAATGAGAGGGAGAGAAGAAATGACACAAACCCATATCCTCCATTACTGGCCTGCCATCTACATTTTCTAAGTCTGACAACTAAAGAGACGGTGGACTGAATGCAAGATTTGATTTATTCCCTAGTGTTGAGGATTGGGTCCTTAGGAGATTTTTCTCGGACCAAGACTTTGGGTGACGAATGTTGACTCTACTCTCAGAATCGCAGTCAACACTAAAATTCCATATCCTTTAGTTTATATGTACATCAGAGAGAGTCTGGAGAAGTAGAGGAATTGGATGCCTCTTGATTAAGGCTGGGTTGAATTCTAGAATTTTGGATCTCTAAAGTCGAGTCAACTTGATCAGATTGGATCTTGTATTCACATGCACAAGGGGGTTAATCCAACTTAGTCATTCTTTTTGATGCTCGAGGACGAGCATAGTTTAAGTATAGGGGGTGATGAAACCCGATTTCATCATCATAATTTCTCATTATTAACCCCCCTTGCTTAAGCTGAGTGTCAATAAAACCCAGTTAGTATCTTGTAATTAACAGAGTCTTAAATAAATTAAAAATCACAAAGAAATGACAAAACAAAAATTTGTGGTATTTTTAGACTTAAAAATACCCTCAAAATATTTTGGGTCTTCGTTTGAAGTCATCTCCAGTTTTGGTCAACATGAAACATGTAGCTCTCATCAAGATCTACAACTTTCATGTTTTGAGTTTTCTCAAAATCGGCCATCTTGACCTTCAAAAATCAAAAATACCCTCTAAATAATCAGATTGGGCCACGTGGCCCAATCTGGGTGCGCCACGTGGCCCCGCCTCTCTTGTCTCTTCAGCCGTTGGATCTCCTCCTGAGATCCAACGGTCCCAGGCTTTTCCACGCACGCCCCTTTGCCTCGGCCGTCTGATCATCCCCGCCTTCAATCTGCACCGCCCGTCAGCGCCGAGCGTACAGCCTGCCACGTGGCGCTTTGAGATCCATTCGATCGCGCCTTCAATTTTCCATCGCAACCGCTGCATCCATATTGATTCTCGACCCTTCGATCAAAAGCCTCTTCGCATCGCGTCCGTTCGTTCGCGTTGAGCCTCCAGAGCAACACGTGGCATCATCTTGGGCCCTTCGATTGTGCCGCTTCCGATCTAATCCTAACCGTTCCTACGCGCCCTCACCAGGACCGTTGAATCTCACTATCCAACGGTCCGGACCTCGTCTTCCTCCTCCGCAAGCTTCGCCCGCCCCATGCCTCGCAGACTGCCTCCGCCCTTCTATTTTTAGCCGCTTCACCTTGCCTCCTCTCCTCTCCCTAACCATACCACGTCCGAGCCCATTCCTCCATGATTCTCGCGCACATCCCACAAACTCCGTCCACCTCTCTAGTCGTCCCACAGCTCCTTGAAAACCTCGGCTCCCCACCACCTGGACCGTCGAACCTCACCTTTAAATACCTTGCCTCCCCCATCGATCCACCCAGCTACTCCTGTGACAGGGGGAGGAGCTCGGATCGAGCGACGACAACTTTCTTCCCCGATGAGACCCGCCGACCTTCAGGCGGCGCTGCGGTGGCTCCAAGCCTCGCCCGAGCTCAGCTGGCACGGCCGGCCAGTACGTGCGACGACCCGGCCTTCCTCTCCGATGCCCAGCCCAGGCCAACACCTCCATCTCCGGCCAGGTAAGCCTCTGATCTTCCCCGATTTTTTTTCGTTCTATTTTGCTTAATTTTCTAGGTCCCTACAAACACTATCTCGCTCCATTGTCCACCCTGAAGCTCCGCCACCGTCCCATCATTCACGCCAACTCTCCGACCTCATCCCTAATCCGTCATAACCTCCATCACCCCAAGCTTCCTCCTCCGTCGGAGGCGGAGGAGGACCCACTAAGGGCTTCGCCTTCTTCGCTCCACATGAGCCCTCCGTCCACCTCATCTCGCACGCACGCATGCCCTAACCCCCTTGCAGGTCAACCATCACAAATGGTCGGACCTTGGGCGGAGCCAGGTTCTAGAGCTCTGCCTCCGGCAATCAGGCGTCGACGGCGCACTCCAGATGCGTCTGCAGCTTCTCCGACCTCGGATCTTCATCGCCAGATCTTCAGTGCCAGCCCTCGAGCTTCACCGAGCGCGGTAAGGCACGCGGAGCTCCAGGCCTCACACCGGAGCTCCAATAGCGCCGCCAGCCATCGAGGAGGAAGGAGGAGCAGCCACCGTTGGATCTCGCCCCACGGCGGATATCCAACGGTCCTGGAGCGACCACGTCGACTATTCCGGAGCGTAGAGGCTCGGTGGAGCCGAGCCTCGCCTGAGGCGCCCTCGAGCCACCACGTGGCCCGAGCCACCTGCTACGGCCACCCGAAGCAGCGCCGAACCTCGCCACCACCCCGAGCCTGAGCTCACGTGCCTCATTGCACGTGAGTTATGGTGCTTTTTGCATCGGTGCCCTCGCAAGTCCCGCATATGCATCCAGGTCCTCATACCACGTGGCAGTCCCTGAGACCACGCCGAGCCTCACCGTCACCAGGCCTGGAGGCTCGTGTACCCCGAGCCAGCTCGAAGCTATCCCCGAGCCTCTACCCGAGCCCAGCCGCCCTCCGAGCCTGGATAGCGCATGCGTAGCACGTGCCATCTGGGTAATTTATGCAGAAGCCCCGCCGACTCCTCCAAATTGCATTCAGGTCCTGTTATCACATGCAGTCCACGTGCACGGTGGGAATTTTGCAACCACACCCCTACAGGTTTACATATTTGCAAAAATATCCCTGTGTGGGAAGGCAATTTACAGGGAAGGCCCCTCTCCTTATTTTAATTACATTTTAGTCCCTCCCAGGGACCTATCTGTAATTGAGTTTTCATGTTTTCTTTCAGTTATGCCCTTAGCTTCTTTATTGCATATCTTGAGCTACATATATCGGATCAAGTTGATTTCAGTTTCATTTTAACGCTGGTTTGATGAACTCTCTAATGGCATGATCAGTTTCTATGATGGACACACTAAATTCGATGTATTATTTTGATAGCCAAGTGTCACTTGTTACTTAATCTGTGCCTTGTTCATATTGCGTTTGTCATCTCAATAAAATCTGAAATTAATTCCTTGTGTAGTTGGCTCATTACTTTGATTGAGGGCATATTTTCATTGCATTACATGGCATTTCTTCGCATAATAAAAATTGATAAAAAAAAATGCATGTCTACTTTATTTAATGCATTGTATTGTGTCTTCTCGCATACTTTGACCTATAGATCTCCAATTCAACACTTAATTGAATAGATAAAAATCCGGATAATTAGAGGAAGGCTCGTGTCCCTGAGTTTGACCTTGGTTTCTTGCCAAGTAAAATAAAATTATGATCATCTCATTTTGATCTCTCATATACATATTTAAATGAGATGATCTTTTTGATGAGCCCTAATCGGCCCGACTGCTACGACAATTCTGAGTGCTAAAAACACTCTCTTAAAGGGCCGATTTTGCGGTTTATCAAATGATGGCTGGCGGCGCTATTGGAGCTCCGGCGTAGCTCCGATCAGTGAATCAGATGGCACCTGCAAGCGTTAGAGAAGGAGCCGAAGCTCGGGCGTGCACTCGTGGAGGTGGGTGGATGACTGGCGAGGCCTAAGGCGGAGGGGGATGACTGGTGATGGTGCTCCGGCCAAGTGGCGGGGCTGGAGATCGATGGATGGTGAGATGTGTCGTCGGCGGGCGTAAAGGTGACCGCGAAGATGGGAGCTCCGACGCGGAGCTCGGCGGAGTGAAATAAGGGCGAGAAGGTGACCGTAGGCGGCGAATAAAATGCGAGAAATCGAAGAAAAAATGAAATGAAGATCGATCGGGGATGGAGGCGTTCACCTGGGGATTGGAGCTCGACTTTGAGTTCCAGGTCGTCGCTCGAAGGGGCGGTGGATCCCTGAGCTCAAGCAGCGGCTCGGCGGTGGAGAGCTGCGACTCGGCGGTGGCCGAGGATCTCGCCGGAGAAGACGGACATCTTCGCTCGAAGAACTTGCAATTCCTGTCACCAATTGGAAGCTCCGAGCTCGGAGTATCTCTCTCGGAGGGCGGATGGGTGCGACGTTGGCCGATGGTGGAGTATTTAAAGGTCGAAGGTCTCGGCCATGCTGACGATGGAGCGATGTTTAAGGAGTTCGTGGGAGAGAGCTGGAGGTCGACGTGGGTGATGGAGTAGCTGGCGAGGATAAGGGATGAGTGGGGGTCATCGTGGAGGTGGTGGTGGTCGTCTACGGTGGTAGAGGCGCGGCCAAGAATAGGAAGGGGGTGCCCCTCCCGCAAGACGGAGAACGTGGGAGAGAGGGGCTCCCGAGGTGGAAGATGAAGTCTCCACCGTTGGATCTTGTGATCCAACGGTGGTGATCGAAGCGGGATGGAGCGGCTGGATGTAAATCTGGTCGTGGCGATCTGAGCGTTGTGAAGCGGCCACGTGGTGCAACGGGAACAGGGCGTGGGCGGACGGCTGTGATGAACATCAGGAGTTTAATTGGGCGGTCCAGATGCTTGCGGGGCTAACGGTTCAGATGAAGAGACTGGAGCATGATCTGATGGCGCAGAATGCGCCAACGTGGCATGATGAGGGAGAGGCGCGAACGGGCGATGGAGATGAGGTGGGGGTTTGATCTGACGGTCAAAGTGAAGGGCGTACGTGGAGGCGGCTAGGCCGTTGGATCTGGACGACCATCCAACGGCTGAAAGCTGCGGTGGCCTGGGCAAGGATGCGGGCCGCGTGGCGCAACCAGAGGGCGCCACGTGGCCTGATGTGGTTGGATGAACCAAAAATAAAGGTAGAGAGAAGAGGGGGCCGAATTTGGAAAAACTTAAAACATGAAAGTTGTAGATCTCAATGAGATCTACAAGTTTCAAGTTGACCAAAGACGGAAATGAGGTCAAATATGATACATAAATATAAAGATACAAATATACATACATGTAGTATACAAAGAGGCCCAAAACCCAACTTTCTCATACGAGCTCCGATTTTAATGAAATTGGTCTTGTTTCGAAGGTCTCTGAATGTATATTACTTTAAAAGTGAGTAGACCTAATTCGGAGATTGTATGAGAGAGATATGTGCGTTTTACCTAGTAGACATCTAGCCAGCCAGGGTAGCTTTACTTTGTAAGGTAGTTAGTAATCTTTCTGTGTATTTCCTTTCAGTTGATGTACATGTAAAATGGTTGTAGTGGGACAATGGATCATGTAAAAACTTTATTTTGTGAATAGAAAAAGTATTATATACTTCTTTTTGAGTATTTTTATTTGCAATTTGTTTCTGAATGTTAGTTGTGATTGCTGGATAAATTATTGCTAAGTAACCAGATACGGGTATGGGAGGATGCGACGGCCCGGGAATCGGGGTCGCGACAGGAGCTGCGAAGCTCTGGAGCTTCGTTACGAGGAGAGAAGGAGCATCGCTGTAAGGGAAAAGCACTGCAAGTTTCAGGTCTTTGACCACGTGCATGGATCATAGGTTTGCGTTTAGGTAATATTCACCCTTCTCCTTTTGCTTTCGCATATCTTGTGATAATGGAGAATGTGGTTTGGAGGGGGGAGTTGATTGCTTGATTTTTTATCAGATGCATGAATCGCTTCTTGTTGTTGGTTTATCGTATGTATTTTACGAAGTTGCTTCCTTGTGGTTTCATGTGATAGCTAGTATGAGTCACCCCCATTACTCGCCGATTTATTTGATAACATGAATAATACTTTGGCATCTTAAACTATTTCAGATTGTTGGAAAGTTTTGTATGGAGACGAGATCAAGGTTTTACATTAAGGAAAAGGTCCTAGATTAATTTAGTAGATGTAAATTTATATTATTAATATCACATCCATGATCAATTTCAATCTATTACCGTAATATGTTGAAATCAAACTTTCGATTGATTTTTCAAGGTTTGTGATATTAGATGGTGCCATCGATACCATTCCTTAGAAAATAATCATGTCGGCCATGTCTCCAGTCCGTGGATTATGATTGACATTGGTCGAAAGGTCATTGGCATAAAAACAGTTTATCTTGATAATTCCCATTTGTGAATTAGTTTTCTATATTGTCGGGATCATATTCCATACCATGTTTTATTATTTAGTTATGGAAAGTTTACAAAGGAATTCCAGGCATGAATGCAATCTGTTTTGTAATATTTCATACATAAAGGTGGTAGTAATGGCCTTGCAGTTTATTGGACAGTTTTGGAAATCAAGTTTAATGCCCTCACAAAATAACAACCATGATTGACATTCCTTCTAATAATCGTTAGTCATCCAAGAAATCTTCGGCCGTTAAATATAGATTTTTAATAAGACCACATAACTATTAGTAGGAGCATGCATGGGACGGTTACCCAACCCGTTCAATCATGGTCCATCCTGCACCATTATTAACAGATCACAGATCAATCTGATCCATTCTTACGGGCACCCAATTCGAATGGATATCCATATTATATGAATGGGTCATGGGTATCGACGGATATCCATAGAAATCACTAAGATGCAATCATACCTATTTTCAGGATACACATTTTCTGGGACATACACTAGCATGCCGCTCTATTAAAAAATCTCCACCCAAATGTAGCTTAAGATATTAAAAATACTAAAATGTTAGCTTTTTCCACTTCCGTTGCCCATATTTATTAACAAGGAATAACATACAATTTTTATATGAATAAATAAAATAAAGAAAACTAAGGAATTGCGACGAAACCCAAAGAAGTTCTTGAGATTGTGAAATGGTCCATACCCAGGGACCAATATGCAAAATGAAACTTAACAGCTAATTTTTTATTTTTTTCAATGGCATATTAAATAACTAGTTAATAGGTAGATTGAATCTCAAAATCTTTAGAAATTAAATTTATGAAAAAACTAAGCACTTCTTAAAACTGCAAGTACGTTCAAAGCAAAATAAAAAAATTAAATAAAACAAAAGGATGAGCTCGTAGATGGTGTCTTCTCCTAGAAATCGGTGCCCTATACACAAGGGTGTCTAAGGGTGAGAGCGACAGGGGCTTGCTGCTTTCGATGAAGGGAGGCAATGGTGGAGAGCCTCTGGAGAGGTCGCAGCGGCGCGAAGGGTGTCATTGCCATATGAACGATGCTGGTGGGTGTGGGGGCTCGCAGGGGGTGGCGAGCTACGGCAGTCGGAGGACGTGACGCGTGCACATGGTGATACGAGAGAAGTTGCAAGGGGAAAACGGCAACGTTGGATTTCAACAACGCTGAGGATCCGAATAATATTCCATGGAGTTGCAACGGGAGGTGGCACTGTGAGATCAAACCAATGCTTGAAGGCTGTCAGGAGATGGAGCAGGGAGGCAACGGTGTAGGTTTCGGTGGTGGTGGAGGCAGCGATGGCGAGGAGGCGGAGGTTAGGGTTTTCGTGGTCGAGTGACAGATAAGGGCATTGGGCTTCGACTAGAGCGAAGAGGGTAGCACTGTAGCAATGAAATATTTAAAGAGTCCATCAGAAGTTAGAAAACCATCTGCAATATGTTTACCATGACAATTTATGACAACTTTATTGCAAAACTGAAACTCGCCCATTTCTAACTAATTTAGATATAGATAACAAGTTCCTTCTAACTTTAGGGTACATAGAGACACTCTCTAGGTAACAAGAATCTCCCACTAGCTAAAGATAGTATGCAAGTCCCGACAACGACTGCTGCAACAGTTACATCAGATCCCCTCTGGATGATCATCTCTCCATCCTATAGCTTTCTAGTTTCCTAAAATAAATGCAACACATTACATTCATGAACAGAAGTGCCAAAATCAATAACCCAACTATCTTCTCGTCCTACAAGAAAGTTAGTTTCAATGACGAAAGTAGATTTTATACCTACTGGAGTGATACCTTTACCCTTCTCCAAGATTTTCAAGTAGTATGGACAATTCCTCTTCTAGTGTCCTGACTTCTTACAGTGATGAAAGACATCCGCTTTCTTGGATAACAAGAGAGTGGAAGTATGAGAGGAGGAGCCAACAACTTGACTTGTCTTCTTCTTCTTAAGGGTCATACCCTTTCGGGACCCTTGCTTCCGATCGCGCTTACCCTTGACTTTGTGCAACCATTGCACTGCATGTAGGGTTCTTTTTCTTCATGACGTCCTCAGCGGACTTAAATGAAAACATAAGCTCAGCATTAGTTAAATTTTATTCATGTGGTACAATACCACATAATTATTGAAAGACTTAGGCAAAGACAACAGAATGGAGTTAGTCTATGTCCATCTCTCCCCCAATGGTCTCCAGTTTAGAGATGTGATGAACCACCAATTTAGCATATTTACTCATTTATTTTAACTTAAAATCTCTTATAAAATACATGTAAATATCAATAAATATCTCCTTTTATAAATCCTTATACTTTTGTATATATAGTATATTTATCATTATTTTTAACCTAAAATAAAGAAAGAAAGAAAGAAAGAAAAATAAAGAAAATGAAAGAATGTATGTATGAAAAAAATACAAACTGACTCTAACCCCAAGAGTAGATCAAGACTTGACCGAATCAACAAGGAATAAAGTAGGGGGAGATAAGTCCTTCATCCAGAAAATTTCAAAAAATAATATTCACTTGTGAATATTCATCATTGTATATATTATAAATATTTTCTTATTTTATTTTATTTATCACTAAAATTACCTTAAATAAAATTGCTTTCTTCCTGGAACTTGTACATAAAAATAAGTTGTAAATATTAAAAATAATTGCAAGAAGAATCATTGTACACATTAAAAATAACATCACTTTGAAAAAGCTTCCAAGCTCAACTTGTCAGATCAATATCTTCTCCACAAAAATCCAAAATAAATCAAACTCACTTTCATTGTGTCCAAAATTAAATAAGCTTTAAAATAAAAGTGGTTATCAAAATCAAAGTTAAGATCTGAAAATTAGCTTTTTAGAGTGCTATTGCACATTTACTAGTATTGTACACTGTATTCTTTTATCCTTTTATTTATTTTCTTTTATTTTTAAACATATTGTATTTTTAAGTATTTGTAAATATTATATTTGATTTATATAAAATACAAATAAAAATCTCAAAATAAAAAATAAATAAAAATAAAAAACATGTATATATTTTATAGGTATCACAAACCTATATTGTAAATACCTCTATTTATTTAACCTAATAAATTTACCTTATTAAAATTAAATAAAAAATATCTTTAAAAATCCTTAAATATTGTTTTAAATTAATAAATTAATAATGCATATCATTATTTGTAAAAATAAATTATTAAAAATCAAAATATTGTATATATAGGTATTCTTACCTATGAATAAAGGTTATTATTTATTTCACATATTTAATTAATTAATTTAATTTATTAAAAATCACCTAAATTAATTTTATTAAATTATTAACATTTTTATGATTTTTTATTTAAATTCATTATCTAATTTATTTTTTAAATTTAATTCAATTTTTCGTGTTGTTTTGTCTTGTAATGTGTTTGTCATATTCGGACTCTCTCCCTATTAGATGGACCCAGGTCTGTTGATCGGGTTAACTCCCTCTTTATTCCAGTTGCCTGAATAACCGACCGACCTCTCTTTCTTCTCTGAATTTAACCAGTTGATATGTATCTCTATTACGGACGATTCCTTCTTCAAATTTCTCACCTGAATAACCAGCAATCTCGCTCGAATAAGAGTTCAATTCTTCGTGCCTTGGTTCGTGCATTCTCCCCATTTTGAAATTCATTGTTACCGTTCTCTATAAATACTTCTCCAGATCAATGCTTCCCTTTTTGATATGTTTTCCACTAATTGATCGCTCGAGGCTGATTCTTGGAGGTAGTAGCTGTGACAAGATTCTTACTCCACAATCGAGAGCGCGGAATTTGGTGTGAGAATCAAGATTCTCTACGTTGTCGGAGCTCCACCGGCAACGTCTAGCTTCTTCGCTTGCCACCACGAATCGAGGTTGTGATCACCTCATCATAATCATATGCTAATCCTTTAGCAATTAATTATATCATTTAATTCTGCAATTGTCTTTGATTTTTTACTTAGATCTGTCCATCTTCAATCACCCTCCATCTGATTGATCGGAGGCCTTCACTGCATTATTTAACTTTCGACTCTCCCATCACATTCACCAAATCATTCTCCGTACTTCTATAGCATCTGATCATCCAGATCCATCGTGGATCTGGAAGTCGACTCCCTTCCCGTCCACCTTCGTCGGAGTCTCCCATCCACCGTCTATCTGTTTGTATTTTCCAGCTAATAAGTCGTCCAGAGTCATAGCTCCGAGCAATAAATCACTTGCAAGTCCTAAGACAACTTCTAGAGCGGTGAATCACGACTTGGAGCTTGAATTTCATGCAGAGCAGCTAGCTGCTCTAGATCGCGGATCACCGACGTTCGAGCTTCATCGTCGCAACCACTCGACGTGGAGGCGCTATAGTGTGCTTCTTCAACCGTCAGGAGGAGGATCGGACGTAGACTGGTTGAGCTACTACCGATCGATGTCCACTAGCATCTGTCTTCATCCTAGTTCTTCCAGCTGGTTTGTCTGCCATCAGATCAAGAAGGCAGCGCCAGATTCCATAATCACAACACGATCTGCCCCAATTCTCCACCATCGATCAGATCTGAGCAGCATCCCAAAGCCATTGGATCAACACGTGAGTTGCACGAGAATCAGTGAAATTGGCTTCCTACCCATGTTGTTTCTTAATTTTGTAAATAAGGGCCTCATTGGACACATGTCGGTTTGTTATTAAGAGATTAATTGGATAAAGGCCCTTGGTTTTTTATTATTTGCTCTTTGGTCCTGATTGAACATATACGCGTGTTCAACACGTGCTTTGTTTGGTGAATTTGCAATAAAGCCCTTAGCATTTTCTGTTATTATTTGCTCCTTAGACTAAGAATAATCCCATCGAGGTCTGTGCCAGTGCAACTCATGTGTGTCGAGACGTGCCTCCTGTAGGTAAATTGCATTAATTACCTTGAATTTCTATATTTTATTAATCATTCAGTCATGTAAATATTTTGTCTTGTAGATTCGCCATGTATTCTAAATTAATTAATTGCTTATTACTTTTGTTTAATAAAATGCTAATCATCTCCATAAATTCCCTAAAAGTCATATTAACTTCCTACTAAGTAGATTAATTACCTCTAATTTTGGTTTGCAAAATTATTTAGTTTTATTATTTTTAAAAATTCAAAAATCACTAAAATTATCTTGTTTGAAGTTAAAAATTAATTAAAAAATCAAAATTAAATTATAAGAAAATTTGAGAGTATGTGTTTTGATTTGTTTGATTTAATGTATAAATTTTCTTTAAATTATTATTAAAAACCACAAAAATTATAACATACAGAAAAAAATAAAAAAATACTATAAAATCAATGAAAACTCAAAAAATACCTAAAACGGTTTTATTTAAAGCTTGAAAAATCCTCTTTCTATTTGTGTATATTGTAAGTAATTTTGACTTTATTTTATAATTTAAAAATCCAAAATAGTGATTTGATTTTCTCTGTTTTCTATTTCTCTGTTTTTAATTGTTTTGAAAATCTTAAAAAACCTAAAAATATTTGAAAAAACAAAAAAAATAATAACTCACCTAAAACACAAAAATATTTTTGCTTGATTTTTTGGGCATTTTTATTATATTTGAAAAAAACAAAAAGAGCTTGGTTTCCTTTATTTTTATTTTCTTTGTTTTGTTTTGTTTTGTTTTAAAAATTAAAAATATAAAAATTTGATTTATTAAAAATAACTAAAAAAATCAAAACCACGAAACATAAAAAACATAAAAATTATACGTTCATAAAAAATACAAGAAGATTAAAAACACATAAAAACACCAAAAGAAGAAAAAGAAAAAGACCATTAATTTTCATTAATTAATAACCCTCGGGCATTGTAGCCTCCGTGAGTTCGATCATGCAGGCTATACAGGTAAAACAAATAGCACTTTTTTTATTTCTCTTTTGACTTCTTTGCTTGGTTTGATTCTTTTATTAAAAATAATCTTTGTTTGACTTGGGAATTTTCGGGATCACAACGACACTTTAGCTATTGAATAAAAAACCCTTGAAAAATCTCTGTCAATCAAGAGGTAACCTAACATTTTGATTACATGATATCAATCGATGTCCCTTCCTACATCTTGCAGCGAATTGGTTCTTTCATTATGTTGTAATACTGAGTGCGGTTTACATCTCCGAACATCTCCTTTAGATTCAACATTATATCATGAGCACTCCACATGTCTATATGTTGCTTCTAAAGTACATTCGACAAGGACCTCAAAATATAACACCGAGCCAGGTAGTGGTCTTCATCAAATTTTTAATTAAATTTGATTTCTTCCTTTAACTTAGATTTCATAGGCTTGTTTGTGATTAGTACATAACGGATGCGCTCCACAGAGAGAACAAGCTCCAAATTTTGGAGCCAGTCAGAATAATTTGGTCTAGTCAACAGGTTGACCTACAGAAGCTTGCTGAGGGGGTTCATGGATTTCATCTGAGACTAAAGATGCACTTTTTAGAATATATATATACAATAAAATTATTTGTGTATATAAGCTTTGTTGATTAAAGAATTTTAAATCAAAGTCATCTTACTTTTTAATACTTTGAAAGTTGATTCCCTTATCCAGCTTTCGAAGCAAGAGATATACTTACCGTCATATCTCTAGAAAGATCTGGGTCTCCTTCCACCTTTGTCACTCCTCAATAATATGAGAAAATGCAATCGGGTGAAGGAAGCAGGAACTCGTTCCGTCATGCAAGTCCAACTTGCATTTCCTAATTTGGTGTCTAACACCCAAGCCCACCACCTCAAAGGTGATGTTGACTCTTTGTTAATTGAACCAACCATCAACAGGATTAGTGTGCGTCATGCACAATCCAATATCACCTCAATTATATGAGGAGCAATATTGGGGTTACTACAAATACGACATGTCTCTTACGAGAAGCAAAACGCTCCACTCCATTTGTGCTTGCATATTGGAGCTATGACTTCGCAAAGGTGTCTCCAATATACAATCCATGGCGATGAAATCCTTCGTCTTGATAAGAGACGATGGATGTTATCTTATGATCCTCCATATCTCGTTCAAATTTTAATTAATCATTATGAATCAAATTCTATGATTTATTCTTCTAAGGGAATTGCAATCCTATTAATAAAATATTGTTTATTTTAAATGAATTGAATTAATTTAATTACATTAAATTAATTAACAATCCAATGCAACCAACAAATAATTTGGTTTGGTTGATATAACTATATAGTATTAGCTCTCAAAAGTACGTATTATTCTGATTTTAGTAATTAGAGTACAACTTGACTTGCCCATATTACCCTTACTCGAAAATAGACCCAGCCAGACATTGGATTTATGTTGGGAGGGAGCATTCCCTTGACATGTAACGTGCTAATTAAGAAACCAAGCCATCATACCCGATCTAGACACATTCACCATCCCGATCCAGAACAATACAATTGGATCAATGTACTTACGATTTTATCGATCATTTATGTGATGACCGACATGATACTATATAGTATACACTTGGAAATTTAGATATCTTAAAATATTTTTAATGATCTTAAATTTCAAATCATGTTAAGAAAACAAGTTTGGTTTTGCGTGTAAAAGTTGTCCTACAACTATTGTAGGATAAAGTAGGGTTTTCATGTCTTGAAGGAATCATTCAATGTAGTTGTTTCTCATATTTTTCTCTAAATAAATGATACAACAATTAATCAGTGTAAATTTCAAATTTTCGTGATTATATTTGAATGGTTAAATACATTAAAAGATGTCAACAAGATGATTCAATCATCTTCTGGCTCATTTCCACTAAATATCATATATCTAAGGCAAAAAGAGTCGGAATCGTGCGAAATAAATTCGAGTGATTTGTTGGTTTGATTTTTAACATAATTAATATGTTTTTGACAAGTTTCAAGGTAGAAAAATAATAACTACAAAATATGTAATTACATATTCGAGTTTACATGTAAAAATAACAACACTGCGGGAACTTTTCGAGTTTAAAACAATGCCCAATTTTAGCCAAATTTTGACAAATTTTTGTGGACATGGATAGACCATCTAAATTGTCTTAAGTATCTCAAAAATTAGTTCATAACAGGGAAAAATAGGAGACATATCATATATGCTCAAAATCGATTCGAAATTTCAACAATGCGAAAAACAACGGGTTCTCGCGCATCTCGTTATCCAAAGCTTTATTCCCTAGGTTTTGTATCATATCCAAGACCTTAAACAATGGCTATGATACTACTTGTAGTCAGGGTGTTAGACTTGCACATCACGGAAGCGTGGAGATTAGATCAAATCCGATCTTGGTCAACTAGTCGTACTAGTTAGGCAGCGGAAAAACAAAAAAAATTAAGATGAAATAACATGGCATGGAAACCTTTCCCATGTTGTTTCATCAAAGATCACATGAGTTTAGGTTTACATCTTGAAGAGTGGTTGTAATCCTCAGATTCTAAAGGAAGAAGCATCCTGACTCAAGTCCAATCCGACGAGAGTGCACTTACGGATGTGATGATGAGTCACGAACTTCATGCAATCCCAAGCAATGATCCAAGTAAGGAACCTCCTAATTTTGTCTCACTAAATCACTTGACTTCTTCACAAGCATGATGCATGGAGGAGGACGGAGTTCCTGGAGCAACCGATCTGGCAACACGCCGTCAACACATCAACAATCACGATATCCACCAATCTTAGGCAGGAGGACGGCCTAAGGTTGTGGAGAGAGAGAGAGAGATGGCATGTGGGAAGAGAGAGATTAGTTTATTCAATAATTGCATACAACTTTTGTAAAGAGAGCTAGGGTTGACTTCTCTTTTATAGCATTTTGGAAGTCCATGTATCACAATCCATTTGTTATTATTAATTAATAATTTAGATTGATTTTGTTTCTTTTTAGTTTACAAAAAGTACAAAAGAAAACATAAAGAGATAATTTGGTAACAATTTCTAAATTATATTAATTAAAACAATTAAGTGATAAATGGATTTAATTAAAAGAGGCTCCATCCATTTACTAAAAATATGGTAGACGTCCACCATGGTTTAACAACCCATGGACGTCCACTCTAAGTAATGGATTGGGTCAAAATTAATTTATCAATTATATGAATTAACTAAATAATTGAATTATCATCAAATAATTCCAAATTATTTATGATAATTGCAATTATATCATTGACTATTGAGAATTAAATTCTTCCATCCAATATTTAATGTAAATCATATTTACATTAAATTATGTAATGTGATTCCAATTCACATTAACATATAAATTGTGAATATCATTCATAATCAACTCTCTCCAGGATATTGTGGATCATATCCACATTATCCATAATTATTTTGAATAGTTTTATCCGCATTAATCCTATCCACGATAATTCAGTCCAATTTAATTATCCTATATATCTCTATCCACATTAGTTGTGATAATTAAATCCTATTTAATCATCCAATTTTCCAATACTTCGATAAAATTTCTCATGGAACAATTCTCAAACTATTTCAAGAATTGTGTACCTTCTCCTCAGATACTTGGAGATAAGATCATGGTGATTGTATAGGCCATGTATAGTGACTTGGATAGCGAGATACAATCTCATATCTAGAACTAGAAGATCACTCAAAGATGTTTGATCATGTCAGACATGATATCTCATCTTCTCATTGCATCTGAATCATATTTCGATCAATGTCCAACAATTGGATCAAGATCGGATATCCTATCTACTAAGAGGAATCATTAAAATCCAAAACGATTTCATCACTCCCTCGAAATGGAAGTGTCATAATATACAATCGTTTAAGATCACATCACCCTCGAGTATTCATAATACATGTACATCCTGCATACTGGAAGATCATGATTAAACGACCGGGACCATAGCACATAATGTTCAATACCCTTAATTTTGATAGAGGAACCTTGCATCATCACATTGGATGTCGAAAGGAGGGTCTTTGTCTTGGTATTAGATGTCGTCATCGTGTCAAGGATAGATAAAAACAAGGGAAACAGGAGAAATTTTAATCATGCATCAAGTGAAGCGATAATACCCAATCAATCGATTATTGGAGCCTTCACGAAGCCCAAACAGGGGTTGACGGAGATCCGACGGTGCCCGGTAGGTCTGGGCGGCAGCTTAGGCTGTTAGGCAGAGGTCTGATAGTGCCCAGCAGGTCTGGGCATCAGCCTAAGTAGCAGGTCGAAACAGGGCCTCGAAGCCCTTTGGCGGTGACAGCGAGATGGCCTGGGAAGGCTACGGTGTCGCCAAGATGACTTGGGCGACCTTTAGGACCTTGCAAGGGGCCCTAGATAGAGTAGAGGGCCCATTGTGAGGGGTGCTTATGGTGATAGTAGGGAATCACGATCAAAACCCTGGTCTAGGACAGTTGGTTTGATACCATGTGAAGAACATTGAGAGAAAACCAAAAAAACACTACTTATTCCATAGGCTTTAGGGTTCTTATATAGCATGAAACCCTAAGGAGCCAAAAAAAGAGGAATTACAAAAGTACCCAAGAGGGGTTACGAGATAAAATACGAAAGGAAACACAAAATATTAATAATAATTCTAACACCCTCAATACGGGAGAACACCTCGACCATTGCGACCACCAAAGCACAAGACATGTTGGGCAAGTGTTCCAACCACGACACAACCAGATGTCATATAGATTCATAGTACTTAGATTTGGCATAGATTTAACATTGATCAAAGCATTCACTTAATTACCCAATCTCATCCCTTATTCAATTAGAATTCGAACCATCTACTCGGATTCCCCATTTAACTACTTAAGGTTTACTTTCAAATGGCCTCACTATAGTCAGGTAATTAATGGATATAGATGGCCAAAGTCATTATGCTAATGACTCATTTATCGATCATACTACTTGTATGGTCTATTATATACGTAGATCATGAGTTGGTGTTCCAATTTGTTGTCCAAAAAATAATCTCAAAATAAAAATAAATTAGATGTTAGATAGAGCATTAACAAGGAGAAATCTGACATATATTTCATATATTTCCGATCAAGGAAACTCTCGAAAATGCAATTGAATGCGGCGGGTGCTCTGATTTCATGTCCAATTTTTCATCTCAGATTTCCATGGAAATTAAATGCATGTATAAGGCATGGAACAAGGATGAATCCGACCTAAGTCTCATATTTTCATATCACCGGATCTCTCAGAAATCATGATGAAAGGGAGCGATACGATCTGAAACCTGACTTTACATGTAGATATCCGGGCGATATGGACAACGGATCGACGCAAAAACGATGTATACGTGACGTAAGAAAGGCGACCCAACAGTAAAGCGAAAACTTAAATCCTTACCTTCGGGGTCATTCCCTGGATATCTCCTCCACGCCGAAATCGACAATTTTGAGGTACCTCGCATGAAACGCACGCGAGAAGTAGAAGGACCTCGATGCGCTCTTCCAATCAGTTTCCTCATATCTTCGATTGGAGGTCGACGGTGATAATGGAGCTCCGACGATGGTTTTCGACGAGCCTCTGACGAACTCAATGGGTCAAGTTGCTAGGTGGCTCGGCCATTTAGCCCATTTATAAGGCTCGGTTTGTGGCTCAAAAGCTGTAAACCACCATATTTCGTGCGTAATGTTAGCATACAATGTCCTTTTTCGACGTTCTTGGGCTCATTGGAAAGGTCTCGAAGAGTACTACAATATAGAGTCCTTGTTTTTCAACTTTTATATTGGATCGGGCCAAAAATTGACTTTTAGTGTTTTTAGTACTTCGGAGTTTCACATAGTGTTAAAATTATTATATTTCATATTTTGTTTGAGTCTCGTAACACTTCTGTGGCTTATATGTAATTTCCCTTTTTTGCTCTCTAGAGTTTCTCCTATATAAGAAACCCTAGGCTCATGGGATAAACACAACGATTCATTCTCTTCTCCACAAAGGAGGAAAAGGGAAAATTAAGGGTGATGGTTAAGGGGGAGAGGGAGGGGAAGAGGAGCGGAAAACCTTGTGAAAGGAGGAAACGAGAATGAGAAAGAGAACTATTGAGGGATAAAGGAGGAGAGGAGAGGGAGAGGGAGAGGGAGAGAGTATATGAAGAGCTCAGAGAGAGATTTCGTTGAGAGTTCAGATACTTCTTAATGTCCCATTCCTTTGGCAAAAGCCATATTTATAAATGGATCATACAACATGGTAGAAATTACCCACATTGTTTTATAATGTTATACATTTATGGAGAAAAGAGAAGAAAGAACAAAAACTCTAGAGAATCCTAACCTATAAGGGTGTGTTCGGATACAAGGTTAAACCACCCTTGGGGTGGTTTAACTCCCCTAACCCATGTTTTCTCCCTCCACGTGGGCCCCACTTTATTCCTTTTTTAAAAAATTAAATAAATAAATTTTACATCATCAATCCTATCAAAAAATAATATATGATACCATCATCTCATATAAAAAATATAAACTACTCCACTTCTACTCACTTTTTCAAACTCCAATACAATCACACACAATAACTACTCAATTTTTCAAACTCCAATACAACATATCATAATAAACCCACTTCTAACCCACCCCCAGTTTAACCCTCTATCCAAACACCAAAACCCAAAAATGGGTTACCTGCAACCAGTTTAACCCACCTAAACCCACTATCCAAACACCCCCTAAGAGAAAGAGGATTCTATGTCTTACCTCCCTTACAAAATATAATTACAACAAGAGCCTTTGCATTTAATATTTACAAATTAATCCAAATTCTAGATCTATACATTGGTAATAAACGTGTACATTAATCAGATGCATCAACTCCCCTACTGAAAAAACTCACTTTTTCAAGATTGCCTCAAGGTGAGGCAATGTGGAGTCAGTTATTAAACGTCATTTCCATTTTATCAAGAAGTAGAGGTGAAAACTCGGCGTGCAACTATTTCTCGGAGGCATGTTATGTCGTCAGTTGATTCAGACTTTGCCATCTGTGGAGTTTTTTTATCCAGAAAAGGGGGAAACACTCCGAAGGTGTCCGTCCGAATAAATATATTATATATAAAGACTTACGAATGTCAGGTCTCGAGGAGAGATTTAACTAGATGGGTTACATTGTCAACATAGAACATGTCTAACTGAAAGATGATACCATTACATGACAACCAAATCGCACAGATCGTGGCAATAGGACGCAGAAGCTCATCCATGGGTCTAAACCAGTTGGTCACCACCGTGTTCCAAAAGTTAGAGTGGGAGAAGAGATCTACCTAACGGATATGTGAAGCATCTCCAATGTCACAAATGCAAGTACATGAGTAGAAAAGACGAACAAGATACTCGTTACCACTACTGTACATGGAGCAGGAGGTATTGTACCCCTACACAAAGGCGGATCTTCTGACCTTGGTAAGAACCCGCTCGAGCTTGTATAGCTAGAGAAAAAATATTTTCATGAGAAACTTGATGGTCCATATAAGACTGCAGTCTCGCTTCAAGATGCATGGATAAAGACCGATATGGAAGCGCCTTGCTGGCCTTCTTGACAGAGAAAAATCCATCACGTCAAACCCAATGGTCATGACCCTCATATGGGCCAGAGCAATCAAAAATCACCTCAGATACCCCCAGAAAATCATCAAAATGTTACTTAAACAAAGGTAAGGAGAAACATGACATCTACTGACCATCCACCAAGGCCACCTTAACAAGTAGATCATGATCTTCTGCCAGCACGAAGAGGCAAAGAAATCGATCTCGAAGCAATCCGCCTCCCGACCAATTATCCCTCCAAACAGAAAGGAATCCTCACTGCCAAAATCGACTGCATATGTAGTGGAATCTTGCGAACATCCATGCAGATCCCCTTCCAGAACATGGACGCAAGATGTAAGGTAGAGTCTACAACAAGTGGTTGCACTCGGATGTTTTAGATGTCCCTCAGAAATCAACAACGAAGGTCCTCCACCTTTCCCTACAAACGTGCCACCCACTTGAGCAAAAGGGCCTTATTCATCTTCTCCATCCCGAGGACAACCAGCCCTCCATGATAATGTGGCGATGTAACTAACTCCCAATTCACCAAATGCAATCCTCTAGACTGCCCAAAATCTAGACTCTAGAAAAACATCGCATACAAGATTGGGATGGCCATCAAGAACGCCTTCAAAAGAACAAGTATCCTGCCACGTGAGAGACACGAGACTTTCCACACTGCCAGTTTCCTCCACTCCAACCATTCAATCAAAGGAATCCAATCAGACCGCATCAGTCTACCACAAGCGAATGGTAATCCAAGGTAGTCAAAGGGCATGGATCCATGTGAGGTGGCAATGATCCCCGCGCACTCCCGATTTCAGCATATGTGAATCTAAAAGTAGACTTGGCTCTATTAACCGCCAAGCCAGAGTTCACTAAAAACAACCAGCATAGTGCTCATAGCCTCGACCTCCACACACATCCTCGACAAAGAAAATGGTATCATCTATGTACTGCAAAAGACTAATGGCACCTTCAGACTAATAAGAGTGGCAGTGGTCGAACAGCTTTACCTCTTAAGACTTGACTTACCCTAGTAACCACAAAGTAGGGTCAAGATCAACAATGAAGAATAGAAAGAAAACTTGTAGTCCTAAGTCATTCACATATGGTATAAGAAAAAAGAAGGCACTTGTATGCCTCAAATTAGGAAAGAAATTCCAAGATGAGGGGTTGTACACAAGAGCACATAGGATAACATATATGATCACATGCTGGGGCCGAATGATCCGCATCAATAGACAAGCTGATACCGCGAGATAGCAGGCACTGATAAGGTGATCACCTCCTGCAATGGGAGGTGGCACCAACTGCATGTTGGGGAGCAACACCAAGGCATAACCACCTACGGCAAAGAGCAATACGGTCTAGATGCGGCAACTATGCAGGATCATCGATCAAATCACATGCAAGTACCTCGTGCAAGGTGCAAAGAGTAGGAGGAGAACACAATACATCTCTTATTAGGAAATAAATCCTCGACGACAATTTGGAGGATATTTGGGGTAATATCGCAATGCCTATCTAAGATGGCCTCCATGATACAATATAAAAGAAAATAAGAAATTTTATTGAGCAATGTATATAAACATTCTAGTATAGAAGAACAATCCAGCGTTAAAGGAGAAATTACTTTATAGGTCAAACACATAATAAAATAAACAAAAACACTCTGATTATAACATAAAATTAACAGCGGCGCTTAAGTTGAAATCAGGGACTGCAACTAGAGAACATCCCAAGGAAAACAGTTGATTAAAATGGGATTGATGGGAAGTAGGATCTGGTTTACGTAAACTAGATTAGAAGGTAACCAACAACTCATACAACTCAGATGATCCACAAGGCAATGATAAACTGACCACAAATTCAGGCACTTGGAGATTACACCACCTGCAAATGGCAAGCATGACCTGGTCAAGAAAAACATTCGCTGTAAAAGGTTGAGCGGATTCAGTAGAAAGAGAAAGGCCAGGTAGACTCCTGAGACTCTTTGTCATAGGCCTAGCAATGGCTACCATCAAAAAGAACAAACAAGCTCAGATAACATTTTCTAGCTATAAAATAACTGACATATCATACAACCACTTCTATAAACTTAACTCCACAGAGCTCCGAGGATGATCATTGAGGATGACGAAATATGAGAGAACCTAATGATCAGATGACAGATACCGCCAGTGAGGCTAGTTCTTCAGGTAAGATCTGCTAGATCAAGCAGAAAAAAACAAATGCAGAAGCAGTTTGAATCCTAGTTTTTCGCCTTTTGCCTTTTTTCAATCTCCACTGACAGGAAAAATAGGTCCATGGTGTTAATGCTCCATCTTTTACCATTCACATCCTGAAAGATAGCACCCTTTTTTATCCTAATGAAAGTGTTGTAAGGGGACGGTGGATGGACATAGCGTTCAGATCAGAATATTCATTATTCCCCTGAAATTGTGTTAAATGGATGTTAGGCCAAGCGGAACAAAAGTGTCTGCCAGGTAGAACATAAAACTACTTTCTCAACTAGATACGATACCCATCAAACAACCATGCTTGTCGCATGTTCACTAAAACTAACAAGCAAATTTGACATAGTCTGTCCTAGATCCAACTAATTGCCCAAGATCCATTATGTTGCACCTTATTGGAGAAGAAAAGACCATGACAACCACTGTAAGTACACAAGAAATCGTGCAGTGGTGCAAACCTGAATTATGTCCTGCACCAATTAGAAATATCCAACCAACCTTTGTCCACATAAAAGAAGTAACTCGATGATCTGCTCTATGCTCTCTTAATTTGCAACGATTTAAAAAAAGGGATTTTTACCCGGCAGACACTAGAAACTTTGCCAATTACCTCCACGACCTTTGAAACAACATAATTCCCCCCTCAACCCTGTAAACTTGTCAACTCTTACCACATGAACCCTCCGGGTAATCTGTTTGAAGTCCATAAGGGTTCTTGGGGTAATTTACAGGGTCGATGGGGTAATTACTTTGCGCAAAAGGTCGTAGAGGTAATTTAAAAAGTTTATAGGGTCTGTAGGGTAAAATCCCTTTAAAAAACCGACTCAGCAGACCCTGTCTTCTGGTTCCTTTTATCAGATATACAGTAACTATTTTATTATCCTCAATAGAATAACCTCGTCTTAATTTAATGATAAAGAATGTGGTGTCTTGATCTGGCCACAAGTGATGGTCACTTGCCCATTAGATAGTCCACCCTCAAATGATTGTTTATGTGCACCAAACTATATCAGCTAAACCCAAAAGAGGTGAACAAAAAGGCCAGGTTCCCAGTTCTTGAGCTGATCAAAATGTCAGCAGGGGAGGGTGTGAATTGATTGCAAACCCAAGATACTAATCTCTTTCCTTCATTGCCAAGATAATATTGTCCAGAACTTCATAAATTTGAGCTGTGAATTTATGGCACTTATCTGCAATTACAAAGGAATGGATTACGCCATTGATACTGATCCAGCTACAACCAGGAAACTTCTTCAATCCTTCCTTCTTCATCGTCATCCGAACTTCTGCGACGTTATCCCATCTTCCAGAAGATGCAAGCAAGTTCGACAGTGACACTTGATTTGAAGAAGTACTAGATTCTGACTGGAGGAGAAAATCATAAGCCAAATCCTGAAATTCACGGTTACCTGCAGCAGCGACAAAAGAGAAGACGGAGCCCCAAATACTTGGACTTGGCTCCATGGGCATTGTCTTGATGAAATCCAAAGCTTGACTTAACTGGCCTGCACGACAAAACATGTCTACCATAGAAGAACAGATCTCAGCAGTTGGACTGATCTTGCATCGTTCTACCAAAATTCTATATATCTCGATTCCCTCCGAAACTAAACCCGATCTACTGCAAGCAGAAATAATCCCAACACATGTAATGTGGTTTAATCTGACACCAGTTTCACACATTTTACAGAAAAGAGCAACTGAATCTAGCGCCCTCCCATGAATTCCGTATCCAAACATCATAGAGCTCCATGAGATGCAATCCTTCTCCCAAGAATCATCGCCGAATATCTTTTCAGCGCTGTCCAAATTGCCACATTTGAAATATGAATCAACTAAGGAATTGTTCAAAGAAGTCTCGCTTTTCAGCCCAGATCTAATTGCAAACCCGTGGACCTCCTTGACTTGCGCAATGCTCGCATAAGATCCAATTGCGGACAAAATGCTTAAAAGTGTGACTTTGTTGGGCCTTATCATATCCTTCACCTGCATCACTCTCAAGAGCCACAAGGCTTCCTCAAATTGTCCATTATGTGTGTACCCACTAATCATCGCCGTCCAAATCACAACATTCCTCTTCGTCACTTTATCGAAAACCCGCCTTCCGAATTCAACATTCCCGCATCGGCAATACATCCCAATCAGGCAGCTATCAACATAGCAATCAGAACCAACCCCATTTCTCACCAGAAACCCATGAATCTCCTTCCCTGACTCCAATCCGCACAGGGGGAGAACGGTGCAAATGGTGAACCCATCCATCCTAAGACCCTCCTCCCGCATCTGCCCCAAGAGCCTCCAAACCTCCTCCTTGTCCTCCGAGCCAACATGCTCCATGATCAAGCAATTCCAGGAAACAATACTCCTCACAGGCATTTCATCGAACACCTTGCGTGCATCCCGAAAGCTTCCACAACGACAGTACATGCTCATCAAGGAATTCGAAACTACGGGATCCGAAGAGTGCCCAATTTTCAGGATCAAAGAATGGATCGTTTGAGCCAACGATATTTCACCAAAACCTCCTGCGGCCTTGGCGGCGGTGGCGAGAGCGAAGCCGTCAGGAATGCAGCGGGCAGAATTCGAGCAGAAGAGCACGATGGCATCGCGGAAGCGGAGGTTGCGGCAGAGGGCGGTGAGGATTGAGTTGAAGGAGGAGGAGCTGTGGGGATTTGAAAGGGAGTGAGAGCACAAGTGGCGGGAAGAGATGTGGAGAGGGAAGAACATCAACAAGTTTGATTTGGTTTATTACATTTTTTTTGTTTTTTCCCATTGTTAAAGAATATTTATAGGTATTTTGCTTTATAATCCTTAAAATCTTATCCAATTGCACCACAACCTCTATACTTGTTGTAGTTACACCTATGCCCCTATCCCAAGGTTATGTAGATTCAGAGGTCGTGGTATGATTATAAAGATTATCGAGGTAGAGATGCAATTGGACGAGATTTCAGGAGTCGTGGTGTAAAAACCACGTATTTAAATGCTCATGCATAATACATTTCAAGTAGTTTTATTACATGGTCCCTTAAATATTTCCCAATTATGCAATAAGCAGTAGAATTTTTGCAATTACCACACGATCTTTATAAAGCACAATCTTACTCTATTTAACACATACGCCCATATCCAAAGGTTGTGCGAGAGTTGCAAGAGTGTGGTGTAATTTACAAGGTTCTTCACCTAATTATAAAGTTTAAGGGGTTGTGGTGTAATTGGACAATATTTTAGGGACCATGGTGTAAAAAAATATACTTAGATGCATGCTTATGCTTAATACATTCAAGGGATTTTTTATACCATACGGCATGTGACGTATAATCATCTTTGCAGTTGCACCAAGATCCATCTAAATTCTTTATATAATACGCATGCCCTATCCAAAGGTTGTAGTGCAAGAGTTAGTAAGACTACAGAGGTCATGGTGTAATTGCAAAGATTACGGGGTTAGGGTGTTATTGGACGATATTTTAGGGGTTAGAGTGTAAAAAGCCTATTATTTTTCAATCTAAAATGGTGTAAGTCATAGTTGTGGTAGAATAAAAGTATTTATTAAAGGATCCTTAAAATGGTGATTTCAATACCCTTATTCCTCTCCTAGACTCCTCATATCTTCCTCATCCATCCTCCCTTCATCTTCTCCTATGACTTGGGATCAAATGGTGGCATGCATCAGTAGTAGAGATTGGCCTCCCAAAAGATGGATTAATCAGCGTGAAGATCCACGATGCCAAGATGATGAAGATCGAGGTCAGGATTAGGTGTAACAACGTCAAAGTTGGGTGTGCGAGTTTGATTTAGTATTTGATGATTTTCGATCGAGTGATATGCTATCGGGAATGTTGAAGAAATTAGTCCATAAATCATCAAAATCATGAAATATAAGATGTAATTGTATGTAATCAAGATAAATAAGGATACCCTAATGTGGAAACAATCTTGATCATAATACAGATGTTATTAAACGACCACTTGACTTATTATCGGTACTCTAAAACTAGATGCAACAATCCTCTAAGCTTCTTATGCGACAAAGTCCATCCTCTAAAAGAAAAAGTGTGTTGATTCGATTAAGTAGCTACCAATGGTTTTGCATGCACCTTCGAGTGGCTTCTTACTCATCCATTTGGTATGTTTCAAGAAAGATATCGATCAATTATAATCTTATCTTCTATTGATTCTTTTCTAATCGAGATGTATGGATTTATATATTCATATGCCGTGCTTCCATAAAGCAAGCTACTCAAGTACTCCCCTTAAACGTGGGTTTTGTACTTGCTTTCACCTTATCATTGCATTGATGAAAGAATGATGTACAAGAACATTGGAGGAAAGAATATTTCCTCTTTTGATGTTTTTACTAACGCGCTTATCTTTTCAAGATTCTTGGGAATGTTATACTCTTTTACATGTTTTTCAGGTCTTTACATCCTCACAAATATCAATAGATGCTCTATGGACTGTCTCTGCAGCTGCTAAGAATGTTTAGGGCTTCCTTGAATCTCATTGTTTGGCATGTATATTCCTGTTCTGAATACTTTTTATTTTCGACCGCTAAATGTTGACAGTTTGGATCGATGCATGCATTAGCGACTCTAACTTTCTCAGAAAAAAAACTAACTCCATGTATAGTTTTGTTGTTCTAAAGATAGCCAGAAGGTAATCAAGTCTGACCACAAAGTTTAAAAACATTTAGATATCATCACAACCAAGATACATCCATATAGCCGACCCCCCTTGAAAACGAGTAGGCTTGGATTTAAATAGACAACTTCTTAAAAATGTCGACAAGAATTACCATTGTCAGAAACATGTAATAACTTTATAGAGCAAGGTGGTAACTAGATAACAATTCTAAAAACAAAAGGATATATGTATATAACACACTGTTCCACAGGTTGATGCACGGAGAATCCTATTTGGCCCTTCAACTCGATCAACTTCAATTGAGAGGGCATCATCTATTTGAATGGAGTGAAGGAGCGATCCAACGAGTGTGCCTGCAGTTACCTGTAAAGATTTCAGATAAGCATTGTAATTCGCCATGGTTGTAGAGGTTTCAGAAGCCACTCCATACCATTGATTTTGAGAAGCACCATGTCTGTTAGGAGATCGATGCTTGTGAATGCAACAGGAGCACAAACTATCCCAGTAAAGCATCACCCATGAGGCATTTGCATCTGAGTTCAATCTGAAAGGATGCAATTGAGTGATTAGTATAATTGAAATTAAACCTGATCTTTAACCAATATGGTAAACCGAGTCGTTGGGTGCATTACCTCTAATTTGTTTTGTTGCCTGGTTTGTGACCAAATTGAATGACCATTGGTTTGCCTTTAAAGACATACTCATTTACCAGCTCCTGCATACAAAAAATATTTAAGTTTCATCGCGCTTTCCACAGATCCCAACGAGCCTGAGGTTGCCATGATTCAGCAATATTTTAGCAAAAGCTCTCTAACAGAACGTTTGCAATTGTTTCCACTTGCACCAAATTTTACATCAAGTCATAATTAAAATGCAAAACCATATTCTCATTATAGTTTATGAACACTCAGGCGATATTGAAGGTATTATGTGAGAAAATGGCTATATAACACTCCTCGATAATTATTATTATCTTCGATACTATTATGAAGAAATAAACGCATAAATTATTCTTTTGTAACAAATCTGTTGGGCCTATTTAAGGGCGCCATGCATCTATGAAATACAAGAAAAGTGAGAAACTGTTCACCATTGGGGCACATCAGATCTGGAGAAGTGGGAGAGGCTTCGACTAGAGGATACACCATTGTTTATAACATTTCAATGTCTTTTCAACGTCATTCTTGATTTTTAAAGAAATGCTTCAAATACATCGTAAGCTAAAACACGCATCATCATTTTAAGACACAAATGAAATGAAATTATAAATTTGACTTCCAAACATAAGTACCACATCAACCATTAAGGGGAGGAGTAAACAAATCTGACCTGCATTAACTTAATGTTAAGTCCAGCTCTAGCAGCTTCAGAACTAGCAAAGAATGAACCTGCAGTTTAGAGGCATGAGATTAAAAAAGGTAAATTACAAATTTACAACGAGCAGTTGACTACCTCAAAAAGAGATTGGTAAATTCAGCCTAAAATATCATGGGCAGTTCATCAGCATTGTGTACCGAATATAAAGTAAAAAACATCCATAACCACATCTTTTGCCAAGTTCTTGATATATGTTAGAAAATCGGAAGCGGAAGTGTAACATGGAAAAGATAAATAACAGAAAGAAGAACAGCGGGATTTTTTCGTGGAACCCTACTCCGTGAGGAGCGTGATGAAACCACGGGAGAAGCCCTTAGTGGGGCATGTTTGTCTATTGACTTTCTCAATGGGTACAGGAGGTCTGGGGCTCCTTATATAGCCTCTCCAGAGCCTCCAAGTCCCACCACTGGACGATGTGGGACTAAACACTGGATGGGGTAAATGGATCTCCTCCAGGATCCATTTACCCTGCTACAACACAATAGGCGCACTACCTAATACTCCAACACTCCCCCTCAAGCTGGAGCATGCAATGCTCAGCTTGGACAAACAAACAGAAAGAAACTCAACTCAACGCTACAGGACACTACGGACAATATCAACCCAATGTGCACATTGCAGCAGTCGAGGACGTTGCTTCTCATGCCGTGCAGGTGAGGAGGACGAACGGGCTAGAGTGTGAGTCAACTGAAGACTCGGAATCTGACCATCGAGTCTGAAACTGCGCCTGAAGTCTCCTCGTCGGAGAACTGGGTCTCTCCCATCTGGCTCAGAGAATGGTGCACTGCTCTGGTGTACCTATGATACCACATGAAAACCCTTGCCAACATATGGCATAGGGAATGGTCCTCTACTCTGGAGTCCCTATGGCTCACATGAAAACTCTGGCCGAACAATAACAAGAAGAATGATGGGGACCACGAATTGATGATGGCAACATATGCTCATCTGAAAATGACCGCACACTCGTGCGTGTCTGAAACTGGACTCGGAAGACAATCGTCGAGTCTGAACAACTGCGCATCAAACTGGGACTCGGAATCTGAACGCCGAGTCTGAATCTTTCGCATGGAAGATGATCATCTGAAAACTGTAAAGTCTGAAATCTGTCTTGGTCTGTAATCTGGAGTCTGGAAAATCTGGACCTGACTCGAACCTGTGACTCTACACAACACTCCCCCTTTCTCCCATACTTGTCGGAAAACAGACAAATCGACAAAGTTGGGAGAAGACAACATAATGGGGAAAACATGAAACTTGCGGCTTTTTCATTTTTTTTAAGCCGTCCACAATTTTTTTCTGATTTTTTTAAGCCGTTTCAATCTTTTTTTTCTTTCGACTTTTCATCAAACAAAATTTTCTGCGTACGATTTTTTTTATTATACGCGTCTCTTTTTTTTTAACTGCGTACCACTTTTCTTTGTACGCGCCCCCTTTTTTTTAAGCGTACGGCTTTTTATTGTACGCGCCTCTTCACCTTTTTTTTAACACCCCCCTCTTTTTTTACAGACTCATTTTTTTTCTCAGCTGCCATTTCAAAATTTTTTTTAAACAGGCGACCCACGTGGGCTTTACATTTTTTTTAAATGCCTAGGGTTCCCATCGTTGAACCCTATCTCACAAAGCCGTCGTCGCTTCCCTGGAAAGGGATGGTGCCGCCGCCGCTCAGCACAGGGAGGAGGAGCACGCCTTCAGGAGGTCAGCAAGGGATGGCGCCGCACAGCAAGGGATGGCGCCGCCAGGAGGCGCTGGATGAGCCTGGATGTTGATGATCGGACTGGAGGAGTCTCCGCCTGCGGCCAAAGGGAGCAGAGCACGCCGCCAATGCGCTTGGAAGGCGGCGCTGCTTCTTGCTGTGAGTCAACGGAGTCGGGGGAGTCAGGGCATGGAAGTCTTCCTGCGGCCAAAGGGGGAGTCTGGGGAGGAGGAGCTCGGAGAAGATGTGTGCCTGGATGTTGGTCACCGTGGGTCTATCGCGCGAGAGGACAGGGGGTGAGAGCGCGCCTGGAGGGGAAGACATAGGGGCTGAACAACTGGGTGCGCGCTGCCTGTAGCTCCTGGTGAAGATGCTGCGATGCGCGCCCCCCCGCCACTTGGATCTACTGGCCTCGATTGGAAGAGGGAGGCGGCAGGTCGCCTGGAGCTACATGGAGGAGGTGCCTGGGTTCGCCTGGGGAGCACGCCTGTGCATACAAAGAACGACGCCTTGAGTGCGGCTAGGGCTCTCGTGCGTGGAGAATGCCGCCTTGCGGCTGAAGACCCTCCAGATCTGGGAGGAGGGATGAAACGGCCAGGCTTGGAGATAGACCTGCGTGATGTGCAACCGTGCTTCTTCTCATGCTGGCAAATCGTGCCTGGACTGCAGTCTTCGTGCCTGCCTGGTGATTAGTCTGCCTGGGTGATTAGGGCACTGCCTGCCCGGTTTGCCGCTATAAGCGGCTGCGTCGTTGCCTGGATCGCCGCCTGGGAAAGGCGGCTTCAATGGAGGGCCAGCGCGACCTGGGGGCGGCGCGACCTGTTGGGGTTCGTCTGTGCCCCAAGGAAGATCGGGCAGGAGAAGATCTGAACGCTGCCACCCTGGAGAAGCCTGGCGGCGATTGGCTGCGGCCTGGGAGGGTTCGCGCAGCCTCGGTCTTTGAAGTTGCGTAGCCTGGAGCCCGTCAGAGGATACTGCCTGCGTCGTGTGTCTTGCAGAGAACAACGTGTTCCATCAGGAACCTTGGATCGTCAAAAGAACTTCCTCTAGGGCAGCACGCGGCCTGAGTCGAAACAACAAATTCTATGAATCTTCCACGAATATGAACTTAATACCCTCACATGTGATAATCAAATCGAATCACGAAAAATACAAAAACCCAATTTTTAAGAACAAATCTCCGAGAATCGAACCCGCTCTGATACCATGTTAGAAAATCGGAAGCGGAAGCGTAACATGGAAAAGATAAATAACAGAAAGAAGAACAACGGGATTTTTACATGGAACCCTACTCCGTGAGGAGCGGGATGAAACCACGGGAGAAGCCCTTAATGGGGCATGTTTGTCTATTGACTTTCTCAATGAGTACAGGAGGTCTGGGGCTCCTTATATAGCCTCTCCAGAGCCTCCAAGTCCCACCACTGGACGATGTGGGACTAAACACTGGATGGGGTAAATGGATCTCCTTCAGGATCCATTTACCCTGCTACAACACAATAGGCGCACTACCTAATACCCCAACAACATATAACACACTGTTTGGACTTCCAGCAGCATAAGCCTGTTGGAATAAATAAATGGATACTCCTGCCATCAGGTCACAAATGCAAATTTCTATAAAACAAGGCTTCTGTTATGGCACAAAAAATTATATCATGACAATTGCAAGAAAGCTGAAACCAGAAACTAGTTTTCCACGAATTTGGTGCTTAAATATCTATGAGAAAAAAAAGTATCACAAAAAGACAAATAAAATCACAATTTTTATAATGATCGAAGGAACAACGGGCCGTGTATTATCAACTAAAGATACAGGAACTAATAACAAAGCCATTAGATACCTTGAACTTCGGCAGGGAGAGTATTTCCTCCAAAGGTAGCTTCCCAGATTCTATTTCTTGTGGTGTTGCAAAGGATTTGGCTTCAACATCCTTAGATGTCTCTGTTACTTGTGTTGTGATACCATCACCAGTTTTAATCTCAGTTTGTGATATCTTGGGAGCAATTTTTATCTGCAAGCACATCAAGTAAAAATTTTACATCACATTAGTGAGAAAATCCCTCCTTCAATGGTCTGGTGGTGGTGGTGCAGTGTGCCTACCACCCAAAAAGACAAGATTTAAATCCCTCTTTGTGGGATTGCGTTAGGTGGCCGACAACTAACGTAAAAAATAGCCGGATCTTTCAACATGGATTTAAGCAAGAATCCATGAAGCCGGCCCTATTTAAAGTGGGAGAAGGTTTCGTCATTTTTTTACATTAGTGAGAGAAAATCATATTGTAGAACAAAAAGCAACCAAGAAGGGACTGACAAAACTGCATTATGGGATTCTTCTTTTTAATCAAAGGGACCTCTTTGGGAACCAAACTTGCAGGTCTTAACCCAACATCTTCATGAGCTACTCCTTAATCCACAGCAGGACCAACAATGGCCTCCAGTTTACGACGCTTCCTTTGAACTCCATCAACTTCCTGGGTTAATGTTGCAAATTAACTGTGAATCGCACCCAAACATGCAAATAATTTATGAATCGAAAAGAGTAGTACTTCATCTGATGACTCCATTTCTGACTCTTCACTGGAGATATCTGGTGGAGGGTGGCTCCTCTATGTTAGGAGGAGGTGGGGGAGGGGGTGAAGGAACATGCGGAGGTAGGGGAGGCAATGCCACACGAAAAGGAGCTGGGATATTCATCTTGTTCATCAAATGCAAAACCTGACATGGAATGAATAATCCAAGTATAAATTTTCTGAGGACTTGAAAAAAAATACCGGGCACTCTCAGCGAGAAAAAACTGAAGTTGGAAAACACAAAAACTAAAACAGAAATTGACAGCCTCTTTTATGTAAAACTAAATGTCTAAATATGGAGTGCATTAGATTGGGTATGTATTAAGAAATGACAATTTCACTTACCTGTGTGTAGAAACGAGGAACGGCAATAAACGTATTCACAATATTCGTCAATATATTTCCATTCGGGAGTGGATAATAATACCTACAAATGCAATTTACAGTTTCAAGAATCGGCAATATATATGTCTAAGATATCATGTGTGTAAGCTTAAGCTGTTAATTCAAATTTCAAGCAAGAAACAAGACAGTTTCACAATCTAAAATTCTGCTTTCTATATATGATTTTTCATTTTTTTTCTATATTAGCACCTTCCACGACGGCCCAAAAAGTGTTGGAAATAGAATATACGAAGGGATCTTAGTTTGCTGGATATAAGTCCGAGATTGACCCAAGATAGATCTGAATGGAGGCGAAGAATCCATGTAGCCGACCCTACTTAATTGTGGGAAAAGGCTTTGTTGTTGTTGTTGTTGATTAGCACCTTCCACATTCACCAAGCATCGAAGACATCTCGGCATGATAAACTCCTATTAAAATCAGCATTTGATATCAAGCTTCTCCTATAGGAAGGGAAGATATGTCGATTAAGGTGAGACCTCAAGGGCCAAAGGAATCGCTATATAAGATAAATATTCTCAAATAATTATTTATTAGAAATGTGGTATTGTTGCATAGACCAGAAGAAATTTAACTCTTAAACTTCAGAGTCCCCATTTAATCAGCATCGGAATACCATTCAGAAGACGACATGCAAGAGATAAGGAAACACAGTAATGATATCGTAAAAAAGAGCCAGATAAATAGATATTTAAACAAAACAAAAATTTAAACATTTCACAAATTTTGGACAGATTTCTCTTGAAATTAAAACATAAGTATCAAGACTTTAATTGTAACACCCATACCCCCAAACATAACCACATCTAAAACTCACGAAGTGTGGGTGTGGTTTATAAGTGGTGGGGACTACTACTTGATAACTTGGGCTTAAGCATTTTTGTGATTGTCAACGGGTCCATTTGAGCCCGAACCCAAAAAGTTGTAAGGGTCAGTTTTCCACAATAACGAACCGGGAACCTATGCTCGGAACGTTACAAATGGTATCAGAGCGGGTTCCCTCTGATAGTGGAAAGGGCTACCCGAGATGTGGAGCCACCCCCTACAAAGAGATAGGAGGAAATGGCTATCCGGAGCGTGCAACCGCCACTGTCACTGAGAATAAGTGATGGGCCATGTCGCAACGAGGACGTTGCGAATATAAGTGGGGGAGGTTGTAACACTCATACCCCCAAACATAGTGCCACATCTAAAAACTCACGAAGTGTGGGTGTGGTTTATAAGTGGTGGGGATTACTACTTGACAACTTGGGCTTAAGCATTTTGGGTGGTTGTCAACGGGTCCATCTGGGTTCGTACTCAACAAGTTGTCAGGGCCAGTTTTCCTCGATAACGGATCGGGGATCTAAGCCTGGGACGTTACAAATGGTATCAGAGCCTATTTCCCTCTGATAGTGGAAAGGGCTACCCGAGAGGTGGAGCCGCCCCTACAAAGAGATAGGAGGAAATGGCTACCCGGAGCGTGCAACCGCCACTATCACTGGGATAAGTGATGGACAATGTCGCAACGAGGATGTTGCGAATATAAGTGGGGGAGGTTGTAACGCCCATACCCCAACATAGTGCTACATCTAAAACTCACGAAGTATGGGTGTGGTTTATAAGTGGTGGGGATTACTACTTGATAACTTGGGCTTAAGCATTTTGGGTGGTTTTCAATGGGTCCATCTGGGCCCATACCCAACAAGTTGTCAGGGCCAATTTTCCTCGATAACGGACCGGGGACCTAAGCCCGGGACGTTACAAATGGTATCAGAACCAATTTTCCTCTGATAGTGGAAAAGGCTACCCGAGAGGTGGAGCCGCCCCTACAAAGAGATAGGAGGAAATGGCTACCCGGAGCGTGCAGCCACCACTATCATTGGGAATAAGTGATGGGCTATGTCGCAACGAGGACGTTGCGAATATAAGTGGGGGAGGTTATAATACTCATGCCCCCAAACATAGTACCACATCTAAAATTCACGAAGTATGGGTGTGGTTTATAAGTGGTGGGGATTACTACTTGATAACTTGGGCTTAAGCATTTTAGTGGTTGTCAACGGGTCCATTTGGGCCCGTACCCAACAAGTTTGTCAGGGTTAGTTTTCCTCGATAACGGACCGGGGACCTAAGCCCGAGACGTGACAAAATGGTATCTGAACTAATTTTCCTCTGATAGTGGAAAGGGCTACCCGAGAGTTGGAGCCGTCCCTACAAAGAGATAGGAGGAAATGGCTACCCGGAGCGTGCAACCGCCACTATCACTGGGAATAAGTGATGAGCCATGTCGCAACGAGGACGTTGCGAATATAAGTGGGGGAGGTTGTAACACCCATACCCTCAAACATAGTACCATATCTAAAACTCACGATGTGGGGGTATGGTTTATAAGTGGTGGGGACTACTACTTGATAACTTGGGCTTAAGCATTTTGGGTGGTTGTCAACGGGTCCATTTGGGCTCGAACCTAACAAGTTGTGAGGGTCAGTTTTCCACAATAACGGATCGGGGACCTAAGCCCGGGGCGTTACAAATGGTATCAGAGCGGGTTCCCTCTGATAGTGTAAAGGGCTATCCGAGAGGTGGAGCCACCCCTACAAAGAGATAGGAGGAAATGGCTACCCGGAGCGTGCAACCGCCAGTGTCACTAGGAATAAGTGATGGAACATGTCGCAAAGAAGACATTGCGAATATAAGTGGGGGAGGTTGTACTACCCATACCCCCTAACATAGTGCCACATCTAAAACTCACGAAGTGTGGATGTGGTTTATAAGTGGTGGGGATTATTACTTGACAACTTGGGCTTAAGCATTTTAGGTGGCTGTCAACGGGTCCATCTGGGTCCATACCCAACAAGTTGTCAGTGCCAGTTTTCCTCGATAACTGATCAGGGATCTAAGCCCGAGACGTTACAAATTATTGTAACACCCATACCCCAAAACATAGTGCCACATCTAAAACTCACGAAGTATGGGTGTGGCTTATAAGTTGTGGGAATTACTACTTGACAACTTGGGCTTAAGCATTTTGGGTAGTTGTCAACGGGTCCATCTGGGTCCGTACCGAACAAGTTATCAGAGCTAGTTTTCCTCGATAACGGATCGGGGATCTAAGCCCGGGACATTACAAATGGTATGAGAGCCATGTTCCCTCTGATAGTGGAAAGGGCTACCCGAGAGGTGGAGCCGCCCCTACAAAGAGGTTGGAGGAAAAGGCTACCCAGAGCGTGCAGCAGCCACTATCACAGGGAATAAGTGATGGGTCATACCGCAACGAGGACGTTGCGAATATAAGTTGGGGAGGTTATAATATCCAAACCCCCAAACATAGTACTATATCTAAAACTCACGAAGTATGGGTGTGGTTTATAATTGGTAGGGATTAGTACTTGATAACTTGGGCTTAAGCATTTTGAGTGGCTGTCAACGGGTCCATCTAGGTCCATACCCAACAAGTTGCCAGGGTCAGTTTTTCTCGATAACGGACCAGAGACATAAGCCCGGGACGTTACAAAATGGTATCAGAGCCAATTTCCCTCTGATAGTGGAAAGGTCTATCCGAGAGGTGGAGCCGCCCCTACAAAGAGATAGGAGGAAATGGCTACCCGGAGTGTGCAGCCGCCACTATCACTGGGATAAGTGATGGACCATGTCGCAACGAGGATGTTGTGAATATAAGTGGGGGAGGTTATAACACCCGTACCCCCAAATAGTGCCACATCTAAAAATCACGAAGTATGGGTGTGGTTTATAAGTGGTGGGGATTACTACTTGATAACTTGGGCTTAAGCATTTTGAGTGGTTGTCTACGGGTCCATCTGGGCCCATACCCAACAAGTTGTCAGCGTCAGTTTTCCTCGATAACGGACCGGGGACCTAAGCCCGAGACGTTACATTAATCATGGAACCTGAAGACAAAATAAGAGAAAATTCACTTCAACTGGAAAGACAATCAATGGTCAAAAGATATAACAAGTTATTTTTGAAATGTATAAACAATAATCTATGGCACCAATATTAAAGGATTTGTATATCTATACAAAATCCAAACACTAGAAAGTGCCTAGTAATCATAATTTAGCCATGAAGAACTAAAGATGAATGGATACAAACATCTATCTTTAAAACTGTTGAGATATTCGCTGTCTTTCTTACTATTTTCTTATTATCTATTTATTTTGTCTTCTTTATGTAATTTTCTCAATTGGTTCATTTCCTATATAAGAGAACCCAAGGGCATCTCATAATGCAATTCATTCTTTTCCATCAACATGGTATCAGAGCGACGGTCCTAGACCGGAGTTCCCGTATCCCACCGAAACCTGACCCCACCCCCCTCCCCGCCACAGCCGGCCCCTCCGACCGCCCCCGACAGCCCAGGCCGCCGCCCCTAGTTGTTGTCGGCCACCCAAGCCACCCCCGGCCACGACCAGGCCCCTCTGACCGCCCAGGACGCTCCCGTCCACTGTCAAGCTGCCGCCCGGCCTCTCCGGCCGCTGCCCAAGGCAACCGGCCCCTCCAGTTGTTGCCCAGGCCCACCCCTGCCCTCTCAGGCCACCGATGATCGTCCCGTCCGCCTCCGTATGCCTCTGTGGCTCGATCTGCAGTCTGAATCAATCTGATTCTGACCGGAAAACGTGATTTCAAACCAATAAATTGTGTTTTCCGACCTTAGCAAGCAGCGGAGATTGATGAGGATGGTTGTATGAGTCCACACGTACAACCAAAACCTCTGTATGATTGTGTAGACTCGTTCATATCGTTCTACTCCCCAGCTGAGTTTCATTGTTTGGTCGTTTTTTAATCATGTCAGAGAACAAGGGTGGTATTTTTTTCGTATGGAGCCTTCAAGGGCCCGGATCCCATCGTTAAGATGGATGGGACTAACTCTGGGTTGCGGTCCATGCAGTTTCTTACCCTCATGCAGTGCAACAACAAGGAGCACATCCTGACAGATTTAGAGCCAACGGATAAGACTAGGTCAAATGCTTCTTGGAAGCAAGATGATGCATATGCGCATATTTGCCTTTGTGGGACCCTCACTACAGAGATAGCCAATGACATTCTGAATCAGCCCACCACCAAGGCGATATGGGACACTTTAGCATACACCTATGCATAAGCGGATAATGCGACCAAAATTCTTCAGCTACAGTTCGATATCTACAAGGTCAAGCAGAATAGTTGTCCTCTGTACATGTACTACACTTCGCTCCGTGGCATGTTCAAGAAGCTTCATAGATACATGCCTATTATGACATCTACTGAGCAGTATAAGATGTATAGGAACCCCACGATGGTTGGAGACTTCATGGCTGGACTTGATACATAGTATGACGTTGCGCATACTCAGCTACTTACCGGAGCTGCCATACCTCCAATAGAGGAGGCCTATAGCTATCTCAACCGGATTATAATGCCTTCTATAGCCACTTCTCTAGCCTCTTCAGCGATGACCATTTCTCGTAGTCAAGGAGGGACAATCCAGTCCAGAGGATGCACCCCTCGTGGCAGAGGCGATGGGCGCCATCGTGGCCCTTGCACTTATTATCGTAGGTCTGGCCTTGCAGAGGATACATGCTACTAAAAGTATGGGTATCCTGCTTCTGGTTGTATAGCAGAACAGATTGAGCCTTTAGAGACTACAGCTTCCCAGGTTGATCCCCGCCTGGATGATATTATCTCTAGTTTCGAGAGATCATGACTCCTATAGTTGGCATTGATGTTACAGATACTACAGCTGTAACCAGAGCCTCTTCGAGCTCCTCAGGAATCGCATATGCTTTTACTGGTAGTACTGGTGCAGACATGACAGAATGGATTATGGACTCCGGTGCTTCCCACCACCTGTGTGGAGACAGAGCGCAACTGAGGTCCTACAGGACTATACCACCTTGCAGATGGGTTGTCATTGCTAGTGGCGACCACTTACCCGTTACAAGACAGGGGGAGGTGTATTTAACATCGCTCATGCGCCTTCAGAATGTTTTATATGCTCCTGACTTTCATATAAATTTACTTTCCATTAATCAGATTACTAAGGATATGCATTGTTGTGCCATTTTTTACCCTTTGTCTCTTGTGTTTCAGGACATACTCATGAGCAGGGTGATTGGATGTGGCCATGAGCAGCGGGAGCTGTGAGGCCCGCTCCTTCTCGGATCTAGGATACCCGTTTACATATTACGCGTAGTATCATGTTCGCTAAGGATCACATTACAGTACTGAAAATTAGGAAAAAAATTTTATGAATGACATTCACAAATTAACTAGTAAGCCACAGAACTACAATATGTCACAATTATATTGCATAAATTTCCATATCAGTTTATATGTAACAACAGAAATTACATTATATACATGTATCCCAATTTTATCAGAAGAGAAATAAAAGCATAAATATCTTAAACAAACTATAGTATGTGTACCTGATAATTGTAACTGCAGAAGCTGATGTTCAACTCTCCCAATACAACGGTGCAGGTATTTTGCCTGCAATCCATGGAATAGGGAGAAAAGAACATCAACAAACGTTGAGTACATCTAATTAATTAAAATTAACAGGAATTTAGTGGTTCCAAAAGAAAGCAAGTAATTTGGCCTAACAATTAAAATTTAAAGCTACTTGCAATGAAACAGGCTTTCAAGCTATTTGGTATGCAAAACCCTATTCTACTCATCCTACACTAATTACCCACATTAATCATTTATATACCAATATCATGTGGTCCATATTTAAGTCATTGCCTTTCTATTAATTATAATACAAGTTTGACTGGTCTTGAGAATATGAATGATGAGACTCTAATATGATCATTATCTCTATTAATGCTTATAATGATGTTTAAGAATCTTGTGGATTGATCATAGTAAGAGTATATGATGGATTTGGGTTTTGATTCTTTCCTTATTGATTCTCTCAAGCTTAGTGGATAGTCTGTGGTCTTGGTCTAGGTAAGACCTCACACTATGACTCTAAGGTAGTAAGCTAGCCTTAGGGTTGGGGTGCCTCCGTTGGCATGCGGAGGAGTAAAATGCATCCTAACTAAGTTCCCAACACGTCCACTAGCAATTTCAAACAACTGTGATAGTAGCTTCTAGTTTGATAAGGATGATTTTCATGATATGGTTATATATTTTCTCTTTGTCAGGAATTATTGGCAGAAAAGTAACTAGTTCAATGGAACCCAACTCAATTGTAACCAAGCTTCCATGTAACCAATTCAGCTGTAATTCAACTTTAGCCAAACTCAATTGTGACTCAATCCAATCTCAAATGTAACTTTTCTAAATTCAATTGTAACTAATTCAGATGTAGCCATAGAGGATTCAGATGTATACATGGATGATTCGGATGTAGCATCGCCAAGTCTGCTGGCGAAAAATAAACAAAACTCAAGCGGTGAAGTAGCCTACAAAAGGCTCTTCCGTCTCGCCCTCTAATTGGAAGGCGGTCCAATAGAGGGATAGGTCTACTCCAAAACTACGCCACTAAGACGGGTGAGAGAGACTTTCCGGAAAAGTCACTCTAAAAGAAAAACCGGCCCGATCGGTACGGGCTAACGAGCTCGAAAAACTAAAACCAAGGGTCCTCAAGCCTAGGTATCCTAAAGAACAAGGGTCAGCGAAACTGGTCTTTAAAAGAAAACATGTGGATCCCAGAGAGACGTAAAAACTGCGAGCGCTCGCGAGAAAACCGAGAAAAAGACTGGGATCCTAGACCCGCGCACCAAGCGGCCGCTGCCCTAACTGGGCTTCCTAATCTCCTGCCCAGCTGAGGGTCACCGCACCCTCGCACAGTCAGGCGTAAAGGTCACCATGACTGGCACTCTTAATTATCAGTCATCAATGACTTGATCCCTCATCCTTTCTTAATCCTTTATGTGGTTGATTGTACAGATCTAGGTCTTTTTGATCAACGACCTTATTGATATAATGATTCAGCATTGATTTCACTTATTCATCTACCCCATCATTTCTCAATCTCTTCAATGGTCGACTTTACAATTCTAGGTATTTTGTCACTACCTATCTTTGATGATATGTATAAATAGTAGAGTATACCTAAAAGAATAATTTATGAAGATGATCGATCTTTGTGGTCACATCTTATTATTTCTAAAATCATAAGATCACCATCTACGCTTTGGATATGGATCTAGCTAGTCTTTATCATTTTGTTTTATATGGTACCTAAACAAGAATCATATCTCAATTGTACCAGTTCCAGTTGAGACATCAAAAGAGGGGTGTTTTCTGATCATTTGCCATAACATCCTATATATATAATAGATTATATGAATACTAGACTATACATAATGATCAATTGATTGATGATTTCTTATTCGTAAAGATCTTGAGAAATCATTTATTGACTTTGAGAGAAGAGTTCTAATATTTTAAAAGATAAATTCTCAGAAGATCGTCATATTTGCTCCTATATAAGTAAGATTTTAAATCCGATCAATGTTTGTACATGTGAAATTAACCAGTGGCATCAAGGAGATTGCCTATGATGATTAAGCCCTCTTATTCGAGCAGTGTCTTATAGGTATATAGAAGTCGATCATAATAAGGCCATCCATAGTCTTTTATAAAAAAATGTGGCAGCAGGGTCATATGTTGCAAGGCTTACAATGTTCATTTGTGAAGCAAGAGTTTCACTAATTGAACAATCCTCAGCAGATTTTGATTTCGAGCGATTGTAGCCAATGGACATATGCATCTAATTTTGAACTTCTATCCAAAAATCTGTTCAGAAGGTATCACTCCCCCAACCTAGTTTACACAAAGTTACAATGGTATAGATAAACGTGATTAAGATTTCTACATGTGGTGGGAATGTGGACTTTCAATAGTGCAGCATAATCATAATTCATAAACAATCCAAATCTAGCCCTTCATCAAACATTGCTCAAGGTGCTTCTTTACCTCAGTTGGTTTCCCTATGTGAAGGGGCGAGATCATGTGTTCACCATTCTATCTGTAATTATTACGAGTAATGACTTATCTGATCTCGAATGCAATCCATTGATGTACTGTTAACTGTATTTATTTTAAGAGATTATATTGATATATTACAAAACTCTAACTGAAGTCAGGTCATGAATGATAAGAAGAATGCTCCTCTAACCTCATGCTCTTTATTTTGAATGTCACTCTTGTTTCATGTCGGTGGTTATTTCCTATAGAGCATACAGTTGATGGTAAGCTTGATTGGCTTAAAGAAGGGCTTTCAGTAAAAGAATTCTCTTATACGTATGGAGTTGATTATATCAAAGCCTTTTCTCTATTAACCAGTATGAAGTCCAGGTGAACCAAAAGTTGGCTTATTTGTGAGTTTGATATGACCAATAATTTCTTATAATATAATTTCAGTTAGGAGATTTTTATGTCCCAACCCCAGGTACCTGGAAGGCTTTTGTAATAAAAATTTTATAGGCTAAATCATGCATGGAAGACAGCAAGAGGAGGGAGAAAGATTGTACCTTTGATCCTCTAAGTTTGAAGGGATTTGTGGATTTATCTAACATACAACAATAGATAAAATACCTGATTGATAGCAATATAAAAAAATTGAATTAGATACTTCAGCATTGACTTTAATGAGAACAAAGAGGAGAGAGATATGTACCTTTGAATATCTCCACTTTGAAGATCCAAACTTGCTTGCAACATCCTTTTCTTGACAGGAGCTTCAGTTCATTCGGATCCGGATGTTACAAATATAAAAACCTCAAAGGGAGTCTCGTCCTCGAGACTCGGGTCAAGGTCACTTTGTGTCTTGTTTGGATCTTATCTGGCCATAAAAACCTTAAAGGGTTTTGAACCCATAAAAACCTCAAAGGGAAAACAAGCCGTGGTCTTTCAATATATATATAATTAAATGGGCTTGTTTTGACAATTACCTGAAAGAGTTGCGGGTATCGTGCCCGCATATCCACTTTTGTCTTCCATGTTGCCTCTTTGACATCATGTCGGTGCCATAGCACCTTTATTAGGAGAATTTCTTTGTTGTGAAGCTTTTTTTACAACACCATCGAGTATTTGTCCTAACCTTCTCTTTGTAAATCAAATTTGACTCCACGTCAAGGTTCTCGTAGCTGATGATGTGGTGAAGGTCGTACTCGTAATTCCTTAAATTGATAGGTGTGGAGAAAGGGTTACTCGATAGACCACCTTACACATACGACTAAAAATTTCAAATAATCCAACGTATCGTGGTGTCAACTTGCTATGAGCACCAAATCTCTGTACTCCCTTCATGGGAGATACTCGTAGAAACACTCAATCTCCTTCTTGTGTTTTCAGGAATTTCCATCAATATGAAGGATTAAGTTAAATATTGATAAGTTACAATTTGAATCGATTAAGAAAAGAGGATCGGATTACATGAAACTCCAAATTTCTTTTCTGATGGTCTGCATAGCTCTTCTAGCAGCTCTGAGTCATCAGAAGCCTTCCCCTTACAAGATCGATCAACAGTTCTCGTAGTCCCTTCCCAAAGAGATCTACAGAGTAAAAAGTATGTTCACCTACCTTACGCCAACTGAGAGGTGCGAGACATCTCCGCCCGTATAGGGCTTCGAATGATGCCATACCAATACTGGAATAATGACTGTCGTTGTGCGGGAGTTCTACCAATGACAGGTGGTCCTTCCAGGATCATTTCTACTCTAGAGTAGATGCACGTAGCAAATCCTCAAGTGTCTGAATAACACATAGTATCGTATGCAGAACTCATCTTCAGCTCTGTCTGTGGTGTTGACATAAGCCGGTACCAGTAGTGAGATATAAACCTCGAGTCTCCATCAGACACTACCCCATGTGGTATATCATAAAATTTGATAATGTTTTTTTTTGCACATGTAATCTAGCAAGTCTAGATGTAGTGTAGGTCATGTTGATATGTATGAAATGGACTGACTTGGAATCTGTCAACAACATCCCAATAGCATCGTGATCACCTGCTGTCTTTACTAGTCCCGTGACAAAATCCATAAAAGTACTCTTCCACTTTTATTCGAGAAAGGGGAGATATTGTAATAATCATGGTGGTCTCTTATGTTCAGCCTTGACCATCTGATAGATCATGCACTTGCTAACATGACATGCTGCATCTCGCTTCATTCCGTCCTGCCAGAATGTAGACCTAGATCTCGGTACATCTTTATGTTGCCAAGAAGAATAGACAATCGTGAACTATGTACCTTATCAAGAATATCTCTGCGCAACTACTCATTGTTGGGCGCAATTACCCAGCCAACCTTCCACAAAATAGACTTAATCCCCACAAAATCATCACGTTTGTCCTTGATGGTATGCATGCATCTGTCTCAAATTCAAGGATATGTCATGTATCCTTATACTATGCAATCCCAAAGACTGATGAATCGCGGAGATATGACAGTAGATGTAGACGCACTCTTATGAGGATGTCCATTAGTCAAAGTTACGAGTATATCTCATGTATATAGCTAGTTAGTCGTATGTGCGTGAGCTTTCCTGCTAAGCGCATCTGCCACCACGTTTCCTTTATCAGAATGGTAAGAGATCATGTATTCAAAATCCTTCAGTAGTTCAAACAACCGATGTTGTCTCATGTTTAGTTCTTTCTGATCATAGATGTACTTCAAACTCTTGCGATTTATGAAGATATCAAAATTCACCTCATAGAGATAGTGACACCAGTTCTTTTTTAAAGAGAAGACAACCGCCACCAACTCCAAGCCATGGATGGGTTAATTCTGCTCATACAACCTCAATTGACATGATGCATAAACAATCACTTGATCTGGTTGCATCATAATTGTTCCTAAATCTTCTCTTTAAGCATCTGTATATACAACATAATCCTGAGTGTCTGAAGGAAGTGCAAGTATATTCGCAGTCGTCAATCTTTCCTTCAGTGTCCAGAAGGCTTGTTTACATGGATCATTCTAAATGAAAGGACTTCTCTTCTTTCTCAATTGTGTCAGGAAAAGAATGACTCTGGAAAACTACCGACAAAGCATCTGTAATAACCCGCTAGTCCAGGGAAGCTATGAATGTGAATGATTGTCTTGGATTGTTCTCAAGACATGATTATCTCAATTTTCGCAGGGTCAACTGCGATACCTGCTCCAGAAATGGCATGCCCAAGTAATGAGACATAGGATAATTAGAACTCACATTTGTTCAACTTGATATACAACTTTTACTGTTGAAGTATGTCAAGGACTATCTTTAGATCATTTGCATGATTCCATTTATTTCAAGAATATATCAGAACATCATTGATGTGATCCCTATTCATTTCGGGAATATATCAACACATCGTCAATGCATACAATCACAAACTCGTCCAAGTTTGGACGGAAATCATGTTCATCATGTTTGCGTATGATGCATGTGTATTTGTGAGCCCAAACGGCATTACAATAAACTCATAATGTCCATATCGAGTCATGAATGTTATTTTCGAAATATTTGACTCCTGAATCTTCAGTTAATAGCAGATAGATCGGAGATCGATCTTTGAAAACATCGAAGATCCATGTAGTTGATCAAACAGATCATCAATGTTTGGCATAGGATATTGGTTCTTCACGATTTTCTTGTTCAGTTGTCTGTAATCTATGCATAATCTCATCGATCTGTCCTTTCTGACGGAAGAACTTGAGCACCCAAAGGTGACGTGTCCAGTCTTATGAAACCTAAATCAAGTGACTCATGCAATCGCATCTTCAACTTTCCCAACTCAACCAGTGACATGAGATACGGAGCCATCGAGACTGGTTGTCTATCTGGTAGTAATGTGATCTCGAACTCAATCTCTCTCAGACAGTAAATCTGGCAAATCATTTGAAAACACTTCAGGGTAATCTGACACTATCCCGATGTCTCGAGCCATCGGCTCTCCCTCAGATGTCTCTCGAACAATTGCTAGATATGAATCACATTCCTCATCAACAAGTCGTCGAGCTTTCAACACTGAGATATATTCCATTTTGGAGACATGTAATGTACCCTTATAGGTAATCTCGGATAAGTTCGGAATCCTAAAAATAATCGTCTTCATGAAATAATTACTCATGACATGATGATCTGGCATTCAATCCATACCAAAAGTTAGGTCAAACTTGTTGAGTTGTAGTAGCAGACAGTCTGCTATCATCTCAAGTCTACCAATTAACATTGGTAGCTATCTGACTATTAGTCTTATGATGATCAACTAGCCACATGACCCATAATGTAACAAGGATGATCTAGGGCATATGCACCTCTACCTACTGAAGTTAGAAATTCAAAGTTCATTCATCGCTCCAGAATCAATTAAAAAGATAGAAAGGTCGGCACTAGACGCCATGTGTTCTATATAAGAACCGATAACCTTAATTACAATAGTTGATGTTCGCGAATATTTCTATTATGCTTTTTCTCTTCTTGGGATACATATGGAAAGTTAGTTGCAATTAGTGACATATGTGGTCATAAATTTTGAATGTCATATTTCCCTTTCAGACTCGCGATAAGTCAAAGGACTGTCGCAATCCGAGGAGTTAATGTGATCAGAACTATAATACTACGAATGTATGTAGCGGGGTACCACTGCTCTGATACCAAACTGTGAGGCCCGCTCCTTCTCGGATCTGGGATACTCGTTTACATATTACGCGTAGTATCATGTTCGTTAAGGATCACATTACAGTACTGAAAATTAGGGAATTTTTTTTTATGAATGACATTCACAAATTAACTAGTAAGCCACAGAACTACAGTATGTCACAATTATATTGCATAAATTTCCATATCAGTTTATATGTAACAACAGAAATTGCACTATATACATGTATCCCAATTTTATCAGAAGAGAAATAAAAGCATAAATATCTTAAACAAAATATAACATGCGTACCTGATAATTGTAACTGCAGAAGCTGATGTTCAACTCTCCCAATACAACGGTGCAGGTATTTTGCCTGCAATCCATGGAATAGGAAGAAAAGAACATCAACAAACGTTGAGTACATCTAATTAATTAAAATTAACAGGAATTTAGTGGTTCTAAAAGAAAGCAAGTAATTTGGCCTTGACAATTAAAATTTAAAGCTACTTACAATGAAACAGGCTTTCAAGCTATTTGGTATGTAAAACCCTATTCTACTCATCCTACACTAATTACCCACACTAATCATTTATATACCAATATCATGTGGTCCATATTTAAGTCATTGCCTTTCTATTAATTATAATACAAGTTTGATTGGTCTTGAGAATATGAATGATGAGACTCTAATATGATCATTATCTCTATTGATGCTTATAATGATGTTTAAGAATCTTGTGGATTGATCATAGTAAGAGTATATGATGGATTTGGGGTTTTGATTCTTGTTGATTTTCTCAAGCTTAGTGGATAGTCTGTGGTCTTGGTCTAGGTAAGACCTCACACTATGACTCTAAGGTAGTAAGGTAGCCTTAGGGTTGGGGTGCCTCTGTAGGCATGCGGTGGAGTAAAATGCATCCTAACTAAGTTCCCAACACGTCCACTAGCTATTTCAAACAACTGTGATAGTAGCTTGTAGTCTGATAAGGATGATTTTCATGATATGGTTATATCTTTTCTCTTTGTCAGGAATTATTGGCAGAAAAGTAACTAGTTCAACGGAACCCCACTCAACTGTAACCAAGCTTCCATGTAACCAATTCAACTCTAATTCAACTTTAGCCAAACTCAATTGTGACTCAATCCAATCTCAAATGTAACTTTTCCAAATTCAACTGTAACTGATTCAGATGTAGCCATAGAGGATTCAGATGTATACATGGATGATTCGGATGTAGCATCGCCAAGTCTGCTGGCGAAAAATAAACAAAACTCAAGCGGTGAAGTAGCCTACAAAAGGCTCTTCCGTTTTGCCCTCTAATTGGAAGGCGGTCCAATAGAGGGATAGGTCTACTCCAAAACTACGCCACTAAGATGGGTGAGAGAGACTTTCCGGAAAAGTCGCTCTAAAAGAAAACCGGCCTGACCGGTACGGGTTAACGAGCTCGAAAAATTAAAACCAAGGGTCCTCCAGCCTAGGTACCCTAAAGAACAAGGGTCAGCGGAATTGGTCTTTAAAAGAAAACCTGTGGATCCTAGAGAGGCGTAAAAATTGCGAGAGCTCGCGAGAAAACCGAGAAAAAGACCGGGATCCTAGACCCGCGCACCAAACGGTCGCTGCCCTAACTGGGCTTCCTAATCTCCTGCCCAGCTGAGGGTCACCACACCCTCGCACGGTCAGGCGTAAAGGTCACCATGACTAGCACTCTTAATTATCAGTCATCAATGACTTGATCCCTCATCCTTTCTTAATCCTTTATGTGGTTGATTGTACAGATCTAGGTCTTTTTGATCAACGATCTTATTGATATAATGATTCAGCATTGATTTCACTTATTCATCTACCCCATCATTTCTCAATCTCTTCAATGGTCGACTTTACAATTCTAGGTATTTTGTCACTGCCTATCTTTGATGATATGTATAAATAGTAGAGTATACCTAAAAGATTAATTTATGAAGATGATCGATCTTTGTGGTCACATCTTATTATTTCTAAAATCATAAGATCACCATCTACGCTTTGGATATGGATCTAGCTAGTCTTTATCATTTTGTTTTATATGGTACCTAAACAAGAATCATGTCTCAATTGTACCAGTTCCAGTTGAGACATCAAAAGAGGGGTGTTTTCTGATCATTTGCCATAACATCCTATATATATAATAGATTGTATGAATAGTAGACTATACATAATGATCAATTGATTGATGATTTCTTATTCGTAAAGATCTTGAGAAATCATTTATTGACTTTGAGAGAAGAGTTCTAATATTTTAAAAGATAAATTCTCAGAAGATCATCATATTTGCTCCTATATAAGTAAGATATTAAATCCGATCAATGTTTGTACATGTGAAATTAACCAGTGGCATCAAAGAGATTGTCTATGATGATTAAGCCCTCTTATTCGAGCAGTGTCTTATAGGTAGATAGAAGTCGATCATAATAAGGCCATCCATAGTCTTTTATAAAAAAATGGCAGCAGGGTCATATGTTGCAAGGCTTACAATGTTCATTGTGAAGCAAGAGTTTCACTAATTGAACAATCCTCAGCAGATTTTGATTTTGAGCAATTGTAGCCAATGGACATATGCATCTAATTTCGAACTTCTATCCAAAAAATGTTCAGAAGGTATCACTCCCCAAACCTAGTTTACACAAAGTTACAATGGTATAGATAAACGTGATTAAGATTTCTACATGTGGTGGGAATGTGAACTTTCAATAGTGCAGCATAATCATAATTCATAAACAATCCAAATCTAGCCCTTCATCAAACATTGCTCAAGACGCTTCTTTACCTCAGTTGGTTTCCTTATGTGAAGGGGCGAGATCATGTGTTCACCATTCTATCTCTAATTATTACGAGTAATGACTTATCTGATCTCGAATGCAATCCATTGATGTATTGTTAACTGTATTGATTCTAAGAGATTATATTGATATATTATAAAACTCTAACTGAAGTCAGGTCATGAATGATAAGAAGAATGCTCCTCTAACCTCATGCTCTTTATTTTGAATGTCACTCTTGTTTCCTGTCGGTGGTTATGTCCTATAGAGCATACAGTTGATGGTAAGCTTGATTGGCTTAAAGAGGGGCTTTCAGTAAAAGAATTCTCTTATACGTATGGAGTTGATTACATCAAAGCCGTTTCTCTATTAACCAATATGAAGTCCAGGTGAACCAAAAGTTGGCTTATTTGTGAGTTTGATATGACCAATACTTTCTTATAATATAATTTCAGTTAGGAGATTTTTATGTCCCAACCCCAGGTACCTGGAAGGCTTTTGTAATAAAAATTTTATAGGCTAAATCATGCATGGAATGCAGCAAGAGGAGGGAGAAAGATTGTACCTTTTATCCTCTAAGTTTGAAGGGATTTGTGGCTTTATCTGACATACAACAATAGATAAAATACCTGATGGATAGCAACATAAAAAAAACTGAATTAGAAACTTCAGCATTGACTTTAATGAGAACAAAGAGGAGAGAGATATGTACCTTTGAATATCTCCACTTTGGAGATCCAAACTTGCTTGCAACATCCTTTTCTTGACAGGAACTTCAGTTCATTCGGATCCGGATGTTACAGGGGCTCTACAGACTGGTCCAACCTCCTCACACTGGTGTTTCTACTATACCTACTGGACCAGTCTCTCCATATATACAGCACCTTTGTTTTGATCACCTTCATCTGCAGAAGTTGTGTCATGTTCTCCCTCAAGTTTCTACGAGATCCTCCTCTCAGTGTGAGGCATGTCATCTTGGGAAGCATCATCGTTCCTCCTTTCCATCCCATCAGAGTCGGAGCATTTCTCGGTTATTTAAGCTCCTTCATTTAGAAATTTGGGATCCGAATCGTGTTCCTAATCAACAGGGACACCGTTTTTATCTGGTTGTGGTCGATGATTTTTCTAGACTTTCCTCAATCTTTTTATTGAAGAAGAAGTCTGAGGTTGGATTTGTGATCAAATATTTTATTAATGAGATAAAGAATATTTTTCTGTCAGTGTCAAATATCTTCACTCTGATAATATCTTAGAATTATGCACCTTACAGCTTTCTAAGTTTCTTAAATCTCCTGGCATTGTTCATTAGACCTCATGTGCCTATACTTCCCAGCAGAACGGTGTTGCCGAGCGCAAACATCGTCACTTACTTGATGTGACCAAAACCTTGTTGATACAGAGTCGTGCTCCTCATGATTACTGGGGAAATGATGTCCTTACTGCATGCTATTTGGTGCACCGTATGCCCTCGTCCGTGTTGGGAGAGAAGATTCCTGTCTCGATTGTGTTTCCCGAGAAGGATATTTTCTCCCTTACACCTTGTGTGTTCGGATATGTTGCTTTTTCTCATGATTCTCTCCAGGTCGTGACAAGCTCTCTCCTAGAGCTGTCAAGTGCATGTTTTTCGGCTACTCTCATACCCGGAAGGGGTACCGTTACTTTGATCCTCTAAGGCGGAAATACTTTGTCAGTGCTAACGTTACTTTTTTTAGTCTGTTATGTATTTTTCTCCTATAGGTGACATACTAGCCCCATCTGACTCTGACAATGATATATACATGCCTCCACCTCCTACTGTCATTCCTCCACCTCCCTCTACTCCTGCTCTACTACCACCTCCTCAGCAATCACTACCACCACCTCCCCCTACTCCTACCTTCACATATGCTTCTGTGGTTCCACCTCCTCCTGTGGCTCAGTTTTTGCCACGTGTTTTTACTCGCATGCCTCACTCGGTTCCCCCTGCTAACAAGTCTTGCCCATCATCCAGCATGCCTCAGGTATGTAATGAGTACATTGTTTCTACTAATGTCACTACATTGTCAGTACAGCAGGATTCCATACAAGATAAGCATGTGCCCTCTCCAGAAGGGAACTTATAGGCTCAGGACTTGGCAGATGATCTTGATGTGTCGATTGCTACGCGAAAGCAGAAACCTACATGTGCTACTTATCCTCTTGCAGCCCAGGTTTCCTTGAGCAGACTGTCAGAGGATTTTAGAAGGTCTACCTTAGCACTATCAGTCGTGGAGATATCACGGACATATCAGGAGGCTCTTCGAGACAGTCAGTGGAGGTTGGCCATGGGGGAGGAGATGGCCACGCTACAGTTATGTGGTACATATAGTATGGTTTCTGCTCCAGTTGATGCATCCATTATGGGATGCAAATGGGTGTTCACTATGAAACACCGTGCAGATGGCAGTGTGGATCTCTATAACGCAAGACTTGTGGCATGTGGGTTCATCCAGACATATGGGATGGACTATCAGGATACTTTTTATCCAGTTGCCAGACATTCTACTCTGCGTATTTACTTTCTATTGTTGTGACACAAGATTTGACCCTTTACCAGCTTGATGTGAGGAATGTCTTCCTCTATGGTGATCTACAGGAGGAGGCCTACATGCAATAGCCACCTGGGTTTGCTGTTGAGGGGGAGTGTCAGAAAGTTTACAGGCTTCATAAGGCTATCTATGACCTTAAGCAGAGTCCGAGAGCAGGTTCTAGAAGCTCTAGGACTTGATAGAGTAGCATTTGTTTGTGATATCGACTGCCGATAACTCTTTGTTTGTGTACAGGACCCAAAGAGGTACTATTGTCATTCTTGTTTATATTGATGACATATTATTACAGGGGATGATGAGCAGGGCCTTCAGAGTGCCAAATACTTCCAAGGTCAACAGTTTATGACCAAGGACCTTGGTAATTTACATTACTTCATTGGATTGGAGTTTGTCAAGAACCAGCGAGGTTTTGTGATGACTCAGAGGAAGTATGTTACATATCTTCTTTCAGAGACAGGCATGAATGTTGCAGATCTTCTTTCAGAGACAGGCATGACAGATTGCAGACCTGCGACTACTCCTATTGACTCGAGCATGAAGCTTTATGATGATGACACTGAGGAGGTCAACAAGAGGAGGTACATGGAGCTTGTTGGCAAGCTACTGTATGTGACTATTACCAGGCCTGACATATCCTTTGTCGTGGGCAAAGTGAGTCATTTTATGGAGCAGCCTAGACAGGCACATATCGATACAGTCCATATGATTCTGAGGTATCTGAAGACATCACCAGGTACGGGACTTCTTTTTAATAAAGGCACATCTCTCTCAGTTACAGCATGTGCAGATGCAGATTATGTTGGGTGTCCAAAGGATACGAAGTCTACTTCAAGCTTCACTATGTTCATAGGGAATTCCCTGATTTTATGGAAGATCAAGAAGCAGACCGTGGTTGCCAAATCGAGTGTTGAATCAGAATACAGGGCCATGGCACAAGCTGGCACAGAGATGTTGTGGGCCAGATATGTTCTTACTAACCTGACTATAGAGGTGCCTCTCTTCATACACCTCGAATGTGATAATCAGGTTGCTCTTTTCATTGCCAACAACACAACTTTTCATGAGAGAACCAAGCACATAGAGGTGGATTGTCACTACACTCGTGACATGATACAGAAGGGTCTTATCACTACTATGCATGTCAGCTCGAGAGACCAGACAGCAGATGTTCTTACTAAGGCCATAACTAGAGGACTTATCAGAGATGTTTTTCCAAGCTGAGTCTTATCGATATCTACACACCAGCTTGAGGGGGAGTGTTGAGATATTTGCTATCTTTCTTACCATTTTCTTATTATATGTTTATTTTGTCTTCTTTATGTAATTTGCCCAATTGATTCCTATCCTATATAAGAGAACACAAGGGCCTCTTATAATGCAATTTATTCTTTTCCATCAAAAAAACAAAAAAAAAACTATGCTAAATATAGAAAAAGATAGCAGAAGATAAGTGCTTACTCGAGAAAAGGGGCAATGGATAATCAACCCCCAGTTTCGGAGCAATGGGTTCGTTGAGAGGTACCAGACTTGAGAGAGTTCCTTTTGTGTTTCCATTGACTGGGATGTTGGCATGAATAAATGACTTGATATTCATAGGACCCCTGGGCTCTCTTATATAGGAGAAAATCCCTTGGGTAAATAACATGATTGGTACATGAAGAAATGAAAATACATAAATAACACTAAAAGATAATAATAATCCCAACACTCCCCCTCAAGATGGAGCATATATGTCTATCATGCTCAGCTTGGAATAACATCTTTGGAAAGGGTCTCCAGTAAGTGCTTTGGTGAATATATCTGCATTCTGATCTTCAGTAGAAACATGAGAGGTAGATATGAGACCCTTCTGAATCATGTCTCTTGTATAGTGGCAATCCACTTCTATATGCTTTGTATGCTCATGGGATGTAGGATTATTTGCAATAAATAGTGATGCATGATTATCGCATAGAAGTTGTAGAGGAAGAGGTGCATCAACAGCAAGATCAGTCAGAACTGACCTGACCCACATCATCTATGTGCATTCCTGAACCATGGCCCTGTATTCGGACTATGCACTAGATTTGGCAACTACAGTCTGCTTCTTACTTTTCCATGACACGAGTGACTTGCCAACAAATATAGCAAACCCATAAGTGGGCTTCCTGTCCCTAGGGCATCCTGCGTAATCTGCGTCTGCACATGCTATGATGTCAAGAGGTGTGCCTCTACTGAATAAAAGATCAGTACCTGGTGAAGGCTTCAGATATCTCAAAATCATATAAATAACATCCATATGCACCTTCCTAGGTTGCTCCATGAATTGACTCACCTGCTCCAGTAATATTAACATGTTAATCTTGAATCTTGATTTCTGATAATGCTTTATTTGCAACATTATAATAATGTCAGCATATTTTCAAGCATATTAGAATAAGTTTGCTTTTAAAAAGGAAAAAAATAATAAATAAGAAATCTCTATGTAAAAATCGACCGACTAGTCTGCCGATTAGTCGGGTTGACCGACTAATGGTCGACTAGGCCTAGTCGAGTCGGCTACCCCCCTCCCTGACTCGACTAGTTGGCCTAGTCGGTTGACTTTTACAACAGTGATGATGAGCAAGGCATTCAGGCTGCCAAGAGTTCCTAGGTCAACCGTTTGTGACTAAGGACCCTGGCAATCGTCGTCGATACAACCTTGGATTAGAGTTCTCCAGGAACCAGCGTGGTCTTATGATGACCCAGAGAATGTTTGTGACTGATTTTCTTCTAGAAAGCAGGTATGACAGGGTGCAAGCCTACTACTGCCCCTATGGATCCGAGTTTGAGATTATATGATGATGACACTGAGGCAGATAAGAGGAGATTCAGGGAGCTTGTTGGGAATCTCTTATATGCTACCATCACCAGGCCAGACATATCTTTTGATGTGAGCAAGGTGAGCCAGTTCATGGAGCAGCCTAGGAAGGTTCATATAGATGTTGTCTATATGGTTTTAAGATATTTGAAGACTTCACCAAGTACTGATCTTATATTCAGCAGAGGTACGTCTCTTGAGGTGACAGCTTGTGCAGATGTAGATTATGCAGGATGCCCTAGAGACAAAAAGTCTACTTCTGACTTTGCTATTTTTGTTGGGAGCTCTCTCGTGTCATGGAAAAGCAAGAAACAGATAGTGGTCGGTAGATCCAGTGCAGAATCTAAGTACAGGACCATGGCACAGGGGAGCAAAGAGATGATGTGGGTTAGATCGGTCTCGACTGATCTTGTTGTTGAGGTTCCTCTTCCCATGCAGTTGTTATGTGACAATCAAGCAGCTCTATTTATTGCCAATAATCCTACATTTCATGAACGGACCAAGCATATAGAGGTCGATTGCCACTAAACCAGAGATATGTTCTAGAAAGTTCTCATACCCACCTTTCATGTTTCTACTGGAGATCAGACAGTTGTTATTTTCACCAAGGCTCTTGCTAGAGATCCTTTTCAGCAATGTTGTTCCAAGCTGAGCCTGATAAACATATGTGCTCCAGCCAGAGGGGGGTGTTGAGATATTTATATCTCTTTATATTTATTTCTTATTTCTCTTTCTTTCATGTACCTCTCTTGTAATTCACCCAGGGCTTTTCTTCTCCTATATAAAAGAGCCCTAGGATCTCTGTAATCATAAGTCATTCTATTTTCACCAACACAGGACACTAAAGTGCCACCAATAAATACAACAAAGCATGAGGTGGACTTCCTATCCTTAGGACATCCTGCATAATCTACATCTGTGCAAGCTGTGATAATGAGAGATACCCCTTTTCTGAACAACAACCCTGCACATGGGGAAGGCTTCGGGTACCTCAAGATCATATAGACTGCATCCATATGTACCTGTCATAGCTACTCCATAAACTGACCGACCCGACTAACGACAAAAGAGTTGTTGGCCTAGTTATGGTAATATATAGAAGCTTTCCCACCAATTCTCGATATCTTCTCCTTTCCACCTCATATGTATCATCATCGTACAACCTTATGTTAGGATCCATGGTAGTGGCAGGTAAACATCCAATCATGCATATCTCAAGTAGCATATCTATAACATATTTTCTTTGGATCATCACAAGACCCTACTGATTTTTGGCAAACTCTAACCCCATAAAGTGTTGTAGGGTGCCAAGATCCTTGGTGACAAACTGCCGGCCAAGAAATTCATTTGCCTTATTAATTCCATGCACATCATCTCCTGTAACAAGGATATCATCAACATAGACCATAATAATGATTGTACCTCTGTGAGTCCTTTGAACAAATAATGAATGTTTTGTATTTGATCTCTTGAATCCCTGCTTCTCAATTATGTCTGAGAGCTTTTGAAAACAGGCTCTTGAACTCTTCTTAAGGCCATAGATTGCCTTGTGAAGTCTACAAACCTACTGACACTCCCCCTCAACAGCAAACCCCGGAGGATATTGCATGTAGACTTCCTCCTGAAGATCTCCATATAGAAATGCATGTTTGACATCAAGTTGAAATAAAGGTCAATCACGTACCACAGCTACAGCAAGAACTCGAAGTGTGGAGTGGTGAGCAACATGTGAGAATGTGTCCAGATAGTCCACCTCATAAGTCTGAGTAAACCCGCGCGCAACCAATCTGGCCTTGTAACGATCAAGACTTCAATCTGCATGATGTTTGTCAGTAAACACCCACTTACAACTGACAATAGATACTCCAGAAGGAGCAGGGACCAAGCTCCATGTGCCATGCGATCGTAGCGCGACCATCTCCTCTTCCATGGCAAGATGCCATCAATTATCTCTTAAGGCCTCTTGATAAGTACATGGAATCTCCACGCCAGAGAGGCCAACTGCAAATCTCCTGAAATCCCCTACAATACGATCAAAAGAAACATGTGAAGCAAGTGGATATGATGCACAGATACGCTTCTGCTTCCGAAGTGCAATAGGAACATCTAGGCATTGGGAACCCCCTCATTCTGTATGCCAGCCTCTTGCAAAGGTTCCTACTCTGACACATCTCCATACCCATCAGTAGAAACAATGTATTTAAAACAAACCTGAGGCATGCTGGAAGACAGCATGGTCCATGAGCAGAAGCTGGCCGACGAGTATAGTAACGTAGTAAGGGTGGAATAAGGGTAGTGGGTGTTGGTAAAATAGGAGAAGGTGGTAGAGGTGGAACAACATGAGGTGGTGGAGGTAATGGTCCTAGGGTAGAGGTGGCATGTAAACCTCATTATCTGAATCAGAAGAGGTCGATCTATCTCATGTAGGGGAAAATACATTACCGACTCAAAAAATGTGACATCAACACTAACATAATATTTCATGCGCAATAATCATAGCATCTATATCCATTTTGTGTCCTGAAATACCCAAAAAATGCATTGGACAGCTTTAAGAGAGAGCTTGTCAAGATCAGGAGACAATTGATGTACAAAGGCAACTGAGCCAAAGGCATGAGGAGTAAGTGAGAACAAATCCTTCTCTGCAAAGGCAAGTGAAAAGGGAATTTTCTCACCCAGTACAGTCGAGGGCATGCAATTCACAAGGTAACAAGCAGTAAGACTGCCTCACCACAGAACAAATGTGGGGCACAACTATGAATGAGGAGAGTCCTAGTAACATCAAGTGTCGATGCTTACATTTTGCGACACCATTATGTTGAGAAGTATAGATACAAGAAGTTTGATAAACAGTATCATACCATGTAATGAGAAGAACGGTGATAGTACAAGAGTACAAAATTCCAATGCATTGTCAGTTCGTACAAAATTAATTGTAGAGGGAAATACATTCTTTACTTCATTGATAAAAGATTTATCACATCCCTAGTCTCAGATTTATTCTTAATAAGAAAACACATGTCAAATGAGAGAAAAATCATCTACAGCAACTAGAAAAAACATGTGTCCATGGTGATCGGGTATACGCCTCAAACCCCAAATGTCTACATGAATCAACTCAAAAAGAGGGCTACTGCTCCGACCATGATGACTAGGAAAAGCAGATCGGTGATGCTTTCCCAATATACATGGCTCGTACTGGAAGGATGAGTGAGGTGAGATCTGAAGAAGAACGTGACACATCTTATAAAGGGGAAGATGACCAAAGTGCAGCACAAATGGGGAGATTGATCCTGTAGGATGAGAAGATAGATGGGCATATGGAGTATGAACCAATCGATAGAGGCCGCCTTGCTCATGGCAACATCCAATCATCCTACACGTACGTATGTCCTGAAATACAAGAGAAGATGGGTCAAAAATAGCACGACAATGTAAATCCTTCGTAATCTGGCTAATAGATAATAAATTCATAGAAAACTCAAGAGCATGCAACACATTCTGTAAATGCATTGAAGGTGTCAAACTATCTATCCTGTAACTGGGGAATGAGTACCATCGGTTATGATAATTGTTCTGCCAGGGGAAACATGTTTGTATTCAACAAACTGACTTCTATCCCTACACATGTGATGAGATACCCCAGAATCCATAATAAATTCTGTAATATCAGTGCCATGACAACTACTAACAACGTAGATGCTACCTGAGGTAAAGGAAGAAGTAGAGGTTGGAACATTTAAATTGCCTCCCGAAGCAGAAGAGGAAGCAGGGGGCATAATGTCCCGTAATCGAGCCACTAGGTCATCAAACCTCTGATCAAACGAAGGAGCTGTAGGGGGCTCAGTTTGCTCTGCTACACGGGTAGATGAGGAAAAATCATGCTTGGAGTAGCATGTATTTTGATGGTGACAATAAGTGCACAACTGACGAATACGACCTCCTCTATCACGATGTCTACGACCAGGAAACTGAGAACCACCTCCCTTACAGCGAGAGGAGGCCATCGCATAAGAGGTATGTCTAGAAACAGACAATGGGACTATGCTGCTGAGTTTGCAGTAAGCCTCCTCCATAGGAGGAATGGTAGCATCCGTAAGTATCTGTGAACGACCATACTCATACTTTGGATCAAGTATTGCTAGAAATACACTAATCACAGTGGCATTCATGTATGCCTTCTGTTGCTCATGGGTAGAAGTAAAAGGCACAAAACTGTGGAGATTCTCGACCATGCCACGGAGAGACGTGTATAAAGAATGGAGAGGATGTCCATTATGTTTCACTGTGAATATGCCATGATGTAGCTGCAGGATTTCTGTCTCATTCCTCGCTTGAGAATAGGTGGTTGCGAGGATATCTCGCATCACCTTAGCGATGGGCTGATGTAAAACATCATTGACTATCTCTATTGTCAATGTACCAGATAACCAAACTTTGGCATAGGAATCATCCGCCTCCCATGAGGTGTTCACCCTAGTTTTTCAGTCGACTCCTCCTCGGTAAGAATATGTTTCTTACATGTAGACTTCATGAGGCTCATGAACTGCATGGCCCATAATTCATAGTTCATCTCATCCATCTTAAATATTAGTGATGGACATCGAAAAGTGCATGCGATGAGGATATCAATATTGTTCTCTAACATAATGCCAAATAGAGAAAATGTGAGTAGACCAAAAAAAATATGTCTACACAAACATACGGGGAATTAGTTGCATGTGTAGATTTATGATGCAACCAATTCCATCAACAAGAAACAGACTACGGCAGAACCCTAGGGCTCTCTTATATAGAGAAGCCCATGGGAAAATTATAATTTTAGCAATGAAGAAATTATTCAATGATTCCAAAATATGAAATCTCATCGAGGACAACTCTAACAAGGCAATTTGTTAAAGAGCACAATCATTTTTATAATTTCAGAAAGCATACAATTATATTTTCTATTCGTATTGTAGATATTCAATATGTCAGTTAATTTCATAAGATGAATACATTTTTATATTGTTATTTGTGCCCCCTCACAAATACCATCCTAGCTCCGTCCCTGCTCGGACCCCATATAACCCCATATTTATATAATGTTACCCTGCCTTTGTATATTTGAAGTGCATAATAGCGTGTTTTTAGAAATTGTATCAGGCCTGCACATATAAAGCTCAAATAAATTGCATATTAACGGCGGTGTATGACTAGTAGTTCACTGACTTAGAGCACCTGCTATGTGTTTTACAATGGATTAATAAAATCTTTGTAATAGGTTTTTGTGAGTCTTGTCTTCTTGGATGCCCAATAAAACTTTACAGTACTGTTTGCTGGCATATTATATTTCTTTGTATTTCAAACGAAAAAACCATGTGTGGCTCACTTGATTGATGTTATATGAATACTATGAAGTTCAGATGTTCCAAATGTACGAAGGCAGGAAATAGCTTTTTAAAGACGTTGATCACGAGTTATTTTCTAACAGGTTTACCCCTCATGTTATACCCTTGTTGTCAAAGTTGATAAGTAATTACACAGTGCACAAGCTAATAAATATGCACAAATGTAGGCATATTTTCCTGCTATTTCTCAACCTGAAGGTCTCCCATTGAAAGTACACATGCTAATTAGTCACGTAAATTTCTTACTATAGAATATTATGGATATATCATATTTCACAGATCTATCACCATTAATGTTCTGATACAGGTCTTAGTCTTTGTTAACTCCTAAAAACCTCAAGATGCTAGGTGCAGATTAAGGGAAACGTATCGCGTAGGACTTACTGCAGGGGAAGACTTGTTTCCGCAACGTAAAGCAAAGATAATTCTGGATTATGGCTTCTTAAGTCCATACAAGCTGCAAATGTCGTGGTCTGTTTTATCTATTTTGTCATCTTCATATACCTGCTGAAGTATAGGAGTTTAAATTTTCTATCATATTTGCATAGGATACACTAAAGAGAGTTGCACTAGCAGATACTTATGTATCTTACATTTTCACATCATACGTCGCGTCAGAATGGAGTGCTCTATCGTGGCAGCGTTCAACTTGGTGCCTTCGATGTTGATCACGGACAACAGTTAGTAGTTCAAAGCATAAGACGACATTCAGGATGTCAGCAGTTAGCAGTTCCTTACCTTACTTCTCAAAGCAACGATATCACTGATATCTCATATCAATGACCGAGCAAAGATTAGAAGTAAGTTGCATGGTCTTAGTTAGAAGATGGAGATAATTTTTAATAGTAAATACATGCATTATAATTGCATTTTGCATGTTGATCAAGAATGTTAAATTCTGATTGTGCTCCAACAATCTCAAATTTATGTACCCTAGCATTTTCAGCAATGCCCTGAAATGAGTCAGATGAATTTAAGTTTTCCTATTGAGCCATTGATATGGTCCAAATCATCCACTATGTATAAATAGTGCTTAGCATTCAACATCAACTATGATTGGAGTATCGAGGAATTTAATTGACTTATTAGGTCAAATAACCAATGTGATCAACATTACTCAGAGATCTTCGAGGTGATGATGAAAGTGATATGATACTGATTATAAAGATTGTGTTATATGTTTTGCCGCGGATGTAGTCCCTGTGTGTTTTGTGTGTTCTCCACGGGGGTCCTTTCTCGTATGGAGGTTTCGCTCACGGATGAAGTTCCCGTGTTGCCTTGGGTAGCTGGAGTTAGTGATCGCAAGGGATGGGCATGCCCCCTTGGGTAACCAGGTACATGGCTAGACGGACGCGACCCCAGCAGTTGCGTTGACTGGAAGACACGTAGTCCAATTATGCCCGATGTTGTTCTGGTGGTTGCGCGATGGCGTTCGAGGACGAGTGGCTGGTAGTCTTATCTTCACTTTCGATCATAGAATTTATACGGGAGGTCAATGAGAGCTGATCTCTCAAGTTGGGTTCTCGTATTTATTCTATGAAAGGAGTTCTGGGATGTGGTTAGTGAAGGAGGTGTTTTACTGAAATTTCTCGTATCCGGAGAAAAATGGAAGGTAGTCATAGGACTTTCCGACTACATCGATGAGTGTTAAACCATATCCCATCATCAAATCTTAATATCTTCTTTCTAGACTTCCATCATGGACTTGAGTCAAATTCCTAAGTAGTACCTGGGAATTACTTAAAAACCCAGGTACTACTTAATGTTTTTTTTTACTCAAAAACTACAGGGGTGTCGCATGTTGAACATGCGACACTCCTTAAGTTTTTTTTTTACCCAGGAAATACATATGTGTCGCATTTTGGATATGCTCTATAGATAACGCATATTCAATATGCGACATATATCCAGGGAATTCCCCTCGAAAAGGACTGGTCTCGAAATGTTCTGTACAGGTAACGCATGTTGCATATGCGACATCTTTCCAGGGAATTTCCTTACAGATAACGCATTTTCAATATGCGTCATCTTTACAGGGAATTTCCCTCGAAAATGACTGGGCAGGTGTGGGCTATGGAATTTCAACAGATAACGCATTTTCAATATGCGACATCTTTACAGGGAATTTCCCTCGAAAATGACTGGCCAGGTCTGGGCTATGGAATTTCATGTTTCTAAAAACCCTTGAAAAAGCATGCCAATTGCATGTTTCTAATGTAAATAGACATCTTTTTGCAAACATTCCAGACATTGCAAACATTCCAGACATTCCAAACATCAAATGTTTCTAATGAAAGATGTATGATCCAAAGAAGACATTCCGAATATTTAATATAAGTAGACTTGTTCACGAATATACATTACATTTTTGCATCATATTAAAAATTACAATGATAACAAGTCAACGTTTTTTCCTCCGCTGGTATGTAATCGTAGAATCTGGAGGATGGAACGGTAATAGACGGTTCGCTTCGTCTATCATGTGAATTTGAGAGGGCCCTGGGACATCTTCCTCGAACGTTGGCATCGACGGCGGCGTTAGTGTGCAGTAAGTTGGTCGTGTCTGGCTGGCGTCCAATCCATGCCTCAACGGTGCCTGAGGTGTTGACAAGTCCTCTCGTGGTCGCTCGGTGGCAGGTGTGAAGTAGTCTCCTTGTGCAATGTTATCATCTTCCGCAGCGGCTTCTTCATAGTACATGGGTTCCGCCACTTGTTCACGCGCCCTACCTCGACCTCTTCCTCTTCCCCGTCCTCTTGCCCTTCCTCGCCTTGCCTCCTCCCTAGCCACATTAGCACGCTCGTCATGTAACGTGATCGCATCTGCAAATTGTAATGACAGCCACTCCGGCATTTCCGCCTTCGCTTGTGCTGCAATCTCACGGCATTCCTCGTGTCCAATGTCGTAGACACGGCTCCACAAAGCGAGCTGCATCCAAGGAAAAACGTAGATGTAAATTTGAAACAGTTTTCTTAATTAATTTACCAAAAAAATTATAGTTCGAGTACTTACGTTGCTTGCCAGAGTTGCACCTAAACGTCCGACAAATCTTCGAGTAATGGTCCGATACCATTGCTCGTATGCGGGCGTCGCGAATACCTCTCTGGACCGATCGATGCGAATAATTCTAACTTCCCGCTCATCCCAGCGGGCAATATGCAAGCTGTGTTTTGCCCTCTAATCTACATGCACTTTCCCCCTCAAATCGATAGTGTGGAGTTCTTGAAAGGTGGAGGAACGACTTGGAATATCTTGAAGACCCCCAAATTGTCTCATGAAACGATCTGGGTAGTAATACTCCACAATGTGGAAGTATATCAAAGGCACTTCCGCTCTCCAAATGTGTTCGCCTTCAAGAGAGTTGGCTGGGAGATGGGCGCGGATCTCATCGGTATAGGGAGTCCAAAATACCTGAATGCAAAAATTGTATTACGATTAGTATTTCTTTTGTTGATATAGGAAAAATTAGTGAATGTAAAATTACCTGGTCGGGTGATTGCATGTCAAAAGCATCCCTGTAGGGTCTCACCATGTGTGTGGGCTGTCTACGATGGGCAAACGCCGTTGCCCAGCGGACTCCTAACGGGCGCCCGTACCATTCTCTGTCGTCCTTAACAACTGGAGCAATGTGGGGGAAATGCTCCCATGCCCATAGCTGAAGGAGTATGACCGAGCCTCCAATCTCCTCGGTCGCCATGTCTGCTGCTAAACATAGGTGCCTGTAAAGATATGCAAGTACTGCTGATCCCCAGCTCAGTGTCCCAGAGAACTCGAAATCATGTAGCAGTGGCCTAATGCCCAACAATTCCTCGCATGTATCTGCCCACGTCGCTCCAGGTATTGTCTCCCCAGTAACCGCAGACCCGTCAATTCGCAGCCCCATGATGAATGCAACATCCTGCAAGGTGATAGTAATCTCCCCACTAGGCATGTGGAAGGTGTGCGTCTCGGGTCTCCACCGTTCAACTAACGCTGTCACCAGATGCCAATCCAGGGTAATGAATTCGAGCTCTGAAATGCATCCAAATCCTGCTTCGACTACGTAAGGCAGTAGCCGGTCATCCAAAGGGATCCGACGTACATGGGTCTCTCGTCGTCGGCAACGCAACCACGAAGATTCCTACAAGAAAATTGTTAGGAAAAAAAATTGAATGAAGGAAGAAATTATAATTATTTACATCGCCAGCCCAAACTCGACGTGAACGATGTCGCTCCTGAAGGTGCAAAACTGAAGGATCAACTGGGCCGGGATCTATCTGAAAATTACAATATTCAATGTTACACAATACAATTTAAAAAAAACAATATCCGACAAAAGCAACAAGTATTTACCACAACGAAAATTAATAATATACGAGGGAAGCACACTTACTCGAACTTGGACATTTACGTCGGTTGTGACCTTGGCCACCACAATTTCCACATTTATTCTTATTCCTGGTCGCCGTCGGCGCATTTGATGTGGATGCTTGAGAATCCCTTGCGGTTTTGTTGGGACATCCACGGTGTGTGTGACCCAATATCCCACAATAGGAACAAGTATTTTGCCGAATCACATCTCTAACATCCATTTCATTATGTATTCTTGTTGTACGTGGAAGACCTTTACCGCGTTTACGCTTTGGGTCCGGTCGTAACTCAGGATATTCGAGGGGAGCCCATGTTTCACGATCACCGATGGGAAAAAATTGCCCTCCATAAACCTTCAACTGTTTCTCCCAGGTGTACCACTCTCCAACATAGGAATCCACTTCAGCCCGACGCTTTGAAATGACTGCAATGGCGTGGGAACATGGGATACGATATATTTGCTACTTATTGCAAGTGCATTTCCTTTGTAGCAAATTTACCGTGTACTGTTTGCGCCCGCGAATACCAGTAGACGTCCGTCGAGCCCTGGTAGACACCTCGAATAATATTTCTGGTTGTACTTGTACCTGAGTTACTGTGTGCCCATTCGCAGCTGCAGTCCAACGGGTCAACTCTGTGGATGTGTAATGCGTGAATTTTCGACCAGCAGCAATGGATGCGCTTTCTTCTTCAGCATGCTGAATGAAGTATGACACACAATTATAAAAGGTCTTCTTAATTAACGCAGAGATTGGCAAGCAACGGGCATCTTTAAGAACTGCATTGTAGCTTTCACTCAGATTTGTAGTCATCTGACCAAACCTATACCCACCGTCATAGGCCAAGGTCCATTGCTCACGACGACAATCATGAGTTGAAAACCATCTAGCTGCTCCATTATTCCAGTCTTGCAATTTTCTCATGAAGTACGCGAACTTCCTAGGTGTCGTCTGTAATGTTGCGGCTTGCACCAGAGCTTTCATGGAGCCATTTTTAAAGACGCTATTGAAGTTGCTCGCGACGTGCCTCGTACAAAACCGCCAATATGCAAAGGATTCTAATAAATCCACGTCAGCATCTTTCATAGCGGCTTTTATACCAGAATGCCTGTCAGAGATGATACATATTGGTCCAGCTCGCATGCCGATTACCCTTACACGTACCAACGAAAGAAACCACTTCCATGACGACAACGATTCCTCGTCGACGATCCCGAATGCAAGGGGAACAATATGTTTATCCCCGTCAACACCGCAAGCAATGAGCAGTTTTTGTTTGTACTTCCCGTACAAATGTGTCCAGTCAACACTAATCAGAGGCCGACAATATTTGAATGCTTCAATGGAAGGACCAAATGCCCAAAAGCATCGTTCAAATCTGCAGCAGAGAGGTTTCCGAGGATCAGGATGGTCGCTGTATTCAATATCAATTTCAGTCCCTGGAATAGCAGCCTTCATTGCATGCAAAAGAAAAGGCATTTCAGCGTATGACTTCTTCCAGTCACCAAATACGATTCCGATGGCCTTCCTTCGAGCATCCCAAGCCTTTTTCCTTGAAACCCAGTAGTTGTACATCTCGTGGATGTGAGCTCTACAACTTGATACACGAACATTAGGGTCATCCCTAACAAGAGTTAGCAATGATCTGGACATGAATTTGTAGTCCAACTGAGGGTGATCCTGATTAACTGTTGGGTTTATACAAGTGTGTGCCCCAACAACCTTGGAGATCACCCACAGTCCATCAAATTTTCTGAAATGTCCTCGTAAATACCAAACGCAACCATTTGATCTCTGCGTACAAAAAACCGACCATATCAAGCTGGTGGATTCCTTGACAATGAAGTCATAATGTGATAGAATGTGGAACTTCTTCACAACGTAAACCAAATCCTCCCTACATTTGAACGTCCTACCCTTGCGGATTTCGTCAGCAACACCATCAAGTCTAGACTTGCTTCGAATGTCGTCTTCATATGTTGAACGAGTATTTGACCCTCTAACCCCAAAAAAGGGTATACGGGGTGTAATAGTATGCGTGGTTTGTTCATCAGTTGGGAGCTCCTCGTCCATCAGATCATCTTCGACATCTTCGCTACCTTCTTCCAGGTCATCATCGGTCCCCCAAGGGATGAAATCCTGATCCATCCGGTTAACATCTCGCAGCAACGGCTCACTCAAGCCCAAATCCTGAACCGTGCTTGGCTGCGTTACAGGCGCATCCGTATCAAAGTAGGGTCCCATGGTTGGGACATTTCTTGGTGGCGTGCTGCGGACAACTGCTGCTTGTGTGCTCGGGACTCCAGACGGTCCCTTGTTAGTCATAACAGTGGGGACTTCGCTCACAGATACATCTTCAACATAAATATCGGTAGGCATTGATTTCCCAATGGTCCGAGCGTACACAAGAACTGCCTGCACATCATCATCATCGACAATAGATGAAAATGACGGTTCCTCCCCTGGGCCTCGAGGGATGCGATGTAATAATCGGATTTTTTGACTGTCAACATCCAAGTTGAACTTACGGTAAACCAAGTTCAACATCTCATCGAACGTCATATTAGCAGTCAACACAAACCCCCTTACGTTGGTTGACGATCCGCACATGAGTGTACTACTCAAATGACACATACAATACAACTGCTCCATTCTAACCTAATACGTGACACAACGTACAAGCAAACGTCATACATTCGAGAAATGAAAATAACATGCATATGATACAAATAATAATTAAAGAAAATGTTTTACCAAGTCCAATTATTTGCAACAAGTGATTAGCCCTAATGAGACGCGGGGACGGCTAGGACGGTGCCAATCAGTGAAAACACGGAAAAGGAATGTTCCGCGGGGCTAGGAGTGACCAAAACGGGCGTTTTTGAGAGAGGAGGAGATCACAAGTCGCGGGTGGTGAAGTTGGCGTCGGGGGCGGCACGGGTGAAGGAGAACGACGAAAGGGCTGGGAAATGGCAAGGCCGCTGGCCGCGGGCCTTATTTAGGCTCAATATCGCATATTGAATATGCGTTATCTATAGCGCATACCCAAAATACGACACATATGTATTTCCTGGGTAAAAAAAACTTAAGGAGTGTCGCATGTTCAACATGCGACACCCCTGTAGTTTTTGAGTAAAAAAAAATATTAAGTAGTACCTGGTATTTAAGTAATTCCCAGGTACTACTTAGGAATTTGACTCCATGGACTTGTATCAACGAGTAGTGGATAATAGTTTATTATATTTCAAAGCAAGCATCTTATCTCATCATGTTGTACATTAGATCGGTTCAGTCAAAATATGATTAACCCCGAGAATAAGAAAACTATCCATAAAATGTGAATGATAATCTAGAGAGAAAGTTGGTAGATTAGTAAAAGAAAGTGTTGGGGAACTGACTTAGGGTGCATCTACTTCATGCACGCCTACGGAGGCCCCCCAACTCCAAGATACAATGTATCTTGGAGTCATAGTGTGAGACCCTCGTGATCAAGACCACATACTATTTCTAGCACTAATACTACCATGTTGCTTAACGTTATGTACTCTTAACGACGATGAGAGGATCTAAATTGATCGTGGTTCAAATCAAATATCTTATTCCATGTGTAATATATGGAACTGAGCATGGGGGTATATAAATAACAATAATAATTATTAAACAATTTAATTGTGGTAACTTGAGTAATAGAGCTACATTGTAGGATGTTCACTTTCTGTTGCACACTTGTTAGTAGCCATTTTATTTCTTGTTCACTTTCTGTTGCACACTTGTTAGTAGCCATTTTATTTCTTCCATTACACTCAGGCATCTTTCTTGTGCACACTTTTTACCATATGTAACTATTGTTCTATATCCGTACTGGGTGCTTTGTTCATATTCCTATTTGTGTAAAACTGGCAGGTTCGCAGGGGAAGAAAACACAACAGTAAGTGGTTTACGGGTTGACTTTCTGACCGATAAAACTAGCGATGCAGTAGTCTGTCATTCTTTTAATTATTTTTATTGGACAAGCTTTTAGAAATATGATGTATATGTACGTGGTGTTTTACATTTTGGTACATTATGCAAAATGCATTAATTACGAATGGAAAAAATATATAGTGGTTCTCTTCCTTCTTACTACTCTCCTGCATGTATTGTACAACTTGGTATTTCGAATGTAGAATTGTATGTCGTGGATGTGTATTGCTGAGTATCTGGACCCTTGGGGTATCACATGTGTCCATGTCTAGGGTAATGAAGTCCACTGGGAAGCACCATTGCGGTAACATCCTTGATAATGCCCATCGACCTCTTGATCGATTTATTAGCAAACTGAAGGATCATCTTAGAGGATCTAAGAGGCCCCAACCCAGACTCAGAGAATAACGAGGATGGCATGAGTTCAATGAAGAATCCTCTATCGAGTAGAGTACGATCAAACTTCTGATAAAAAATTTGACAACAAATGTGAGATGCTCCCTTATCATTCTTTTTTGGCAGGAGGTTGCTAATGGTATGAACTGTGGCCATGGTTAAAATATGCTTACGCTTCCTAATAATGATTGTTTCATTCACTTTTTAACTGCAGGCATGTACTCCATGGCCCTCAGGAGTGACATCTCTAAAAAAATTTTCTGAAGTATCTCTATCACTCCAGGATCGGATAGTGTTGTTTATAATTTTTTGATATTTTTGGTTTTATTCAAGACAATGAGAAATGGAACAGAATCAGAAACAACATCAAATTGCTCATTTCTTTTATTCAAATCATAATCAACATGTACATGAGGATGATAAGAATCAGACTGTATAATATCATCCAATATAGTTGTAGAATAAGAAGGAAAAATAAAATGGGATGCTCTGTCTGCTGGTGCTGAAGACGACTCTGTGATGGGTATGTTCTCCTCCGCATCTGACTCGACAATGCATCTTCCTTTATTTTCTTTTTGGGTTTTTCTTAATGGTGGTAGTGGTGGTGGTGAAGAAGAAGAAGAAGATTTTGTGTGGACTTTGTTAGAATACTGGGATGATTTATTCCATAGAGCCCTAGGGTCTCTTATATAGGGAGAGAGCCCTTGGGTAAATTACATGAGAGGTACATAAAGAAACTGAAATATAATAAAAGACACATAAAGACGAACAACTATCTCTACACTCCCCCTCAAGATGGAGCATAGATATCTATCATGCTCAGCTTGGAAGAACATCTCTGGAAAGGTCCTCTGAGCAATGGCTTAGTGAATATGTCTGTTGTCTGGTCCTCTGAAGTGACGTGAGACGTGGAGATGAAGCCCTTCTGAATCATGTCCCTAGTGTAATGACAATCCACCTCTATGTGTTTTGTTCTCTCATGGAAGGCTGGATTGTTGGCAATGAATAATGCTGCCTGATTGTCACATTGCAGGTTCATAGGCAAGGGAACATCAACATTCAGATCTTCTAAGACTGCTTTAACCCACATCATTTCTGTGCTTGCCTGTGCCATGGCTCTGTACTCGGATTCGGCACTGGATCTCGCCACAACTGTCTGCTTTTTGCTTTTCCAAGAAACTAAAGAACTTCCTATGAAGATAGCAAATCCAGAAGTAGACTTACGATCTCGTGGACATCCTGCATAATCTGCATCTGCACAGGCGGAAATAGACAGATCCGTACCTTTCTTGAATAGCAACCCTGTGCCTGGGGAAGACTTCAGATATCTCAGTATCATGTACAAGGCATCCATATGTACTTGCCTCGGCTGCTCCATGAATTGACTCACCCGGTTTACTGCAAGGGCAATATCCGGTCGAGTTATAGTGATGTATAAGAGCTTACCCACCATTTCTCTGTACCTTCTCTTGTCCACCTCCTCGGTATCATCATCATACAGTTTCATACTCGGGACCATAGGTGTACTTGAAGGTCTGCATCCAGTCATTCCTGTTTCAGCGAGCAGGTCTGTGACATATTTTCTTTGAGTCATCACCATTCCTTGTGCATTTCGTGCAAATTCTATCCCCAGAAAATACCGTATCGTGCCTAGATCCTTTGTAATGAACTGGCTGCCCAACATAGACTTGGTCATCTCAACCCCCTGTGCATCATCTCCAGTAACCAATATGTCATCAACATATACCATAACAACGATGGTACCTCTAGGAGTCTTCCGGACGAACAGTGAGTGGTCCGCATTTGATCTTCTGAACCCCTGTCGTTCAATAAGCTGGGAGAGCTTTTGGAACCATGCTCGAGGACTCTGTTTAAGGCCATAGATAGCCTTATGAAGTCTGCACACCTTCTGAGTCTCCCCCTCAGCAGCAAACCCAGGTGGCTGCTGCATGTAGACTTCTTCCTGTAGATCACCATACAAGAAAGCATTCTTAACATCAAGCTGGAATATGGTCCAGTCACGTACCACTGCAACCGATAGAAGGATACGAAGTGTTGAGTGCCTCGCCATCGGTGAAAAAGTGTCCAAGTAATCGACACCATATGTCTGTGTAAACCCTCTTGCTACGAGCCTGGCCTTGTATCTGTCAAGACGACCATCTGCATGATATTTGACCGTAAATACCCACTTGCAACTCACCACAGATGCACCTGGAGGGATAGGGACAAGAGACCAAGTCCCTCTAGATTGCAAGGCACGCATCTCCTCTTCCATCGCTAGACGCCAACATTCGATCTTCATGGCATCCTGATAAGTCCGAGGAATCTCTACTGACGACACAGCTGCGGCAAACTTCTGGAAATCCCCAGTGAGACGATGAAAGGAGACCTGAGAGGCCAGGGGATATGAGGCACACTGTCTTCGCTGCTTTCGATGAGCAATAGGCCGGTCCAAGTCATCTAACACAGTGCTGACTGGTTGGTCCTCCTCCTGTGGTAAAAGCTCCTGCACAGGTGCATTATTTAACCCATCATCAGTGTTAACATCAGTATATACCTGAGGCGTGTTGGATGGTGGACACGTAGCCTGAGCAGGGTCTGTCCGTCTCGTGTAGACCTTAGGGAAAGGGACAACTGGAGGTGGTGGCGGAGGAGGTGGCGGTGGTGGTGATTGTGGTGTCGGTTGAGTAGAGGATGGACCCATGCTTGGAGGTGGTGGAACATAGACATTGGAATCTGATGATGTGGAGGAGACCAATCTGTCACCTGCAGGGGAGAAATACATGACAGGCTCAAAAAATGTAACATCTGCACTCACATAGTACTTGTCATGGACCGGGTCATAGCAACGGTATCCTTTCTGAGTCCTGGAGTAACCCACAAAAACACACTTGATAGCCCTAGGGGATAGCTTATCAAGCCCCGGAGATAAGCGGTGAACAAACGCAACAGTGTTAAAAACCCGAGGTGTCAGTGTAAATAAATCTCTGTCAGGGAAGAGAACAGAGATAGGAGATTTTTCCCCAAGAACAGCTGTAGGCATTCGATTGACCAAATAACATGCAGTAAGTATGGCATCCCCCCAAAACGTTAATGGAGCACAACTCTGGATAAGTAATGTGCGAGCAATATCAAGAAAGTGGCGATGTTTTCGTTCGGCAACCCCATTTTGTTGAAAGGTGTAGGCACATGTGGTTTGGTGAACAATGCCTTTGGAGGAAAGGAAGCTAGCAAGAGAGCGAGTGCAGAACTCCAATGCATTGTCAGTACGCACATACTTAACAGTAGATGAAAAAACATTCTGGACTTCATTAATTAGATTTTGAAGAACATGTCCTGCTTCAGATTTATTCTTAAGAAGAAAAGTCCACGACACTCTAGAGAAATCATCAACGACAACTAAATAGAACCTGTGCCCCTGATGATCCGGGACACGACTTGGACCCCAAATATCTATATGAAATAATTCAAACGGGGAGCTACTGCTCCGACTCTGACGACCGGGAAAGCTAGACCGATGGTGCTTCCCTAACTGACATGCTTCACAACGAAAAGAGGAACTCGGAGATATCTGAGGCAGGAGGTGACGCATCTTTTGAAGCGGCAGATGACCGAACCGAAGATGCCAGGTGTACGGAGAAACGGAGGCCTGGGAATGCAAGGAGACGCCAGCATAGGAGTTACGAACGAGACGATAAAGGCCATTGTGCTCAGAACCACAGCCAATCACCCTGCCCGTCAGTATGTCCTGAAAGATAACAGACGATGGATCAAAAATAGCACGACAGTGCAAATCACGAGTAATCTGGCTAATAGATAAGAGATTCATAGAGAATTCTGGAGCATGTAGCACATTCTGTAAGTGCATAGATGGTAGTAAAGCTATCTCCCCCTGACCGATGATAGGAGACTGAGTGCCATCAGCAATGAGTACAGAGCGACCTGGCTGAACGGCTCTGTATGACTGCAGAATATCTTTCTCACGGCATAGATGATGGGTAGCTCCAGAGTCGACAATCCATCCTGTTAGGTCATGACTATGAAATGAGGCTGAATGACTACCTGAGGCACTGGCTGAGGCTGATGTACTGGCTGATGCCGAAGCCGCAACATCAGAAACGTCTGCACCCTCTGACGATGAAGATTGTGGCATAATATCCCGAAGTCGTGCCACCAACTCTTCGAACCTGTGATCTGTGGCTGGAGCTGAAGGACCCTGAACATGATCCGCGACACGTGCAGAAGGGGGAAAGCCGTGCTTGGAATAGCACGTATCCTCCGAATGACCAGTACGGCGGCAAAAAGAACACGTGGACCGTATGCGACCTCCACGTCCGCGTCCACCATTTCCTCGGCCATGAAACGAGGACGAACCACCACGTCCCCTGGAAACTGCCATTGCAGACGGAGGTGCATTTGCTGTAGCGGATGGAACAGGTACACGACTGAGTCTCCTGTATACCTCTTCCATCGGCGGGATAGTGGCATCTGCTAGGATCTGAGAGCGTGCTGCCTCGTACTCCGGGTCTAGGGCAGCGAGTAAAACGCCAACCATAGTGGCGTTGCGGAACGTCTTCTGCTGTTCCGGTGTGGCTTTAAGCGGAATGGTGCTATAGAGCTTCTCGAACATGCCACGAAGCGACGTGTATAGTGAATGGAGAGGCCTCCCATTCTGCTTCGTGGTAAATATGTCATGCTGCAACTGGAGCATCTTCGTCTCGTTGCGTACTTGAGAATACGGCATAGCCAAAATATCCCACATCGCCTTAGCGGTGGGCTGGTGAAGGACATCATTCGCTATCTCCGTCGTAAGCGTACCTGAGAGCCACACCTTGGCGTACGCGTCGTCAGCCTCCCATGAGGCATAAATCCCTGTCTTCTCCGGCGGTTCATCCTCGGTAAGAATATGCTTCTTACCACACGACTTCATAAGGCTGAGGAACTGCATCGCCCACAGCTCGTAGTTAGTCCCGTCCATTTTGACGATTGGTGCCGAACCTTTGAAGGCACCTATGGCGGGCATCTCAAGCTTCTGTTCTGACATGATTCCGGAGAAGAACAAGTACTGATAGACCAAGAAAGTATTGTCTACCGAGACCTTATAGGATTCAAGTGCATAGGTAGACGATTATGCACTTGAATCGACCATCACGCCGAGCCCTCGCGAGGATGCGATTCCCCGGCCACGAGTAGAGGCTCTGGGAGCCCCTACAACTGGATTACGGCGGCTGAAGGACTGTTGGCAGCGAGCAGGAGGCCGGGGGCTGGAGACCGAGGGGGTCGGGAGGCGGTGTAGGGGTTGGGCGGCGTATATCAGAGGGCCGCAAGGTGCTGGGGGGCCCGCTGGGGGGCCGCTGGGGGCTGGGGAGGCCGCTGCGGAGGTCTGGGGAGGCCGCTGGGAGGGGCGGCGAGGAGGCGGCGAGCCCGGGGAGGGAGGGTTCGAAACCCTAGGCGGCGGGAGAGGGGGGGAGGGGCAGTGGAGAACCCTAGGGTTAGGGTTATGGCTCTGATACCATGTTAGAATACTGGGATGATTTATTCCATAGAGCCCTAGGGTCTCTTATATAGGGAGAGAGCCCTTGGGTAAATTACATGAGAGGTACATAAAGAAACTGAAATATAATAAAAGACACAAAAGACGAACAACTATCTCTACAGACTTCAACACCGATCCTCTGGTCATGAGATGTAGAAATGAAGAAGGCAATGAAGCTCGATTAATGGCTTTCCCCAATCCCAAATGTATTGGCGACTGCATTCTCCTACCGCTCCTGAGAGAAATGACGTCAAATAAACATGTACAATCACATGCCATGCCTATCTCGGGGGTGGATGGATCATGAGCTACATGCTCCTTGTTGTGTCTCAACTCAAGTTGTTCGGATTGGCATTGACTTAGGCTGGAATGAGTGTCTTCATGGCAGTTGGATAAGCAAGACTCTATTTCAGATCATTCATATTTTTCATCAATAAAGCAAGCTGATCTAGTGCTGGGTTCACCGAAGGTGCCTCTGGATGCTCAACGATGGGTGGTCGCTGAGACTGGTGGTGCAGAGACTGGTGCCAAGAATAGGCTGGCTAATACTGAAAATGAGGAGGAGGATGCGACTATTATCCATATTGTGCAAGTTGCTACTGATAATAAGGCTAGTAAGGATATGAAGGTTGCATCTGATGTTGTCCATGTCTCCATGTCTGAAGGTATGGTGGAGACGAGAAATGAGGTCGTGGCAGCTAGTGCTAGTACCGATGTGATCTCCCACCCTGAAATTGATGAATGAGCCTTTGACCAGCCTAGGAACCTAACCTTCCATGCCTTGGTGGATGAGTCTGGCTATGCTCGAGGCCGCTTCAAATATCGTTCACCTCTTGAATGAGATGTGGAGGTGGACACTGTTGCTCAAAAAGGTATGGATACTCCGGGTAGTATGACACAATGCATGTCGGAGGTAACTACCGTGAGACATGGTCCATAGTCTGCATGTAGTAAACGTGTTGGACTGCTGAGGGTACTATGATACTCTGTTGTACTGAAAAAGGTGAAGAAGAAATCTCTGGGGCAGAAGTATTGGTTGTGGCACGCGTACTCTGACATGAACTGATCGTACTGACTAGAATCTCCATATGCTTCGTAATCTCATCCAACTTATCCAGCTTCTTTGTCCTTTGTTCGATTATTTGTGATTTCCCAAGTTCTTGTGATCGCTTTTCTATTATATCAACTTTGGATAGGTGATTTCTTATTATGGTCAGATCAGAATTGTCCACCCAATCCATATCATGAGATGACGTTATGTTGACGGACTTGTGGGGAATTGAAGAAGTAGGATGATGCTTCTGAAATGTGCGGGAAGAAGATAGAGCAGTAGAGTTCTCCACCATTTCCTTAAAAATCTGCCATAGGACATCCTAATCTATATTGATGCGGGACCCCCCACAAGAGGCATTAACCAATCTCTGGCTCTTTGAACTCAAAACCCACAAACAAATTTTGCACAAGGCTGGTCTTTGATATATAATGATGGGGCACTTCTCCGTCAAATTCTTGAAACGTTCCCATGCTGCGTGAATCAAGCTATGAGTGAGTGCATCTTATTGAGTCGTTTTAGAGGGTAGTACTTGCTTAGGCTTGTTGATCCCAATTCCTCCCAATGCGTGACAACTCTTCTTACACGATCAATCCAATAGAGTACCATGTCCATAAGACTGAATGGGAAGGTTGTCATCTTCACTGTCTCTAGTGGAGTGGTAGGGTAGTGCATTGTACCATATATGTGGTCGAACTGTCGAAGGTGTATATAAGGTTCCTAATTGACATGACCATGGAGTATGGGGAGTAAAGGTAATAGCCGATGCTTCAACTCGAAATTCCCATGAACTGCAGATATCTTAATCCATGTAGCCGAGTGTCCTGTGCCTGGGTTATAGGCATATCTAAGGGTGGGCTTATCCACTACTTGCTCTGGCTCAATTGTATCTACTCTAAACTGTTGCCCATCTCCCCCATTCTCACCTCCTCTCATTTGCTCAAACTCCTCTCTCATTGTTGTTCCTCATCTGCGAGATCATGTATATAAGCCCCGCTTAGATGTTGGTCAGCTTAGTCAACTGGGCCTGAATGGTCTGAATAGAAGCCAACATCGTATTGTTGATCTCACTCTGGTATGTCATGGTATTATTTCCCTTCGTTGGCATCAAGACCACTATAATTGATCTAGCAGATCGAAATGTGAAGGGAACTTGATCATACTATATAAATGATGGAGTCTCAAATGATAGTTGGAGAAGAGGGTCAATCTCGAACAATGGATTTATTGGTGACAAGACAGAGGTGAATGATAATGAAGAAAGCTCATAAAGAGAGTTGTCCCGAGTGAAATAAAATGAAGACAAATGAATTGGAGAGGAATGTGACAAGTCTTCAAATTCCGAACACAAATGACTCCAATCATCCATCCTTGTAACAAGGATAAAAGATGCAAGAACACGAAGTCAAGACAAGAAGAAGAAGGTTCAAATCACGCAGAAGGATCTTTATACTAAGAAAACAAACACAAAACAAATCCCTGATTCATCAATTAAATTCAATTTTAGGACTGTAAGAGTTCGGTCTTTTGTCTTTTCAATTTTAGTGTAGTGAATCACAAGAAGATACTCAACACCAAACACATGATGATGTCGCCCTATTTGTCCAGTGAATGTCCTCAAACCTCCCCGAACAGTGGTACCATGTGCCCGGAATGCTGGGTTATATCAGGCTTAAAGGGAGATAAGAGGCAGAGCACACCAAAACGAATTTCTAAAGTCCGAGCCAAGTGCTTGCAGCTGCTACCTTGCACAGAGGAGTGATACACATGTGCTTAGGGCACAAGTCCAGAGATTTGGGCTATATATTTAGGGCTACGTCCCCATTCACCTTGTCTCGAGGCAAGTACTTGCAGCAATGAGGGGGTCCTCTCCCCAAAACAATGAATAAGACGTTTAGTATTAAGGCCGAGTTATTTTAGCGATCCCAATTTTATTTAATTTTCTCTTTTTTTCAAGTATTTTCAAATAAACCGGTTTCACTAATTTTCTAATTTATTTTTTATCCTAAGTGAGAGAAAACATGGAAGGAAGTCAGAAAAACCAACATGATTAAAATAAGTTATGAATGCGAGATAGAAAATACGTACCTATAGCCAATAATCTGCATGCAATATAATCCACGCATAAAATAAAAATAAAAATAAAATCTAAACTAAATGAATGAGGTGAGAACCATCCCAGCACAAACTTCTATTATCGGGAAGAACCAATTATTTGTCCAAGTCCAACTATGATTCTACTCTATAGGAACATGAATATTATCAAGGCTTTTGACCTATTATTTACCCGGATCAACTAAGAAAATAGAAATCTATACTAATGGGTTCAAGCACAAGAAACAATGAAAATAAAAAGGATAAAACCAAAAATCCGGTGAGGTCCCTCAAGTGCACCGGTACTTGGTGAAAAATAACTGCAATCACAGAGGAATATAATGGCCTAGAAAATAGGAAAAGAGGTAAATGCGAAGAAGAATTATTATGAATTAATTATGCAAAATAAAAAAAATAAATCATTAGAAATAAAACAAAAAAAACATGCTCAAAATGCCTCTTCTCATCCTCCTCCTATGCTCTCCTGCAAATGAATGAAATAAATGAAACAAAATATATACACCAAGAGTAGAGGTAATAAGAAACCTAACTGCCCCGTCGTGCCTCCTCGGAAACGACACCATTTGATTATTCGAAGACGATATGTGGTACTAAATTTATCGAAAAGAAAATGATGTGAACAATTGTCGTTGTAACCCTAAATGTCCCTAATTAAAAAAAATTATTCTCAAGACAAAATAGATCAGCAAGAAATAAAAAGAGAGAATGTTATTTATGTTACCTATATATCATGCACGATCGAACTCATGGAGGCTACAATACCTGAGAGTGATTAATTATTAAGAATTAATGGAGTCTTTTACTTTTTGTTTTTTGGTGTTTTTATGAGTTTAATGTTTTTGTGATTTTATGGATTTTTTTTATTTAATTTTAATTTTTTATATTTTCTGATTTTGAATTTTTAGTGTTTTTTAATTTTTGCAAATTTTATATTTTAAAATTTTTAAACAAAACACATAAAAAGAATGAAAATAAAGGAAACCAATCTCTTTTTATATTTTCAAATATAGTAAAAATATCCATGAAATTCAAATAAAAAATATTTTTAAGTTTTTGATGAAATTTTATTGTTTTTGTGATTTTTCAAAGATTTTTATTTTTTTAAGATTTTCAGATCAATAAAAAATAGAAAATGAACAAAATAGAAATCAAGATTCTATTCTTGGATTTTTAAAATATAAAATAAAAGCAACGATACTAAAATATACACAAATAGAAAGAGGATTTTTCAAGCTTTAAATAAAGCTATTTTATGTATTTTTGATTTTTCAATGATTTCATATGATTTTTTAGTGTTTTATATATTTTCATTTTTTAGGATTTTTATAAAGGATTTTCAAATAAAATTTATAAAGAAATTAAAACAAAACAAAATATACACTCACTAGTTTTTTGTATTTTTTCAAACTATTTTCAAAATTTTATTATTTTACACTGCAAACAAGACACTTTTTTATGGTTTTTGAATTTTCAAATTTTAAAAAACTAATTTATTTTACAAATGAAAATTAGAGGTGATAAACTTATTAACATGAAGTTAAAGTGATTTTTAAGGAATTAATAGAGGTAGTTAACGATGTATTAAAAACTATTAAGAGGCAATTAAGCAATATGGAATTAAAGGACTAATGTGCAAAGAAAATTATTCACAAGACTAAACAGATAATGTAATATAGAAATAGAGGGTGAGACCTGTAGTTTACCTCAAAAAGTCCGTGCCAACACACGTGAGTCGTGCTGGCACGAACCTCGATGTGAATATTTTATTTCAAAGGTCCAAACAATAATAGAAAAAAACATGCCAATTTATGCAATTTCACCAAGTAAGACATTGCAAGTCTGTTCAAACATGACACGAGTGCAAATATAAAAATAAGCAAGGGTAACTATGCAAATATTACTGACATGTGTCCTTGGAAGGGCTTATTTCATAATAAAATGAATGCATGCTTAGAGTGTAATTTTCACCATTGAGCATGCAGGACACGTGCGAATCTGAAGGCTTGGATGCGTTCCTACATATCCGATCAATCGGATTCAAATTGGAGCAAAATGGATGGTGTGGATTCGACATGACAACTACATTCTTGATCTAATGATGGAAAGTGACGGTGGAAGAACCAAGATGAAAGGTAGTGCTGGCAAACTCCAATCTGTCAAATCTCAACTGATCTCGGTCCATTGATACTCCCAAATGTCTCTTGAAGACGATGGAACTCCTTCACGTTGATCGATGCTGCGATAAGGTTCGATGATAAACTATCTTTGATCTAGAGCACCTTGTTGCTGCACGATTCAAATGCTGCTCTAGATGGCCAATCAAGCTCCAGACGACGTCCAAGACACATGTAGTTTATTCTTCTGCTCAGAGGTGGATTTTCGGCTGACTTATTAGATTCAAACGAAAGCAAAATGAGGGTGAATGGGAGTCTATAGCGATGGTGGATGGGAACGAGACAGAATTCCATATCCACGACAGAAATGGGGGATCAGATATGATAGGATGGTAGAGAATCGTATGGTGAAGGTGAACGACTGATCGAAAGTCAAGATCGACCATCATATATCCTCTGATCACGACGATCGTACAACATAAATCGAACTAACATGTGTGAAATAAAAGACATAATTAAAGGAAATTAACCTATAATTATCCTACAATGGAAGGGAAGGGATCTATGCCTCAATTCGAGTATGGCGGCTCAAAGAAGCTCAAACGTCAGCAGCGCTCTGGCGACGTAGCTGGATCGTGCCTCTAGGCTAAATCGTATGCTCCCAACCATGGAGGAAGCATACTGTCACCTTGCTCCTCTCCAGGAACCAGCCTCGGGTGCAATTGTGGGTTCCTCCGTGGTGGAAATTTAGAGAAAAATGGCCGGCAGGCCAATTATTTGGGCAAATGATGAAGACTGGAGAGGCGACCAATCAGGGAGGGGCGTCCAATTTAATTCCAAGGAGAAAAAGACAAGATAAGAGAAAAATGAAATAAATTTAAAATAAATTAGGAAATTGAATTAAATAAAAAGTGTTATAAATAAAAATGTTAATAATTATATAGACTTAATATAGGTTATTACTACTAAATCAAATAAATTATTTAAATAGGGTAAAGTAAATAATAACCTTTATTCATAGGCAAATAATAACCTATATATAAAGCTAGTTGTTTTTTAATAATTCATTTTTGCAAATAACTGTATAATTTATTAATTTACAAAATTATTTTAGGATTTTAAAGATAATTTTATTTGATTTTTATGAGCTGATTTATTGAGTTAAATAAACTAAGGTATTTACAATATATGTATGTAACACCTTTACAATATATACATGATTTTATTTTTTATTATTTTGTTTTTTTTATGATTTTTATTTGTATTATATATACATTAAATACAATATATACAAATATTTAAAAATATAATATGTAAAAAAATGCAAGAAAAAAGAATAAAATAATACAATGTATAATATGTACATAATATACAATAATACTCCAGAAAATCACTTTTCACATCTTAACTCCGATTTTAGTGAAACCACTTTTATTTTAAAGCTTATTTAATGTGGAACAAAACGGAAGTGAGTTCGATTTATTTTGAATTTTTGTGGAGAAGACATTGATATGACAACTCAGACTTTGAGATATTTTCCAAAGTGATGTTATCTTTCATATGTACATTGATTCTTCTTACAAATATTTTTAATATTTACAACTAATTTTTATGTACAAGTTCTAAGAAGATAACATATTTTTTGAGGTGATTTTGGTGATAGATAAAATAGTAGAAGAAATATATATTTAGTGATGTACAAGTGATGGATATACACAATAGGAGATTGTTTTTTCTTGATTTTTCTAATGAAAGCCTTATCTCCCTCTACTTTATTCCTTGTCAATCAAGTCAAGCCTTGACCTGATCTCGGGGTGAGAGTCAGCCTATATTTATTGCATATATATAGTCTTATGTTTTCTTTATTTTTTTGATTTCTTTCTTTATTTATTTTAGGTTAAAAACAGTGATAAATATACAATATTTACAAAAAGAATGCGGATTTATAAAATGAGAGATTTATTGATATTTAGATGTGTTTACAAGGGAGTTTAAGCTAGAATAAATGTATAAAGACGATGAATAGTGATTCATCAGCCTCCTAGGCATGTTCCACCTCATTCTGAATGGAACATCAAGCAGAGGAAGCACAAAAAATTGCACATGAAGATAGCCATAAGACGATGGGAGAAGGCCGAAAGGGAAGCGGAGGAGGAAGAGGTGAAGGAGGGAGAGGAATAAGCTGATTTATGAGTCGATGGAGACATTGGAAATCCTTTTATATCCCAACTTATTGTGATTAAAATATCTTTGTGCTATTTAATAGAGTATTGTAAAATCTTTCTTCCATGATATTTAATAGATTGTCGCATATTTCCCGTCATGTAATGATCGTATTGTGTGGAATGTTTATTTATGTATTTCCCTACAGAAATATCTTGATATAATATTTTTTCTAAAATTCATATTCTTTCATATATTACCAATCTTTAGATATTAGAAGATAATCATAAATTCATCAAAAATCATACGCGAAATCAGAAACATAGCCTTGCCTTTGATATAATCCAAAGATTTTTTAAATTACATATTCTATAAACATTAGAACGTTCATAATAGAAAACACATATATATTAAGAAGTTGATAAATAGAAATTAGTCAGCTCATTAGGAAAATTTCGGAATCATTAATAATTAATTTTGGACATATAAATATCTCTTGTGTAATATATTTTAGGTTGAAATATGGAGTATTGATAATTTTATATATATAAGGATCATTGATATAATTTAGGGGGGCACTCAGCGTAAGCTTGGAGTGCACAAGGTAGTTATCATAAAGTTCAAACCCAAATTGGTAATCACGATGCTGATTGATGGCAAAATTTCTAAAAATCTAAAATTCACACTTATTAATTAATTATGAAATACTGAATAATTATTTAAAAAGTCCAAGTCGAGAGATGTTTAAATACAATGGTGAGAAAAGGATATTTAATGCATTAAAATAAGAGGATAAGAAGAGAATTTTATGGCCTCTTGATCCTCTTTGGCCAAATGCCTCTCCCTACAGCGTAGTTCGGGTGCATATCCACACTGCACTCCTCCCACAAGGAGCACATCCCCTTCCCCTCACGTGCTTGCTGCACCAGTAGGGCACCTTCACCGTCTTCATCATCTTGAGTGCAATACTATCAGACTCCTCCTCCTCCCTGGGGATCTTTCCATGCCCCACGATGCACGATTCGTGTAAGATGAAGTCGAATGTCTCACAGTAGAAGCATCTTAAGTTGCCCCTCTCTCGACAAATTTGGACCATGACTTGGTCCCTTGGAGGATATGTTTGGCATCTATCTTGACAACAACAGTATCTCTTCCTCCCAATACACCTTTTCCTCATGCAAGTTGTATTTTTTCATTCCGTTCTCACCCATGCACCTACAACAATTATGGATTCAAAGCAAATCTCATAAGAATACCCAATCAAACATCACATATAACAATCGTCCTTCTGCGATTTGATTTGGTAAGAAAAGACTTTAATACACGCATTCCAATTGACGAAGCCATGCCTCAGAGAACAAGAACCTTCTCGACGCAGCCGATCAACCTCGCGCATCATGCAACACCTGCACAATCCCATTGATCAGCTCTTCCTTCGGCTCTGGTGGCTTCCCTCTTCAAATTCTCCGTAATGGTTGACCTCCCATCGACCGCCTCTGCCCTCATTATGCTATGGCATCGCGCTCGAGAAATACATGCGATCGCACACCGCCTCCACGAGTAACGATGTGTCAGTGACTTGTCGGAAGCTTTGGCGGTGTAAGGGGGAGATCAAAAGGAGGATCTACGGTGGTGTCAACGACCTGCTGGAAACTTAGACGGTGATCTATCGGAGTTAGTATGCGCGTGGGAGATATGTATAGATGATATGGAGAAGGGGAAACATAGAGAGGGGATAAAAATGCCACCTTTTCTTGTGGGGGAAGGACAAGTATATTGATGACGACAGGACCAGTATGTAGCTATCCCATGGGGATGATGCATCAAAAAATATGTACCAAATAAATCGATAACTATCCTATAATGGTCGGCTTCCTTGATACAAAGCATAACACTGTAGTACGACGCTACCACAGTTGACGGGGTAATGATGTTTCAGAATGGAGATAACCAGTTGGATCCACTTGGTCATCTAGGGTAGAGAAAATATGATACATGTAAGGGTGCATGCTAACGCTCTTATCCGATTGGTTAACTTGCGTGAGAAGAAAAAGCAGTGTATGATCACAAATCAATACACAAATATATGTCTTGGTATTAAATCATGGATAACTTGTATGCGGGATGGAAATTCGTAACTATCGAACAACATATCCTTTATGATATAAATAGATTAAAAACAAACAAGTCACCACTAATCCCTTCAACAACAAATATCATCCAAAACTCAATAAAACAACATCATTTAAACTTACCTCTACTAATGGTGTAAACAGTTTTCTTCTTCAAAACATAGCTCGAGTCATCTTTGTGCTTCTTTCTCGCGCCACTCCTTTCAGTTCTCACCTCGAAAGCCACTAACGTCATCAACAGCAGGGGTTTATCTCGGGTTTATATCGACGATCTCTCTCCTCCACTCGTCCCCGATCCACCGAATTCGATCTTCCACCTTCCAGGTTCGATTTCTCCCCATATCCTTTCCTCCACGATGATCCCATTCCCCGCAATTCCCATCTCGAAATCGCCGGAATGAGCACAAATCCGTCACTATTCTACCCTTCTGGCACACTCACCGCGAATTATGGCGTGCGCAGCGTAGAATGTAAGGGGGGCATGTGGCGCAACGGAATTAGGGTGGCTCTGGTGCGCTCGGTGTGGACCAGTGGCGTGAGGTGTTACGCTGCGGGGAAGACCAAGGGGAAAGTGAGGGCGGCAGTGGCGGCGGAGAAGAAAAGGACGGCGATGGGGGAGGAGGATGGGGCGTTCTACGTGCTGAGGAAGGGGGGTATGATCGCGGTGTACCGGAGCTTGAGCGATTGCCAGGCTCAAGTCAGCTCATCTGTAAGTTTTTTTCGAGCGATTTTATCTCTTTTTTGATGAGAAATGCTACTTCTTCAATTTAGGTGCGGTGACGTTGTGGAAATGGGGTTTTGTGGATATATGAACTGTTAACCATGTTCTTGGATTGGATGGTTATTAGATGGAGTTATTTAAAGGGAGAAATGATACCCTTGTTTGATTTTGGGGCGGTGAGTACACGGGAGTCGAAATTTAGTGGATTGTTGTGCGCGAGAGCCGAGAGGTCATTTTGGAGTTTGCATTGTTGTTAAATGTGGAGTTTATTATGGGAAAATTGCGAAATTTCATGGAGGGAGAACGTGATCGCGCTGTGCAAGAAATTAATGATCACCGGGCTTAAATCAGCTCACTTGTAAGATTTTTTGAGAGATTCCAGGCATTTTTAACGGAGAGTTGATTGCTTTATTTCTTGCGCGATAAAAGCATGGAAATGGAAATTTGTTGATTTTGAACCATACAAAAGGTGTATTTGAATTGGAATGCTGTCAAATATGGGATTTTGATGGAAAAATGAAGCCTTTGTTTGACCATTGGTGTTAAGGGCAACCACGTGGAAGTTTAGTGGATTTTGGAGTGCACGAAGGATCACTTTTAAATGGGGAGATTTTGGTGGGAAAGCTGCGAATCACGAGGAAGGTGGGTTTTAAATTTTTGAGGAAGGTGGGTTTTAAATTTTAACTTATTTCATTTTTCTTGATGCCTTTTCTGAAATGCTAAGAGAAAGTCACGATGTTTATTTGATTTTTGGTGTGGAGAAGGTGAATAATGGGAATTTGTGGATTTCGAATCGATTTGATTGCTTTTGATGGGGTTATTGATAAATGGGGATTCTTCATTGAAACTTGCTGAATTTTGTTTTATTTTTGGTGCGTTGAGGGCATGGAAATGGATGTTCTATAGATTCCTGAACCATGTGAGAGTGCTTGGATTGTTGATAGGTGGGGGGTTTTTAGTGGAAAAGTTGAGTTTCAAGAAAGGGTGTTATGCTCGTACAAGTGCTTGACTGATTGCCAGTTCCATTCAGCTCACCTATAAACAATTGACGATCGTTGAGTGATTTCAGGCGTCTTTGGTGAGATGTTTAGTGGTGGATCTTGATGGAAATGTTGTTGTCTTTGTTTCAAATTAGGCGATGGTACAAATAAATGATACAAAATGAAGCGTGCCTCTATTTTTCGGACATGTGCCGTTCCTTTTTAGAACGCCTATAGTGCTTGAACTCTAGATCTTAGAACAACATGATAGGGTGATTTCTTGTGTGGCAAAGCCGTTTCGAATTTTGTCTTTTTCCCTGGGGTGCCAATAAGGTTTGAGCTTGATGATCTAAACCTAAACTCAATTCGATAAGAGCTCATGAGCCAGGCTCAAAAAGCTATTGAGTACGAGTTCGACTTAGATAAATGCATCGTTAAGTTTTTTTGAGTCGATTTCGGCTCAATTTGTTAAATCAGCTGACAAGTCGATTTGATTTTATTAGATTTTATATATTTCCCATTCTATACTGACATAGATAATATATGAATGAAGAGAAAATGGTGTTGTTCTAGCATGTTATTTGGTAGTCGTGGGATATTTATATTTACTTGTATTATATGTCAAAATATGTAGATTATTAAATGCACATGAATAAATACATTTATATATGGTGGCAAAAAAGCTCAAACATTATTTTTACTATTAAGGAGATTCCTAATCCATGTTTAAAAGATCCGAACGGTTTCGAGATATATTCATAAATAGTGTTCTTAGAAGAACTTTAAGAGCACTATTTACGAATTTATCTCTCCTGCGCTGGCTGTCGGCTACCTAACGCGCAACCCTCCTCATTTACCCGGGCTTGGGACCGGCCATGGCTGAGTTAAACCCCCCCACCTATAAAATAGCGAAGAAGGAAGCGAAGAAGGCTGTAAGCGAAGCTAAGTCAAAAGCTTATGAGGTTTTGTATAAAAATCTCAACTCTAAGGAGGGCCAGAAGGATATATTCAGGTTGGCCAAAGCAAGAGAAAGAAAGACCAAAGACCTTTCTCAAGTGAGATGCATTAAGGACGAGGAAGGTCACGTGCTTGTTCATCAGAAGGATATAGAGACTAGATGGGAGCAATACTTCCATAAACTTTTCATTAGAGAAGGAAATAGAGAGATCACTTTGGGTGATCTAGCTAGTAGTGAAAGTTACTTGAATCGTGCATGCTATAGACGAATACAAAGAAAAGAAGTAGAGGATGCTTTGAAGGTTATGAGACCTGGGAAAGGTGTTGGACCGGATGACATCCCTGTAGAAGTTTGGAAAGTTTTAGGTGAGCGTGGTTTGACTTGGCTTACGAATCTATTCAATGTTATTTGGCGAAGCAAGAAAATGCCTGAAGATTGAAGGAGGAGTATCATGGTGCCTCTTTATAAGAACAAAGGAGACATTCAAAATTGTTCAAATTACAGAGGTATCAAGCTGATGAGTCACACTATGAAAATTTGGGAACGTGTGATCGAAAGAAGGTTGAGGCAAGTTTCCCAAATAAAAGAAAATCAATTCGGATTCATGCCAGGTCGCTCAACTATTGAAGCCATCCATTTGCTGAGGAGAACAATGGAGATTTATAGAGCTAAAAGGAAGAATCTCCATATGATCTTTATTGATTTGGAGAAGGCTTATGATTCCGTCCCACGAGAGATACTGTGGAGAGTTTTGGAGAAGAGACAAGTACCTGTCCTATACATTAATCTCATAAAGGATATGTATGATAGGGCTTTATCTTGTGTAAGGACCCCGACGGGGAAGACTGACTATTTTGATATCAACATTGGTTTACATCAAGGTTCAGCTTTGAGTCCATTTCTTTTTACTTTGATTATGGACGAGTTGACAAGTCACATTCAGGATGAGTTACCTTGGTGTATGTTATTTGCTGATGATATTGTGTTGATTGACGAGACTATAGATGGAGTAAATGAGAAGCTTGAGGTTTGGAGACATGCATTGGAGACTAAAGGTTTTCGTATAAGTAGGGCTAAGACGGAATATATGGAATGCACCTTTGATGGAAGCAATGGTGAAGGAATCGAGGTGAAGATTGGTGACGATAACATCCAGAAGAGAGATTCTTTTAGATATCTGGGATCTATTTTGCAACATGATGGAGAAATTGATGGAGATGTTACTAATAGAATAAATGCAGGCTGGCTAAAGTGGAGAGGAGCCTCCGCTGTTCTCTGTGATAAGAAAATACCTTTAAAAATTAAAGGAAAGTTTTACAAAGCAGCCGTGAGACCTGCTATGCTTTATGGTTCTGAATGTTGGCCTGTGAACCATAGACATGTGCAGAGAATAGCTGTAGCAGAAATGAAAATGCTACGATGGATGTGTGGACATACACGTAAAGATCGGATTCGGAATGATGCAATCAGAAAGAAAGTTGGTGTAGCTCCGATCGAGGATAAGATGCGAGAAAACCGCTTAAGATGGTTTGGTCATTTGCAAAGAAGGTCAACTGATGCACCGGTTAGGAGATGTGAGTGTTGGGATGTTGAGCCGGCTAAGAGAGGGCGAGGACGGCCCAAGAAGTGTTGGAAAGAGACTATACGAAGGGATCTTAGTTTGCTGGATATAAGTCCGAGATTGACCCAAGATAGATCTGAATGGAGGCGAAGAATCCATGTAGCCGACCCTACTTAATTGTGGGAAAAGGCTTTGTTGTTGTTGTTGTTGTTAAGGAGATTCCTAATGAGTTCGATTGCTTCCTTAGAGAATGTTTAGAGGCAATCAATATAAAATCAACCTACAAAAGGTTCGCTAAGAGGTTCACGAACCAACTCGAACTCGACGAGTTTGAATTCGAGTTAGCATTGTTGGACTCAAAAGCTTATCGAGTACAAGTTGAAGTTCGAGATTGGTCATCTAGTTTGAGTATGAGTCGTGGTTGACTTAACTCGTTCATCTCGACAGACATCCCTAGTTTTTTTTGTGAAGTTCTTAAAATGTGTATTTATTTGTTTGTATCAATGTGCTTGTTGCATTAAGAAAATATCGTATTGGAAGGAGACCACTGACACTCCTTTGCATGCAGTTCTATTATATTAGTTAAGAAGGGTATGCTTAGATACACACTGAGAGTTGCGGGGTGATGGAGAATGTAAAGGAAAGAGAGAGGCAAGGTTAAAAAGAGGGAAAATGAGGAAGGGTGTGGAGCTATTGGAGAGCCATTGTAGGGGCCCTTTACTAGGCAGCAACAACAACAACAACAACAAAAAAGTTTTTTTTCCCACATTAAGTAGTCTCGACTACATGGATTCTTTGCCTCCATTCTGGTCTATCTTGGGTCATTCTTGGGCTTATATCCAAATAACTAAGATCCCTTTTAAAAGTCTTATTCCGATACTTCTTGGGCCTTCCTTGCTCCCTATTAGTTTTAGCCACTCAGCAACCCAAATCTCGTATCATCTAACTGGTTCATCAGTCAACCTCCTATGCCAAATCATCTCAAATGGTTTTCTCTCATCTCATCCTCTATCGGAGCTACACCAATTTCCTTATGATTGCATCATTTCGAATCCGATATTCTCGTGTATGAACAAACATCCATCTTAGCATTTTCATTCAGCTATTGTCATTCTCTGCACCTTCTATAGCTCACATGCCACCATTCAGATCTGTAGATCATAATAGGTCATGGAAGAAACTAGGCAACAACATGCAAAAATTGGCTGGAGGTTCATGGAAGTTGTTTCATAGGGCATCTTCCTCTCATGTGGTGGATGTGGGGGTCATATACGACAATCATGCCATCTTGCCATGATCATTCTAGTGTATTCGTCATGGGGAAACGAGGCATCTGGTTTGATCTTGTCGAGACTCATTTATGAGCTTTATTTATGGCATGGCCTCAAATTTCAGCGAAATTCGGTCGAATTTCTGTCGAATATCGATATCCAGTTGAAATCGAAATTCGACCGAAATGACCGAAATTTCGGTCGAAATTCCACCGAAATTCCATCGAAATTCTGTTTTGGTCGATACCGAAATGGTGATCGAAACCGACATTTAAGGCCTTGATTTATGGTTTGACTGGACATTATTGGTTGTCGTATGCAATGCAAGGGGAGTGATCGCTTCATGCATTGACATAGAGGTTTGAAGTTCATGTTGTTATGTGTTTGATAGAGAATTGATCGGCGATTGTTCGAGTCAAGAAGGTTGCTCGTCATCCGTGGCATTAATGGTTGGAAAAGTGTTCAACTCTTCCTTCATTGGGGTCATAGTGTAGTTGAAGGATCTAATGATTATGTTCACGGATTATCGAATTCAGAAGTTTGTTGGCTACTCCAGGTGAGAGTCCAACAACTTCTTCAATTGTAACATGGAGACAACCACTCCTAAGGGATGCTTATAAGTGAGGCGTCAATACTATTTTCTACGCGCGACATGGGTGCCTCTTAGATATCGTGATTTTAGAACCGTGTGCTCAGCACTCCCGAAGGTGGAAGATGAAGATTCGGTCGAATGACCTCTTTTTTATGCTTGTTGGACATAGGTGTGGAGCCTTTCCAATATTTGTTGGTGGTTTTTTTAGTTAAGGGATGGCACCATACATTGCACCATGTGTCGGTGGAAGGTTATGAATTTCTCTGTTTATATGCAGTTGACGAGGTATTGGTGGTTGGTTATTTCAGGGAAGAAGGTTGCTTGTGGTACGTGACCAAAGTGGTTGGAGAGGTGCTTGGATCTTCCTTCATATATGATGTCGTTTAGATTGTTGCAGCATGCGTACGAGGGGCATGGGCTAAGATGATGAAGAACAGTAGAGGAGGGGGTGCTGCTTAGAAGCCTAGGCATATCCACTCTAGTACAAGACAAAAGAAAGTGGTTGATGAAGAAGAAAAAGAAGAAGCTACGTTACAAGATCTTGACTCACTGGTTAGAGTGAAGGGCTGACTTGTGAAAAGGTTGATCCATTCTAACTCGTCAGAAATATGAGAAATCTGATAGGATCTCGAGAGGACGACTGACAAAGGCTAATCTAATACGTATGGTAGGGCGACGACACTGACAGGATCTCGAGAGGAGACAAGGCTGACTGACGAATCTGGCAAGATCCCCCAACCCCCTCACGAGAATATATATGGGCTTTCTCTCGATGATCCCATGGATTGAGCACGCGTCCTCTATTTATCCCGTGGCGAGCCATAGATCTGGACTTTGCTTCGCACTTGAACGTGATGGAGTAGTTCTATTTAAAGATGATGTTCATGTTATTATGGCAAGTTGTGGTAGTCGTTGGTTGGGGCATGTTTTGAATTCACTTGTTGATGGTGGCTTTTGAAGCGGAACAATCTACAGTTTGGATGGCATTGATCGCCGTCTCTTCAACTCCTGATTTTTGGGCTCGTCTTTTGGTTGCTTTTTGAGGGTGGGCAGGTTGGATCCACGTGTAAGTTTACCCGGACTGTGCTACATTTTCCTCCATGTTTACAGTGGTTTCGAGGTCCCTCTCTAGAACCATTGGACCCAAATTTTGGCCTTCTTGGGCATGTTGAATTCATAGGCGGTGGTTGAGTTTGGGATGCATCATGGGTGCTGGTTGTCAACACTGAGTTGTGCTGTGATGGTGACTGGTGAGCAGAACTCTCTTGTGATGGTGGTGGGACGTCGACTCGATTTGAACTTGTTTTGACCGTTGATGTGGATCGGGACATGAGATGGGTCACCCATGGTTGTTTCGTTGGCATGCAGTTTTACAAGGAGTTGGTCTTATTCCTCAATGACAATAAGTGATCAGGGAACCAAAAAAGTGGTATGGGAGCGATTAGGAATATGATTGCAGAGGAAGGTAAAAATGCTGAAGGATTGTTGATTTTTATTAGAATGAGCCAACAAGTCTGAGAATCATGTACAATAATGAATTGGGGGGATGTTGCGAGGGTGATTGGTGGTGGTTACTATGGCTTAAGTGGGAGACGATGAAGTTTCAAATACGAGAAAAGAGGAGAATGTGGGAGAAGATGGCTATTTTTATGCCAGTGGTTGCCAATATGGGAATAGTTCACATTGGAGGGTTGCGGAATGTTCAAAATGATGATCATCACTTGGATTGTTTGGGTTGGGGAGCTTGAGAAGTGGAATACTGTTGGTGGTCTGCTTAGAGGTTGGCTGATATATGTGTTGTTGGAATAAAAGAAGACATGGAATTGGAATGAGAGTATGTGGAGGTCCATTCATGGCATTAGGTTATTTTCAAAATTCGGGGCAGTATGTAGCTCTTGGCATAGATCAAATTATCGTGTGACATATCGACAATATATTGCAGATATATCAATATTGACATGAGATCGAAATCGGTATCGATATGGCGTTATCCACGCCTTTTTTGGTCCTGCCTTCACAAATATGTGTTGATATGGATGATTTTCAAGTGATATATCGCCAATAACTTGTCAAAATATCATCTTGACACCATATCAATATGGTATTAATATCGATTTTTAAAACCTTGGCTCCAGGGTAATTCTATACAATAGAATATAGATCTTGTTTGAGAAGGTTAAAATTAAAAGAGCTTGCTTTAAAGCTATGTCTAAGGATAAAATAAATGAAACTGTTACAAACTACAAAATAGCGAAGAAGGAAACAAAGAAGGTGGTAAGCGAAGCTAAGTCAAAGGCTTATGAAGTTTTGTACAGAAATCTTGACTCTAAGGAGGGCCAGAAGGATATATTCAAGCTGGCTAAAGCACGAGAAAGAAAGACCAAAGATTTTTCTCAAGTGAGATGCATTAAGGATGAGGAAGGTCGCACGTTTGTTACTCGGAAGTATATAGAGACCAGATAGGTGCAATACTTCCATAGGCTTTTCATTGGGGAAGGAAATAGAGAGATCACTTTGGGCCTGTTTGGTTGCTGGGTTGGACTGGGTTGGCTCAACCCTGGTTACTATTCACAAGGGTACTTCCTCCTCACAGATTACTATTCACCCACCCCAACCCAGCCCAACCCAACCCAGTCCAACCCAGCAACCAAACAGGCCCTTTGGGAAATCTAGCTAGTAGTGAAAGTTACTTGAATCATGCAAGCTATAGACGGATACAAAGGAAGTAAACGAGGCTTTGAAGGTTATGAGACATGGGAAAGGTGTAGGACCTGATGACATTCATATAGAAGTTTGGAGAGTTTTAGGTGAGCGTGGTTTGACTTGGCTTACAAATTTATTCAATGCTATTTGGCGAAGCAAGAAAATACCTAAAGAATGGAGGAGAAGCATCATGATTCCTCTTTATAAGAACAAATGAGACATTCAAATTTGTTCAAATTGCAGAGTTATCAAGCAGACGAGTCACACTATGAAAATTTTTGAATGTGTGATCGAAAGAAGGTTGAGGCAAGCTTCCAAAGTAAAAAAAACCAATTCGGATTCATGTCAGGTCGGTCAACTATTGAAGCCATCCACTTACTAAGGAGAACAATGGAGATTTATAGAGCTAAAAGAAAGAAATCCCACATGATTTTTATTGATTTAGAGAAGGCTTATGATTCTGTCCCACGAGAGATATTGTGGAGAGTTTTGGAGAAGATACAAGTACCTATCCATACATTAACCTCATAAAAGATATGTATGATAGGGCTTCATATTGTGTAAGGATACAGTCTGGGAAGATTGCATATTTTGACATCAACATTGGTCTGCATCAAGGTTCAACTCTGAGTCCATTCCTTTTTACTTTGATTATGGATGAGTTGGCAAGTCACATCCAGGATGAGATACCTTGGTGTATGTTATTCACTGATAATATTGTGTTGATTGATGAGACTAGAGATGGAGTAAATAAGAAGCTTGAGGTATGGAGACATGCATTGGAGACTAAAAAACTTCGTATAAGTAGGACTAAGACTTAATATATGGAGGGTACTTTTGATGGTAGCAATGGTGGAGGAATTGAGGTTAAGATATGTGATGATAACATTAAGAAGAGAGATTCTTTTAGATACTTGGGATCTATTTTGCAACATGATGGGGAAATTGATGGAGATGTTACAAATAGAATAAATGCAGGTTGACTGAAGTGTAGAGGAGCCTCTACTATTCCCTGTGATAAGAAAATTCCTTTGAAAAAATCAGAGGAAAATTTTGTAAAGTAGTTGTGAGACTTGTTATGCTCTATGGATCTGAATGTTGCCTGTGAACGATAGACATGTGCAGAGAATGGCAGTAGCAGAAATGAAAATGCTAAGGTGGATGTGTGAACACACACGTAAAGATCGTATTCGGAATGATGCCATCAGAAGGAAAGTTGGTGTAGCTTCGATAATCGCTTAAGGTGGTTTGGCCATTTGCAAAGGAGGTCAACTGATGCACCGATGAGGAGATGTGAGTTTTGGAATGTTGACCTGGCTAAAAGAGGGCGATGAAGGACCAAGAAGTGTTGGAATGAGACTTGTTAGAAAATAGAAAGCGGAAGCGGAATAACAGAATAAAGAAGAATAATCACGAAGAACACAAAGATTTTTACGTGGAACCCTACTCCGTGAGGAGCGGGATGAAACCACGGGAGAAGCCCCTTAACTGGGCGTGTTTGTCTATTGACTTTCTCATCTGTTACAGGAGGCCTGGGGCTCCTTATATAGCTTCCACAGGACCTCCAAGTCCCACCACTAGGCGGTATGGGACTAAACTCAGTGGTGTGGTAAATGGACCCTGGAGGGATCCATTTACCCACCTATTACATAAGTGACGCATGCTCCAAATACTCTAACACTCCCCCTCAAGCTGGAGCAAGCAATGCTCAGCTTGGACAAACAGGAAGAAACTCAACTCACAATACATGACACTACAGACAATATCAACCCAACGCGCACAGCTGCTGCAGTCGAGGACGTTGCTTCTCATGGCGTGCATGTGAGGAGGACGAACGGGGCTGGAGTGTCTATCTGGCTCAGAGAATGGTACTCTACTGTGGAGTCCCTATGATACCACATGAAAACCCTTGCCCTTAATGGCATAGGGAATAGTCCTCTGCTCTGGAGTCCCTATGGCTCACATGAAAGCTCTGGCCGACCAACAAGAATGACAAATGATTGGCATGCGTCATCGTCGAGTCTGAATCTGAGAATTGTAGAGTCTGAATATCTGATCGGTCTGGAAATCTGACATCTGAATCTTTTGGAACAAGACCTGTGACTCTACATATACTCCCCCTTTCTCCCATACTGGTCGGAATGACATTGTTGACTACGTTGGGAGAAGATAAGATAATACATAATTATGGGGATGAATAATACATAAACAATATAAATAGGGGACCAAACATCCATTGCGGCTTTTTTCTCAATTATTTTTTAAGCCGTAATTTTTTTTTAAACAATTTTTTTTCAACCATTTTTTTTTTCGACGTTTGCAACCTCTTTTTTTTTTTTTGAAATTGCGTACGACTTCTCTTTGTACGCGGCTTTTTTTCCTTTTTTTTTTACAGCGTACGGCTTTTTTTTCTTTTCGTGTACGCGCCTTTTTTTTCCTTTCTTTTTTTTTTTTTGAAAAAGTTTGCGTACGGATTTTTTTTTTTGTAAATGTACGCGCCTCTTCATTTTTTTATCATTTTTTTTATACAACCCATAGAGCCAAATCAACCACCCTCTCTTTTTTTTTTTTTAATCGGCCCAACAAAGAGGCCCAACTCTCTCTTTCTCTCTTTTAGTCACTGAACTTTCAAACAAACAAAAAAAAAACAACAACAACACCACAGCCCCCATTTTTTTTTATTTCGGCCTGACCCCCACTCTCAATATTTTTTTTTTAAACAGCCTGGACTTAAAAAAAAAAACACACCCGCACCTTTTTTTTTATTTATTTAAATGACCGATAGGCCCTTTTCTTATTACCTTCGTGATGTTAGGGTTCCCCACCTGGGAACCCATCTCGCCGCCGACGCAGTTGATGGAGATGCCGCCGGAGGGAAGGTCCGCCTGTAGGAGCCAGTGCTCCTGGAAGATCATCGCGCGGAGGCGGAGTCGCTGTTGGGATGAGGCGACACCGCTGGGCTGACGGTGCTCCGGGATGCGCGTTCTGTCTGGAGTAGGGCGAGCGGGGATGCGCTGCTGCGTGGAGCAGTGGGCTTCGCGCTCGGAGGAGGCCGTCAGGAGGTGCGGCGCGACAGGCGAAGAGTCGCGTGGAGGAGGTCGCCTTCTGAAGAAGATGGTGGCTCGCCACCGCAGGGAATCGCGTCGACCCGATTGAAAGGAGGTGTGCGCCGCCTGCGCACACGCTGGAGGAGACCTGGAGCCAGGAACCACCTGCACACCTGGGCTTGTTTGTGCGAGGCGGTGCGCAGGAGAAGGCCCTGCGAGGCTTGAGGTGCGCCAGGAGGGCACGCCTGGGAAGGATCCTGGAGGTGCCGCACTGCCTGTCTGGGAAGAATAGCGCCGCCTTATGGATAAGGGCTTGAAGGGGCGCGCTGCCTGAATCGTACGCAGCCCGAAGGCTGGGGGCTGCCTGAGCACGGCTTGACGTGCACGGATCTTGAAACTAACATAACTTCATAAAAATTCATCTTCAAGAACGAACCAATAATCGGATCTCGAATCAAAATAAAGAACACGTTGAAATCCTCGAGAAACGAACCCGCTCTGATACCATGTTAGAAAATAGAAAGCGGAAGCGGAATAACAGAATAAAGAAGAATAATCACGAAGAACACAAAGATTTTTACGTGGAACCCTACTCCGTGAGGAGCGGGATGAAACCACGGGAGAAGCCCCTTAACTGGGCGTGTTTGTCTATTGACTTTCTCATCTGTTACAGGAGGCCTGGGGCTCCTTATATAGCTTCCACAGGACCTCCAAGTCCCACCACTAGGCGGTATGGGACTAAACTCAGTGGTGTGGTAAATGGACCCTGGAGGGATCCATTTACCCACCTATTACATAAGTGACGCATGCTCCAAATACTCTAACAAGACTATATGAAGGGATCTTAATTTTTTGGTTCAAAGCTCGAGAATGATCCTAGATAGATTTGAATGGAGGCAAAGAATCCATGTAGCCGACCCTACTTAATATAGGAAAGGGCTTTTTGTGGTTGTAGAATAGCGATCTTATTTGGCTAGAAGGTGAGTTGGCTAGAGTCATGCCAATTTTATGGGGCTCATTATTATTTTTTGGTCTACCCGAGGCTTCAAGGAGAGGGGATCTTTGGGAGGGCTTGGGGTAGGCTTGCTTGAAGTTCCTAATTGTTCTTTAGGTTGTTGCGAGTGACTGCAATCTCACCTTTTTTCAGTGATCTATTGAGGTTTTAAGATGGTCACAACCTTGGTTAGTGGACTTCGTATCTAGATGCATCGGAATGCAAATACGTGCGGCAAAGTTCAAATTCATGATCGTACATTTATAATTCTTTAATGTTCTATAAGATGTGACTTTTCCAGCTTGCATCGATGAAGTCGTTAGTGAGGTTAGGATATCAAATCAGGGAGGACTACGGTAAAGACTCTAAAGAGGTTCCTTGGAGGCATGCACAACTTGTGCCATGATGATTCTTATTCAACTTACTTTTTATCTCTATTTTGGCTTTGTTTTTGAAGCTATTTTGAAAATGAATATTACTACCATAGACGTGACAGGATGGTCTATCACAATGTAGGACTTCTTTGAAGCATCTCTGCCACTTTGTGTTGTAAGCTCTTTGTCGAAGGATTACCTTTTCAATTGATATAATATTACTAAAAGGTTATTTTTTTGAAGCGAGAAGGGGCGACACTCACTCGGTGTGCACCCCAAGATTCAAACCCTAGTCTCCCGTGTGGTAGGCACCTGACGCTACCAATCGACTATCTAATGGGGTTTATTACTAAAAGGCTATTACATTTTATACTTTACTAAATTCAAAGTTTTTTTGAAGACCTTGATATATCCAGAACCCCCTCCTCACTCCGTCAGCCGAGAAAAGCAGATATGGGGTTGGTCTCTTCTTTAATTAGAATAGAGGGAAAACCTGCCCTGAATGCACATACCTAGTTAACAGCTCTATCCTCAAGGCATTCGCATGGGCGGCCCGCCTCACTGATCTTGCTAAATAGGTCCTCTTTTTCTGCAATATATTAAAGCTGGCCTGACGAGAATAATTGACCAGAGTCCCCTGGCTGGCGAGGTCATGAGCAATTCCCAGATAGAGATTTGTGGTTGGCCACTTGTCGAGGATGACGTTGTGTAGCGGGTTGTATATAAACAGTCGCCGACAGAGAGTACACATTTCTCATAGGCGCTTCAGATCTCGTGTTTGGCCTCCTATAGTTTCGTTACCGAGATATCTTTGATTTTTCCTATGGATTTCTTGGGTAATCAGCTCCCATGCTGCAAACATCCACTGCTTCATGCTTTTCTTTATTTCCTCGTAGGCAGGAAGCACACCAGCTGCGTGTGTTGCATGATTCCACTGTCTTTTTTGCACGTCAGCTGGGTGGATAGTTGACCAGAAGAGGAATTCAATTCACTCAATCAGCAGGCGGGCGGCGTGCTTATCTTGTGTGACAACACTACATAGCGAGTGGCTCTTCTAGTCGGGCAGCTATGTGACAACACTCAATAACGAGTTTACAAGTTCCCGACCAAAGCTAGTTCGTTAGCTGGAGCGTGAGGCCCCGCGCATTACTGTCGACCTGTGCACTAAGACTCACATCCGAGTGTAGATTACATGATTGATTCGCTCGGGATCGAGGACAAAGCCAAGGGAGAACAACGGGATCAAGACGGAACCTTCCTCTCTGGAGTGCTATGAGACTTAAACAGAAAGAGAAAGACTCGACGACCTTACTCATCGAGAGCGAGGAATATCTTTCCTACTTTTACCGGATCGTATCCTCTTTTTCACGACAGCGAGAAAAATGCCCACCTATTCTAGCAGGGTGGGAATCAAAGGTCAACATCGGCCTTTTTGATTAAGATATTTGAGAGAAGAAGGTAGGAAAGTCATTTTCTCAAAAGTAGCTCAGAACTCCCACGGATTAAGTCATCCTCAAGAAACTTGGCAATGTCTGTCTCGTTGATACGAGTAGGAAGTGAAGGAGGAGTGTGTGAAGGACCATTTGACATGCATATTTGACCCTCCTAGCCCTCATCCTAGTGTGCATAGGGAGAGGCCTAACCATCAAATACCTTTCTCTCTAATTTGACCGAAACAATTTCTTTCCCATCGCACCTTAATCTGTTGAAGTCTCAGCTGAACCTTTGGTCCCTCTTTTGACCTCATCTGAGAATACAAACCAAACATAGTGATTTTGAAGAAGAAAAAAGAGGTAGCCTTTCCCGGTGGTTTTTCCACATGTCTTTTACAAGCATTGACAAAGAACATGGTGCTGTCTAAAATGTATGGCCTCGATATCCATGGCTTTAAGGGATTCGATTTTGCAGCGTCTTCAAAGATTATCTTCTATTGAAACTGTACATTCTAGACAATTGTGGCTGAAGGATGCTGTCGTGTATAGTGGAATTAGGACATAGATCAAAACACAGATAAACATGTACGAAAAACAATCAAAACACAATATTTACGAGGTTCACCAGGAATCCATACAAGTCCTTAGAGATAATGGTGCTTCTCTCCAAAGATAATGACGATGGCTTGGTGAGGGGTGTCTTGCCTTTCTCCTAACGAATATGGCATGCTTGTTAGGGATTTTGATGTGAATGAGGTCTGTTCGGCAATTTGGGATCTGAATGCTGAGGGGATGCCATGCATTGACAGATTCTCAGTGCTGTTCTACAAGGAGTATTGAGACGTTGTTCGGGAAGACTTGATGATGATGATGATGGGCGAATTTACGACGACCAACCATGGTTTTAACATGATGAACAATGCGTTGCTTTCCTCCTCCCTCTAAAGGATGGGGCTATGAGGATCTAGGACTTCCACTTCATTGCGTGATCCAATGCAGTATATCTAATTGTAGCTAAGGTTCTGTCGAACCATCTGAGCCTTGTCTTAGAGTACTTGATTGATTCGGTGCGATCGACATTCATCCATGAGCGTTTGATGATGGATAGTATTGTGATGGCATCTGAAATGGCGGACGACTTGAAAAACAGGGAGGTGAAGGGCATGCTGTAGAATGTTGACTTTTTCAAGGTATATGAATGCGTCGACTGGCAATTTATTTTGTGTTCTCTAGCGAAGCGAGGTTCCACCCGATTGTGGATTACTTGGATGAAGCGATGTGTTACTACCTCATCTCTCTCGGTCATGCTCTATGACCATCTGGAGGGAGGATTCTTCCAACACCAGAGAGGGGTCCGCTAGGATGTTCACTGGCACCAGTACCGCTACTTTTTGTTTTTGTTGTTGATGTACCTCCCATTATGACGAGACATGCGATCCAAAGGGGAAGAGCTTCGAGCTTTTCGAGGGAAGATATCTGTATCCATCTTTTACAGTACGCTGACGATACCATTTTCTTCGTCAAGGTGTGGGGGGGAGTGGCGTGGAGGTTAGACTATGCGTACTTTTGAACCAAGTCTACCTTTGTGCCTTTTGGATTCATACATGTTGAGATTGTGGAGTGTGCAGACGTCATCGCCACCTTGCAAGGATCCATGCCATTTGTCTACCTTGGCTTACTCCTCACTTGCGGTAGACTGGTGCGATCTTATTGGATTCTTGTGATTGAGCGATTGAAGCAGAAGTTGGCATGGTGGAAGGTCTCATGTCTCTTACGCGCGGGAGACTTGTTTTATTAAAGGCAATATTGGTGGCCATATAATCTTTTTCATCTGGGTGTTCATCGCCGCATGGAGACTTGTATGTGATGTTTTTTCTGGAGTCTGAACTCGAGGCAATTGAGAGGGTTGCATCTGGTGAAATGAGAGTTAGTCATATTGCCGCAGGATCATGGAGGGCTCAGGGTCCCTAGACTGGAGTAGATGCATAATGTCCTTTCGATGAAGTGGGTGACATGTTTGTGGGGTAAGGGGGATGGCCTTCCCTGCCGAGTTTTGAGGGTCATTTACCACATATGAGTGCAATCACTTGTTGCAAACTCTACCTTACTTCTCGCGGCATTCTTCTGGAAGGTGATCTGTATTGTTGTTTGTGAGATTCTACTACATATGCACCCGATTTTAGGCAGGGGGATTCCTTTATGTTCTGGAGGGATAACTAGTCGGGAGGTAGAGTGCTTCAGGATCGGTTTCTGTGTCTCTTCGTCGTGGCGGAGAATCGTGAATTGCTTGTTAAGGCAACTTGGGTGGATGGCCAATGGATGCCGTGTTTCTCCTCAAATTTATCTGATCAACGTTTTAAGGATTTTCTGCAGATGCCTGAGGAGACTGCTGAGTGCTCTGGCCCATCTGAGGGTCGTGACCATTGGGTTTGGTGTGATGGGTACTTCTCTGTCAAGAAGGCTGGCTGCAAGGCGCTTGCTAAAAACTTGTACCATTTCGGGAGCGGATGGAAGCGGAAGCGATGATGGCCAGAAGGGGGCCGGGGTCGTTGGAGCAAGGATGGGAGAGGGAGGGTTGCATGATGTTGCCATGGGGGAGCTCGTGGGGGAGGGGCCTTGGAGACGTCTAGAGAGAAAGGACAAGGAAGTTGTAGCCAGGAGCGGGGTGTCGAAGCGACGCTATCGATGCAGAGATACGAGTCACTTGTCCTGGGCATGCAAGTTTGGGGCGGGGAGCGAAAGCGGCAATGAGCGGGAGGGGGTTGGGATTGCTGGAGCGAGGAGAGGAGAGAGAGTTGCGAGATGTTGCCATGGAGGAGCTTGCGAGGGAGGGGCCTTGGAGCCGTCCAAAGAGAAAGGACAAGGCACCTGCGGCCATGACTAGGGTGCCGACCATGTACTATTAGTGCAGAGATACGAGTCACTTGTCCTGGGCATGCAAGGTCGGTGAGAGGTTGTGCTTTCGCTATGGGAAGCTGGGCCACTTTCGGAAGGAGTGTGGTGTGTGGCGTCGCTGGTCGAAGATGGCGATTGAAGTGCAAAAGTCGAGAGGTGTGGGGGGTGAGGTGGCAGCGTATGACGCTGCTGCCTGCTGGGGAAGGAGCTTCTTATTCTACCAAGGAGTACTCAGATGAGGAGCTTTGCGGCCTTTTGGTGCGATTAGAGAGGGGCTCGCTGCTGGAGGCCCTGTTGGACTGGCACGTCGTTGCCGAAGGTGATGCAGAGACGTTGAAGTGCATCAAGGAGCGGATCGGGCTGGTGAGGTTGTTGCATGGGGGCTCGGTTGTCGATGCATTTTGGGTGCATGAAGGGGCCCTGTACATTCGCGACCTTTCGTTAGAGGGTGCAAGGAGGGTGGTTGGAGGGGCCTTAGAAGGCGAGCTACCTCGAGGGATGAGAGGGGACGATAGCTTGGTGAAAGACTAGGTTCCTCGATGGTGCCGTGTCGGACCTGGAGCCATCATGGAATTTGATGGTGATCAGCGTTCCATTGCAATGTAGACAGATAGAGACGTTGCTGGAGGCACTCTGGCGGATTACGGAGGTTCGGAGGATCTGCAACTCCAGCTTGAGACCAGGCGAGGGTCGAGGGTCATTCTGGAGATGAGGGGGAAGAAGCCTATGCTTCCCCTGCGGTCGATGTTGTCGACCGGCCAAAGAAGTTTCCCCATTTGACTAAGCTCTTTGGAGGTGGCTGAAGCGTCGGAGGAGGGGGCATTGCCGGTGGTCGGATGATCTCAAGTTGTGCATCGGGGTTCGGATGGTAGAGCAGGCGTTGGTTTCGAGGGCAATGTTGGCGAACGGTCATGTGCGACTCCTCATTGCATCGCTTTGGACCCTAGACTCGAATGGTCAGTGGTTTTCTTGGGGGTCTCGAGGAACCTCTCCTTTACGGGGGCTCTTCGTAACCCCCCTCTATTCGGTGTGGGTGGAGGTTCGACTAAGGGTTCGGATCTAGTCATTCCAGTCAACTCAGAACCGCTCTCAGGTAACTGGTTGGACACTTTGGTGGGGCCCACTATTTCGGGCCCTCTTCCTGGAGCGAGGCGGATGTCTTTCTCTCCTTTTCCACGAGGGTTGCAGCATGTCATGGTACTCATGGCCTCAAATTTAGGTTAAATTTGACCGAATTCGGTCGAATTTCGGTTTCGGAGTGTGACCAAAATTCGGCCGAAATGGCCTATATTGGCAGAAATTTGGAAGGTCATGTTAAAAAACTGACCGAAACGATCGAAATTTCGATCGAATTTTGACTGAAATTCGGTCGAAATTTCATTTCGGTTACTCACCAAAATGAAATCGAAATCCGACATTTAAGGCCTTGATGGTACTCCACAGTACGGGCGAGGTGCAGGGTCCCCTCCCCGGCATGGACGAGGAGCGGGTCCTCATTTCTCCGAGTCGCGGTTGGCGACTGATGGGTTGGCCTACGGTGCGGGGTACGATGCACTTCCTCCCTATGACTCGCCTCATTTCAGAGGTGGGTTCGCATCGAGGCAGGGGGGAGGTCGAGCGTTGCGAGGACGAGGGCACCTTTTTCTGAGCAGAGAAGGCATAAGAGGGCTACTGAGAATTTTGGTGTGGTGACTCCCGCCTTGGGAGGGCTCCCCCTTCTTTTCTAGTAAAAAAAAGAGGGCTACTGATCGGCGAGGATTGGCGCAACACTGTCGAGGCGAGGTTTCTGTTGGCGGAAATGGATCAGATGAGGAAGCCCAATGGTCGACCTTTTCATGCAAACAATGCATGTCAGAGGCACTGGAGTGGAGGTTGATGGTTGGGAACCATGAGGTCTCGGTGGCTGGGGAAGTTAGCATGCTGGTGGCGATTCACCAGAGGCGAGTCGAGAGACTGCGGTGGGGTATCCACAGGAAAGAGGGGTGAGCCCGGCAAATTTGGGGGTGGAAGGGGAGTTAGGAGCAGAGGGATGAGGGGGAAGGGAAGTGAAGAATGATATTGCTGTCGATGGGGCAAAAGCTTGGACTGCGAAATGTGAAGTCTGGAGTTGTTTTGAGCGAGAAATTGCTCTAGCGGTTGGGGTGGTGATGACGGGGGTGTCCCCCTCGGTTCCCCAATGAAGATTGTTGGAGTATTCGTTGTATGCGTCACTTATGAGAGACATGGGTAAATGGATCTCTCCAGGATCCATTTACCCCATCCAAGAGTTTAGTCCCACATCTACCAGTGGTGGGACTTGGAGGCTCTGTGGAGGCTATATAAGGAGCCCCAGACCTCCTGTATCAGATGAGAAAGTGCAATAGACACACCTGCCCTCTGAGGCATTCTCCCGTGGTTTGATCCCGCTCCTCACGGAGTAGGGTTCCACGTAAATCCCGTTGTTCTTATTTTTCTTTATCTTTTTCCATGTTTCGCTTCTGCTTCCTATTTTCTAACTTGGTATCAGAGCGGGTTCGATTCTCGCGGATTTGTTCTTGAAAGTTTTATTTTCATATTATGTTTGAGATTCGATTGTTCTTGAAGATTAACATTTGAAGATCATTATTCTGGTTAAGTTCTAGGGTTCTGGTTTTGAAGCCCTATTTCGGTTCTAGGGTTAAATAACCCAGGCGGCTATGGAGGGAGATTCAAGGTCTCACATCTCAGGTTTCATCGTAACCCTAGATCTGGAATCTCCATTAGCAATAAGTTCCATTGTGATTCGGCTCCATCGACGAGTCCATCTTCATCACCAACGGCAGCGCAATGATCCCCTCACACATCTAGGCACACCACCATCTCTCCTGGCAGGCGGGAGAAAAATCCTCCAGATCTTCAATCAGCGGCAACTCACGCTACATGAGAACCCAGGCGGCGAAGGCCGCAACTTGGGTTGCACCCTTCGAAGTTGTGGCTCCTTTCCTCATCATCGACCCAGGCAGCATCGACCCAGGCGGCATCGCCGCTCCAGTTCCAGGCCTACTCCAAGTCTCAGGTTTTGCGCCGCCTCCAGGCCTCCTCCAGTTGCGACTCTGACCAGGCCTGCTCCAAGTCCAAGTGCTCTCCCAGGTGGTGCGCGATGGCGCGCACATCCCAGACTCGGCGGAGGGCTCCTGGTGGCGGCTTCAACATCCGGCTGCGATGCTGCACCCCCATCAACATCCGCACGCCCCTCTGATCGTGCGGTCTCCCTCGCTCCTCGCAACGAGCGGCGGTCTCCCTCACTCCTCCTCCTCATAAGCGGCTTCCCCATGCGAGCCCCACCAGGCGGCGTAGCCCCCCCTTCTCGCAGCGGCGCTTCGTAGCGCAGGCAGCACGCGAGCGACCCCAGGCGACGTCCCTTCTTCAACTCCAGGGGGCTGCGGCAGTCCATAAGAGGGTTCCCACGTTGGGTACCCTAACGGGTAACGGGGCTGCTCATTTTATAATACTTGTCGGCCCAGTTGAAAAAGGGGGGGGGGCTGTTGCTTTTCGTCCATTGGGCCACGCATCAAAAAAAGAGAGAGGGAGATTTGTTTATGAAAAAAAGAAAGAAAAAATGAAGTTTGTTAAAAAAAAGGCGCGTACAAAGAAAAGCCGTACGTAATTTCAAAAAAAAATGAAAAAATGATGATTTCAAAAAAAAAAGTGAGAAATAAAAAGCCGTAAAAAAGGGAAATTGAAATGGCTTTTTAAAAATTATGTTACGAAAAAAAATGAATGATTTGAAAAGCCGATAAATTTGTGAACGGCTTATTGATCCATTGTTTTATCCTCATTTTCTCGTCTTCTCCCAACATGGTCGACGTCATTGTTTTCCGACCAGTATGGGAGAAAGGGGGAGTGTGGTGTAGAGTCACAGGTCTTCTTCCATATGCAGAAGTCAGATTCAGAGATTCGTCAGACCATGCAGATTTTCAGACTCTACAAAGACAGTTCAGATTTCAGACTCGACATTCAGATTGTTCAGAGTCCAAGTTCGAGGCACTCCATGATGAGAGGCCCATTTTTCGAGTTCTCCAGAGAGAGACTCAATTTTAAGACACGCATATGTTTGCGGTCATTTTCAGATGAGCACGTGTTTGCCATCTATTGTAGTGGTCCCCATCTTTTTCTTGTTGTTTCAACCAGAGTTTTCATGTGAGCCATAAGGACTCCAGAGTAGAGGACCATTTCCTATGCCATGTCGGCAAGGGTTTTCATGTGGTATCATATGTACACCAGAGGAGTGCACCATTCTCTGTGTCAGATGGGAGAGATCCAGTTCTCCGAAGAGGAGACTTCTTTCAGACTCCGTTCTCCAACGACCGTGGACTCCGACGAGGATTGCACTTCCACGACCTTTTTCAGTTAGGCCCTTTTCAGAGATGGAGCAGTTGTCCATATTATTGTGGCGGGCCAGAGTACTCCGACGAGGAGACTCATTTCCAGTTGCAGTGACTCCGACAGGCGCAGTTCAGAGCACATGTTCTCCGACGAGGAGATTCAACAGACTCACACTCCAGCCCGTTCGCCCTCCTCACCTGCACGGCATGAGAAGCAGCGTCCTCGACAGCAACAGTTGTGCGCGTTGGGTTGATATTGTCCATAGTGTCCTGTATGTGAGTTGACTTTCTTTCTGTTTGTCCAAGCTGAGCATTGCATGCTTCAGCTTGAGGTGGAGTGTTGGAGTATTCATTGTATGCATCACTTATGAGAGAGATGGGTAAGTGGATCTCTCCAGGATCCATTTACCCCATCCAAGAGTTTAGTCCCACATCTACCAGTGGTAGGACTTGGAGGCTATGTGGAGTCTATATAAAGAGCCCTAGATCTCCTGTATCAGATGAGAAAGTGCAATAGACACACTTGCCCTCTGAGGCATTCTCACGTGGTTTCATCCTGCTCCTCACGGAGTAGGGTTCCACGTAAATCCTGCTGTTCTTATTTTTCTTTATCTTTTTCCATGTTTCGCTTTATCTTGGAATGTGAGGGGCCTAGGGCAATCGGACAAGCGGTTGGCTGTGGGAACCATGCTGGCTGGATGGAAATGCGACATTGCATGCCTTCAGAAGACAAAAATCAATTGCCGGAATTCAGTGAAACGGATCTCCAGCTCAGGTCCATTTATGAGCGAATCAGAATGGTGCTGGTGACTGGGAGCTTGGGGGGACCGGTGGTTGCCTGGAATGGAGATAAATATGCTGTTGCGGCTAATCTGATCCCGGTGCATTCAGTGTCGGTAGTGTTGATTGCCAAGGCAGACAATTCACGTTTGGTGGTGACTTCGGTCTATGGAATAGTGAGCGCTTCCGCGAACACGGAGCTACGGGACGAGTTGAGACGAATTAGAGCATCGTTCCCTGACATGGCCTGGGTGATAGGTGGGGACTTTAATGTAACGCTATATGGAGAGGACATGCCGAGGGGGAGAGGGGCACGAGACCCTGGATCGGATTTCTTCGGTGAAGTAGTGGAGGAACTTTGGTTGCTGGTTATGGACGCTGCGAATTGTAAGTGCACCTGGAGGAATTCCTCCTCCCAGTCACGTATCGGCCGGTTCATCACCTCGGTGGAGGGGCTCATGAGCTGTTCCCTTTGGCGATGGTGACCCCCTTCCTAGGTCTAGATCGGACCACACACCGTTGTGTTACGACTTCTGTGCGGCCACAAATGGCTCCTCATATTTCAGATTTGAGAGGTATTGGCTGATGGAAGATGGCTTCAAGGATATGGAGTGAAACTAGCGGCTCTTAGACGCAGATTGATGGCATTTAAGAGAGAATCTTGGGGTGTGCGGGAGGCAAGGAGGAACCAGACGTAGGAGGATTTGGGGAGATTGGACATATTGGATGATGAGTGAGATTTGGTCAAAGAAGAGCTGGCTAGCAGGGGGTTATTCAGAAAATTCTGGAGGAGGATATGAAGCGAGAATGTGAGTGTTGGCAAAAGTTGAGGTAGAAGTGGCTGAGAGAAGGAGATGCTAACACCATATCTTTTCACACGGCGACGAATGACAGGCGAAGGAGAAACTTGATACATTCGATAGAGGTAGGCAAGAGGAATTCAATAGTGAGGAGGAGGTGGCAAGGGCAGTTACGGACCACTTCATGGAGATGGGTAGACATTCACCTCATTGTGGGGCACGATGGTTGGGCTTGGGCGTGAGTCATTTATCGGAGGAGGATACGAAGATGATGATCAGGGGTGTTAGGTTGCAGGAGATTCGGGAGGCGGTGTTTGGCCTGAATCAGGATGGATGCCCCAGACCGAATGGTTTTCCAATTTTCTTTTACAGGGAGTTTTGGGATCTGCTAGCGGATGAGTTGCTAGGTGTAGCAGTGGAATTCGAGGAAGAGAACTTCGGTTTCGAACGCCTCAACCACTCTTTTATATTTTTGCTCCCGAAGAAGGATGCAGCAGTGAGAATTGAGGACTACATGCCGATTGCACTGTCGAATGCGATCTATTTTGTAATGGCTAAACTGTTGGCGAACTGGCTGAGGAGAATGTTGGGCACGTTGGTGTCGTCGGTCCAGAGTGCGTTCATACCCGGTAGGCAGCGTGGTTACGGCCTCGGAGATAGTGGCTGCTTGGCGCACAAGGAAAGTGAAGGACATATTGTGGAAGGTGGATTTCTTGAAAGCTTATGCCTGTTTGGGTTGGCATTTCCTTTGGGCTTCCCTGTATAGGAGAGGCTTCCCGGACATGTGGATTGCATGGACGAAGAGATGTGTCACAACAACCTCTTGCGTTGTTCTGATCAATGGTCAGCCCAAAGTTGTTTTTTTCAACCTCAACGGGGTGTTTGACAGGGATGCTCCCTCGCGCCGTTACTTTTTGTCCTTGCCTGGATGCCTTTACTATCATGGTTGGACGTACAGTGAGAGGTGGCTTATGTAGTGGATATTCGAGAGATGAGATCTCCATTCCCATCCTTCAATATGCGGATGATACGATTATCTTTGCGGAAGGGGGGGGCAGACTGTTGTAGAGGATTCTCGACAGTGATGGATGTCTTATCTGGGTTGAGGTTGAACAAGGACAAGTCTGAGTTCGTCCCGTTTGGCCTCTTGGAGGAGGTTGGGCGTTGTGCCATGTGGTTGCGCTCTCCGCGCAAGGAATTGTTGCTGTGCTACCCTGGGGTGCTGTTTGTGGATGGCAGGATGCGCTTAGTCGATTGGCAATCGGTGGTTGAAAGGATGGAAAGGAAGTTGGCTGGGTGGAAATTGGTGTGTCTTTCCAGGAGGGGCAGATTGGTGCTACTGCGGTCCGTCCTTTCTACGATACTGATCTTCTACATGTCATTTTCAATCATACCCATCGGGGTACGGAGGAGACTCAAATGCATTATGCGACGATTTTTCTGGTCATCATCTAGGCAGTCAAGGGGGTTCAACCTAGTGGACTGAAATACGGTGTCATGCGGAAGGAGGATGGTGGCCTTGGCGTTCATAGCCTGAAGGAGATGAACAAGGCTTTATTCGGCAACTGGGTCCATCGCATATGGGGGGATTGTAGCAGCTTGGTGTGCAGACTTATCTGGAGGATATATGAGCCAGGACTAGCATTTCCGGGACCTGCGTATCTGGGGGTATCTGCAATTTGGTGATAGAGATGCGACCTTTTCTAAGGCATGTTATTGGGGACGGGACGGGTTTCTGCTTTTGAACGGATGAGTGGACCGATAAGGGGAGTTTGGGCGAGAGATTCCCTCGGCTGAAGGTGCTAGCAGCGGATTCGACTTGTTCTTTAGCGGACTCATGGGACGGACGGAATTTCTTCCCACGTTTCAGATCCGAGCTTTTCGAACAACGGGTCGAGGAACTCATGGTGATGCTTGCTGAGATGGAGGAGCTAGCAGGACCAACGGAGGGGCGGGATTGTTCGTCTTGATATGATGGGTTTTTCTCGGTTGGGAAAGCCTATACGGCGCTGAAAGGTCCTGTGATTTTTGATCCTGGGCGATGCGATACGGACTGTGGGTGAATTTGGAGTTGGAAGGTCCAAGCTCGGGCGAGGTTTTTTTGTGGCTGTTGAGAAGGGCGTGAATTTTGACGAATGCTAGATTTACACGGTTCGTGCAGGGAGTTGACACGAGGTGCCCACGTTGCATGGAGATGATGGAGGATTCCAAACTTGGTGGAGGTCTGGAGTCGGTATGATGGCAATGTGGCTGTGGCAGACATGTCTGCTTTCTGGGACTCTATCGGTGCGAGCTGGAATGGCACGGAGAGAGAAAGATCAATAGTTGTTGCAGTCATTTGGGCCATTTGGATGGCCAAGAATGGTGTGGTTTTTCGAAAGGATCGCTTTTATGTTGAGAATGTGTTGGTTCCTTCCAACATCTTGAGGGATAGTTGGAACTTGTCATGTTGTGTACGAAAACGTGTGGTAGTTCTGTAATATTTTTTCTGCTGATAAATGGTGAAGTTTTTGGGCATACACCTATACGACGAAAGCCTTTTTTTCTTAAAAAAAACAAGGCGCTTGCTTCCAGACTGGTCTTCGATCCGGGCATCTTGGATTATATCTGCAGTCTTATATGGACCTTCAAGGTCTCGTTGAAGATAATGTTTTTTCTCTAGCTACACAGGTTCGAGCAGGTGCATACCAAGGTCAGAAAATCCACCTTTGCGCAAGGGGACACCACCTGCTGCTCCATGTGCATAGCGGTAACGAGGACATGCTCCATCTTTTCTTCTCCGTCACTCACGTTCGTGATGTTTGGGTTGCTTCAGATATCCCTTGGGTGGATCTCTCCACCCATACCAACTTTTGGAGCACGGTGGTGGCCAATTAATTTAGACCTCATGGAGGAATATTTGTGCCATATTGCCACGATCTGGGCGATATGGTTGTCACGCAATGGTGTCATCTTCCAGTCGCACATGTTCTATGTTGAGAATGTAACCCATTTAGTTAGATCCGAGTCTTTATATATCTAATATATTTATGAGGTGGACACCTTCCTTGTGATTTCCCATTTTTTGGTTAAAAAATCAAAACACTAACCATATGGAAAAACATATATAGATTGACCATGTAATCACAACACAATCAGAAGGATTTCTAATAATTGCAATATGGAAGGATTTCCCGCCAATCAATTAGAATTTGGATGGATCCTCTAATCAGTCAGAACCCAATCAATCGGAATCCGGATGGATCCTTACATCAATTTGGATTCGTACGAACCTCTAGATCCCTAATCAACGAGGATTCAAGGCAAATCAACAATCTCCAAATTGCTTTGATTCTCATTTATAGAACAATAATGACTATACTCCACCATTGTCGCCCCCTCCATGGGATTAAGATTTGAACCGGTTGATCTTGAGCAAGTTTATACAATGTTTGAAACTTGGAATTGTCTTTGTGAACCTATTAACCGGATTATTTGGTGTGTCAACCTTCTGCAGTTTACATTTCTCATTATATTATCTTTTTTCTCATATTATGGTCTCGTTAGCATGATTTTCACAATGGAAAATTCTCGTCTGGTTGGGCCGTGGTGTGCATCTAGATGGGATGCCACACCACCGCTTTCCATGTTGTTTTAGAGACAACATTGGCACCATCTCACTCTCTTCAATTGTTTGGTGTTGAAGAGGTCTTAATATGGAATTGCGCCCACCCAACATGGGTTTAATGAGGTCTTAAAGGAGAATTTTTTTTATTCCTAATCTCCGCTCAATTCTATACTCCTTGTAATTTCCAGTGTTGTAAATTAAATATAGACCCTGTACTTATTACTTAATGACATGCAAGTCGCGCTATCGATGGACCATTTCTGACTTGTTCACTGTTTAGGGATTACAAAAGAGGATAAAGTGCCCTTTATGCCTACTTGCTCTGCTTTACCAAATAGAGGGTGCGGTTAGTATGGCGATTCCCTACATGAATTTCTTTTCATATAGATTGGTTTATGTTGGAGTATGTGCGTCACATGTGTAGATGAGTAATTGGATCCCTCCAAGGTCCAATTACCACATCCAGTGATTTAGTCCATCTACTATTTGTGGGAGGTGGTGTGAGGCCCGCTCCTTCTCGGATCTGGAATACCCGTTTACATATCATCCGCAGTATCATGTTCGCTAAAGATCACATTTTAGTTCTTAAAATTAGGGAAATTTTTCTTTTTTAAACGAACGACATTCACAATTTAACTAATAAGCCACAGAACTACACTATGTCACAATTATATTGCATAAATTTCCGTAGCAGTTGGCATGTAACAGCCGAAATTGCATTATATACATGCATCCCAATTTTAGCAGAAGAGAAATGAAAGCATAAAATATTTTGAATAAACTATAGCATACGTACCTGATAATTGTAACTGCAGAAGCTGATGTTCAACTCTCCCAATACAACGGTGCAGGTATTTTGCCTGCAATCCATGGAATAGGGAGAAAAGAACATCAACAAACGTTGAGTACATCTAATTAATTAAAATTAACAGGAATTTAGTGGATCCAAAAGAAAGCAAGTAATTTGGCCTTGACGATTAAAATTTAAAGCTACTTGCAATGAAATAGGCTTTCAAATTGTTTGGTATGTAAAACCCCAATCAACTCATCCTACACTCATTACCCACATAATCATTTATATATAAATATCATATGGTCCATATTTAAGTCATTCTTTTTTATTAATTATAATATAAGTTTGATTGGTCTTGAGAATGTAAATGATGAGACTCTGATATGATCATTATCTCTATTAAATGCTTATAATGATGTTTAAGAATCTTTTGGATTGATCATAGTAAGGGTATATGATGGATCTTAGCTTAATGGAAACCAAGCTCAACTACAACCAACTTCCATGTAACCAATTCAACTGCAATTCAACTTTAGCCAAACTCAATTGTGACTCAATCCAATCCCAAATGTAACTTTTCCAAATTCAACTGTAATGTAACTTTTCCAGATTCAACTGTAACTGATTCAGATGTAGCCATAGAGGATTCAGATGTATACATGGATGATTCGGATGTAGCATCGCCAAGTCTGCTGGCGAAAAATAAACAAAACTCAAGCGGTGAAGTAGCCTACAAAAGGCTCTTCCGTCTCGCACTCTAATTGGAAGGGCGGTCCAATAAAGGGATAGGTCTACTCCAAAACTACGCCACTGAGACGGGTGAGAGAGACTCTCTAGAAAAGTCGCTCTAAAAGAAAAACCGGCCCGACCGGTATGGGCTAACGAGCTCGAAAAACTAAAACCAAGGGTCCTCCAGCCTAGGTACCCTCAACAACAAGGGTCAGCGGAACTGGTCTTTAAAAGAAAACCTGTGGATCCCAGAGAGGCGTAAAAACTGCGAGCGCTCGCGAAAAACCGAGAAAAAGACTGGGATCCTAGACCCGCGCATTAAGCGGCCGCTGCCCTAACTGGGCTTCCTATCTCCCGCCCAGCTGAGGGTCACCGCCCCCCTCGCACAGTCAGGCGTAAAGGTCACCATGACTGGCATTCATAATTATTAGTTATTGCTGAATCATCTTCACTGACTTGATTTCTCATCCTTTCTCAATTTCTGTTGTGATTAATTTTATAGATCTAGACATCTTGTCGACAATCTTATAATTAGTGATTCGTATCTAAATGATTATGCACGAAGATTATCAGTCATTAATTATAGATTATCTCCTAATTTGCCAGCTTGCTAGATTTTCTAAGTTACTGGTATGAAAATATCTTAATGATTTAAAATTTCAAATCATGAGATTAAAAGTTGTTTATTAGATCTGGATTTAAATTTAGATCAATGATAGACTTATTATTATTATTTATTTTATTTTTTTTAAACTTGCCTTATCTTGTGTACTAATTCAACTCCAAATCTCTAATCTATTGTCATGAGATTAGTGGCTAATTGGTGTTCTTAAACTTGACTTGATTGTATACGAATCACCATATCAAATATGCACAATCTGAACATTTATAGGTCTAATTATGAGTTCTAATTGCATGCAAAATACCTCAACTTTTCATGAAATCTATCATGAATCTGTAGCTATTCAGTGATCCGAAATTAGACTCCACTCACATGCAATTCATTCTAAATTCCTTATTATTTCAATCATGAAATCAAATCATAACACTTATTCTGGAATTGGGTCAAAATATATGTAGACAAGAAAAGCATGATATATGCCAGTAAACTGTGAAGGGAACTTAGTCTAAATGCTAGTTTATGAGAAATTAGTCAAATAACATTTTTTTAAAGGAAAGGATGGTCCTCAAGATTACTAATCATCCATAATTAGATTAAAAAGTAAAGACAAGACTACAAATAGTTGTCCAACCAATCACAATGCCCAAACATACATAGGATTAGTCTCCCTTGGGGTAAATAACATCTTCCCTACACTCTGATTTCTACATAAACACTTTGTGGTGGTTGCCCAATACTAACAAATTGCCAGTGAGTCAGTAATATGTCATGATATTCCAAAAGTTTCAAAATCTACCTCCGAAGTATTCTTAATCCAAGCCAAACCCAACTACTCTAATCATCCATAATGAATGAGCATTAAGAAAATACGTCAATAATCATCATCCATTCATAGGGAAAACTACAAGTCATATTAACAATCATACAAACGTTAAATAATACATCTTTAACAAGACTCTCGTCTTTAGGAGAGACATGAATGTCCACACACTCATAGAACCTTACTCCTTCCAAATCAGTCTGCAATTAATCATATAGACAAAATGTCATTAACCTGAGAACCCCAAGCTGAGCATATGCATCCACAACCTCCCTTCCAGCACCGACCATTTCATAACAAAACTTGTAAATGTCGTGGATAATCAAGTAATGGGTCATAATTAAGAAATGGTGATGTGAAGATTTATTAAAAATGTACAAACCAGTTATTTACTAGGAAGCAATACCCATGTCTCCATTGTAGAGTGTTAAATAATGTAACAACTTGATATGGATCCATTTAACCTGTATAAATTGGTTCTCTTGGTTCTCTGTAACTAAAATACATCACATCAACTACTGTTTCCTTTAAAACATATCTGAATTACATATGCCCTAATTCTTATCCTTAAGAATTGAATTATATATAGTGGATGTAAAATTTTAATGAATTTCATTAAACTTCACATTCTCATTTAATTTCAAAAGCAAATTACGAGTTTAACTCATGCATAGAAGGCAGCAAGAGAGGGGTCTTAGATTGTACATAAAAGGAGGATAGTTGTACAAAAACATGGATTGCAGCAAGAGGAGGGTAGATTGTACCTTGGATCCTCCAATATTGGAGGGTCAATCATGCATGCAGGAGGGCTGCAGTTGCAGCAACTTCCAGGTGAAGAGGAGTGGTTTTCATTGTTCAAATTTTGGCTCCAGTAGCAGGAGTAACTGCTGGCAGCATCTACCACAGTTGGGGAGGCTCCAACTAGAGGATTTGGAGGCTCCAAGGAGTCCTTTCAACTGCAGCAAAAGGGTTTGCTTGCAGCTGTAGCAGATTTTTTAGCCTAAAATGGAGGAGAAAGAGGTATATTTGTTGAGAATTTCAGGGAAAATTGAGAAGAGAAGGAAAGGGGATTTGGGGGAAAAAGAATAGGTAGCAAGGAAGAAGATTGTACCTCTATTGGTATCAAATTTGGAGGAGATCATGCATGCAGTGACTTCAAAAGTAAGGAGCAGCAGCTGGGAGGCCTTCCAACAACAGCTAAAATGTCTCTTGGAAGAGGAAACTTGCAGCCTTCCCTCTTGAGGCAGTAACAACACCAGGTACTACTTGGACAACAGCAGTTTGGCTGCTGGGAGCTGCTCCAGGGGAGGAGGGGCTCCAACAGGGCCCAATTGACTCAAGGACAGCAGCTAGAAGCTGCCAAAGCTGCAGACACACCTCCAGCTGCTTGGACAGCAGCTGAACTGGAAGGAGAATGGCTGGGAGAGACTCCTTCGGTGGTATTCTTTGGGGAAGAATTGGGAGAATTAAAGAGGGTTTGGGGTTTGGGAGAATTAAAGAGGGTTTGAGAGCAGCTGCTGTCCTGGACAGCAGCTGGATTTTTATTATATATATATATATACTTTTCTCTCTCTTATTTAGCAAACCGAAGTGGTCTGTATTCGCACACCGAGTCTCGGATTTTGGTGTAAAATAGTTCGTTTTGACTGTCTCTGAACGACGATCAATATGAGTATAATATTGATATACTTTGGGTCGAAGATAAATCTCCGAAATTTCCGGGATACGGTCTTGATTGGTTATTAAATTTTACAATTTTAAAATATCAAACGACCTCCGATCGACGAACGGTCGATTTCGTTGGTCTTATTTTATCGAATCGGATTTTTGGGTGGTCTCGGTTAGTTTCGCGATTTCCGAATTTGCATTGCGGCTTTTTCGGGCACGCATTACGATGCGATCGGTTTTTGATCGATTTCGGTCGAACGACTTTTAATTCACGATCAATTGATCGATTTATGTTATTTAACATCGATTAGTAACTTTATTGAGTTATACGGACTCTAATCAGGTCAGGTTCGGGTTTGTGCAGCTCCGGATGTTACAGGTGGGGACTCAACAGGGGCTATATAAGAAGCCTCACACACATTGTATCAGATGAGAATGTTCAATAGAAACATCAACCCTTTGAGGCGTTCTCCCGTGGTATCATCCTGCTCCTCACGAAGTAGGGTTCCACGTAAAAATCCCGGTGTTCTTCATTATTTTTATTCTTTATCTCTGATTACGCTTTACATTCTCGTTTTCTAACATGATATTAAAGCAGGCTGATTCTTGGTTAATTTTGAAGACTATTTATTTCATGCTCTTATATTCTTCAAGATCATTCAAGTTCAATTTTCAGTTTCTAGGGTTTCTTAAAACCCTAATTTCCAATCGTCACAAATTTTCAGACGGTTTTAGGGTTTCTTGAAACCCTAGCTCTACGAAGAGATATGCCATCAACATCCAAGCTCCAGATCCATAGATCATGCCTTGTTCCTAGAACACTAAGCTGCGTAAAGAAGATGTGTCTTTCTCCAAGGCCTATGCATATCTAGTAGCATCGTCCCTGTTCAACGCCTTCTCTAGGACTGATGGGTTCTGATATGAGAATCCAAGAAGATTGGAACAAGAATGACATCACTGTGATGAAAGACGACAACAACACATCATCATCGTTCTCCTAATATGAAGGGGCACGATCCCATGATGATTTTTTCGGTCACTTGCCTGCCCAGATGTTGGGTTTCTTCTGAAACCCTAGTAACTTCTCCATGCATCAGTGATTCACGTGGCAGCACGACAAAATCAGAAAGAAGAAGGTGCCCCCGCACGATGGGTTCCCTTCATGCAACAAGAACCCCTAGGCGAAGAAGAAGAAAAAGACACAATCGATGGAGGTAAGATCTTGTCCAAGCTAAACGAATCCCCAATCAAGAGATTGAGGGGTTCCAGCTATGCCTCACCTCCCTTGATTCCAAACCACCCCGCAACTTCTTCGATTGCGCGGTGGTGCTCCTCTTCGACCTCCGGCCCACCGATTCAGCAGTAGGCGATGCATCTGTTGGAGATGAAGCATCTTCTCCTCGCCCTCAAACCCATCAGTTCATCGTCCTCAAGTCTAGTAGCAGACGGTGCATCCTCTTCTCGAGACACACACATTCTCCAGGCCATAAGCGGTGCGAGGCGACACCACCTCCTTCCTCCATCTTTTCTGAGAAAGCCCCTCGAGGCAGTGGTCCCAGGCTCCTGCCATCGCCTTCTCAATCGATCTCTCCAAGCCGCATAGGCATATCCGCGCCTCTTTCTGTGGGAGCAACTCCCAACGGCGATGGTTTTCCTTGTGGGGAAACCCTATGGTTTGAAGGAAGGGATGCATGCTCCCTTAAAAGCTCGAGCCCAACAAGGGCTCTTAAATTGAAGTAAAAGAAGGGGGGGTTGCAGTGTTTTGGTCCATTGGGCCGTGTTTTAAAAATAAAAAAAAGGAGAAGAGGGATACGCATGGGCCCTTTGGGTCACACAAGGAAAAAGGGGGGGGGCGTATTTCCCAAAAAAAACGTACGTAAAAGGAAAAAAAGGATTGTACAAAAAAAACGTATGAATGAAATATTTTTGCGAGAAGTAAGGGCGAAGAAGTTGAGATCGGCTTATGTGATTTTTGTTTCTCCCCATCTTAATTTGTCTTCTCCCAACTTGGTTGATGTCATTGTTTTTCGACCAGTGTGGGAGAAAGAGAGAGTATGCGTAGAGTTATAGACTGGATTCAAATTCTCCTAATCGAATTTTGGACTTTACAGATTTTCAGATTCAGACTCGACGTTCAGATTGGTTTCGAGTCTTCAGTTTTGATGCACACATGTATGCGATCAGCAGTTGTGATTTCTATCTTTGTTTTTGGTCTCAAAGTTTTCATGTGATCCATAGGGACTCCATAGTAGAGAACCCATTCTCTCAGTCGGTATGAGAAAGACCCAGTTCTTCGACGAAGAGACTTTCAGACTCCATTATCCAGCAATCGTGGACTCCAACGAGGATGTTTCCACTATTTTTTCAGTTCAAGCCTTTGAGATGGATCAATTGTCCACATGATGTACAATCTTCTACATGTGTCGGGCCAGAGTACTTCGACGAGGAGTCTCATTCCAGTTTCAGTGACTCTGACAAGCGCAATACATAGCACATGTTCTCCGACGAGGAGACCCAGTTCAACTCACACTCCAGCTCTGTTGTTCCTCCTTACCTGCATGGTATGACAAGCAACGTTCTAGACAACAACCGATAGTTGTGTATGCGTTGAGTTGATATTGTCCGTAGTGTTTTGTATTGTGAGTTTGAGCAATTTCTTTCTATTTGTCCAAGATAAGAATTACATGCTCCATCTTGAGGGGAAGTGTTGGAGTATGTGCGTCACATGTGTAGATGGGTAATTGGATCCCTCCAGAGTCCGATTACCACATCTAATGATTTAGTCCCACATCTACTGTTTGTGGGATGTGGGGACTCAGTGGGGGCTATATGAGAAGCCCCACACCCATTGTATCAGATGAGAAAGTTCAATAGAACAACCCTTTGAGTTGTTCTCCCGTGGTTTCATCCCACTCGTCACAGAGTAGGGTTCCACATAAAAATCCCGGTGTTCTTCATTGTTTTTTTTTAATCTCTGATTACGCTTCCGCATTCTTGTTTCCAATAGTTTTGTACTTCACTTTGTTAAACTTCAGAGGGCATGCAATAAATAAAAGAAGAAAATCACTCCTTTGGAGTCTAGATACTTGTTTAAATAGTTTTGTACTTCACTTTGTTAAACTTCAGAGGGCATGCAATAAATAAAAGAAGAAAATCACTCCTTTGGAGTCTAGATACTTGTTTAAATGCTGGATTTTCCTTAGTTGTTTGGGAGTGATATAACAATATCTTTTTATTTGATTCTGTAGGAAAATGGAGATATTTACAATAACTCGTCATTTTGCTCATTATTTTTCCGTGGTGTTACGTAGTAGGTGATTAGCTCTTTACATCTGCATTCGTCCTTTTCCTTGCCAGACTATATAATTCGTTATCTGCATCTGTATTCATCTTCCCCCAGTTATCTCTCTTTATTTAAGAAGATTAAGGCCTCTAATTTTTTTAAGAAGATTAATTTCTGGAAATTATATACAATGATTTTACTTTTTATATTTTTTCCACTATCATTTTTTAGAATTTTGTCTTCATTTGCTCTTGTGGGCCTGTCTAGTAGACGTGTGTTGGCTTGAGAAGGCCTTGATGCTTATCTGTTTTTCCTATTATTGATTTTATACCTATCTTATGCATCAGTTAGGTGACCCTGCTGTCGGTGTTAGCAAGGGCAACTCACTCGGAAAAGAGGCAATTGAATATCTGACATCACGTGGGCTCAACAACCCTCTTTATTGCATTGATGCTGCTGATTGGAATGATGATTTGCTTGGGCCTCTTATTACGTGCCCATTTCAGGTAAAATATCTTGGTAGTTGGTGCCTTGAGCTCTTTAGGAGGATTGCGCTGGTCCTTTTGCGTACATGTGGGCCATTTGGATTGCTAGGAATGACCTCATTTTCGAGGGCAAAGGTTCTATGCAGAAAATATTATGGATCATGTAAGGGCTTTGAAGGATGCTTGCTTGGACGATGCAACTTACTATTTCTCCCTTTATAATGAATATATCTTGAGGTGTGTCCCGCCTTCAGAACATACCTTTTTCTCTTCAAAGAGAGAGAGAGAGAGCTCAATAGCAGTTTTTACTTAGTTTTTCTGTTATATGAGCTGAGTAATTGTTAATGTTAAGCTTTTCTGCTTTATAAGATTGGCAAAAGTTTTTGCTAAGCTTTTCTGCTATATAAGGTCAGCAATTGTAAAACGGCTTGTGATAGTCCTTATCAGGGAAAGCTTTTTGTTAGATGCTTTTGAGCAAATTTTATGGACGAAAAAGCAGTTTGTATCCAATTTTATGCATGTTTGGATTTTTTTACGGCACAGTCAAATTAGAAGTAATAGTGGATCCTCTTTTGTCATTAATGATCTGAAATATATTGAACTTCAAAAAATTATGGAACTTCTAATTTAGACCGCAGTGTCCTTGTGGGGTAATCTGGATGCACGATCTGTCAGCACTAATGAATTTCTTTTGGACAGAATTCCCTCACGTTCTTCACCTTTTAACTTTTCTTTTTGACGAGAGGGATCATCAATTTTATCTGCAAAGTGAAATATGCATCTTCTTTGTTATACATGTTTCCTCAATTATCGAGATACACTCATGCCATATCTGGTCAAATATCGACTTGTGCCATATCTGGTCAAATATTGACAAATGGAGTTAGATTACATGCAATGCACCTCGAGAATAAAGTGAAATACTGGAGTTATATTTTCAAACATATAATCATGCTTATCCAGATGAAATTGAAATTTACTCTTTACCTTTTCAATAACTTTTTTATCTAAACTCGAACTATTTCTCGTGTGGTCTTTTCTCTAGGAAAACCCTCACTTGGTTATTTTATTTAACAGCAACCAGATCCGCATGTTTTTTTAACGGAAGCCACTACAGATTCTTCCCATCTTAAGAGATCTAAAAAGGCGTCGGAAAGAAATGACAACTTGGTATTGACATTTTTTCTTTCATTTGATCATGTTTATTATCATCATATTTGTCCTTATAGTAATATCACAGTTGATAGAATGTCTTTAATTATATGGTACACCCCACCATGATTTTCTATTTTGACATATCTCATCTTTATTTGAAATTGCACGCACCTATATGGTGTATGCCTTTTCTCTTTCCAATTTTTTATTTGAAATCCGAGTCTATCTTCCTTAATGCTTTTCGAGATGGAAAACACAATCAAAAAGTGGAAATCTATAAAATAGAATGTGGAATCTACGACACCAAGAAACTTGGATTTACATGAAACCGTTCTCCTTGAGGAGCATGACTAAACCATGGGAAAAGTGCCGAGAGCTAGGTACTGGTATTCTATTTTATTTTTCTCAATTATTGGATGTTGTATGTGTATGTATATATAGCTCTATCAACTCAACAAAGTCCTACAACTCATCCATGTGGGATGAAACATCTTTCCATACACAAAGTCCCGATTACACAATTCTCGCAGCACTAAACATTGCCATCCTTCTGTGATGCTTTGCAACAAGAGAGGGCTTACATGGCTAAATGCAGACTTATGGTTGCATTTTGGTAATTGAATATCTTGCTGCGGTATGCCCTATACTGTAGATTATGATGGTGGATAACCTTTATATAGGTGTTTTGTTTTGGATAGTGGGTTGAGATGCAGTTGAGGCCTTGAGGGTATCTTGTGATGTAACTTTTGTTGGAGTTTGTAATATTATTGGATGAGTTGTTGGACATTGTTGTTCTGCTTTTGAGATGGTGGCTGATTGGAAGATGAGGAAATCGAAGGGAGTGGTTTGGAAGGTAGATTTCTCTAAAGCTGATGATAGTGTAGATTGGTGATTTATGTGGACTTCTCTTTATAGGAGAGGCTTCCTAGACCACTGGATAACATGGATGAAGAGGTGTGTGACAATTGCTTCGTGTACTGACATGGTGAATGGTCAGCCGAAAGGGGGATTTTTCCAACCTCAGCGGGGCGTGCATTAGGGTTGCTCGCTTGCCCCCCTACTGTTTGTTATTGTGGCGGATGCTTTATATGTTATGGTGGATCGTGTGGTGTAGGGTGGCGTTTGTAGTGGCTACAAGAGATCTCGGTTCCCTTTCTCCAGTATGCGGATGATACCATCCTGTTTGTGGAAGGAGGCTCAGAGAGTTGCATGAGTATGTTTGCAGTTCTGGGCATCTTTGGGGAGGTTTTTAGGTTGAGGCTCAACGTGGATAAGTCGGTGTTTGTACTCCTTAATTTGGAGGAGGGGGAGATCGACAATTGTACAGGTTGGTTGAGGTCACCCCGTATGGACCTTTGCGGTATCCTGGTGTACCTTTGGTTGTTGAGAGGGTGCATGCAGTGGAGTGGATACTTGTGATTCAGAAGATGGAGCAGAGGCTGGCAGGTTGGAGATCTAAATGCTTATCTCGGGGCGGTAGATTGATGCTTTTGAGATCGGTTATATCCGTTATTCTTATTTTCTTTTTATCTGCTTGGGTTCTCTTGGTCGGGGTGCGAAGGAGGCTCAATACCATCGTGAGACATTTCTTCTGGGCAGTCGAGTAGGATGCCCCAGGTTGACAAGGGAACGATGTCGTGCTCAAAGGATGACTGCTGCATGGTGGTTCACAGCTTGGAGGAGATGAATATGGCCCTGCTCAGCAAATGGATTGCTCGTATATGGGGGGATCGTGTCAGCATGGTGTGTACTTTACTTGGGAGAATTTATGGCGTGGGATGTTCTTTTTCCAAACCTGTGGGTCTTTGGTTTGGTGTCTTCTTTCTTTTGGAAGGGCATTTATGGAGTGGTATAGGATATTTGACCCTTCTTGAGGCTGGTAATGGGTGATGGTAGGGGCTTTAGGTTTTGGATTGACGATTGGAGTGAGGGTGGGGTACTTGGAGCACAGTTCCCACTGTTGTTAGCTCTGGTGGTTGACTCGGACTGTTCCGTGGCGGATGTTTGGGATGGCAATTCATTTTCCCCTCATTTCAGATCTGAGTTGTCAGATCAATGAATGGGTGAGCTGTTGGTTATATTGCAGAAGCTTGAGGAGGTTGGGGAACCCATTGAGGGTTGGGATTGCAGGAGTTGGTACGATGTTGCCTTCTCGATGTTTAAACTTACAGGGCTCTAAAGGCCCAATGGTCTTCGATCCAGGTGGATGTGAGGCCGAGTGCAGAAGAATATGGAAAAGGAAAATTCCTGCGCACATGAAGTTGTTTTTATGGTTTTTTATAAGAGGGCATTTGTTGACGGGTGACAGATTTGCACGGCTTATCCACACGATGAACCCAACTTACTGTTGTTGTCATGAGGATGTTGAGAGTGCAAATCACCTCTTCTTTGGCTATGGAAGCTCCATCGAAGCTTGGACGCTCTTCGGAAACACCACGACCTCCATTGATGGGGTATCTGGTTTCTGGGAGTCCGTTGGTGCAACCTAAGTTGGAGCGATTGACGTGTGTCACGATGATTCGGGCGCTTTGGCTGGCCAGTAATGCAATGATGTTCCGTCACGATCGTCTTTTGGAGTCTGGGCCTCCCTGAGCGTATTGGCTTCTTCCTGTGGTTGTTCAGAAGGCAAAGATTGATGACGAGAGACCGCTGTGCTAGGCTTCTGGGCTCCGTCTCTGATAGATGCCTCTTGTGCGAGGAGGCGGTTGATTCCCTTGAACACCTATTCTTCAATTGCCCTAAAACGATTCTGATTTGGGATGAGGCAAATCTGGCTTGGTTGTGCACGACGGACTTGGCCTCCTTTTGCGGCTCGTTGGTTGGCAACAGGAGCAGAGCACGGCGGGAGCTTTTTAGACCCATTGCCATTCTATGGGCCCTGTGGCTTGGCAGAAATGCGGTCCTCTTTTCTGGGCAAAGATTCTACAAGGAAAATGTGGGGATACACTCCGCGAGGCTGGTATATGAGTGGGATATGTAGTTGTATGTCTTTGTTTCTGCTCCCCTTTGTCTTTCCCCGTTTTTTCTTCCTTTAAATAAATTTTGGGGCGAACACCATTGAGTGTATCCCCTTGTTTTTGGCCTAAAAAAAAAGAATGTGGTGGCCCATGCTAGGGTGTTAGCTGGAAGTTGGTGTGGTTAACGTGTGCTTTCCCTTTTCACTTATATTGACCTTTTTTTTGAAGTCTAAAAGAGGGGGAAACACTCAACGGTGTCCGCCCCTGCCATATATTAAGAGAAAAAAGAAAAAGAAAAACTTTACAAGGTGCCAACCGCGGCACAAAAAAGGACCCTAAACCAACGACCAATCCTCAACTAAATGGGTACAGTGAATCAACACATTTTCTTTGTAAAAACGTTGTCCGGAGAAGATAGCATCATTCCATCCAAGCCAAATTGTCCAAGCCTTCGCCAAGGGCCGGAGCAATTCCCTACGATCCCTGCCCTTGTTTGCCACCAACGAGTCCCAGAAAGAGGCCAGATCCGAGGAGCACACCCAGGCATCGACCGCCTCCTCCCAAACACCCTACATCGTCGGGCACACGAAGAACATATGCTCCAGAGTTTCCACGGCGTTTCTGCAAAGAATACAAGTATCAGGAATAGTCCCCGTCAACCTCGCGCAGCGATCCCTCGTCATCAATCTCTGCCTTCGAACCAGCCAAAGGAAGAAGCTCATCCGCTCCGGAAGCCGCAGCACCCAAAAGAAACCGCAATCACGCGCCACCGCCTCCGGACCGGGAGGAGGGGAGGAAGAAACCGCCATAAACGCCTTCCTGGTCGAGAACGCCCCCCCCTTCCAGGCCCAGTGGTCCCTCCCGGCCGAAGGTTGACAAGCACCCCGATGGCCTCCAGAAGAAGAAGATAGCCGTGTAACCTTTGCTCCGAAAGGCTACCACGGAAGAGCGGGAACCAACCTGCCACAGACCAGCAGGAGGCCACACTAGCATTCCCATCAACCGCCAAAGCGAACAACCGAGGGAACCTTGAGGAAAGGGGTTCCTCACCCACCCAAACATCCTTCCAGAATTTGAAAAAACGACCATCACCAAGAACCGGAGTAAAGAGGGACGAGAATTTTGAGCAAGTCTCCAGCACCCCCCTCCAAAAAGCCGTGAGCGGCCCCATCCTAGCAATCGCCACCGGCAACGCCCCGCCAATAAGATGAATCCTCCGCAAAACCTGAGAGCAAAAATCTTCACCAGGGCCCCATAACCGGCTGACCCACTTAAGAAGAAGGGCCTCATTGACATGGTCCAACCTCCGGACGCCCAGCCCCCCTCGCTCTTGCGCCTGGTAACGTCCTCCCACCCCACCAAATGCATTCCACCCGCCGACTCCCCATTTTTGCCCCACAAAAACCTCCGCATGAGCTTCTCGAGACGACATCGAATCCCCACCGGCAAGCGATTGTTAGATAAGAAATATACGGGGATAGACGACAACACCGCCTTGAGAAGAATGAGACGTCCCCCTTCGAAAGCAAAGCAGATCTCCGGCCGGCCAACTTCATCTCCACCTTCTCCACCACCTTGGACCAATCCCTCAACCGAGCCCTACCAGAGACCAGAGGCATCCCCAAGTATTCCAATGGCAGGGTAGACGGCTGAGAACCCAAAATCGAACTGCACTCCGCCACCTCCTCCACGCTAAGACCAAAAGGAACCACCTTTGACTTGGTGGCATTTTTGAACAGACCCGACATCTCACTGAACACCTCTAGCATAGCCGCCATTGCCGAGACCTCGTCAGGGCCCCCCTCAACAAAGAATACGGTGTCATCGACATATTGGAGCAAAGGAACCACCAACCCGCCACAAGAAAACCCCCGAGAGAGTCCACAATCGATGACCTGGCAAGCCATCCGAGCAAGGACATCCACGACCACAACGAACAGCAAAGGCGCAAGGGGGCAACCCTGCCGAATCCCCCTCCTCGGCTGGAAAGATCCCCCTCCAGGCGCCCATTAACCATGACACAAAAAGAGGCCGTAGTGATGCAACGACGCATCCAAGCAATCCAAGCCTCCGGGAAGCCCCCTCCTCCTCAACACCGACCAAATGAAACTCCAATCGAGACAATCGTACGCTTTGGCAAAGTCGACCTTCCAAAGCACCCCACGACAACCATCCCTCGTCCACTTCGCAACCATCTCCGAAGCCAAAGTGATACAATCCGCAATTTGTCTTCCCCGAACAAAAGCCGCCTGCATAGGCGAGATAATAGTGTCCAGCACCCGTGCCAGCCTCCGAGCGAACACCTTCGCCACGATCAAATATAGAGCATTCGAAATAGCAATCGGGCGGAAATCCTCAATACACTCCGCTGACGAAGACTTAGGAAGTAAAACAATGAGGGCTCTATTGACTTCATCAAAACCAACATTACCATCACAGAATTCGGAGATCATTTCCAACACCTCCGAGCCCACCAAGCTCCAGAAGTCCTTGTAAAAGGCCACCGAGAAGCTGTCAGGATCGGGACAAGCATCAGCGTTAAGATCCCACACAGCCGCTTTCACCTCCTCCAAAGTAACCCTCCTTGTCAGATCCTCGCAAAGAGTGGGCGAAAGCAGAAGAGCCCCCACCCCCGTCCACCTCCAAAGTTTCTGGGTGCGTCTCCCCAAGAAGTCCTTGAAATAATCCACTATGGCCCGCCCCATAGCCTCGTCACCAAGCACGCACCTATCACCAATTGTGATCGATCGAAGGGTGTTCGCTCGTCGCCTTCCACTGGCCACCCGATGGAAGTACGCCAGTTGGCATCCCCCTCCTTTAGCCAAGACACCCTCGACCGTTGGCGCCATTCTATGACACGCTTCAAATCTTCCTCCGCTATCTTCTTCTGAGCGGTCGACCGCGCGACCAACTCCTCCTGCCAAAGCTCCCTAACCCCCTCCAAAGCATCCAAAGCGCTGACCACCCCCTCCGCCTCCCTTCTTGCCGCGATCCTCGTCGCCCTCGAATCCTTCTTAAAGACAGCCAACCGCTTGCGCAACGAAGCGAGTTTACGAACAAACCTTGCCACCGCAGAGGTCCCCGGCTGCACCTCGGCCCAATGCTCCGCAACAAGAGGCCGGAAATTGTCCTCCAGCAACCAACACCTCTCATATCTGAAGAAGCCCCGCGAAACAGCCGCATCACTGGAGTCCCGAAGGATAGGATTGTGGTCAGACAAGCACCGAGGCCTGGAGCTCACGAAAGAAAGCGGAAAGGACTCCAAAAGATCCACGGACGCCAAGAATCTGTCAATACCGGACCGGGAGTTAGAATTTCTCCACGTGTAAATGATATCTCCAGCCCCCAAGTCCTCGAGAGCCAAAGAGTTGATGAGCTCCGCAAAATCGAACGAGCCAAGGTCCAAACCGCCCCGAGAACGAGGTCTGTCTGACGAGCGGAGGGTGACGTTAAAGTCACCCCCAGCTAGCCAGGGCACCCCCTCAAACCGGCGAGCAACCTCCCGCAATTCCTCCCAAAGCTCCTTCCTCGTAGTATTGCAACACGGCCCGTAAGCGCAAGAAAGAGCAACCGGCGATGAAGAATCCACCCGATCTAAGAGAACCGAAATAGAATGCCTCCCACTGAAAATCGATTTGAACGCCAACGAAGCAGACCACCAAGCAATAAGCAGCCCGCCCGCCGAGCCTACCGCGTCCACCGCCCGGACCTCGTCCAAGCCCCCCGCACCAAACGACCTCCAAATACCGTCATTCAAACCCTGCAGCTTAGTCTCCTACAACATGACTATGTCACACCCCCATTCCGAGAACCTCGACCCCAAGGTTCTCCTTTTTGCCGCCTCCCCCAACCCGCGTACATTCCAAGACAACACCTTCATGAGGAACCTTGTGAATGCCCCCCCCCCCCCCCAGTTCGGACGACGCCAGCCGCCTCCGCAACCGTATCCTTCAAAGACGAGCAATCCTGCGTCAAAGAGGGCACTGAGCGTGCCATGTTCCTCATCCTGTATCTCTTAGTAGATCTTCTTTCAGGTACTCCCCCAACCAAAGTATCCTCTACAATCTCAGTCAGCACTACCGAGCTCTGCGGCGGGTTACCGCCCACAAACGCGTCCACCGCTGGGTCGTCGAGGATCCCACCCTCCTCGAACGCCGCAGTAGGAAAAGAGACCTGAGCCATTGAGAGCCCCCCCCGGCTCCCGCCTCCCGCCGGAGGAGCCAAACCGACCACAGGAGCAGAGAAAAGCACTGAGGAAGAAAAGGAGAGTGACAGATGCTGGCCCGAGTTCCCGCCTACAAAGGATCCGAGAGCAAGATAAAAAGAGGGTACATCAAACGGTCGATCCGCCAAAGGATCCGACCGAAGGAGCCGATCTTGGTGCCCGCGTCCAAAAGGTAAAGGACCCACCGATCCCTGGACTCCTCCCCGCCACGTTAGCAGACAAACCGGCAACTGAAGAATCCATGCACAAAGGCCAAGGCGAAAAATCGAAGGGACGTACGAAATCATCATCGTGGGACGAGTCCCACGAAGCGCCACCATGCACAACCTTCTGTTCGTCGGGAGATGAGGCGATGCCCTTCCCCTTCCAACCTCCGGAGAAACCTCCACCGCCCCAGCCCGTTCAACGATGGCAGCGGCGGGTCGACAACCGACAGCTCCACCCGACATCTAAAGCGTCCGATCTTCATGCACTCGGAGAAAACTTGACCCGACGCACCATCAAGAAAATTCTTGTTGCACTCCACGAGAACCCTAGTAGTATCAAGCTCGGAGCCCGGTGCCAAACCATAGTCGATGATCGCGAGGACCTCACCCCACCGCCGTAGAGTCCGCCTGAGACAATGCACCGATCTGGAGAGAAACGGGACCCCACGGACTTTGCCACACACACCTCGACGTCCGGGCACGCCCCGTCCGCAAAACGCAGGTCCCTCCAAACAAAATCAGCAGCCAAGTCATTCCTAAGCAGTCGGTCTCTCTGAGTAGCAGATAGGCCCCGAGCACAACATCGATTGGCATCGATGGCAATGACGTCCCCCACAAAATGCGTTCCAAATAACTCACGAAGAAGGCCCCTCACGCGATCAACCGATGAGCAGCAATGCAAGCTCAACCCAATGACTGCAAACTTGAACTCCTCTTCCCTTGTAGACCATGGTTGAAGCATAACCCGCGACACCGGTGCAGCCGAGGTGAGCACCCCACGGGTAGTAGAGTGGGTGATGGCAACCGGATCAGTCCTCGGACCACCTGCCACCACCTGCGCGAACAAGCGTCCTTCCCTGACCAATAAAGTCTCCTGCGAAGACGAGCCATCCAGCTTGAATGCATTCCCATGATTCGGTGCAGAAGCGTTGCCATGCCGAAACCGCAACCCACAGGAGTCCATTCGGTGCCCCAGTCCTCCGCATGCAAAGCACCTTGGACGAGCAACGCAAACCGATGCCGGATGCCCCCTCAGCCCACAACGAAAGCATCTCCTCTCCGGTTTCGTGTGGGTCACATGCACCCAGCCACCAGCACCTACCTCTCCACTCTCCCCGCTCCTTCGCCACCAGCCGCACCAGCCACCACAAACTGTGGGCTCCCCCCACCCCCACACGACTCCTCCAAACCACCTCAAGTGATCCCTTCCCCTTTGCGGCCGCCCCGACGGGCCCCAGCTACGTCAAAGAAAAGAGCTCCGCCACTCCCAAACACCCCAGTTGTCGCCGCCTTGACCTCAACCTTTGGCCTCCATGCTTTCCTGCTCCCAAACCCGCTCGCAGCACCCTTCTCCCACCCCCTCGCGCTGACCCCGTCGCTCCCCCAGTCGCACGCTCTCGCTCTCCCCTCGTGCCATCCCCCAATCGCACGCTCTCACTCTCCACTTATATTGACCTTGTAAATTTTTTGGTGATTAATGGTGAAGTTTTTGGACACACATATATATTAGAGGCCGTTTTTACTTCCAAAAAATTATTGGATGAGTTGAGATGTCTTTTAAATGGTTAAATTATTTCTAGTTGTCGAAGTCGTTGCATCCAATGTTCAAGATGGCATTCTGTATTAGAGCATTGAATCGAGTATGTCATTGGAATAAATTATATGGGGTGTTTGTGTATGCTTATCCCTCTTTCCAAATGAGGGATATAGCCGGTTATTCCTTTAGTATCTAGGATATTTTTTTTAGAACATCACCTATAATGTTGTGTACAATCAAAGCAACATAAGTTTGATACTTTAATATGGGAGTTTTTAGGTCATGACAATCAATAAAAGGCTGCTCAAAAGAGATATAGGGATGGACATTGGGTCGGGCCCCTTCGGGTCCAAGGTGACCGGGCCCAAGGCCCCATAAAATAATGGATTGTGGGCTGGGTTGAGGCTTGAAAATTTTTCTCTCGCTCGGCCCACGGCCAACCTGGCTTAATTAATATGGGATCGGCTTTGGGTCGGATCAACCCATTAAAAAATTTGAGTGGGAGCATGAAGATGGAAAGTAGGTGTTTGAATGTACCTTCTATTGATGAAACAACGGAAGATGCATGTATATACGAGGATTAATGGTGTGTGAAGCATTGATTAAAAACTAGTGATTCACAAATATAATAGAGTGTATTATACGAGATATACACAAGAGGAACAATGAGAAAAGTGATACTCAACTTGTGTTAAGAAAATTGATGTTATGATGAAGATAATGAGAAAATATTAATCATGAGTTTGTTCTAAGAGAAGAGAGCACACAATTATGTGTATGTAGGCAGTAAAGGTCGATGACAATATACAGAATTGCACTATAATAATTAATGGGCCAGTATTACAGAATTATGTGACATCTTATTGGGCCCTTGTCGGGTCAGGGTGATGGGCTAATGGGTTTGGGTCGTGGTTGGCCCATGCTGACCATTTAATTAATGGGCCATAATTTTGTACCGAGTTCGGCTCGATATAAATTGGGCTGGGTTTTTAATCGGGTTCGTGGATCGGGTTCATGGGTTTGATTGGGTTGATCGAACCCAATATTCATCCATGAAGAGATGTCATTGTCAATGCTACGATATTTTATCCTTCTCATGAACATTAGATTCTCATTGGTATTTGAAATGCAGGATAGTGTCTGGAGTCTTCTAACTCCGAGACGAGTCCAAAGAAAATTGCATAAGCAATATACCATGTCCACATCTCTCTAAGTATTTGAACAAGTATTAATGTCATGATTTGCTTATCGAGAACCATGCCAACTCAAATAAAGCCTAATATGGCACAATAGTTGGCATTGCTAATTCAGATCACACATTGTATACAATGTTGCTAGGAGGTTATAGAGCAGAGGTCCTAATAGTAGGATGACTCACGTACCGTCCCTCTCATGAGCTTGATCATCTTCGTTAGTTAGTAACCTAACTGTATTAAGATCTATTGGAACTAAAGCCTAATTAGTTAAAATGAATTCCTTGCGCGAGTTGGGGAGGCCGAATGCGCACAGGGACCATTGGGTCTGGCGTAGGGGACCCTTTTCTGTTAAGAGGGCGTATGGGGTGATTTGTAGGCCACCCCCTCGCGCTCTGACGCTCCGCTTAGGGAGTGTTGTTTCCTGTGAGGTTTCGGCCTCCCCGAGCGAATTGGCTTCTTCTTCTAGCTTTTCAGGCAGCAAAGATTGATGACGAGGGACCGCTGTGCTGGGCTTCTGGGCACCGTTTCTGATCGGTGCTTCCTGTGTGATGTGGAGATTGAGACTCTTGATCATTTGTTTTTCCAGTGTTCGAAGACGACTCCGATCTGGGGTGGGGCGGATCTCAATTGGGCATGTGCGACGGACATGGCCTCCTTTTGCGGCTCCTTGGTGATGAACAGACTGCGGCCTCAGAGGGTCCTGTTGCGACCTCTTGCTATCGTTTGGGCTATTTGGCTGGCCAGGATCGTGCTTCTCTTTTCGGGTCAAAGGTTCTATAAGGAAAATGTTTGGGTACACTCTACAAGATTAGTGGCGGAGTGGGTCCTGTAGTTTGTCTTCTTGTACCTATTTGTTTTTTTATTCTCTCTTTTTAATAAAATTTGGGGCGAACACCTATGAGTGTCTCCCCCTCTTTCGACTCAAAAAAAATTAGTTAAAATGGAAACCTAGGCTAGATGATCTCGATTATAACTCAATAGGAAATGAGACGATTATTAAAGTAAAATCCATGATCATACAAGTATCTATCTCTAGATGTGAATGCTTGGTATCTATGGTGATTATATGACATATGATCTGTGTTGCGGTAGGAGTCTTTGCCCTGCGTACTTGGTGCTTTAGTGGTCTCCACAGTTGAGGTTCTTTTCCCATGTTGAAGATGGTGCTTATGGTCTAGTTTTCTCATGGTGCTTAGATAGTTGGAGTTAGTGACTGCAAGGGATGCACCTTGGGTCCTTGGATAAACGGTTAGATGGCTGCGACCCCATTGCATTGACTGGGTGATGTGTAATTCTCGACATCATCCTGATGTACTTGCCTAATTGCTACATGACGATGCCTTTTCAAGATGCGATGTTAGTAGTATGGTCTTCGTTTTTAGCCATAGAATTAACACGAGTGATTAATAAGGGTCAATCAATTGAGTTAGTTCCTCGTATTGGTTCTATGAAGGGAGTTCGTGGATGTGGGTAGTGAATGAGTTTTGCTTACCGGTTTGCCCATTGTTCGGAGAAAAGCGGAAAGTAGTTGTCGGTTTTTCAAATACGGTTTGAGAGTGGTGAATCATATCTTAAGTTCCAGATCCTCACTGGAGCTGTGCCTACCGTCAAGGATTTTCACCGACGTGTAGTGATTTTCCGAGTGAGCTGCCTCAGTTGATTACTCCTTATTTGTGATATGCTTAATTTCTTTGGGTTTTTATCACTTGTGCCCTTCTCAACTTCTGCTTTATTAGTTGTGCCCTTCCCATTTTTGGAATATTAGTTGTGCCACTACATTCTTCAAAGTTCATAGTTTTGCTCTTTTGTAATACCAATTATGCTTCTACTTTACCTTAACAGAAGGACAAACCTTTGTAAGAAGGTAGGGGCACAACTGATAATCCAAAAAGGGAGAGGTATAACTGATATTACATAAGTTAAGAAGGGCACAACACAAGTGATTGCATGAGGTATATTGGAAAAATATGAGGTAGTTTAGAAATATATAAAAAATGCAATGCATGCGCATTTATACTTTATAAATCTTTCCACATCATGAAATACATTACCGGCCCACGTACATGTTTTTTAATTGCTTTTTTAGTTGTATTTTTGGGGAGTTTAACCATGCGTTTAGATTCAAATCATGGAGAAGCTTGATTTTGTCTCTTTTTCTTTTGTTGTTGCCTTCTTATTTCATGGTAGGATCCATATTTATGTATACATGAAAATGCCACTATATATTAGGGCCCGTGTGTTTGGGTAAAGGGGAATAAGCCCCTATGATGAGGGAAATGAATGAATTGATTTACGAGAGGCCCTAGGGTTCTCTTATATAAGAGAGGAACCTATTGGGCAAATTACAAGAAGAGGACAAAAGAAATAGAAAATAAGCAAAAACCATAATAATGATAACAAATATCTCAACACCTCCCCTCAAGCTGGAGCATAGATATCGATCAAACTCAGTTTGGAACAACTTCTCCGATAAGGCCCTCTGGCTAGAGCCTTAGTAAAAACATCTGCTATCTGTTCTCCAGAGTTGACATGCGTAGTGATGATAAGATCCTTCTGTATCATGTCACGAGTGTAGTGACAGTCCACCTCTATGTGCTTCGTCATCTCATGAAAGGCTGGGTTGTTGGCAATAAAGAGTTCAACCTGATTGTCACATTGGAGGTGCATGGGAAGAGGCATCTCTACAATCAGGTCAGTAAGAACAGATCTCACCCACATCATCTCTGTGCCAGCCTATGCCATGGCCATGTACTCTGATTCAGCACTCGATCTGGCAACCGCAGTCTGCTTCTTGCTTTTCCATGAAACCAGGGAATTCCCTATGAATACAACAAAGCCTGATGTAGACTTCCTATCCTTTGGACACCCAACATAATCTTCATCTGCACATGCGGTAACTGAAAGAGACGTGTCTCTATTGAAAAGAAGTCTCGTACCAGGTGAAGTCTTCAGATATCTCAGAATCATATGGATTGCATCCATATGTACCTGTCTGGGCTGCTCTATAACGGGCTCACTTTGTTCACGGCAAAGGATATTTTTTCAAGAAAAGGGGGGAAGCTCGCTTAGGTGCCTGCCCCAATATATTAAATAATTAGTAAGAAAACAGAGTCAATTACAAAAGCCAGGAATCAAGCAACTGCTTGTAGTGGTAACAAACATTTTCACAATAAAAACGCATCCCTGAGAAGAGCGATGCATTGCGCGCAAGCCTTATGGCCCATTGAACTGCCACCGGAGTTAATGTCTCTCTCTTTTTTGCCTTTTGCGTGCCCCATAGAGAGAAGACCAAAGAGATTCGAAGTCGCAGGGCTTCAGCCAATACAAACCAACCTCACTCCATACAGGTGAGGAAATTCGGCAACGGAAAAACAGGTGCTCCAAGGTCTCAATTTCAGTACCACCGAGTAAGCATCTATCCGAGACAACCTGAAACAGCCTTGAATAGCGATCACGAGTCATAATGCGCTTCCTTCTAAAGAGCCATAAGAAGAAACCAATCCTCTCCGGCAAACCCATGGCCGAAATGAGCTCACAGTCTCGAATTGTAGAAGTCGAAGTAGATGGAGGCGGTCGACAAATTACGCCATAGGCCTTCTGAACTGAGAATGACGAGTCCTTCCAGATCCAATGATCCGCCCCAATAGAGGGTCTCCCAGCCTGACCAAGCACGCCCAGAAGACGGAGAAACTCCTCGATATGCTGGTCCGAAAAAGCAACTCTGAAAATCAGCATCCAGTTACCATTATTCCAGCAACCCGCAACACTGACATCAGGGTCAGCAACCAAGGCAAATAGACACGAAAAACGATTGCTGAGAAGCCCATCACCTGTCTAGTCATCCACCCAGAATCGAAAAAGTGTCGCCATTCCTCACCACAGGGCAGAACAAATCACGGAAGCAAGGTAGAACCTTCAAGATCTTCTTCCAGAACGCAGATTGCCTCTGGTCCTGCCTCTGCAAATATGGATTCGCAATGGAAATGCCATACAGGCGACGGATCAGGTGACAACATAAACCCTCATCTTTTCCCCAAATCTTGCTTACCCATTTTAGGAGGAGAGCCTCGTTGAGTGTCTCCAAGCTCTTTATCCCAAGGCCCCCTTCTTCTTCGGCTGAACAATGGTCTCCCAAATCCACCAGGTAAACTCCGTGCCTTTCCTGGCTAGATTGCTCCACAGAAACCTACGCATCAATCGCTCTAGCCTCCTTATGATGCCCGTCTGCATCGTAAGGGAAGAGAAAATGAACACCAGGATCGCGGATAGAACTGCCTTGATCAACACCAGCCTGCCACCACGCGACAATAATGCTGCCTTCCAGCCAGACAATTTCCTCTCCATCTTCTCAACAAACGGCAACCAATCCGAAATCTTAATTTTACCGTCCGAAAGAGGGATACCCAGATAACTGATGGGAAGGGATCCCATGCTGTGCCGAGCTCCGAGCTGCAGGACCTAGCCTCCTCCTCCGACATGCCAAAAGGAACAATAATGGACTTGCCATGATTCAAATGAAGACCAGACATCTCAACAAAAAATATCAAGTGTAATACCTATGCCCCTGACTCCTCTTTGCCACCTTCAATGAACATAATAATATCATCCACATATTGCAACAAGGGGATGACCACATCGCCACATCTATACCCAGATACAATCCCACTCCTTTGAACACAGTCGACCATGCAAGCCATCACATCAGCAGCAATCACAAGAAGCAACGGGGCCAATGGGCATCCCTGTCTAACCCCCTCTTTGCGGTTGAAAGAACCCCCCTTTGGGGCGACCATTAACCAGCATCGAAAGCGACGACGTGGTGATGCATGGCTTCATCTAAGAGATCCAAATCTCCGGGAAGCCCCTTCTGTACAGCACTGCCCACTGAAAACGCCAATCTAGAGAGTCGTAAGCTTTTGCAAAGTCTACCTTCCAGAGCAACGTCTGCTTATCATTACACTTCCAATCACAGATGATCTCTACAACCAACACCAAATTGTCTCCAATCTGACGACCTGGGATGAATGTCGTTTGAACCGGCGAAACAAGATGATCAAGAACGCGGCTTAGACGAATCGCGAGAACTTTTGCTACAATGAGGTAAATTTCGTTAAGAGAGGGCAATCAGCCTAAAATCCTCAATCCTTTCTGGCGCCCCTATTTTTGGGAGAAGGAAAATCAGAGCCTTATTCAATCTTTCAAACCCCACATTGCAGTGACAGAACTCTTCCACAACCTCCAGGACCTCATCCCCTACCACATCCCAAAATTCTTTGTAGAACGAAATGGGGAAATCATCAGAGCCCGGGGCCCCATCAGAGTTCAGATTTCAAACCGCGGCCTTCACCTCTTCGTTCGTGAAAGGTATCACCAGACTACCAACATGCACATCGGAAAGACACTGAGCCCCAAGACCGCTCCAGCGCCACGGTTTGGAGGCAACCCTCCTAGAAAATTCAAGAAAATGATCCGCAATGGTGTTACTGTGGACCCCTAGGATCCGGGTACCCATTAATCACACACTCGCACTATTATTCACATGAGATCACATGAAGTTGTAGAAAAGCAGGGAAAATTTTTCGCGCAATTACGACATTCATTTCCATCACATAACCACAAAGTAAAAGAGACAAATGGCACCAAAATTCTTTTCATTAATATTCATATCAGTTTACAACATGTACAAGGATCTTCCATTTTACAACATATATCCCAAAGTGTGATACAAAAGAGATCGCATTTACATCATTATCTAAACAAAAACTGAGATAAAGTAATTCATACCGTCTAGTGTATACTCTGTCTCCAGGAAGCATGTGTAACTACTGAGCTGCTACTAAACTGCAGGCTGTTTGCCTGCCAAACACGTTAGGAAAGAAGAGGCGTCAACCATTGCTGGTACCTCCCAAAAACTTATAAAAATAACTAGACATTTAATATGTGCAAAAGCAAGCAAGTAGAAAGGTGGAAAGTAAAGTTTACATCTACTTGCGTAAGTAAAAAGGTTTTTCAAGTTGTTTGTAATGCATCTCTAATGATTTCCCCAGAACCCGGCATTTCCCCCATATTACCTATATATTTTGTAGTTGAATATTCATGAGGGTATGAGTGTGAGCATATATATATCAATTGCTTCAGAGATCATACTTGTGAATGATGATGGAGAAGTTAAGATTGGAAGATCTCTTAATTTAATTAATTTCTTAGATAGAGAGAATAATCATTTCCTATTAATCCCGACTTTTGATCGTAACTTCTCCGATTCTTAACTTCAATGTTTCAAATATAACTCCAGATGATATAGATGTAGATATGGATGATTTAGATATAAAATCGTCAAGTCTGTTGGCGAAGTAAACTCAAGCGGTGAAGAAGCCTACAAATGGCATTTCCGTCTCGCCCTCTAATTGGAAGCACGGTCCAATAGAGGGATAGGTCTACTCCCAAACTACGCCACTGAGACGGGTGAGAGAGACTCCCTAGAAAAGTCGCTCTAGAAACCTGCCCGACTAGTACGGGCGAACGAGCTCGTATGAAAAACTGAAAACCAAAGATCCCCCGCCTGGGTATCCTAAAACAGAGGGTCAACGGAATGAGAGTCAAATTCCTAAGTAGTACCTGGGAATTACTTAAATACCCAGGTCCTACAGAAAGTTTTTTTTTACTCAAAAAATATAGAGGTGTCGCATGTTGAACATGCGTCACATCTAAAGTTTTTTTTTACCCCAAGAACTACATGTATAGCGCATCTTGAATATGCGTTATACATAACGCATATTGGATATGCGATATTGCGGCTAAATAAGCCCTGCGCCTATCGGCCTTGGCATTCCAGGGAATTTGTCACATGTCGCATGTTCGACATGCGACATATGAGAAAAAGCCTGGAAAATGACTGGCCGCGGTCCTGGTCTCTTTCCAGGGAATTTCCCAAATGTCGCATGTCCAACATGCGACATATGAGAAATTCCCTGGAAAATGAGTGGCCACGGTCCTTGTCTCTTTCCAGGGAAATTCCCATATGTCGCATGTCCAACATGCGACATATTAGATATTCCCTGGAAAATGAGTGGCCACGGTCCTGGTCATGGCCAGGTCTGGGACATACGAACTTTTGAAGTTGTGGCTTTGAGCATTAGTCATCTTGCAACATGTCCGACGGGTGACATGCGACATGTCATAAAAACCCATGAAAAAGCATGACCAATTTCATGTCTTTAATATAAATAGACATCGCATTCACGCATTCAAAGATGTATAGACATTCACCAAAGCAGGCTATGGACACAGACATTCACAACGCAGATAAATAATGTGATCCAGAAAGGAATTCCAAACATTTAATATAAATAGAGTTGTCCACGATTATACATCACATTTTTGTGTCATATAAAAAAGTACAATGATTACAAGTCAACGCTTTTTCCTCCGCTGGTATGTAATCGTGGAATCAGGAGGATGGAACGGTAACAGCCGGTTCGCCTCGTCTATCATGTGGATTTGGGAGGGCCCTGGGACATCTTCCTCGAAGGTTGGCATCGGCGGCGGCGTTAGTGTGCAGTAAGTTGGTTGTGTCTTGGTGGTGTCCAATCCATGCCTCAACGGTGCCTGAGGCGTTGGCAAGTCGTCCCGTGGTCGCTCGGTGGCAGGTGTGAAGAAGTCTCTTTGCGCAAGGTTTCAATCTTCCGCAGCGGCTTCTTCATAGTCCATGGGTTCCGGCACTTGTTCATGCGCCCTACCTCGACCTCTTCCTCTTCCCCGTCCTCTTGCCCTTCCTCGCCTTGCCTCCTCCCTAGCCACATCAGCACGCTCTTCATGTAACGTGACCGCATCTGAAAATTGGAACGACAGCCACTCCGTCATTTCCGCCTTCGCTTGTGCCGCAATCTCGCGACATTCCTCATGTCCAATGTCGTACACACGGCTCCACTTGGCTAGATGCACACAAGGAAAAAACGTATAGATAAATTAGTAGCATTTTTCTTACTTAATTTACCACAAACTTGTAGTTGGAGCACTTACGTTGCTTGCCATGGTTGCACCTAAACGTCCGACAAATCTTCGAGTTATGGTCCGATACCACTGCTCGTATGCGGGCGTCGCGAATATCCCTCTGGACCGATTGATACCAACAATTCTATCTTCCCGCTCATCCCAGTGGGCAATATGCAACCAGTGTTTTGCCCTCCAATCTACATGCACTTTCCCCCTCAAATCAATTGCATGGAGGTCCTGAAAGGTGAAGCAAGGACGTGGAATATCTTGAAGGCCCCCAAATTGTCTCAAGAAACGGTCTGGGTAGTAGTACTCCACAATGTGGAAGTATATCTCGTGGATGTGAGCTCTACAACTTGATACACGAACATTAGGGTCATCCCTAACAAGAGTTAGCAATGATCTGGACATGAATTTGTAATCCAATTGAGGGTGATCCTGATTAACTGTTGGGTTTATACAAGTGTGTGCCCCAACAACCTTGGAGATCACCCACAGTCCATCAAACTTTCTGAAATGTCCTCGTAAATACCAAATACAGCCAGTCGATCTCTGCGTACAAAAAACCGACCATATGAAGCTGGTGGATTCCTTGACAATGAAGTCAAAATGTGACAAAATGTGGAACTTCTTCACAGCGTAAACCAAATTCTCCCTACATTTGAACGTCCTACCCTTGCGAATTTCGTCAGCGACACCATCAACTCTAGACTTCCGTCGAATGTCGTCTTCATATGTTGAACGGGTATTTGATCCTCTTACCCCAAAAAAGGGTATACGGGGTGTAATAATATTCGTGCCTTGTTCATCAGCTGGGATCTCCTCGTCCATCAGATCATCTTCGACATCTTCGCTACCTTCTTCCAGGTCATCATCGGACCCCCAAGGGATGAAATCATCCAAACAATGGTTAACCTCTCGCCGCAACGGCTCACTCATGCCCGAATCCTGATCCGTGCATGGCTGCGTTACAGGCGCATCAGTTTCAAAGTAGGGTTCCATGGTTGGGACATTTCTGGGTTGTGTGCTACGGACAACTGCTGGTTGTGTGCTCGGGACTACAGACGGTCCCCTGTTAGCCACATCAGTGGGGACTTCGCTCACAGAAGCGTCTTCAACATAAATGTCGGTAGGCATTGATTTTCCAATGGTTCGAGCATACACAAGAACTGCCTGCACATCATCATCATCGACAATAGATGAAAATGATGGTTCCTCCCCTGGGCCTCGAGGGATGCGATGTAATAATCGGATTTTTTGACTATCGGCATCCAGGTTGAACTTACGGTAAATCAAGTTCAACATCTCCTCGAACGTCATATTAGGCATTAGCACAAACCCCCTTACGTGGGTCGACGATCCGCACATGAGTGTACCGCTCAAATGACACATACAATATAACTGCTCCATTCTAACCTAATACGTGACACAACGTACAAGCAAACGTCATACATTCAAGAAATGAAAATATTATACATATTATACAAAAATAAGTCAGAAATTTTTTTACCAAGTCCAAATCTTCACAACAACCGGTTTGCCCTAGTGGGATGCGGGGGCGGCTACGACGGTGGCAATCAATGAAACCGCGGAAAAGGAGTGTTCCGCGGGGCAAGGAGTGACCAAAATGAACGTTTTCTAGAGAGGAGGAGATCAAAAATCGCGGGTGGGGCTCTGGGCGTCGAAGGCGGCAGCGGTGGTGGAGGACTGGAAGAGCGTGGAAATGCCAAGGCCGATAGGCGCGGGGCTTATTTAGCCGCAATATCGCATATCCAATATGCGTTGTGTATAACGCATATTCAAGATGCGCTATACATGTAGTTCTTGGGTAAAAAAAAACTTTAGATGTGTCGCATGTTCAACATGCGACACCTCTATATCTTTTGAGTAAAAAAAAACTTTCTGTAGGACATGGGTATTTAAGTAATTCCCAGGTACTACTTAGGAATTTGACTCAGCGGAATGGTCTAAAGTCAGGATCCCAACGAGGCGTAAAAACACTGCGAGCTCGCGTAAAAACCGAAAAGGGACTGGAATCCTAGACCCGCGCACTTGGCGGCCGCTGCCCTATCTGGACTTCCTATCTTCCGCCCAGTTGAGAGTCACCGCGCTCTCGCACAGTAAGGTGTAAAAGTCACCATGACCGGCATTATTGATTATTAGTCATCATTGATTTCCAAGATTTTTCCCTTATTTGATTACTCATAGTCCTCTCTATGGTTGGTAGTGCAGATCTAGGTTTATTGATTATGTAGTCATACTTCTATATTTTATATGTGAACTAAATTATCTTGTAAGGATTATTCCTACCTTGACCAAATAATTAACACTGAATTCCTTAAGTGCGAGCAGTCAATTACTAAATCCCTGACCCTTACTATGCACACCAAAATTTCCGTTTAGGCAACCACTTCATACTTTTAATTTTAAAAAGGGTAAGTGGTATATACACATTTAGTATCCATCTGCTTTCATTAACTTTATAGTTAATCTCATTCTTTTTACAAATCACTTCATAGTAAAGGATAGACATGGTTTGGCATGCGATCTGTTAGTTGATTATTTTGAAACAAGGTATTAGGATAAAATCAAGGTAGACTTACATAACTTTGAAAAGGTGCTGACAGTATGATGAATAATCAGATCTATAGAAAACTAAGAAAGGAATTCTGAAAGAAATAATCACGATGAGGATGGGTATTCATAAAAATTTGAAGTTAAATGTTTAAGGAACCATAAGACCCTATTAGATCAACCGATCATAATCATTCATACCATAGGAACTTGTTAGTACAACATTTCATCCATCATATGTCACTCTAAAAGAAATAACTAGGATGGCCTAACAGTAGAGTAGCAAATCTACCAAACATTATATCTCAATTTGATTATTCCACAGATCACAAAGATGCCTCTAATTCTAATCAATAAGAGATTGTAAATAAATTATAGAAAGGATTACAGTTTACATATGAGCTTACATATTACTGGCATTAACATAATGTAACCTTTAGCAAGAGTTAATCGTAATACAAAAACAAACTAATGAAATCATCATTTTTACTATCGGTATTTAGTTGATCAACATGAGATGACTCTGTTTAAACAATATTTATCATTTTTATGAAAATAATGTACATGTCAATTAGAATGTAAAATCAATATATCTAACTGGTAAATTTATAACCCAAATAAAATTTCCAGGGGAGACAGTTCATCCTACTAAATCACATTGACCTAAAGATGGAAATGAGTTAGGAATCTCTACCATTGTTACTACATAACTAATGTTGTTCCCAAACCTTCTGAACAACCAACATAAAACCCAACCACCATTTTTTTTAGGTTGATATATCATATTGATATATCTTGGCATGACATCCATCCAGTAATAGCTTGGAATTTGACAAGGTAGGGTGACTGATGAGTGAGGGAGAGGGAGATATTTCACCCTTATTTCATGGAGAGATTTCTTAGCAAGAGCAAGATGACCCAATCACAAGTTTGTTGACTTAATAGACATTCTTTATATTGCTAATCAAACATGTAACTATTAGTACTGGCTGATTTGTGTGTGTGTGTAACCCAAATGAACTTGGAAGAAAACATTATAAAAAAATTCCATCAAAGTGGGTAATAACCATAAACATGGCAGCAAAAAGAAGGTGTATAATTGCACACATGTATGGCAGCAAAGAGGAAGGGTAGGGAATGTACCTAAGTCTTCCACATGAAGATCAAACCACATGCATGAGCTAATTCTGCCGATCTGGAGCTGCAGGCCACAGCTTACAAGAAGAGAAAAGAAGCTGGGATTTCTTGCTGGAGCTTCTCCAGCCGAAGGGTGAAGGGAAAGGGGGCTGTGGCTTTCGGCTGAGATTTGAGAAGAGGGGATTAGGGCTCCAAAAGGCTGGAAACGGGGCTGCTGCAGGGGCTTTGCTCTTCACGGTGGGAAATTAGGGAAATTTGGGGGGGAAATTTAGTGATACTTATAAGGACCAAGAGGTCTTGGCTAATTGCCAAGTGGAGGAGTAATTTGCCAAGTGGGGAAATGAAGGTCAACCCAAGTGGTTGGAAAGAGAAGGGAAATTTTTTTATATTATATTATATATTTTTTGCAACCGAGCAAACTGTCTGTAGAAATTAAATAATATATAAAAAAATAAAAAATTCTCTTTACTTGACAAATATTAAAGTTGACCGTATTCGCACCTCGGGTGTCGGAATTCGACGCGCAATATCTCGATTTGACCGTCTCTCAACGACGATCAAAATGAGTATAATGTTGGTATACTTTCGGTCGAGTCTCGAATATCCGAAATTTTCGGATACGGCTTTTGTCTAAGACTAAATTTTGTGATTTAAAAGTATCATATGACCTCCGATTGATGAACGGTCGATTCCGTTGGTCTTGTATCGTCGAATCGGATCTCATGATGGTCTCGGTTCATTTCGCAGTTTCCGAATTTGCATCGCGGCTTTTCACGGCACGCATTATGAAATGACCGATTTTTGGTCGATTTTTCCCGAACAACTTTTGATTTATGTTACTAATTGATCGTTTTATGTTATCTAATATTGTCAGATAACTTTATTGGGTTAATCGGACGCTAATCGGGTCGGTTTCGGGTATGGCGGATTTCGGATGTTACAGTTACCCATCTCTCCGTCCCCTTCAAATCTTATTCCACTAATCACTATAGATCTGAATGTATTGATGCGACGTCTTCTGCTAGCAATTCTGTGAAAAAAGGTCGTGTTCACGTCACCCTCCTTCAACCAAGAAACCTTTGATATCTGTTTCCCTTCTGCTACCTGCTTCCTATCTTCTTCCATCACCACTCTAAGAGTATAATCCCTTTGCCTCAACTCCTCTCCGCCTAACTGCCTAGTATCCTCCAATATATCAAGAGATTGTATCTCCAGTTCTGCAGCCACCTTCCTTGCCTTCCGAGCAACTCTAACTTCCTTCTTGTACTCACATAGCCTTTGACGCAGACCTTTATATGCCATGTTCGGTTGGGGGGTTACCCCCCACTTTGGGTGGGTAACCCTCCAAAACCCTCCCTTTTAACCCACTAGTGGGGCCCACTCCCTTCCCATAAAAAAATATATTATACCATCATATCATCTAAAAATCATAAAATACTCAACTTCTACTCACTATTCCAAACTTCAATACAATCACATCACAACAACCACCCGCTTTTTCAAATTTCAATACAATCATACCATAATAACTACCAACTTTTTCAAATTCCAATACAATCACTTCACACAAACCCTCCCAACCCTTAACCCACCAACCAAACACACAAACACAAAATCGGGTTATCCACCCCTGGATAACCCACCAACCAAACACCACCTTAAGTTTTTCGTAGAATCTCCGCGCGCCGAACCAACTACCTGCATAGAAGACCAAAATGTGGTTACCAAAGTTCTGAAGGACTCCTCAAGTAGCCATGCTCGCTCAAATCTAAAGAAACCCCTCGACAGTGTTGCAGAGCCCGAATCCCATACCAAGGGCGTGTGGTCTGAGCACGCGCGAGGTCTACTAGAGGCGGAGGAGCAGGGGAACAAGCCCACCAACTCAGAGGAGACGAGAAAACGATCAATGCGTGAACGGGAACCCAAGCTCCTCCACGTATATTTCATATCCGCAGCATCAATAACCTCAAGTTGTAGATCATTTATCACCTCAGCAAAATCAACGGACCCGGGATCCTGGCTACCCCGTAGGTGCAGGCGGTCAGACGAGAGCAACAAAACATTGAAGTCACCACCAATAAGCCAAACACAGTTAGGGAACACACTTCTAACCGCTCGGATATCCGGCCACAGCTCATGCTGCGTGGCCGACTGACAAGGTCCATAAACACACGAGAAAGCAAAGAGGGACTGAGTAAAGGAGCATTCCAGCAGAACCATAAGCACGTGTGAGCCTCTCAACTCTGCCCTAAAAATAAAGGAGGCATCCTTTCCAGGCAAGGATAAGACCCCCGGAACTACCCAAAGCATCCAAGGTCCTGTAATCATTGAGCGCGGCCGTGCTGAAAGAGTTCCAAACAGCCTTATTGCAGGAGTCCAGTTTTGATTCCTGTAGAAGGATGACATCGCACCCCCAATCCACAAATCTCGCCCCGAGGGCTCTCCTTTTCTCTGGGTCACTCAGACCTCTGACATTCCATGTTAAAATCTTCATTAAGCACGAGTTTGACCAACCGATGTGCTCACGCTTACACGATTTCCGCCACCAGTGCCTTCCGTCCTGAAACCATTTGCATCTCACCGCTTGAAGGTCTTTGTTTCTTTCTCCTTCTGTATATCTTGTTAACCCCTTTGTTGACTCTCGAATCTGTGGCCAGCCCTTCTAAGATCGGAAACTCACAGGAAGGCCCTGATACAGACAACACGTTTTCGCCATGGTCCCCCCCTCGTACCTTGCTTCAGTAGAGACTATATCCGCAAAGGAGCAGTCGGACTCCCTCTGCCTACAAGTTGGTCGAGCCTCCTGCACATGCGCAGATCCCGTTTCCGCCAGCGGTGAGCTTGAAAGCCGAGGCGGAAGAAGTAACTTTGGATACTTGCCATTCTCGTTCTGACCTTGATACCTTCCAGGAACCAAACACGAATCGCTGGGGAGCTTGACCGCGAACCTTGAAGTGGACCCGACTCCACGCTTCGATAGCTGGATAACACTTACTGAATGACATAGCTGGATCCCTAAGACCGAATCCGAAAACAAATATCGCATATGGAAGAAGAATCGTCCCATTTGACCGCCGAAAGAGCAGAACTCGAGATGCCCTTGGAAGGGCACCCCTCATCTGTCGTTTCGATTCCCAAGAATTGTGTTGGGCGATTCGAATTGTCAAGCAAGATTTCCTCCGACTCCGCTAGTCTCGCCGAATCCGAAGCGTCAAACCTCTGACGAGGATCCAACTGGGACAGGCCGTGCAGCGGTGCCTTCTGCTCAATCGCCGACTGTAGCAACGGCTTAGGCGGTGGCAGTTGCTGGAGAAAATCGGAAAAAAATCGGGAAGGTCGCGTGATCAACCCTCAATTTCACAGAAAGACAACTCATATCAAGATCTTGTCGACATTCCATGTCGACGATTGTGCATTCGGGGTCGGTTCCCGGTTGACTTCCATCCGCTAAAAACTTCTTTACATATCCGATCTCCTGAGAGCTGGCCCAAGGACCTCCATCCTTTGAGAGGTGAAAGGAACTCCTCGGAGTTGCGCAACACGCTTGATGAATCTCACCTACCCCCCCATCTGTAGAGCTCGACCACCGCCAAGCTGTCATTCTTCCCCTTCAGGTTTAAAAGCCGCTTCGCCTGGAACAACGACAAACCACGCACGCAACATTTGCGAGAACCAAGTAAACATACGTCACCGGAAAAGTTCTCCCCAAAGAGAAGCAACAAACCGACCCAAATCGATCTTATCGACAGTGAATCCTTGTTCCATTCACCCACCAGCCATTTGACATCCTTCGGTAGAGATTCCACTCCAGCGACAACATTTGCGAAGGAAGGAAACGATCATGGTTGAGCACCATTATCCTGCTTACCCGACCGGTTAACACCCGCCTGAACTGTAATCTTCTCAGGCACAAATGGACAGGCAACCCGATGATGGCCCGGCCTCTCGCAGCCAAAATAACGCGCAGGCAACGCACATTCTGGTGCAATATGACCTGCCAACCCACACCTATAACATCTCCTGCCTCGCTTGCGATGCGTGACCCATTCCCAACCCTCTTCCTTCTCTGGAGAAGCAGGAGTTAGGGTCCCAGTTGTTTTCCTCCAAATGCGAATACCCTCAGAAATCCTCCTCGATGTTGCCTCCCGTTGTTGCCTCCCCCTCATCGCTCCGCGTTGTTCATCAGAAGAGGGGAACCCCAGATATTTTAATAGGGTTGTCCTACCTCATATATGGAGGGGAAAATAAATGGTAAGGAGCTTTCATTCACTGTCTTGATGAAAGAGGGGAACTCCACAATATTTTTCGCACTGAGAACATGTGGAGTCGTCTTCAGGCCGAAGGATACGTGCGACTTGCGTGAATCCAACAATGGTTATGGATTGGCGAGTTCGAAGGCAACAATAATATGGCGGGGAAGGTGGCAGAGGTGGGATGGCGAAGGCGAGGATGGTGGGAGGATGGGATATAGGGGAGATGGGTTGGCCATTGTGATGGGCGGTGGCGGAAGGGGCAGGAGGCAGCAGATATGGAAACAAGGGAAGCCAATGAGAGGGGCGGAGGAGCCTAAGGGCGACGATGGGTTTTTCCACGACAAAGGATATGTCGGGCCTAGTAATAATCACATATAGTAGCTTGCCAACAAGCTCCCTGTACCTCCTCTTATCGACCTTCTCAGTGTCATCATCATAGAGCTTCATACTCGGGTCAATAGGAGTAGTGGCAGGTCTACAATCTGCCATGCATGTCTCTAAAAGAAGGTCTGTAACGTACTTCATCTGGGTCATCACAAGACCTCGCTGGTTCCTGGCAAACTCCAGTCCAAAGAAGTAACGTAATAGTCCAAGGTCCTTGGTCACAAACTGCTTACCCAGGAAGTTCTTGGCACCTTGAATGCCCTGCTCGTCATCCCCTGAAATAACAACGTCATCAACATAAACAAGAATGGCAATAGCACCTCTCTAGGTCCTCTGCACAAACAAGGAGTAATCAGCAGTGATTCGTATAAACCCCTGCTGCTCTATTAAGTCTGAGAGCTTCTGAATCCATGCTCTTGGACTCTGCTTAAGGTCATAGATAGCCTTATGAAGCTTGCACACCTTCTGACACTCCCCCTCAGCAGCAAACCCAAATGGCTTCTGCATGTGGACTTCCTCCTGTAGATCACGATAGAGGAAGGCATTCTTCGCATCTAGCTGGTAAAGGGGCCAATCTCATGTCCCATCAACAGAAAGGAGAATACGCAGAGTAGTATTGGGTAAAATAAGAGACTTGTTTATTCCATAAGCCCTAGGCTCTCTTATATAGGAGAGTAGCCTATGGGTAAAATACATCAAGAGTCCAAAAGGAAAAAGAAAATACGGAACTGTACAAAAGAGAATAACATACATCTCTACACTCCCCCTCAAGGTGGAGCATAGATGTCAATCATGCTCAGCTTGGACGAACACTTCTGGAACGACCCTCGAAGTAACGCCTTGGTAAAGATGTCTGCAGTTTGGTCCCCTGAGCTAACATGGGATGTAGAAATAAACCCCTTCTGAATCATATCTCGTATGAAGTGACAATCAACTTCAATGTGCTTGGTTCGTTCATGAAATGCTGGATTATTTGCAATGTACATAACAGCTTGATTATCACACTCCAGATCTATAGGACGAGGGACTTCTATATATAAATCTGTAAGCACAGCTTTCACCCATATCATTTCTGTACCGACCTGGGCCATAGCTGTAACATCCATATCCTAACAAACCCGAACTCGTCCGATTTTGGGTCCAATGAACCCAATAACGTTGTTGGTCAATGCCAAACAACCTAAAACGGTCAATTTATTATGAATCAAAAGTCGTTCGGGCGAAATCGACCGAAAAACGGTCGCATCGTAGCGCGCGCCGTGAAAAAGCCGCGACGCAAATTCTGAAACTGCAAAATGAACCGAGACCATCATTAGATCCGATTCGACGACACGAGACCAACGAAATCGACCGTTCGTCAATCACATGTCGTTTGGTATTTTAATTTCACAAAAATTTAACCTTAAACAAAAAAAAAACGTATCCGAAAATTTCGGGTATTCGAAACCCGACCGAAAGTATATCAATATTATACTCATATTGACCGTCATTTTGAGACGATCGAAACGAGATATTACTCGTCGAAATCCGGCATTCGAGGTGCGAATACGGACGAATTTTGTGTCTTAAATAAATAAATAAATAAATAAATATATATATAAAATAAAACAGAAGCAGACTGCTGCTGGAAATTCCAGCAGCCTCCACTTGCCTTTTTCCTTCTCTTCCACTTAGCATCTCACTCTTCACCACTTGGCAAACAAATTTAGCCCCACTCTTTATATATATATCAACCATTCCCATTTAACTCTCCTACATTTCCATCGTAAGGAATCCATCCCTTTCCAATCTCGGCTGAAAATTCTAGCCACTGAGTTGCTCCTCTTCAGCCAAGGAATCCCTACTAGAGGTACTGCTTTCTTTCAGTATTCTTCCTTTACTATCTCCCAAATCCCTTTCCAATTCTTCAACAAGAGGTGAAGAGTTTACATCTTTCCTTTTCTTATATTCTCCTCTTTTCCATCTTGCTGGAATTCCATTTCAGATTTTTGATTTTTGCTTAGATACTTGGAGTTGTCCCAAGGCAGTTCGGTAGAATTTACTCCAAGAACCACATGCTGCCTTTGCTGGATGTCCAACAATCTTCTTGCTTCAACAATTGCAACAATCAATCAAGCTCCTGGAGCTCTTCCGTATCAAGCAACTGCAATTCCAGCAGCTGAAATGTCCTGGAAACACCCCATCTTCATCAAAACTAAATCTCCTGCATGTGTTTTACTCCAAAGATTGGAGCAAAGTTCAAGGTACATTCCTGCCCTATCTGCTTGCTGCCATGCATGCACATTTGACATGATCAATTGTACAATCCTCAACATATCTTTGCTGCCATTCATGTGTATGGTATGCTTAATTCTTTTCCTTTGTTTCTCCTGGAAATCAAATTGCATGGAATATAAAAAATCAAAACCATATCGGTTATATGAACAGAGTTGGATACTATTGAAGTTTCTGTTTCCTGAATTGGGAAGGGTGTGTGTGTGTCGAATCTTTCCAGTGAAATTTCTACTGAATTTATTTAATTATATAACTGGGTTGAAGGTTGTGTTCAGTGGAAGTTTAAATTAGAAGTATATCCAGTAAATTCTATAGTGAAATGCAAATAATTTGAGGTTATAAAAATATAAGTATACATAGTAAATTCTGATCTTAGAAATAAACTTTCCTTGGCTAAATTCTACATTTTATTTAAAAATGCTGGTTAAATTTTACAGTAACTCCTTTAGTAAAACTGTCATTAGACACAGTAAGAGAGTATCATTAGTTACTAGTAAATGTGACCTCGGAAAAATGTGGATGAAAATGTTGGAGTCCAACTCCAACTAAACTTGTGATAACTTGATGTGGAGTATACATTAGATTAGATTATTGTTAAGGCCTGGGATTTCCTCACAATACCATTGCCTGTGAGGTTGGAAAAATGTTACTTTAACCTTTATCAAAATAAGGTGTGGAATTAATGGGGGTATTAAGGTTGATGGATAGGAGAAAAAGATAATATCTAGCCAATTTCAAACTACAATTGGTAAGGGAAAAACACTGTCAATGAAATAAATCCCAATCTATAAGTGGTTGGTGGTTGTCATTTGTTCCAATTAATTTCATTATTACTTCTTAATCAAAGAAACAGAAATATTACATACATACTCCTTAAGCCAGTACCTACCTGAGACTTGGTTAGGAAAAATCCATATGAGACCACAAATGAGCAATCTCATATTTATAAATATATTAGAAATATATCATATGGAAGTACATAGGAATCTGGACTGACTTGTATTATAGCAAGCAACATTGATACTCCAAAACAATGCAGGAGTACCAAATATAAGATCTGTTTTCACACCCTAACAATTAAGAATATACCATCCAGTCATCATGAGTGAAAGCATAGGGATTTCATACTAAATAAACCTCACATTTTGGTGAATAATTTACATGATATCACCCGAATATACTATGCAAGGACACTTAAATCAATGGAATAATGAATTCAAATACTACTTTCAATTTACATATCTTTAGATATTAATGACTCGCAGTAAGAAGCCTATTTAAGGAATGGAAATCATAGAAATGATTGCACTTTTGAATAAGTCCAACAATGACGCCGATAAGACCGTTGATCTACAACCTAGATCTCGACAATCAATTACATAAAAGATCGAGTATGAGTCAAGTGGCCAGAAAAGTAAGGATGTTGGGAATCAATGATCAAGTAGAGATATTAAGGATTATTAATGATTGATAAATATTGCCGGTCACGGTGACCCTAACATGTGAAAATCCGTCATCTGGAAATGTGTCACTGTTATCTCAGATAATATGTTATCAGAGTGAATTACAATTAATAGTGCCGATCATGGTGATCTTTACCATGATCGTGCGAGGGCGCGGTGACCCTCAACTGGGCGGAAGGAAAGGAAGCCCAGTTAGGGCAGCGGCCGCCTAGTGCGCGGGTCTAGGATCCCAGTCCTCTTTCGGTTTTTACGTGAGCTCACAGTGTTTTTACGCCTCGTTGGGATCCCGACTTTGGACCAGTTCCGCTGACCCTGTTTTTTTTAGGATACCCAGGCGGGGGATCCTGGTTTTTCAGTTTTACGTACGAGCTCGGTTGCCCGTTACCGGTCGGGCTGTTTTTCTAGAGTGACTTTTCCGGGAAGTCCCTCTCACCCGTCTCAGTGGCGTAGTTGGGGAATAGACCTATCCCTCTATTGGACCGGCCTTCCAACTAGAGGGCGAGACGGAAGAGCCATTTGTAGGCTTCTTCACCGCTTGAGTTTTCTTTCGCCAACAGACTTGACGATTCTACATCCAGATCATTCGTATCTACATCTATATCTACATCATTGAGAGTACATCTGAGAGAGTTACAGTGAAGGTTTGGAGGAAATCACAATTAAAGTTGAGTTGATTAGAAGTGACTTTAATATGATTCAAAAACCCTATAAGTTAGTGGACGTGTTGGGAACTTAGTTAGGATGCATTATACAACACCGCATGCCTACGGAGGCACCCCAACCCTAAGGTACTTTTAATACCTTAGAGTCATAGTGTGAGGTTTCACACGAACCAAGATCACAGACTATCCACTAACTAAAAAGGAGTAAATAGCATTAAGGATCAAATCCATCATCATTATATCAGTCCTATATCGAAAACCATGTTATAATCTCAATAACAAGGAATTAGCAATTTCATCATTCATGTGCCATCAAGTTCCACGACATGATCTCCAAGACCAAGAATCATGATCTTTATCTACATCAGCTGGAGTTATATCTGAAATAATTGAAATTAAGAATTTGATGCCTACCTATTGAACTTGGGAATTTAGTAATTCTTATTCCATCTTTCACATCGACAAATGCACAGATTTGATATCTGGTCAATATAATAATAGAGATATATACATATATGTATACTCCTATAATTATCAACATTTGATTACAAAATAAATATGTTAAATATGAAAAGTGTTGGGATAATGGGAGTTTATGAGAAATGCTTACAATCCTGACTACCTTTTTACTTACGCAAGTAGATGTAAATAGTGCTTATTCTACCCTTCTACTTGCTCTCTTTTGCACATTAAATTACTTGTTAATTATTTAAACTATGGGTTTGTATTCACAATTGTGACTCCTTTTCTTCCTTGCACGCATGGCAGGAAAGGAGTCTGTTGTTCAGTAGCTATACAGGGTTCCAGGAGACAAGGTCTATACCAGACGGTATGTGGTTTTTGTTACAGTCTTTAGTTAAATTGTTATTAATGTAATATGCTTATTTTCTCTTCAGTCAGATTTTTGGGATATACTGTATGTACTGTCAGACTTTGTACATGTTAAATATATAAAAAGTTAATGAAATGAAATTTTGGTGACAGTTGTTCTATGAACTTGTGGTTATGAATGTTTATGTGAATGTCAGATGAAATTATTTCATTCGCGAAAAATTTCCCCATAAAAATTATACTTTTAATGCGATGTCATAAATGGAATATTACGAATTGTGTCGTAAACGGGTACCCGGATCCTGAGGGGTTCACAATAGCCCTATATTTAGACTCAACACTGGATCTTGCTACAACTGTTTGCTTCTTGCTTCTCCATGAGACAGAGAGTCTCCGACATACACAGCAAATCCAGTGGTAGACTTCTATCCTTAGGGCATCCACCGTAATCTGCATCTGCACATGCTGAGATAGTAATCTCCTTGTCTTTCTTGAACAAGACCTGCACCTGGAGATGACTTAAGGTACCTGAGTATCATATGTATAGCATCCATATGTACCTGACGTGGTTGCTCCATGAACTGGCTCACCCGACTAACAACAAAGGAGATATCGGGTCTGGTAATAGTAACATAGAGAAGCTTGCCCACCGGTTCTTTGTATCTTCTCCTATCCACCTCATCAGTGTCGTCATCATATAATTTCATACTGGGATCCGTGGGTGTAGTGGCAGGTCGGCAACCAAGCATTCCTGTTTCACTCAACAAGTCAGTGACAGATTTCCTCTGGGTCATTACCAGCCCATGAGGATTTCTGGCGAATTCCAGTCCCAGAAAATATCTAAGAACTCTAAGGTCCTTGGTGACAAATTCACGACCCAGCATTTCTTTCGCCCTCTGGATTCCCTGTCCATCATCACCTGTAATCAAGATATCATCTACATGCACCATAATTGCAATAATACCTCTGGGTGTCTTCTATACGAACAGGGAATGATCTGCATTGGAACGTCTGTACCCCTGTTTTTCAAACAGGTCTGAGAGCTTCTGGAACCAAGCTCTGGGGCTCTGCTTAAGACCATAGATAGCCTTATGAAGTCTACACACCTTAGAGCACTCCCCCTCAACAACAAAACCAGGTGGCTATTGCATGTAGACTTCCTCCTGCAAGTCACCATATAAAAATGTATTCCTGACATCTAATTGGAATAGTGGCCAATTACGAGTAAGCGCAACAGAGTGAAGGATCCGTAGGGTTGAATGGCGAGCAACCGGCGAGAATGTATCAAGATAATCCACCCCATATGTATGTGTAAAGCCACGAGCAACCGGACGTGCCTTGTATCTGTCAATGCTGCCATCTGCATCCTGCTTAACCGTAAAGACCTACTTGCAGCTCACTGTAGACACATCTGTAGGTGCATTAACAAGGCTCCAGGTGCCTCTTGACTGAAGAGCAGCCATTTATTCTTCCATGGCTAAACGCCATCTACTATCCTTCAACGCATCTTGATAATTGCATGGAATATCCACCGTCGATAGTGCAATGACAAAGCTCCTGAATTCTCCAGATAAGCGATCAAAAGAAATAGTTGATGCTATAGGATATGACGCGTAGCTGCGCTTCTATTTCCGAAGTGCAATAGGAAGATCCAAATCACCTGCATCCTCATTTGGCCTCTATAACACATCCTGATCAGCTAAATCGTCAGATCCATCAATATTGATTATATTCTCAGAACATACCTCAGGCGAGCTAGATGATAAGCGGTGACCATGAGCAGAAGCAGGCCGACGGGTATCGTGGAATGGCAATGGGGAAACAGGAACGGTAACCAGAGGTGTAGGGGATGGTAGTGGTGGAGGTGGTGATGGTGGTGGCATGTATATAGCTTCATCAGTGCCAAAGGATACCAACTGATCACCTGTAGAAGAGAAGTACATGACAGACTCGAAAAAGGTAACATCAACACTAACAAAATATCTCCTACGCAATGGATCATAGCATCTATACCCCTTTTGTGTTCTGGAGTACCCGACAAAGACACACTTGACAGCCCTAGGAGAGAGCTTGTCAATCCCCAGGGACAACTGGTGAACAAAGGCCACCGAGCCAAACACACGAGGAGTGAGGGAGAACAATTCTCTTTCTAGAAACACAAGGAAGAAAGGAATCTTCTCACCTAAGACAGACAACGGCATACGATTAGTGAGATAACATGTCGTTAGGACAACATCGCTCCAGAAAGAATGAGGGGCATGACTCTGTATGAGAAGCGACCTGGTGACATCAAGTAAATGACGATGCTTCCATTCTGCAACTCCATTTTGTTGGGAAGTATAGGCACATAATGTTTGGTGGATAATCCCTTGAGTTGAAAAATAATTGGAGAGAGTATGAGTACAAAATTCCAAGGCATTGTCACTTCTCACAATCTTTACAGATGCAGAAAAAACATTACGAGCTTCATTGATGAAATTTATGATCATATTCCCTGCTTCAGATTTATTCTTTAACAAAAAGACCCAAGACATACGAGAGAAATCATCCACAATAACCATATAAAACTTGTGTCCCTGATGATCAAGAACACGACTAGGACCCATATATAGACATGAAACAACTCAAACTTGGAGCTAGTACTCCGACTCTGACGACTGGGAAAGGTAGACCGATAGTGCTTTCCCAACTGACAAGCCTCACATTGGATGGACGTGTGAGGTGAAACCTGGGGTAACACACGACACAGTTTCTGAAGCGGTAGATGTCCAAAGCGCAAGTGCCACAGGAAGGGGGAGACAACAGGTAGAGAGGAGGCTCCGGCATAAGGGGTCCGACTGAGATGATATAGGCCGCCTTGCGCATAGCCACGCCCAATCACGTTGCCCATAAGGATGTCCTGAAAGATGAGAGAAGATGGATCAAAAATTGCTCGACAATGTAAATCCTTTGTAAGTTGGCTAATGGACAATAAATTCATAGAAAAATCAGGTGTGTGCCGCACGTTCTTGAGATGCATAGAGGGTGTCAGTCTAATCTCCCCTTGACCAGTGATCGGAGAATGCGTCCCATTGGCAATAACCACAGTACGGCCTGGAGGAACCTGTCGGTAGGCCGTAAGGAGACCTTGAACACCACATAGATGACGTGTGGCACCAGAGTCCATGATCCACTCTAAAGTATCTTACCCATTACTGCTAGTAAATGCATAAGTGCTACCTGAGGTATTGGTGGATGCAGAAGCAACAACATCGGAGTTGACTATCAGAAGCAGGTGATGATGCAACGGGACCGGATGGAGGAATAATGCCCCTCAGACGGGCTACAAGATCATCAAAGCGTTGATCCAGAGATGAAGCAGATTGGGGCTCAATCTGTTCAGCTACTCGTGCAGGAGCAGGAATTCCATGTTTGGAATAACACGTTTCTTCAGTATGCCCAGAACTGTGACAAAAGGTGTAGGTTGGCCGAACACGACCCCCTCTGCCTCGAGGTCCACTACCACGAAACTGATGATGACCCCCACGACCTTGAGATGTTGCCATAGCTGAGACGGTTTGATCGGCAATAGATGAAGGAACAGTAATACGACTCAGTCTGTGAAAGGCTTCCTCCATCGGAGGAATAATGGAATCTGCCAAGCTCTGGGAACGTGCTGCCTCGTACTCTGGATCAAGGGCTGCCAGGAATACACCAACCATAGTGGCATTCCTGTAGGTCTTCTGCTGCTCAGGAGTGGTTGTGAGAGACATGAAGCTGTAAAGCTTCTCGAACATTCCACGTCGAGACGTGTATAATGAGTCTAAGGGCCGGCCATTCTGTTTGATTGTGAAGATGTCATGTTGTAGTTGTAGAATCTTAGTTTCATTCTTTGCCTGCGAATATGTAGCAGCCAGAATGCCCCACATTGCTTTTACAGTGGGCTGATGGAGAATATCATTGGCAATCTCAATTGCCAGAGTTTCTGATAAACAAACCTTGGCATATGCATCATCTGCCTCCTATGAGGCGTTGACCCCAGTCTTCTCAGCAGGCTCTTCCTTAGTAAGAATGTGCTTCTTACCGGTTGACTTCATCATACTCATGAACTGTATTGCCCACAGTTCATAATTCGACCCGTCCATCTTTACAATGGGCGCTTGACCTCTGAAGGCGCCTGTAAATGGAATATCTGCCTTGCTTTCTGACATGATGATAATAGAAGACTAGGGTAGTAGACTGAAGATATGGTCGTCTACACGGACATTCACGGGTTTAGTTGCATGTGTAGACTTAAGCAACCAAACTCATAGACTTGGAAACGCGCGCGCGGAACAAGGGCTAGAGCCGCACTTGCGCTGACCTAGGGCTGCACGCGCACGGAAATCAGGGGCTTCACGTGCACAGGTGTGCGCATAGGAACGCGCACAGATTCGGACAGGAGCACGCATAGCAACACGCACAGGGGCTGGCGCGCACAGGGACGTTGCACAGGTGCTGGTGCGCACAGCAACACGTACAACAACGCGCACAAGAGCGCACAGGAGACGACACACAAGGCCTAGTGCGGTGCTGGAGACGGCACGAGACCGATCGGGGTCGGGGCCGGGGGCGGTGCGAGGTGGGGAGGCACGCGTGCATGGAGGGCTCGAAGGTGGAGGCTAGGGTTAGGGTTTGGTTCGAAAACTCCGGTCTAGGACCGTCGCTCTGATACCATGTTGGGTAAAATAAGAGACTTGTTTATTCCATAAGCCCTAGGCTCTCTTATATAGGAGAGTAGCCTATGGGTAAAATACATCAAGAGTCCAAAAGGAAAAAGAGAATACAGAATGGTGCAAAAGAGAATAACATATATCTCTACAAGTAGAATGTCTGGCAACTGGAGGGAAAGTATCCTGATAGTCCACCCTATATGTCTGGGTGAACCCACGAGCCACAAGTCTCGCCTTATAGCGATCCACACTGCCATCTGCACGATGTTTCACAGTGAACACTCATTTGCATCCCAAAACGGATGCATCGGCTGGAGCAGAAACCAGACTCCACGTACCGCGTGAATGTAGCGCGACCATCTCCTCTTCCATGGCTAACCTCCACGAACTGTCCTGAAGAGCCTCCTGATATGATTGTGGTATCTCCATGGCTGATAGTGCCACGGTAAATCTCCTGAAATCCTCTGACATCCTGCTCAAGGAAACCTGGGCTGCAAGAGGATAAGTAGCACACTTACGTTGCGACTTACGAAGAGCAATCATCACATCAAGATCATCTGCCAAGTTCGTAACCTGTGAGTTCCCCTCCTGAGAGGGCACCTGCTCATCCTGTCTGGAATCCTGTTGCACAAACAACTCAGTAGTACCATCAGTAGAATATATGTGCTCATTACATACCTGAGGCATGCTGGATGACAGACAAGGTCTGTGAACGGGGGGACAGTGCAAGACCTGCTAGTAAAAACATGAGGCAAAAACTGTGTCACAGTAGGAGGATCCACAGGAGCAGGTGTAGGTAATGGTGGTGGTGGAGGTGGTGGTGGTATGAATGTAAGAGGAGGCATGTAGGATCTCAGCATCAGAGTCAGACGAAGCAAGTCTATCATCTGTAGGAGAAAAATACATGACAAACTCAAAAAAGTGACATCAGCACTGACAAAGTACTTCCGCCTGAGCGGATCAAAGCAGCGGTAGCCTTTCTGGGTACGAGAGTAACCGACAAAAACACACTGGACACTTGGGCTTTGTGGTTGGCTAGAAACGATGTCATCTTTAAGGGAGGGAGGTTTTACTTTGAAAATGTGTCGGGGCATGCCAAGGCTCTCTATGAATCTTAGAGGTTGTAAAGTTTTTAGTGTTTTATATATGCAATTTCTTTGGATGGCACTCTAAAGGAGGTCCATCCCACTGTTCTCTAAAAAACACACTTGACAGATCTGGGAGAGAGCTTGTCACGACCAGGAGACACATCATGAACAAATGCAACCGATTCAAACACACGAGGAGTAAGGGAGAAAAGATCCTTCTCGGGAAACACAGTCGAGAAAGGAATCTTCTCTCCCAATACAGATGAGTGCATGCGGTTAACCAGATAGCATGCCGTGAGGACAACATCACCCCAGTAAGCACGAGGAGCACGACTTTGTATCAGCAAGGTTCTGGTCACATCAAGTAAGTGACGGTGTTTGCGCTCAGCAACACTGTTTTGTTGGCAAGTATAGGCACACGAGGTCTGATGAACAATGCCCAGAGATCTTAGGAACTCAGTAAGCTGTAAAGTACAGAACTCTAAAGCATTGTCAGAACAAAGGTATTTGACTTTGGCAGAAAAGATATTTATTATGTCATTAATAAAATACTTGATCACAGATCCAGCCTCAGACTTATTTTTCAATAAAAAGATCCAGACAGTATAGAAAAATCATCGACAACAACAAGATAAAAATGGTATCCCTAGTGATCAGGAACACGACTCGGACCCCAAATGTCTAAATGTAGGAGCTCAAACAACTGAGAACTGCTCCGACTCTGACGTGAGGGAAAAGGAGGAACGGTGATGCTTCCCAAGCTGGCATGCCTCACACTGAAAGGAGGATCTCGTAGGAATCTGAGGTCCTACAGGACTATACCACATGGCAGATGGGTTGTCATTTGCAGACAGGTAGGGTAGAGTTAGGGTGGGATGTGGGAACTCCGGTCTAGGACCGTCGCTCTGATACCATGATGAGGGAAATGAATGAGTTGATTTATGAGAGACCCTATGGTTCTATTATATACGAGAAGAACCTATTGGGCTAATTACAAGAAGAGGACAAAAGATATAGAAAATAAGCAAACACAATAATAATGGTAACAAATATCTCAACACCCTATAATATGTGTTATTATGCAATACTTTCGGTGTTGGTGTAAGTCTCACCATTTTTCCATCAACATAATGGAATAACTGTGCTTCCATTTATTCCCTTGTCATGTAATGATCACTACTAATCCTCATTTTAATTCTCTCCCACAGTGATTTGTTTGCCTAAAAAATGGACAGAACATGCTATGGTGGCCGCCCCAAATATGTAAATAAGATAATTATTTTGAGGAATGATTAATAATACTTATTTTAAGTATCTCTCCCACATTGACTGCCACCATTATTCTTTTCCGTTTACTTTTCTCAAAATGCCTATATCATTTCTCAAAAGAACGATGTGTGTGATAGCAAAGTACTTATCTCTCTCTCATAAAATTCTACCAACCAATTGGTTATAAGGAAACAACCTTTTTTCTTATTGGAATTTTTGCAACCATAACTCGCTATTCTTTTACACTTACACGTTGTACCTTCGATGATTCCAGTAATTCAATCATTCCTTTGAGTTAATATAGCTAAACTCAAGCCAATTTCGGTATTCGTTATATTATGTTATACTTATATTTTAACCAATCCAACACTCATTCCCTTCCTCCCTTATCCCACTCCTTCTGCCCCTACCACCTTCGCTGCCACCCCCTCCCCCACCTCAACCTCTTCCACCACCACTGATGTGTTGCTATCACCTCCTTCATTCTATGCAAGGGGTTCTCTAAGCAAAGCAATGGGTCACGTGCAGGTTGGTTGGAAGGGATGCATCTTCTAGGTTGTGCTGCCACATGCTTGTACTTCCCCTTGAATGGCAGTTGCTGGAAGTGTGTGCACGTGGCTCTCATACAAGGGGGATGTTTGTGACGATTGTCGATTGAGACGCAGATGTCAGTAGGTGATAGCTGCGTAGTGTGCAACCATGTGGGAAGGTTCAACCTCACCAAGTGGGATAAGATATAGCCGCAAGATGGATGACCTGACGCTATCAACTTGGCGATAATGGAGCTCTTATGTTGACCGTGGTAATTGTTACTTTGATGTATGCTTGCATGTGGTGAGTGTAGAGGAACCTCAAAGGGTTCCTCCGTAGGTGAATAGGATCGCTCAATTGCCGTTCTCAAAATATGGTGGTGACGATCGAGCAAGGGTAATACTATAACAATGAGAAGGCATCCGTGACGTTCTTTTTTTTGTAAATTTAGGGTTATATTGTGCTTTAATTTATAAATGAGCTAAATACAAGTTTTTTGTATTATAGACATGTACACCATACATGCTGATAGGTTGATATGCGGAACATTTAATGCGGGCTATTAGCAATGTAGAACTTTAGAAGTTTGTTCATTATAGAGAAGTTAAAATAAAAATATAAAATTATCTCATAGTTCACAGAAACCCAATAACTCATATACCAAAGAATCAGAAGAACCAAAACGAGTATTTGGGTGGATCATCCATTTGTGATGGTTCTCCTCCTTCATGATTGTATCTTCTCCTCATTTGGTGTCTATATTCTATGTAGTTGTCGTTTGTTGTGTAGATGTATATAACCTTGTAGTCCATGAGAATTTACACATGAACGTGGTCTTCGACATGTGTAAGGAGGCCAATACGAGGATATTTTTCTCGGAAGATGTAGAGTCATGAAGAGGTCGACACAAGAAAGGTACAACTTCAAAACCACGTGATAGAATAGGTGGAGTAGGAGTTGGAGGAGAGTGTATCGGCAGATGTTGAGTTGAGGTGTCACGAGGTAAAAATACGGAAACATCTATATCCCATACGATTTCGTGACTACGATGTGATATCACCATAACTACCAATCCCACCACTATTATAACTATAACTAGGTGGAGCAAAGAAATTGTGTGATTCTCTTTCTAACTATCCATGGGACCCAATAGCCTCCAAGGTTTGGAGGAGAGCGTATCAGCAAAGGTTGAGTTGGATGTATTGCGGGGTAAAAATACGGAAATATCTATATCCCATGTGAATTTGTGACTACGACGTGATATCACCATAACTACCAATCCCGCCGCTATTATAACTATAACTAAGAGGAGTGAAGAAATCATGTGATTCTCTTTCCGACTATCCATATGATATACCACCCCAACATGGTTTGATGTAATCCAATAGCCTCCAAGGTTTGATGTTGTCTCATCGCATCCACTATTCAATATCAAGTCTTCCTTAACTCTCATGGAACCAATTGAAAAAAAAATCTTCCACCACCGTGTCTTTTTGGTACTGTTGTGGTTGTGGTTGCGGTGGGTACATGTACGCGTACACATGATATGGGTAATAATCTATTAGCTCAACATGATTACAACCTCGAGGATGATTGTTTATGTATTCACCATATGTTTCCGTCTTGACTCTAGCCCTTCCTCATATCTTCGCTCTGTCTATTAGTATGTTCTTCACCAACAGAGTATGTCATATCGCCGGAAGCTTCCAAACCGTGTCACCACCATAGTTGTAAAAGTCAACCGAATAAGCTGACTAATCAGTCCAACGAGTCGAGCTGGTAGGGTAGCCGACTGACTATTGATTATTGACCAGTCAGTCTATAGTCGGTTAGCCAATTACTCGACCTGATTAGTCAGCCGATTTTTGCATGAAGATACAATATTTTTTTATTTTTTGCTTTTAAAAAAGCAAACTTAGTGTAAGATGCGTAATGTTTTATCTAAGTTTAATTATTTCTTTATTTCGTTATTGTAGAGATATATTATTCACTTCTGTACTTTTCTTATATTTTTATTTTCTATTGGACTCTTTATGTATTTTATCGATAGGCTACTCTCCTATATAAGAGAGCCTAGGGCGGATGGAATAAATAAGTTTTCTCATTTTCCAACATGGTATCAGAGCGATGGTCCTAGACCAGAGTTCTCGAACCAAAACCCTAACCCTAGCCCCCCACCTTCAAGCCTCTGCACGCCTGCCTCGTGCCACCGGCGCCGCCGCGCGTCGCCTCCCGACGTCGTGCCTCTATGCGTGCCCTTGCACGCGCATTTGTGCGCGTCCTTGCACGTGCATCTGCGTGCCCGTGCGTGCATCAGCGTGCCTGCACGACATCTGCGCCCGTGCGTGTTCTTACACGCGCCCGTGCGTGACATCTACGCGCACTCCTGTGCGTGTGACTTCCGTGCGCGTGCAGCCCTAGACCGGCACGCGTGCGACTCTAGCCTCGTTCCGAGCGCGCGCACGTTTCCAGATTGATGGGTTTGGTTGCTTGCGTCTGCACATGCAACTGAACCCGTTAATGTCAGTGTAGACCGTCACATATTTAGTCTACTCTCCTAGTCTTCCAATATCATAATGTCAGAAAGCAAGACAGATATTTCCTCTACAGGCGCCTTCAGAGGTCCAACGCCTATTGTGAAGATGGATGGTTCAAACTATGAACTGTGGGCTATGCAGTTCATGAGCATGATGAAGTCAACCGGCAAGAAACACATTCTTACTGAGGAAGAGCCTGCTGAGAAGACATGGGTTAATGCCTCTTGGGAGGCAGATGATGCATATGCTAAAGTCTGGCTTTCCGGAACATTAGCAATTGAGATTGCTAACGATATTCTCCATCAGCCCACTGCAAAAGCAATGTGGGACATCCTGGCTGCCTCCTACTCACAGACAAAGAATGAGATGAAGATTCTGCAGCTTCAACATGACATCTTTACAATCAAGCAGAATGGACGGCCTCTACACTCGTTGTACACGTCTTTACATGGAATGTTTGAGAAGCTTTATAGCTGCATACCTCTCACAGCCACTCCAGAGCAACAGAAGACCTATCGGAATGCCACTATGGTGGGTGTTTTCCTTGCTGCCCTTGATCCAGAGTACGAGGCATCACGTTCCCAGATCTTGGCGGATTCTACTATTCCTTCTATGGAGGAAGCTTTTCATAGGCTGAGTCGTATCACTGTTCCCTCATCTGCTACGAATCAGACCGCCTCAGCCATGGCAGCCAATCAAGGCTGTGGAGGTCATCATCAGTTTCGTGGCCGTGGACCTCGCGGCAGAGGAAGCCGTGTTCGGCCATCATGTACTTTTTGCCATCGTTTTGGACATACCTAAGACACATGCTATTCTAAGCATGGATTTCCGGCTTCTGCACGAGTAGCTGAACAGATCGAGCCCCCAGCCGCATCATCTATGGATCAATGCTTTGATGATCTTGTAGCCCGTCTGAGGGGCATCATTCCTCCATCCGGTCCCGCTGCATCAGCACCTACTTCTGAAAGTCACTCCGACGTTGCCGCTTCTGCATCTGCATCCACCAGTACATCAGGTAGCACCTATGCATTCACTAGCAGTAGTATCAGATACTTTAGAGTGGATTATGGACTCCGGTGCCACACATCATCTGTGTGGTGATCAAGGTCTACTTACAGGATACAGACAGGTTTCTCCAGGCCGTACTGTGGTTATTGCTAATGGAACACATTCCCCGATTACTGGTCAGGGGGAGATTAGACTGACACCATCCATGCATCTCAAGAACGTGTTACATGCACCTGATTTTTCGATGAATTTGTTGTCCATTAGCCAACTTACAAAGGATTTACATTGTCCAGCAATTTTTGATCCATCTTCTCTTGTTTTTCAGGACATCCTTACGGGCAACGTGATTGGGTGTGGCTATGAGCAAGGCGGCCTTTATCGCCTTAGTCGGACTCCTTATGCTAGAATATCATCTCTACCTGCTGGACCCATCTCCCCATTATTGTGGCACCTGCGATTTGGACATCTACCGCTTCAGAAACTACATCATGTGTTACCTCAGGTTTCACCTCACATGTCCATTCAATGTGAGGCTTGTCATTTGGGAAAGCATCATCGGTCTACTTTTCCCAGTCGTCAGTGTCGGAGTAGTACCTCCAAGTTTGAGTTGTTTCATATTGATATCTGGGGTCCTAGTCGTGTTCCTGATCATCAGGGACACCAGTTTTATATAGTTATTGTAGATGATTTCTCTCGTGTGTCGTGGGTATTTCTATTAAAGAATAAATCTGATGCGGGGAATATTATTATCAATTTCATTAATGAGGTTCGTAATGTTTTTTCTGCATCTGTTAAGATTGTGAGAAGTGATAATGCCCTGCAATTTTGTACTCATACCCTATCCAGTTATTTTTCATCTCAAGGGATTATCCACCAAACATCCGGTGCCTATACTTCCCAACAGAATGAGGTTGCTGAAAGGAACATCGTCATTTACTTGATGTCACCAGGTCGCTTCTTATACAGAGTCATACCCCTCATTCTTTCTGGGGTGATGATGTTCTTACGGCATGATCTCATTAATAGAATGCCATCATCTGTCTTAGGTGAGAAGATTTCCTTCTCTCTTATTTTTCCTGACAAAGAATTGTTCTCCCTTACTCCTCGTGTGTTTGGCTCGGTACAGAGTCATATACAGAGTCATACTCCCGGGACTGACAAGCCCTCTCCTAGGGCTGTCAAGTGTGTCTTTTTACATCCCATGTTAGCTCAGAGGATCAAACTGCAGACATTTTTACAAAGGCATTACTACGAGGGCCGTTCCAGAAGTGTTCGTCCAAGCTGAGCATGATTGATATCTATGCTCCACCTTGAGGGGGAGTGTAGAGATATATTATTCACTTCTGTACTTTTCTTGTATTTTTAATTTCTGTTGGACTCTTTATGTATTTTACCCATAGGCTACTCTCCTATATAAGAGAGCCTAGGGCGGATGGAATAAATAAGTTTTCTCATTTTCCCAACAGTTATGATAGTATAGAAAGTGTATAAATCTATATAAATTTATAAGAATATATGTATAACATATCATTTATATATTTAAAATTTTATTTTTTTTTCAAAACTGACTAAAGTCTAAGTAAATCTGATTAGTCGTCCGGCTGTAGATTAATTCTTAATTCTTAGTCAATGACCCAACCGACTGAGTACCGATTACCGACTTCTGCAACCTTGCTCACCACTGCCATCATATCCTCCTCCCGATTTTGGTTATGATTTGGATATGTTGGATCTCTTGTTAGTGAGATCATATTTCAATTCTCCATCAGGTTATGGATGTCGACATGATCTGGCTATATAATCGTCAGCATGCCTCTATCTAGCAATTTGTGTGTTTGGCCTTCTTCCTTTCTCTTCAAGCACAAGAGCACCATTATCCACTGTCCTACTTTTGCAAGATGTCTTCATCTTCATCATCTGAATTTTGGATTTTTGAAGACATAGGTAAGATCACCGGGCTCTATGTAATCTTGTTTACCTTGATACATCTTTAATATGAGATTGTAAATACAAGATCATGCAACTTATCTACCCCCAACGCTTTTCGTCTCTTTAAGTCAATGAGATTGAATTTGCTGTAGTTCCTCTTGCATCCTCCAACTGATGTTATTTGAGACAAAACCTTCACAACCATCTTTCGCAAATTAAAGTTGAGAGCATCCATATTCCATATGGGATCCAACATTTACCTGTGAAAAATGCAGGTTTTTTTAGACCTCCGTTGCAAGTTTATAGTTTTCTAAGCCAACCTGAACATGTAAGGTTATTATCGAGAAGAGTGGTGCTTTATTATAATCACTTTCATGAAAGAATCCAAAAGATAACTGAAATATTTTATCTGACGAAATAATAATAGCGAGTTCGCGATGTATATTACATTATTTTTTATTGATGTAACTTTTTATTTTATCCAAATCGATGTCTGATTATCATATTAGAAATTCGGTATACCTCATCACGAAACCAAAATTTAAATGCTTTCTCTCTCTCCTTTAAGTTCTTGGTCATTGAATGTCTGATTTGCTTCTTTCCTGGATGCAACTCCTCTATATAAGAAAATGTGTTGTCTCCCACACTAAACTCCACTTCCTCCTCATCATTCTTCTTAAGGAACGAGAAACCACCCCTCCATTCTTTTATCTTCCTCAAGAATTCCTTAGCCAACTCCTCATAGTCATCTCATTGAAGGGAAAATTAAGCTCATCGCAAAGGGTTTGTCTCTAGTACTTGAATGTGAGATCAAATCCAATGGATCAGACGAGTTCTAATTTGGATACTCCTCCTCTTCCAATCCTTTCATTCCTTCTTCCCAATCTTTCTCAATGTTATACCAATGATCTGCCAAATTCAAATACTTAGTTAGCAAATTGTCTTACGAGCTTGGATCAAAAGAAATGCCCTTAGGTTAAAAGTCACATCTCTAATATTCTATTAAAATATTACAAAAAATAGAAAAAATAAACGACTTGGACTTCTTCATATGGGTAGATTGTCTGGGTGTGGCCACCATTTAACTTTTCTAGGAAAAAACTACAGGGGGTAGGAGGGATGCATATGACCTTTTTTTTCTTGTGGTTCACAACAAGTTTGGAGAAAAGCAAAACTCTGGACCTTTTGTGAGTCGACAATTTGGAGTTTTTCCTCTGCAATTATGTCTCTCCCCTATTTTATGTGAGATCCTACCCCTTATCTCCATTCTTCTCTTATCCAACGAGGCTCGTCGTGTTTATTCTAACCTTGGCTACATTAGAATGCACAGGGTTTAAGGAGTTTACAATCAACAAGATTGAGCAAGGGAGTTGTACCTGTTGAGGGTGCGAAGACTAAAGCTTTCAGTGGTGCATAGGAGTAAGCAGTCGAAATAAGTGATATGGAGATGCATGGGCCTCGTGTCTCATGATATTTGTTTTGATATTTGTGGTATGCCTTTGGCATGGAGAGTATGTTTACGGTATGGCATTGGCATCCTAGAGAAGCGGCCCACCAGGGGTCTTGATGTTAGTCATGCTTGGAGGCAAGGTTGCAAAAGTCGGTAGTCGGTACTCGGTCGGTTGGGTCACTGACTAAGGATTAATCGGCAGTCGGGCGACTAATCGGATTTAGTCGGACTTTAATCGACTTTGAATTTTATAATTATTTTAAATATATAACTCATTTTTATACATATATTTACATAGATTTTGTACATTTATATACTACCATAATAAAATAAAAGAAAATATTGAATTTAAATAAAACATTAGGCATATTATACTAAGTTTGCTTATAAAAAAAGTAAAACATTAAAAAAATACGGTATCTCCGAGCAAAAATTGGTCGATTAATGTACCTAGTCGGAATTAGTCAGTACTCGGTCGGCCACCCCACTGACTAGACTAGTCGGACCTACTAATCGGGCCAGTCGGGCGACTTTTACAACACTGCTTGGAGGGCACGGTACAATACATGGGTGTATAATGCTGCGACATCTAAGACTATAGTGGGCAATGCTGTCTGTTTTAGCAAGTGGTGCCATCGTTGCAGGTAGTTTAGGAGCTTGTTAGACATGCATGATAATTAACTTTTCTACATGAGAGACCTTCCCTTCTTTCCCTCTATTCCATTATGTGAATGATAAGATGTTTTACTTAATGGTCCTTTTGGACGTATTTGGTTGGTCTTGTGGCCTAATGGTGAATCATCGGAACAAAAATAATATGGACGAGGTTGTTGTTGATGGCGATGGATGTCTGGACATCCTCTCCATGCCACAAGGGACATTCACACTTGGGTCTGCCTTTGGTGGGTGCTTCAATGGGGATGGTCAATTGAGACCCTTCATTCTCTTCTTTCCCTCTATTCAGTACGTGAATGGTAAATCATTGGAATTGTTGAAAATGAATTATCAGAATCGATAAACAGGTCAAGAGCAATAAACATGAAGAACACTTAAATTTTACATGGAACTCCACTCCCCACGGAGCAGGATGAAACCATGGGAGAAGGCCTCAAAAAGCCAGATCTTCTATTAGAATTTTTCAATGAGTACATGGGGTATGGGGCTTCTTATATAGCCCCACAGACAGATGGGAGTCCCACATATAGTAGATGCGGGACTAAACATGAATGGGTGTTAATGGGTCCAATTACCCATCTATTACATACTCCAAGGAGTTGCACCATTGGCACAGACGGAAGAGCTTTGCCTGAGCAGAGGTGTTGTCTAGATACTCCAGGTGTTGTTGTCCACCTGGAGTGGAAGGATCTTGTACCTCTTCTTCTTAGGATTCTGCAATTGGGAACCCCAGAGTTGTAGGTTGAAGGCAATGGGTTCCATCTTTGATGTTGCTGCCAAGGTGCAACCATGGTGTTCGGCACGGAGATTGATGGTGCGGAGGGGTTGGAGCATAGATGAGGAACGACATGAAGATGATGCCTGGTGAAGGAGGCACTCAGATCGAGCTCTTGAGTGGTGCAGATGCGTAAGGTTAGAATTCGGGAACCCTAGCTGTCAAATGCTAGTATGCTACTAGGTGCGCAGATGACCTGGGTGCATGGTTGTCAAATGCTCAAATTCGAGCCATCCTGAAGAATTAGAGTTCCATCAGGAACCCTATAACAAATTACATGGAACACCTCCTTTCTTCTCAAAGAAATTAGTAGGCATGAATAACTAATCGAACAAAATCAAAGCGCAGAATCGAACTGCTCTGATACCATGTAGAAAATAAGTAAGCGGAAGCGATAAATATATCAAGAGCAATAAACATGAAGAACACTCAAATTTTAAATGGAACCTTGCTCCCCAGTCTTCAAGGAGTGGGATGAAACCATAGGAGAAGCCTCAAAGGGTTGGATCTTTTATTAGAATTTCTCAATGAGTTCGTGGGGTGTGGGGCTCCTTATATAGCCCTATATACAGATTGGAGTCCCACTGGAAGTAGATGTGGGACTAAACACAAGTGGGTGGTAATTGGATCCTTGAGGAATCCAATTATCCCTCTATTACTTACTCCAACAAGAATAAAAATAATATGGATGAGGTTTATGTTGATGGTTGTGTGGTCATCCTTTCCGCGCCACATCCTTCATTCACTTAGGTCTGCCTTTGGTGGGTGCTTCGATGAGGATGGTCGATAGGGACCCATGTTTGAGAGGGTTCAAAGGTGTTCTGGAAGGTTGTGCCTCAAAGATCCTGTCTCGGATGGCGTATTGGTGTTTCTGAAGACTCCTTTTGTTCTGTCATGTTACTTCTTGTCTTTTAAATATTTTGGAAAGGTGTGGGGGAAGCGACTGGATATACTAACAAGATGGCTCCTTTAAAATGAGTCGGTTCACCTGGCAAATGTATTCTGCTGGTGACATGGGATGAGAAGTGTAGCAGATTGCAAAGGATGGCTTTGGTAGTAGAGATTTGCTGATTTTGAATACAGCACGGTTAGCCAATGGGTTGACTGGTGAGATTACATGCAAGTTCTGATGTTTTCTCCCGTTCATAATTTTTTTGGTATTTCTGTACAATTGATCTAGGCATTGTGCTAGACTACTATTTTAGGTTCTGACTTTATGAAGGGCATTTTGGTAGTGCAGTGTGCCTACCACCCAAAAGGTTCTGGTTCAAATTCCTCCTTGTGGGAGTTGCGTTAGGTAGTCCTCAACCAGCGTAAAAAATAATTGAATCTTTCAACATGGATTTGAGCAGGAATTCATGTAGCCGACCCTACTTATAGTGGGAGAAGGCTTTGCTATTTTTTACTTTATGAAGGGTGTTGGAGTATTTGTTATGTGCGCCTATTGAGTTGTAGATGGGTAAATGGATACCTACAGGATCCATTTACCCCATCCGGTTGGTTAGTCCCACATTGTCCAATGGTGGGACTTGGAGGCCCTGTGGAGGCTATATAAGGAGCCCCAGACCTGCTGTATCCATTGAGAAAAAGCAATGCATAACACGCCCCGTTGAGGGCTTCTCCCGTGGTTTCATCCCGCTCCTTAGGGAGTAGGGTTCCACGTTAAATCCCGTTGTTCTTCTTATTGTTCTTTATTCTTTTATCCATATTTCGCTTCCGCTTCCTATTTTCTAACATGGTATCAGAGCGGGTCGATTCTCGAGGCGTTTTGTGTTCGTTATTCTTATTGAGATTCGGTTCAGTTTTTCAATTATTCGATTAACGTTGGAGGATTATTATTTCGAGTATAAAGTTCCAGATCTCTCATTGCTCTTTCAAGTTCCAGATGGTCTGGACATTATGCTAGCCAATGATAGGGTTTCGTTTCTGAAACCCTAGTAGATACGATGTCCAGATGCCGCTGCTCGAACCCTGCCCTTCTGGCGGCAGCGCGCCCCTACCGCAACCCATATCTCCCAGCAGACGGCGAGCCCTCTGGTAGAGCCTCCTCTTGAATCCAAGGCAGCGCCGATCATCATCGCCTGGCGGAGCCCCGTAGGCATTTCAGCGCCCAGATTGCCGCACCCAGACCACCGGTGCCTCCCTTCCACGCGCAAGCGGCGCGTGAGGCCTCTCCTTCAACCGGATACGTCGCATCGAGCATGCTCACAGCGGCGCGCGCATCTCCTTGCGTGTGCGAACCCCCAGGCGGCAGGCGCGATCCCCAGGCGGCGCAGTCGCGCACTCCTTCTTGCGCGGCAAAGGCAAATCCCGCTGGCGGCAGCCCTTGACCCCAGGCGCAACCCCGCTCAAAACCCTAGGCCGCAGGCGGCGCACCTACGGCGCGCTCTCTCTCCAACCCAAGCCTCGTCCCCGATCGTCAGGCGCAACAGGCGGCGCCTCCCCGCGCGCGCCAGAGGAAGGCGGATATAGCTTGTCGCCATCGCCCAGAATCACCATCACCCAGTGCCAGGCAAGGTTGCAAAAGTCAGTAGTCGGTACTCGGTCGGTCAAGTCACTGACTAAGGATTAATCGGCAGTCGGGCGATTAATCGGATTTAGTCGGGCTTTAATCGGTTTAGATTTTTTTAATATATAAATCATTTTATACATATATTATTATTTATTTACATAGATTTATATATACATATGTGTTTTTACTATCATAATGAATCAAAAGAAGTAATTGAATTTAAATAAAATATTAAACGTATTAGAATAAGTTTGTTTTTAACAAAGTAAAAAAATATGGCATCTCCAAGCAAAAATTGGTAGACTAGTGGACCTAGTCGGAATTAGTCGGTACTCAGTCGACCACTCCACTGACTAGACTAGTCGGACCTACTAGTTGGGCTAGTCGGGTGACTTTTACAACATTGGTGCCAGGAGGGGCCTCTCCCGAACTCGCCCATCGACCTCCTGCCCTTGTAGGCTCCCCCGCAGATGCAATGCTCCGTTTTCCTCCAGCGACGGCGATTTCTCCCCAGCAGATTGGCCCTCCTTCCTCCCTTCGCAAGCGATGGCGAGATCCTGCGCAGGTGCAGCGTTCGTCTATCGACGGGTACAGAAAAGGGAACCCATGCCCTAGAGCCCTATTGGGCTTCTGTTATTAAAATAAAAAATGTGATTAGTTGGCCAGCAACAAAGAAAAAGGGAAGGGGGTGGTCTGCCATTTCACAAAATGGGAAGGCCCAGGAGAGCGAGAGAGAGAGAGAGACTGTTGTTGTATGGGCCCAGTGTGGCCGTGAGTTATAAAAAAAGAGGAGAGGAGAGTTTTTTTAAAAAAATGTTTTTTTTTAAAAAACGCGTATAAGAAAAAGCCGTACGCAAGTAAAAAAAAAGGGAAATGAAAAGCCAAAAGAATGGAACGGCTTACAAAAAAAACATTAAAAAAAATTGACGGCTTATAAAAAAAATGAAAAGCCACAAGTTTCATGTTTCCCCCATTTATCTTGTCTTCAGGTGGCGGTGAAAGAGGCTGCGGGTGCTTCCGGGGGGCTTCTTACAGGCTGGCGGTCCGATTCTTTTGACCTGTTGGGGACTTCCGCCTCCCGTTTTGCTTTGTCAGTGAGGCTTCGGCGTAGGGCGGATGGTCTTTGCCTGTTCATCACTAACGTCTACGGTTCGTGCCATCAGGAGGATGGCAGATTGGCTGCTGACTTGGACGATATAGCGCCTGAGGTGGGGGATGGAGCATGGATTATTGGTGGGGATCTGAACGTCACCTTGTTCCCGGAGGACCGGTCGGGGGGTGGCGGGGGCTTGGATGCTGGTTCTGCGGACTTGAGGCAAGTGGTCCGCTCGTTGGGCTTGTCAGTGGTGGACGCGGCAGGTTGCAGGTTCACGTGGAGGAATGCGAGGTCCAGGTCCAGGCTCGACAGGTTCCTGGTGTCAGTTGAGGCGGGGGAGCTATTCCCTTTGGCGAGGGCTTGGGCTCTTCCGAGGATGCTGTCTGATCATACCCTGGTTCTTTGGTTTTCCGGCGAGGAGCGCGTGGTTAGGTTCTCTTTCCGGTTTGAGAAGAAGTTGCTGTTGGAGGAGGGCTTTCGGGATCTGGTTTCCGAGCAGTGGCGGGCGTTCTCCGTCTCCGGTTCGGCGGTGTCGCGTTTTGCGGCGAAGCTGGCTGCACTCAGGAGGGTCTTGTTGTCGTATGGGAAGGAGATCGCCAGCAGGGCTGAGGCGGAGGCAGGGATTAGCAGGCTGGATGGGCTGGATGATGACCGGGGTTTGACTCTGGAGGAGGTGGAGGAGAAGGCTGCATGGTTGGAGGTGGTCTACCAGGAGGACAGGAAGGAAGAGGTTCATTGGAGGCAGCGATCGCGTCAGAAGTGGTTGAGGGAGGGTGATGCTAACACTCGCTTCTTCCATTCGGTTGCTTCGGGAAGGAGGAGGCGGAGCTTCTTGCATGAGGTGGAGGTGGGAGGCCGAAGGGTTTCGGGGGAAAGGAGCATTGGTGTTGCCTTGCAGGAGCATTTTGTAGGGGCCTCGAGGAGGGTGAGGGGGGAGGCTGGTTGGGGGTGGACCGGGCAGGGGTCGGGGTCGTTGACCGGTCAGCAGGCGGGTTTGTTGGTGGCCGACTTTTCGGAGGCCGAGGTTCGCCGGGCGGTCTGGGATTTGAACGCGGATGGGGCTCCTGGCCCGGATGGTTTCTCTATTTGTTTTTACAGGGAGTTCTGGGAGCTGTTGAAGGGAGAAATTTTGGAGGTTCTGAATGAGTTCAGGGTTGGCAACTGCGGCTTTGAGAAGGTCAACAGGGCCTTGATTTTTCTATTGCCTAAGAAAGAGACTCCAGTGGGTGTTGGAGACTATCGGCCTATTTCGATCTCTAACGGCATCTATCTCAGGCAAAGGTCTTGGCGAGCAGGCTTAGAGCTATTCTCTCAAGTGTGGTTCTTCCTTCTCAGTCCGCATTCATTCTTGGGCACTGTATGGCGGATGGTATTGTGACTGCGTCGGAGGTCTGCCGTGAATGGAAGAGATCTAGGAAAAGAGGTGCGATTTGGAAGATTGACTATGCGAAGGCATATGATTGTGTCAGCTGGAAGTTCCTGTGGACGTCGCTTGAGAAGAAGGGATTTCCTCCTCTTTGGGTGGACTGGGTTAAGAGGTGTGTCACTACGTGCTCCTGCTCGGTGCTGGTCAATGGTAGTGAGGAGGGAGGCTGGTTCCAACCCCAGAGGGGGGTGCGCCAGGGATGCCCTCTTGCTCCCCTTTTGTTTGTTTTGGTTGCGGATTGTCTTGCGGTTTTATTTCGGCGGGCAGTGGAGGAAGGTTGGTGTGAGGGGTTCACGTTGGGGGACATCTCCGTCCCGGTTTTGCAGTATGCGGACGACATGCTGATTTTTTTGGGGGGGACGGAGGCTCAGAATCACAATGCTGCTATCCTGGTGGACGTGTTTGGATGTCTTTCTGGCTTGCAGATCAACAGGCAGAAGTCTGTTCTGGTAATTCTGGGAATGCAGGAGGACGAGAGGATCCGGTTAGCTGAGTGGGCGGGCTGCCTCCTTGGTACGTTACCCATCTCCTACTTGGGTTTGCCTTTGGTCGACGACAGACTGAGGAAGTCCGACTGGGACTGTGTTCTTCGGAGGTTGGAGGAGCGGATGGAGGGGTGGAAGGCTGTCACTTTGTCCAAGGGCGGGAAGCTTACCCTGCTCAAGCATGTTCTTTCTGCGATTCCGATTTTCTTCTTCTCTACCCGCTTGATGCATGTTGGGGTCAGAAAGAAGGTGGAGGGTTTGATGAGATTTTTCTTCTGTTCTAGTGGAAAGCAGGATAAGAAGAGGTTGCACCTGGTGGCTGGGAGGGATCTTACTCTACCCGTTTCCGAGGGCGGGTTGGGGGTCAGGGATGTGGAATGTATGAACAGGGCATTGCTTACGAAGTGGGTCGTGCGCATCTGGGGCCCGTCGGACTTACTCGTGGTGCGGCCGCTGAGGAAGATTTATGGGGTCTCGGGCGAGTTGGTGGCGGCGAGGCGGCGTCATGAGTCTTCGCTGTGGAGTGGGGTCCGGGCAGTCCTGCCAGCTATGAGGCCTCTTCTTCGCCCGCGGCTGGGAGATGGGCTTCTCTTCAGATTTTGGCATGATGACTGGACGGGAGAGGGGCCTTTGGGGCTCCGTTTCCCGAGGTTGGTGGCGTTGGCTGTGGACAAGGAGGCGCGGGTGGCGGAGGTGGTGGACTCTGGTACTTGGGCTCCGAGGTTCACTGCGGTTCTGTCTGAGCAGAGGATGCATGATTTTTTGCAGTTGCTTTCGGAGATTCCCTCTACCGGGGAGTTATCGGGGGAGCCGGACTATTTTGAGTGGGTGGAGGGTAAGTTCTCGGTTAAGAAGGCGTACCGGAGGTTGTGTGCTGGAGGGATGGAGCATGACGAGGACCTCTGTGTGGACCTGAAGATTATTTGGGCGGCAAAGATTCCTACCAGGGTTAAGGTGTTCCTCTGGTGTCTGCGGCGGGGTCGTCTGTGTGACAAGGTCAGAATGGGGAGGTTGTTGGGCACGACGGACGTTCATTGTGACAGATGCACTGATGGCGTGGAGGACGCGAATCACATCTTCGGTTGCAGGTTGTCGGTGGACGTATGGGAGTCCTTGGGGTGCCTTGGGTTCAGTCTTCCTGTGAGGAGCTTTTTTTGGGATCTATTCGGGCGGTGGGAGCCGGCTCCACCGGTGATGTTTCCGGAGTTTTTGCGGTACTTTGGGCTATATGGCTTGGTAGAAATGATTTCATTTTCAAGGGGCAGCGTTTTTACTATGAAAATGTGGTGGCGCAGTGTAACGCTTTGTACAACTTCTGGGTATCCGGATGATGTATCTTTTTGCATATCAATGAAATTTGCGGTGTGGTGACTCCCATCTTGGGAGTGCACCCCCTTGTTTTTATTCAAAAAAAAATCTTGTCTTCTCCCAACTTGGTCGATGCCATATTTTCTGACCAGTATGGGAGAAAGGGGGAGTATATGTAGAGTCACATGTCTTCTCCAGATTGCATATTCTTCATATTTCGGTTCAGATCCAGATTGATCCAGATTCTCCAGACCTGACATATTTCCAGACTCTACAGTTCAGATATTCAGACTCGATAGATTAGTCAGAGTCCAAGTTCGAGGCACTCCATGATGAGGCCCAGTTTCGAGATCTCCAGTGAGAGAGTCATTTTCAGACACGCACGAGTATGCGGTCTTTTCAGATGAGCACTTGTTTGCCGTCATTTTCAGAGGTCCCCATCATTCTTATTGTTGTCAGGCCAGAGTTTTCATGTGAGCCATAGGGACTCCAGAGCAGAGGACCATTCCCTATGCCATTGAGGGCAAGGGTTTTCATGTGGTATCATAGGTAATCCAGAGTAGAGCACCACTCTCTGAGCTAGATGGGAGAGACCCCAGTTCTCCGACGAGGAGACTTCAGGCGCAGTTTCAGACTCGATGGTTAGATTACGAGTCTTCAGTTGACTCACACTCCAGCCCGTTCGTCCTCCTCACCTGCACGGCATGAGAAGCAACGCCCTCGACTGCAGCAATGTGCGCGTTGAGTTGATATTGTCCGTAGTGTCCTGTAGCGTTGAGTTGAGTCTCTTTCTGTTTGTCCAAGCTGAGCATTGCATGCTCCAGCTTGAGGGGGAGTGTTGGAGTATTTGTTATGTGCGCCTATTGAGTTGTAGATGGGTAAATGGATACCTACAGGATCCATTTACCCCATCCAGTTGTTTAGTCTCACATTGTCCAGTGGTGGGACTTGGAGGCCCTGTGGAGGCTATATAAGGAGCCCCAAACCTCCTGTATCCATTGAGAAAAAGCAATGCATAACACGCCCCGTTGAGGGCTTCTCCCGTGGTTTCATCCCGCTCCTTAGGGAGTAGGGTTCCACGTTAAATCCCGATGTTCTTCTTATTGTTCTTTATTTTTTTATCCATGTTTCTCTTCCGCTTCCTATTTTCTAACAAAGGGCATTACAATGTCATTTAGAAGTTGGACTAATTGCTTAGGTAGAGGTTTGGAAATGGTGGATGTTTCCCGGTCCTGACAGGTTGATTGGAAGTGAGCAGGCAGGTTGGGAGAGTTGTTTCCAAACTTTCCCTTTATGAGCCTAGTTCCAGGCATACATATAAGATTCTTGGACTTGCCAGGGGATGTGAAAGACACTTGTGTCCCAACTTTTCTTCCACTACTTTTGGGACTTTTTGCCAGATTTGAAAGCATCTGGCTGTAGTGTGGAGGAAAAGATAGCTGGGAGCAGGTAGGGAGATCATTGTCTGTTGTGGATGCCTACAATAAGCTCTCACTGCTAGGTTTTTATTGGACTCTTTTCTCTACCGAGACCATCTTATATCTGACTATCAGCTTCTTTCTAGGGAAAGATCCCGATGTGGCTGCTGAGATGGAAAAGCGTCAAAAGATTGGTCATAAGAGTCTATATGAGCAGATGGACTTTATTGTATGCAAAAAATATATATTTGGTTAGTTGTAATATGTACTTTAGCAAGCAGTGCAATCATGAGAAACTAAATGCGGAATAATTGCATCCAGAATGCATCTAGTGTTCATGCTAGGTCGTTGTTTCCCACATTGCTTATAACTTCCTTTTTTTAAGAATCTGATCGATCTCTTGGACTGTAGTGATTAAAGCTCTGTTCTATTTATTGGCTCATTAATTCATTAATTCACTTTTGCTTTGTATCTTTCTTTTTCCAGTCATCCTGCATTATTGAATTTGATGGTGCTTCAAAAGGCAACCCCGGTTTAGCTGGTGCTGGTGTAGTATTACGCAGGGAAGATCGGAGCGTGGTACTTGCCTTCTATTATTTTAGTGGCGTTTCTGTTGGAAATGCTTACTCTAAATTTAACATATCCTGGTTCTGATTTAAGATTTCTCGACTTCGCCAAGGCCTTGGTGAAGTAACCAACAATGTTGCTGAATATCGAGCTTTGATTTTGGGGATGGAATTTGCTCTTAAAAGAGGTTTTAAAAAAATCAATGTGCAAGGTGGCTCCCTGCTAGTATGCAATCAGGTTATTATTCTAGCTTTTATTTTGATGCGCCTTTCACGTGCCAGAGTACTTAAGATATTGCTGTTGTTACTTGTCTCTTGTTTTGGACTTTCAGCCAACACCGTTTCACGTCTTGAACTTAACTGTAATTCCTGCTTTTTTATTTGGCATCCAGTATACATTTACTGTTTATTCAGTTTACTGTTTATTCAGTCAGTAATTGAGTATAAAATTGAACATTCTAGACGTGCTTTTGTGGTCAAGAGGAGATTATTATGCAGCTTCATACAATTTTGAACATATAAAACAATAAGTTTATAGATATACATTAGCGGAGAAAGCTGAAGTATACAGAATGGTACAAGGAAGATAAACAGCAGGAGAAGTTTTAGATGAAATTCACTATCCCAAAGTGTGATGATCGGGATTTATTATCCTTGTATATGGCCAGCATCAAATTTATCTAGTAAATGTCCTAAAATATTTCCCCATTTTATTGCCTTGGCAGGGGAATATACTGTTTATTTGTTCCCAGCCGGTAAGACCTGTCAAGGAAATATGATACCTTCCTTAGCCTTCTTATATGATCTGACAAAACGGATACCCATTCATGTGTGAGGGTATCGTCTGGGACAGCCTTGAATTCGTGATGTCTCTGGACCTCTTGTTTGTATGAAATTATTCTCAAAATTTCAATTGGTGGTGGTGATTATCGTTCATGGTCATGAGGGTATCGGAAATTCTTTTGTTTGCTATTGCAACAACAAATACAACAAAGCATTTTCCCACATTATGTAGGGTCAGCTACATGGATTCTTTGCCTCCATTCAGATATCTTGGATCAATCTCATACTTATATCCAAAAAACTAAGATTGGGAACCAGGAATTCTTTTGTTTGCTATTGTAACAACAACATAGCAATTTGCCACATTAATTAGGGTCGGCAACATGGATTCTTTGCCTCCATTCAGATCTATCTCGGGTCAATTTTAGACTTAGATCCAAAAAACTAAGATCCCTTCATATAGTCCCATTCCAACACTTCGTGGGCCCTCATCGCCCTCTCTTAGCCGACTCAACATCTCAAAACTCGCATCTCCTAACTGATGCATCAACCCACCTCCTTTGCAAATGGCCAAACCACCTTAAGCGGGTTTCTTGCATCTTGCCCTCGATCAGAGCTACACCAACTTTCCTTACGATTGTATCATTCTAAATCCGATCTTGGTGTCTGTCCACACATCCACCTCAGCATTTTCATTTTTGCTACTATCATTCTCTGCACATGTCTATGGTTCACATGCCAAAATTCAGATCCATAGAACATATCATGTCTCACGGCTGCTTTGTAAAACTTTCCTTTGATTTTCAAAGGAATTTTCTTATCACATAGAATAGTAGAGGCTCTTCTCCACTTTCGCCAACCTGCATTTATTTTATTAGTAACATCTCCATCAATGTCTCCATGATGTTGCAAAATAGAATCCAAGTATCTAAAAGAATCTCTCTTTTGGATGTTTCGTCACCAATCTTCATGTCAGTTCCTTCATCATTGTTTTCATCAAAAGTACACTCCATATATTCAGTCTTAGCCCTACTTATATGAAATCCTTTTGTCTCCAATGCATGTCTCCATACCTCAAGCTTCTCATTTAGTCCATTTCTAGTCTCACCAATCAACACAATATCATCAACGATAATATTGACCAAGGTATCTCATCCTAAATGTGACACTCAAAGCTGAACCTTGATGCAGACCAATGTTGATGTCAAAATAATCGGTCTTTCTAGATTGGATCCTTACACAAGACGAAGCGCTATCCTACATATCCTTTATGAGGTTAATGTATAGGACATGTACTTGTCTCTTCTCCAAAACTCTCTACAATATCTCCCGTGGGACAGAATCATAAGCCTTCTCCAAATTAATAAAAATCATTTGGAGATAAGAATAAAATTAATCCCAACGTTAAAAACACTGCATTAATGTATTACCTACAAATCTTAAAATGATACATAAGGGGAGATAAGAATAAAGGAAATGGAGTTTCTTAGATACGCTGCTCTATACGTAAGGGATGAGTTTTATCATGTTAAACATGTCGGGGGGCATATGTGAAAATTCGGGGACCTAACTGCAAATTACAAATTGAGACATGTTCTGGTAAGCCCCCCAGATGTTGACACGCACGCTCTGTTCTAGAGTATCTGGTTGTAATGCTTGCATTTCATTTATACTCTCTATTTCTATTGGCTTCCTTTTCCACTTTGCAATTTTACTAGTCTGATATTGCTTTTGGTCATCGTGGCATTATTTAATAGATTGAAGGAGTTTGGAAAGCCAAGGACAACAAGATGGTTGAATTGGTTACGGAAGCAAACGAACTAAAGAAAAAGTTTACATCTTTTAATATATGTCACGTTAAAAGAGTAAGTTGTCCTGAAACTCTGTTTAAATTTTCTTCACATTCCTGCAAAAGCTTTCTATATTGTGGTTCCCTTTCTAATGTTTCGTCTATTCATATTCGTTGATTATTATATGTTCTACTCTAGGGACGCAATTTCCTCACTCTTAGCATTATACAATGATTCTGTAAAAATGTCTGTTTGTCATTGACTCTGAATGGAAAGGACATTGGATTTTTTCCTCACTGAGGCTCTGCTTTGAGCATCGTATGACTGTTTTGCTTTTGTTTGCTGTTTGCATTGCATCCGGTCTTTGGTAGCAGAGCATAGCTTTTTAGGATTTGAAAGTATGCAGACCTTAGAAAGGTACAACTCATATTTATACCGAATATGGAACAAAACTAAAGTAATAATGATGGATCAATGGATATGATACGCCGGATCGTGTGGTACTCTAAATAAAGATACATTTGACTAGGGAAGAAAGAATCTTGTGCAGTTAGCCCGTGGGCCTTGGGTTGTTCTAGGAGATTGAACATTCGGGCGGCGGCGGTCGAGCTGGGTCATATATAATCTGCATACTTTATGATGTTTATTACTAAGAGGGCCCTCATTTTTCCTGCATTTCTTGCCATTTATTTAATTGTTAGGTATCGCCATTTCTGCAGAGGATTTAAAGATCTTTATATTGATTTATATGGCGTGACACTGCACTTTGCAGATTGTTTATGTGCTTATGATAGCCGGTGTGCACATTAATCTCTTTTGAGGCTGACGAGTATATATAAAACCATAAGCTTATATGAGATTCACGAGCTTATATATATACTGCGTCGTATAGTTCTACAAAACGTTAAGCTGTATACTTACTCCAGTAGACTCTGAACAGAGGTGTCAGATTCATCCGGTTTAATCTAAATGCCATTACTTGATAAACCATCATGTGAATTCTTTATCACGGATCTTTCTTTAAGTTAAATGTTGGATACCATGGTCTCAGATTTTGTTATGCATCATGTAGTAGTATATGATCCCGATCATATAGTTCCAGTATGTGCATCATATAATTTTGTATTTTCCCTAATATTCTGTTCTAGAATAACATTCCTCTTGTTTATATTCCAGTATTTGGTTTTTGTTGTGCATCATATAATTTTCACCATCCTGCTCAGTGAGTTTCGGATTAACATTCCTTGTATGTTTCTTTCTGGAAGGAGTTCAACTTGGATGCCGATTCTCAGGCGAATTTGGCAGCTCTTCTCCCAAGTAATGCATCCTTGGTACATTATCCTCATTCACCGTATCCTATGATGATAACATACGCGTTTATGCATTGAACTGCAGGTGGCATAGCAGAAGAGGACAGTGGCGATTTTGTGTAGCATCACATTCAAAACCTATGTAATCTTATGACATTCCATTGAGGCAAGTTTTGATAAATGTAGAGGCTGAGGCGTTTCATTGCTCGAGATTGTCGTTATATAATAACACTGGTATATTAAGAACGTGGAAACGACAAATTACTACCTACCATATTCATTCGATCAGATCGACAAAGACCTCAGGCTGTGAAATTTTACTGCATCGTGTATGCTGATTCAAGAGAACCACTGAAGGTCCAAAGAGTTTACTGCCCCCTGTTTGTAAGTTTAAACTTGAAAGATGTCGGTAGTTTTTTTTAACCTTATTCATTCTTTCAAACGAAAGCAAGCCTGTAATTACTAGAGCATTTGCTTCAGAATTCCAATTTATTTGAAATTTATGCAGTTGTTTTTTTGAACTGCGTATGGTCTGCAATCTCCATGTCCCTAAACAAATTTCTGCTGTACTTAAAATCGTTGAGATGCCTTACAGTATGTGAATTACATAAGCCCCTTGATTGGGAATTAACGCATAGTTAGGATCTTTTTTGCAATTTATCCCTTTTTAAATCAATACGAAATAAGGTAAATTAAAGAAAATCCCATTTATACCTTTCCAATAAGGAGGGTTCATTTGGTTATAGGGTTGGGTTGAATAGTAGGTGTTTGTATGGTTGGAAGGGTTGGATTTGTAAATGTGATGTGTAATGCTATTGTTTAAATATTATATTTGATTATATTCAGGGAAAATGGAGTATGCTCCTTGGGAGCATGTAACTTATATGTTCCCACTTTTTTTTCTCCATATTTTTTTTAATTTTTTAAATGAAACTTAGTGGAATTTAGATCACAATATATCACCGTTTTATCATTCAATTTAATTCGAAACTTCTATCTCCTCCATTAAGACTGTTAAATTTTAACGGCATCGAAATTGCTGAAATTGACCCCCTCCAAATGGAAATGTTAGGAACATCTATTCTACGTGAAATTGTAAACACATATTCCACTTATTATTCTAAGTAAATTCTTCCAGATTTCATTTCAAAAAACAAAAAAAAATTGTAGAACAAAAGTTTGGAACATACTCTTATATGCTCCCAGGGAACAATATTCATTTAACCCTCATATATATGATCTGATTATATTTTTGATGAGGACTTTTTTACTTTGGACATGATTAGAGATAATCCCAAACATGTAAATGGTATAGAGTTTATAAAAGAATGTTTTGGAGGACTCTTATTTCTTACAGAGGACTGCATTTGAAAGGGATAAAAGGTCGGACTCTTTTTTCTTACGTTTGAAATGGAGGACCCTAGTTTGGTTCCAATGCATATATAAAGTTATTTTACTATTACTCGTATCTTATTCTTATTTGTTTTGTATCGTTTTTTATAGCTTTGGTAATACATTTTCTACATTCGTTAATATTCATATATGCTCTCTTATCGTCGTATCTCTATTTTAAAAATGGATAAGAATATGGTAATATCATATCTGTCTGCTTTCATCCATAAAAAAGAAGTATAAAAATAAAAAATTATTTGTAAATGGTGGTATCAACAACAACAACAACAAAGCCTTCTCCCACAATTAAGTAGGGTCGGCTACGTGGATTCTTCGCCTCCATTTAGATCTATCTTGGGTTAAATTTTTAATTGGTGATATAACCCATCAAAATTTAAATCTTTAGTTAATATCAAAAGATTTGTTGTATTTTTTACTACTGGTTTGCATGTTGTGAAAATGTCGAAGAATCATTTTGTCACCTTTTCATACTTCATACCGCCTTCTCTCACGTTTATATTTCAATTACATTTCAACTATGAAACTGTTGCCTCTAATAAAGTACAGATTTTGGTTTCATTTTGGTGATAGAATGGTTCATATGGGGAAGGTGACGATCCTAAATTCGCCCTAGTTAATTAATGGTAAGTAATTATGTCGGAGTTGTTGTAGCCGGGTAATATAGGAACCATAAAAAATCACCACATCGAGGAATTAATACGGAAAATTAATCTTCAATGTGGCCGAATTATTTATTTTACTTGGGTAAGTCTCAAGGTCGAACTCAAGGAGGTAATATGAGGGTTCAGAATTAATCCTCAAATACTTCAGATAATTAGGTTTTCAGAGACGAAGTGGATATTTTTGGTGTTTTTGTATTTTTCTGCTTTTTATGGATTTTAGAAATTCAAAAGATGTAATTAATAATTAAAATGAAATATGATGCATGGTTTTACAAATAATTTTCAATGCGAGAGAAAATGAGGCTATGCTATGTGGGACAAAAATAATTGAACTATTTTTGTGAATTTTAGATGATGCAATAATATGGTGAAATGATGATGCAAAGTGATGATGAAATGATGAGTATGATAAATCAGCAAACTAGGCAGACAAGCCAACCAAGAGCCAGGTATACTAATTCAATCCAACCGTCACCTTTATTTAATCTCAGATATAGTTGCAGAATTGTGTGACGAGACAATTTTCCAATTTCCACGAATTTATGAGCTCTTAATTTAAGCAAGAGAATTAATTTCAGAGAATAAGAATAAGACAAGGATCAAAACGATACTAAGAACGTAAAAATCTAATATCAGATGCTCAGGTTATCAATAAATGAGTTTAGGGGACAATTGTAAATAAAATAATAAAGATTTTTGTGATTATACCCTTCGAAGGGGTCTTCTTGTAATTATCCAAAGTCACTGGGGCTCTTGTGATATTTACCCTTGACAGGGGTATATATGTAATCCCTGGAAGTTTGAGGACACCTGCAGAAATATCATAGGGACACGCGTGCAACGCGCGTGACCGAGACTCTCTTGCGATCTGGATACTTGGGAAGGCTTCAATGCAATTTGCTGCCATCGCACGTACATGGGCGCATGAGGCGAGGCTCAGAGAATGGCTTGTGACCCGACCCTCCACGTGACGGAATCTCAGCCCATGGGGACAATTCAGGTGCATTTGGATGGCTGAGATGGAATCTCAGCCCGATCAGACGTCACATAGAAATCGAGAGCTCCTCTCACCCCCTTCTTCGTGTTCCTTCACGCGATGGAGTAGAAGTTTGTTCTTGTAACCGAAACACGGCCAGGGGCCTTCGATGACGACTTGTATGCATGCATCTGGGGGGAAAGATGAGACTCGGATCGAGAGGGCTCGACCTGGATAATTAACGCAAGAGGTAGAAGAAGGGTGGGCTGCTTCTGCAAGGATGGTGATGAAGACGAGTGATCTGACGGATTTGGTGTGGTGGTTTCGAGGTAGAGGTTTTAGGCGAATACAGAGGAAGACGAAAGAGTACGAAACGAACAAAGGATGCGATCGAAGAGAGGTAATAGAGGGAAGATGCGATAAAGTAGAAGAGACGGAAGAAGGAGGTTACCTGGTTGCTGTCGCCTAGAGATGGAGTGGCTTGACCGACTCTAACGAGCGCTCGAGAGGCTTTGCGAAGAATTCCTCGAGCGTGGTTGCTTCCTGCTGCAGAGAACAACCATGAATAGATATAAAATAGATATAAAATAGTAAATAGACTTAGGATTAAATAAATATAAAATAGTAAATAGACTCAAATACAAAAACGCATAAGATTAAAGATGTTCACCTAAATGTGATCTACAATGCACATGAAGGGCTCAAGTGCAACCGTAATGCAAAATGAAATATATATGCATTTTTTGCTGATATTTTATGTACATAAAATACCAATTTTTTATCTTTGTAATTTTTATTTGATTTTTTATAGATAAAATAATGCATGTAAAAATCAATGATGTGAAATAATGCAATGGACTCAAGTGGTATTTTTTGATATTGTGGATTGAGTTAATGTTAAAATAAATTAGGGAAGTTAAATATATACATGTGGATCAAGTCAATCAGCTTAGATCAGCACTTATCTTTTTCTTTATTTTTCTACTTTTTTTTTGGATTTTGATTTTTATGTAATTCATTAAAGCATGGAATGAAATGAAGAAATGAAAAGAAAGAAATTACAATGAATGAAATATGCACATGAAATGATAGGGTAAAATCAACTAATATGTACAATGCACAGTTAGGTTTCAAAACTTAATTTTCACAAATGACTCTGATTCTTTTGAATTTGGCCTAGAATTGTATATATTTGTACGTACATTATTCAAAAGTGAGTAGAGTTCATTTAGACACTTTATGAGAGAGAGATATACGTTTGCGGCTTTTTGTCCTGAAATTAGGGTTTGGAATTATTTTGAATATTTATAAGTTATCACTTTTTTTTAGGGTTTTTCATTATTTAAGGTTAGTGTTTTGTACACAGTGAAGTTGGTTTCATGTCAATTCGATTTCGCATGAATTAGTTAAAAACTGGTGAAGTTAGATGAAAATAAGCATATGAATATGAATGCATAAATGGGGGCTAATTTATGCAAATTAATTACAAGTGTATGAGAGTTAATTTTATGATATTAACAGATAAATTCATCTAATTTCTCGGAACTAAACTCTATTTTCAGCTAATTAAAGTGATGAATCACATATTCATCAGAAGGGAACATGCAATGTGTTCTTTGGGAAAAATCACAAAGATCTACTAATTGTCTAAAAAATCTATTGATCAAATTTATTTGCTTTTAACAATCTTACAAGTCTCGTAACAAAGATGCGTTTTTTATGGTTGGGGCGCTCTTAGATTCTACTATATCAGCTATGCATTTCTCTTTTTTGCAATTTCAGTTATACTACATTTTAAGGCAATTAACATCTATGTCCATCAGGTTAGTTTCGTGGGAAGTGATACAAATACCATGGCCGATTTATACAAACGGAAGTACGCTTTAGTAAATTTTCCTTACGATTGTGGCCCTACATTTTTTTATAAGATTACACTTGTGCCCCTCTTTTTTCCTTTCCAATTACAGTTGTACCCTTGAGATAGCGTCCTTTTGGGATGGGAATGGACAAAAACTAACCTAAGAGACACAAGTGTCAATTGCCTGATAAAGTAGGGGCACAACTAATATTACTATAAGGGAGCGTCTGGTTCGGGAATAACATGAATAAGGATGGAGAATAAGGAGATTAAGGGTTTATTCTCTGTTCGACTGGAAAGGTAGGAACAAGGAGAGTAAGGTGGAATAAATGTAGGTAAGGTGGAACACAGATAGGAATAAGGGTGAAAATAAGGTGAAATAATGGGATGTGGATGGGAATAGTTGTACTCTTGAGAACCGCGTTGGACAGAGAATTGACTCCTTATTCCAATGCTTATTCCCCGAACGAACAGGGCCGAAAAAGAACATGATCATATTGCAAAATCTAAAAGGAGCACAACCATAGAAAACCAAAAAAAGATTGACTTCCTTATTCAACTATCACCATGGGCGGAGGGAAAGGGGGGCGGGTTGGGGCCATGGCCCCCCCTCCCAAATTTAGAATATACATATATTGTGGTCCCCTAAATGCTCCTTGATTGTAAATTTTCCTTCAAATTCAAAAAATATGGGATGCAAATTAAGCAATGGTCCCTCCAGTTCTCTCATTATTAGATGGTAGTCCTTTTTCGGATTTCATTTTCTTTTAATGTTGCAAAATGCAAGTGTTGTCCACATGATGCTAATATTAAAAGTTGAATCACATTATTGCCTTGCAAACTTGCGTCAACGACATGCACATAAATCAACTATTTTCATGAATCAATTATTTTCACCGTTACGAGAAACCCTCCAACAATCTTTCGAATCGAATTATCCCGACTGTGGGGTTCCTTCACCCGCAGAACACTAGATGGTAATTTTAAAAAATTCGCTAAAACTTCTTAAATTTGTTCGATGCAAAATTTAACTTTTGAATGTTATAGTATTAGGATTAATGATGGTATTTAATTTTATTTATAATGAATTGATCAAGATAAATTTGATATTGGAATTTATAAATTCATGTGGTGTGTTATCTATACATACATTTGTTATAATTTAGGATATTAATTGCAGTTGCATTAGCATATATGAGATTATATATAAAATAATAATTTATGTAATATGCAATAGTTTCAATAATAAAATGTGTTCATTGATGATAATAATAAAATAAGTCATATAATAGTAATATTGCTCATATTGACTTGAAGCATATATGCTCGTATTAATAATTTTGTTAGTATTGTATAATCAGTATATATACTTCTCTTCGACTCTATCCATCTTTTACTAATTAATGTAACTCCATAGCAATACTTTTTACTTATATATATACATATAGGGTTCGATAGGGATGCCCCTTGCGGGCAGCCAACATGGCTGCCCCGTTACATTTTTCCGCATTTTTTTTATTTTTTTGAAAAATTTCACCTATATATCCCTCCAATATGTCATTCGAATCTCATCAGAAACATAGACTCATATGCCCTCCATCTATAACAACCGGATTACATCAATCTTTAGACTGTTAAAATTACATGTTCTAGATGGAGGGCATAGGAGTCTCTGTTTCTGACGAAATTCGAATGTCATATTGGAGTGATATATAGATTAACATGCATGGTGAAATTTTTCAAAAAAATAAAACAAAATGCGGAAAAAGGGGGCGAGGCAGCCCCATTTTTTTCCATATATATATGAGGTTAATGGGGCTGCCCCCGTGCCATTTTCGGCGTTTTTTTTTTGAAAAATATCACCATAGATATTCATCCATATATCTCTCCTACATGTCATTCGAATTTCGTCAGAAACAGGGGCTCCTATGCCCTACATCTAAAACATGTACGATTGTAGCAGTTCTAAGATATTTAAAATTACATGTTGTAGATGGAGGGCATAGGAGTCTTTGTTTCTGATGAAATTCGAATGACATATAGGAGGAATATATGGATGAATAAACATGATGACATTTTTCAAAAAAAACCAAAATAGGGGGTGGGGCAGTCCCATTAAATCATGTGTGTGTGTGTATTTGATTGACCGAATATCGACCCCACCTACTAAAAATTCCTGGCTCCGCCCCTGACTATCACCCACGAGGACTTGATCGACAAAAATAACCTATATGATTGTATCACCCCTCTCCTCCTTCTACTTCAATAACCACATTGTTGGATAACTTTGATCACATGGAAAAGAAATTCATTTAAACCTCGATAGTAGATTTAGATCAGAGATCATTGCATACTTTAGTACGATCATATATCATGATGTATATAGCAATGCTTATATGTTGTTAATCTTAAAAAATGTAGCTAATCATCATTATTTTTTAAATTTGAACTTAATTTAGCGATAATTAGTTAACATTTGAAAAATAACGATAGATAAATATTATTTATTAATTGAATACGAAAATTTAATTAATTAGTTAATATGAATTCACTTGCTAGGTCATCGTATTCATTTTCTCCTAAAATATGCCTTTACTTGGTCAGAATGAAGAGTGACTTGAATCTAGCCCAACGAAGAAAACATATAGTTACATTAACATATGTCAACTTAAATGTGTGAAGTATGGACAACTTCAATGGATGTAATACAATAATTTATTAATGACCAATATAAGCTAAGTACGTAATTAAGTTAGAAGGCAATTATGTTAATTTCATTTGCGATTAAAGAGTGACGGTATAAGAGTGACATCAATATTTTATGAAGTTAGACTTGATCTTTCTTGTATCATGAAGTTAGACTTAATCTTTCTTTCACCACAATTAGTTATTAATCATATTTTGATCCTAAAGTTAAACACAAAAGACCACATTACGATTTCCTTATAACATGCATCTAAAAGCATGCTCACATCCTTATATTTTTTTTCATTAATAGGATTTGAATCCTGATCCTTTAAAATGGGAGCCACTGCTTCTACCATCAGACCATTAAAGTGGTTCTTCACATCCTTATATTGCACATGAATGAGTCGATACTTTGAACTCTTTTTTTATACCAAGTATTATTAGCCATGATTCTCATAAAGAGACAACACATATGTGGCATGTGTATGTAATTGTAAGGCCAAGAGTTAGATTTATCTTAATCTTATTTTACATGTAATCATTAAATCCAATTTAACAAGAGGAATCTAAGAAACTAGTTTTGTATTAATCAAAGTTAATTTAAATTACCATGAATTTTGGAAATTGGAAAAAATGATAATTTAACGAACTATCATTAGCGCTTAGCATATATCATTATGAAAACTTGATCGTGTCTAAGGAGTCTAATGATAATTAGGACTATTAAGCATAATAGAATGATCAGTGTGATTAGTGTAGGTTAGGTGCAATTAAGGATGGTTAATTATGATTAACATTAATTATTCTTCGCTAATAAAATTATGAACTGAAAATATAAATGGAACAAAATCAGGGATATTAGATATATGAATAAAAACAATCACAAAACATGTATCGAGGTGTCATAAACACAACATCACTGTGTTCTTCGATAAATTCAAATTTTAGGTTTATAACATCACCTTGTATGTGGGAGATCTACCAATGTTTTTCGATAAATTCAAATTTTAGGTTTTAAATGCGTTCTTCACATTCTTTATAAGATTGAATCGAGAAGTCGAATATCAAAATTAATAAATTGATTGATTCTTCATGAATGGATTTAGGAATCAAAGGAGTTTGTGACAACGATTTAGCGAGTCGATGTAAAATTTGAACAATCCTTGATTAGTTCAATTCAAGATTTTTGTGAAGTTACAATCTCATCTTCATGTGTTTCGCGTTCTTGATACACAAAGGTATTTTGGTTATTTCAAAAATGGCTAGTTGTCAAAATTGAATAAAGATCAAAGTAAATTGGAGTGTGCATAAAGACCAGCATATTAGTTATAAAATCATTCTTCTTATTGTTGTTTTACCAAGTTAAGTCGAATTGATTTTGATTGCTTATGTTTTTCGTTACGAAGAATGTTTATATGAGCATTTTGATCAATTGTTATATATGAATCACAAATATTTTAAAAAATACATTAACATTTAAATTTAGGGTAAATTACAATTTGGGTCCCCATCTATGAGTCAGATCCCAGAATGGGTCCCGATCTTTAAATTGTAACGATTCGGGTCCCAGGATCATTAATGTAAGGAACTTTTTGAGGCTAATGACGAGTATGCCCTTGTTTAAAAGTTGGAATTCAACCTCCATTCCCTTCCCAAGAAGGGCATATTCGTCATAAACCCCAAAACTTTCATTTCCTAAATGGTCCTGGGACCCGAATCGTTACAATTTAAAGATTAGGACCCATTCTGGGATCTGACCCATAGATGGGGACCCAAATTGTAATTTACCCTTAAATTTATTTTATCTAAGTGTTGCAGGCTTGATCATACTAAACCTTAATTTAAATACACTAACATTTAAATTTATTTTTATCATAAGAAAAATATTAATCTAGTATATCCATAAACGTATCTAAAAAATATTTAGATGTAAAAAATATTTAGATGTTGGTTTATGCACTTTAAGGATAACTTAGAGTAGAATCTAGAGGTCAAGCATATAACTTGTAGGATCGTCTTGATGCATAACCGAGAAAACCTATGTGGTACATAATTGCATTGAAACAAAGATTACACAAAATAGATTACTTGCTATACAAGATCCTAGATAGCTAGTGCAAATTGAAGATATTATCATGCCATGTGTAGGCACGAGGTGGGATAGGATAGTTTACATCATGATTACATACACCTTATGTTGTTGGTAAAAGCAAATTATTTTCAAGCTCATATATTTAAGTAACTTAGTCGACGAGGATAGCATGCTTCCTTTACACATGTTGAGGGTTTTATTATCTTAGGAAAAAAATAGATATGCATTATCATGGTAGCATGAGGATAGATTCATGCGATATTTGGTGACATATACGATGCTTGATGAAATCGCCAGTTTTGTGTAAGATCAATCGTGTGCAACACTACATCGACATTGTAAGATCAATCAAGTTACAATCAAGTCGATAAAGTTAAAAGCTCGAGTGGATGGTAAGATCATTTTGATTACCTCATATTGTACTATCATGTACAACACTAGATCAATCTTATGCAACATTGATTTGTAAGATCGTTTTGAATACCTCATATTGTGTTGCATATTATATTGCATTTGAGAAGGTTTTTAGTTCATGTAATACCCTAGTGGAGCTCATGTGTGAGATCCCATCTTTTGGTTGAGAGGAGAAGTTTGATGCTAGTGGTTTCTAGTGTAGTTGAGGATTGGTCGATGTTTTTACACGACTTGGGAATCCTTGTAAAAATACTTGTGTCATATGTGGTTGATCGATTATCTCTTTTTATGTAAAATTGCGCTTATGATATGAGGGTTGTTCCTATGAGAGAAAAACATGTGAGAGTATGAGAGCGGTGATTGTGGACCACTATATTCAACCAGGAGAGTAAAGACATAATCTAGTGTTCCAAAATCACTGCTCTCATGCTCTCACAGTTTTTTGCTCTCACAGGATCACTCCTCTCACTCTCAGTCGTGTATATACACACACAAACACACACACAGGATTTCTTTCAAATAGTACTTGGTCCTTACTGAGTTAAGGAAGGCCAGCCCCTTTTTTGTAGAAAACATAACGACTTTAGTAGAATACGTATACATATTGTATTACAATGTGCAGTTTTAATGTTTGTATTATAATATGCAGTTTTGTATGTGATTTTGTATTTATAATGTGCATTTATAATACAAACTGTATACACATTCTACTAAAGTGCTCATGTCTTCTACAAAAAGATGGTGGCATTCTTTAAGTCAGGAAGGATGCATCCTATTTGAAAGGCCCCATATATATATATATATATATATATATATATATATAGGAGAAACTTCAAATGAGGTGGGGTCTCACTATATATATATGGTGAGCCACCCTCAATTTAGGCATCTTTCAAATATATTTTACAATTTCTTGTTTCATACATATAACAATAAATATTAATACGACATGTATAGTGAAATAAAATTATGAAAATATTATTATATTAGATGGAAATGTTAATTTAAATTTGGATGCTATATTTTAAAAATTCATTTTTTTACCATGTGTTGTTTATACTTTTACAAAACTGTTACAGAGTTTCTACTAAATTCACAGTGGCCTTTACAATTTCAGAAAATTCCCCACCTCATTTGAAAGGTCCCCTGTATATATATATATATATATATATATATATAGAGAGAGAGAGAGAGAGAGAGAGAGAGAGAGAGATGAGAGTAAGATGAGTGATCCTATGAGAGCAAAAAACTGTGAGAACATGAGAGCAGTGATTCTGGACCACTAGATTCAACCAGGAGATAGAAGACAGAATCTAGTGGTCCAGAATCACTGCTCTCATGCTCTCACTGATTTTTGCTCTCACATGATCACTCCTCGTATGTGTGTGTGTATAAGTAGAAACACATCTCATCTTGTTGTCAAAAAGCTTAAGCGATTAAATAGCTCACAGGGCAATTCAATACCGTATTATGTAACTTTCGTGCATATTTCATCATGATCTTTTTGCATGCTTCTTAGTTTTTTATATTTATTGAGTAGTATATGTTGAATATTCAAACGCAAAGTTTATGCTTTTAGACTTTAAACCTCTTTGACAAAGTCTCATTAGGTTAATTCATTCTAATTGCACTTTAGATAAGGGTTTTTATCACATGTGCCCTTCTAGATGTTGCAATATCAGTTATGCCCCTCTTTTTGGAATATCAGTTTTGATCTTGACTTCTTCCATAGTTCTCATGTGTGCCCTTTCGTAAGTTTGGTCGTCAATGAGTTTAACTAAACCTGGATTTTTCAACCCACGGTACTGTTAAGAGGCACATAACAGTCCAACCCTCCCTCCCCTCCCCCCACCCCACCACCATCCATACGTCCTCCCTCGACCCTTCCGCCCCAACCTCAACACCTCCACATCCGGTCACCTCCTTTGTCGCTCCCCCTTCGCCTTCCACTGCCTCTCCTCTGCCCCATATCCTTCTCTGCCCCGATGTTTTTCTACGCTCCAAGATTATAAGTGGTGATTTAATTGCAAGTGGTTGATGACGAGGGTAGCATTGGACTTGGGTTCGAGGTATAGGAGGGCTCCTCCCTCACTCAACTACTCAGGCAGCTCCATCTTCGAACCCATCTCTAGCAAAACCACGATGTAGGTGGGGTGATGGAGCAGGAAAGGGTGGAGGAGGAGGGTGTTGGAGGAGGTAGGAAAGATGAGGTGACCGTAGTAACCCTATGGTGAGGGAAAAATTCCCTAGATGAAGAAGAGGCATGTGGTCTTCGTCGAGCGACCCTGCGGAATCAAGGAATAGCAGCCTGGCTGATTTCTCTGTTACTTGCAATTGTTTGCCGGTAGCTTTGGATGAGTTCAATCTCCTCCTAGCGATCATAATCTAATGATCCTTGTGTCCCAAAAGTTAACTTCCATTTAGGATGCGGATGGATGGCAACTAACCTAAGGAGCACAAGTGATAACTATGGAAGAAGTCAGAAGCACAACTATTATTCCAAAAAAGAAGGGTATAACTGATATTGTAACATCTAAAAAGGATACGGGGGATAAAATCCCATAGATATATATCACTTGGTATAAATATATGGTCAAACAACTCAGAAAACAATAATGTATTTCTCTCGTTAATTGTTGCACAACACATTATATCTCTCAATTATTTATTTAAAGTTTACAACTTGAACGTAGCAAGATATCCCTTTTTTACTAGGTAATCCAAGTTTTATACATAATTGTTGTTCAAAGAATATCACAAAGTTTTCATAGATCCAATGTACATTGATAAGTTTATCTCAGGGACTAGTTGTAATTATAATATACACTCGTCTATAATAGGAATAATAATAACATGACCGGTACTTCTAAAAATACTCTTAAGGATAATCTCCATTGAGTTTACATCTCGTTAATGGTTTTATAAAGCTTACGAGTCTTTTTATAATTTTTCATGATTTTCCCTGTAATTCTATGGATTTTACTCGGGCCTTAAATCATTCAAAAATAAAAAATACTTGGGTTTTATATAAGTATTTTCTATTTTTCTAAAGTCAACATACTCTCCCTTATTTGATTTGATTTAGAAAGTACTCGATCACTTACTCGACTTGATGTCCAATATGACTCGTGCTGCAAATGGCGCTAGATACAGGTCCAACCCTCGACAAGCGCTCGACTAATTCGCCTAAACTTGGTTGTCCGAGTTAGTTCGCTACTTGAATTTGTTAGTGTTTGTTGCTTCTTATGCCTAAGCTTTTACCTGGTCGACCTGCAATGCTCGTCGGAGCACTACCAAACCTGGTAGCCCAATCTTGATCTGCTTTCCTCTCCCCAACACGTGCAAACTCCATGTTTTTCACACGCATCGTGCATGCATACATAACTCATGAATATAGTCACACCTTGTCGAAGGTTTTTCATCGACCTTAAGCAAGTTGTTGGTGCTACAAACAATGAGTTGTGAACAAAACGATCTCGATTTTTGCGGCTAGCCTTGCCCATAACAAATGTAGCGTAGCTTTGACCATTGATTGGCGATACGAAGATGTTAGGGATAATATCTTAACACGGTGGTCTAATCATCGATTAACTTGTTATTAGCCACATTCTTCGTAATTTAAATCCAAAACATTAAAATCATGAATGACAAAATTACTTCCTAGACATCTTGATCTATTCAACTAAAGATTTCTCCAAATTTTGAGATGTCTCAACTTTATTTGTCATTCTAAATAAAAATAAAAAAGATTATTTATCATTTATCTATGAGATAAATATATACCCATGATCTCCCTAATTAACCCAATCCACCTGATTTTACATTCTATATAACAATTTTTTTATGTAATCATAGTCTTCGTAAATTATTGTAGAAAGATTCTCATTATATAGAAATTAATGGGAGACGGGCAACAAGTTGCGCCGTCAATCTCTTTTGGATGGCAATTTATAGTCTGTCAAAATAGATGTCATAAGATTAAGGTTGATCTACTCAACAAAAACATCTATTTAACATCACATTTAATTCATCAAATCCATATCTAATTCAGCATATCCATGCTATTTAAGATTTAATTGCATCAGTAAAGATTCGATAGATTGGCTCAGGAATCAAAATGGAGATGAAATCACTCAAATTTCGAAATGAATTTTTTTAAATCTCCACTTTCCTTAACATCCGATACATTTTAAAGGTTTAAATTTAAATTTGAACCTCTTGTTGGGCTTCCATAATAAATAATAATAATATTATTATTATATTTTTTAAAGGGTGACTCATGATGTACAATGATGCATCCAATTAAAGAGGTGTCTTTGAAATGGTGGTTACCTTAATGGAGAGGCAATCATTCATGTATATAAATGCATGGCAAGGGGTCCCCTCTCCCTCAACTGTGTGTGTGATGATCCACTACTCAAGCATCTTAGGCAAGGTTGAGAAAGAGAAGGAAACCCGATTTGCACCGCTTCCGTTCCGTTTCGAGTCTTCGTCTCGTCACGATAGCCTCCGATTAGTACTTTATTTATTTACGATAGATCTGTATCTATGATTAGTATTATAAATCTATCATTTGGTATCAGAGCTATGGTTAGTGATGATAAGATCATATATCACAAAAACCGTATTTATTATTATTATTTATGTTTGAAGTTCTTTTGTGTTATACTAATTTCCGTAGTTAGCTTGTTGGATTGTTTTGATTATTTTATCTATGGTTTATTCCAAAACTATACGCAGAGCCAATGATGTTATAAACTTTAATATATATTATTATTTATGTTTTATACAGTTGATGCTTATATCAGTTTATGATGACTGTTTGGTGTTTTACTTTTATAATCTTATTTAGTTTGTTCTGTCGTCTTCATTGAGTTTATCATGTCACTCAATGCCCACAAGTCAAATACTTTGAATACATTTCTACCAACATGCAATATTGCATGCTCTATTTTTTTAATCATTGTAGCGTCACTTAATAAAAATAGATTTTATTATTAATTGGAAATAACGGATGGATGACGCTTAATTCATCATTTGGATGTTTTATTTTTAGTTAACTCTGATCTATATATCTCGAAATCAGTTCAATTGATGTGTATAATCGAATCGGGAGTATTACCCACAACATCTGACCACTTCGTAAGACATATTAATTTTTGATAATGGGTAATTATTTGTTGGTTATCATAGAGTAGCCACAGCCTCTAGGATTACGCTGTCAATAATTACATTAAGTAACATAGTTAATTGAATATCTAAATTGCATCTACATCAGTTTGTGATCCATGGATGTCATTTAGTATACTTTGTATATTGGATTGGGAGGAATAGTCGCAGCATCCAACCGATGCCTATACATCGTTTTATTTTAGTGAGTAATCATTGGCATGTTTATCTTATAGTAGCAGCGGCATCTAGGAATATAATGTTAGTGATTACATTAAGTTGTGAAGTTCATTAAATTAATCAAATGACATCTGTGCATCTATATTGATGTAATGGCAAATTAATTTTTTATTTTCCCATTCCATCAATATAGATGTCATTCCATCAATATTGTTAGGTATTCTAAATGCCTACATGTACGGAATATTTTTATTTGTCTCATTAATTAAGGAAATCAAAGTATGATACAATTTTGTCTCATTAATCAAATTGTACTATTGTTACAATTCTTTAGCCATGGTAAGTCTTGTAATGATAGTATATTAATTTTTCAAAATGTTAAATAAATTAATATTTTGACTTAAGTTATGTGCTTGAGTTATTGCTTGAAAATAGCAGTCTTATTCAATGAAATTGATATTGCAGATAGTTCTGCTTTCATGTCTACTCAATTCAATGTCATGAATTCTGTTTCGATTCTCAATGAGAATAATTTTTCGGATTAGAAAGAGAAGAATCTTCCCGCATTAGGGTGAATGGATCTTGACTATGCATTTTGTATTGAGGAACCAGCGAATTCTACATAGGATAGTAGTCAAGGCATAAAGGATTTGCATGAATGGTGGGAGAAATCCAACCGATTAAGTATGATGATCATGCAACAAACATAGCAAAAAATATTCGGGGTTTTATTCCCGAATGTAAGACAGCAAAAGAATTTTGGAAGTTGTTGAAAAATAATTTCAAACTTCAGAAAAGGCTATGGCCAGCATACTTCTTACCAAGTTATCTTCTATGAGGTACGATGGTGACACTGGGATAAGAGAGCATATAATGGAGATGAGCAATATTGTTGCTCAACTCAAGGTGCTTAAACTTGATATTTCTGAGCCATTACTTATCCATTTAATTCTTGGTACTTTACATTCGCAATATGGGTCATTCAAGATTTCCTACAATGCGCATAAGGATCACTGGATTCTAAACGAGTTATTAGTGATGTGTGTACAAGAGTAAAATATGCTCAAGCAAGATAAAGTTGAGAGTGTCCATTTGTTCACTCGAGATAAAGGGAATTAATGGAAAAGGGTGATAAAGCATTCAGAAAAAAAGTAGGCTAACTTTAAGAAAACAAAATGCTTCTTTTGCAAAAAATCTGGACATGCCAAGAAAGAATGTATCAAGTTTAAGGAATGACTCGCCAAGAAAGGTATACATCAATGTCATGTATGTTATGAATCTAATTTCATTGATGTCCCTTTTAATACTTAGTGGATTGACTTTAGTACTTAAATCCATATTTCAACTCCATGCAGGGCTTTCTGAGCACAAGGATGCCACTAAAAAATGAGCAAAATGTCTATATGGGAAATCGTATATCTTCACAAGTTGGAGCGATTGAGATGCAAAGGCTCATTTTAGAATCTGGCCATGTACTTGATTTGGAAAATATCTTTTATTTACCTAAGTTCTCTAGAAATTTAATCTCAATATGTAAACTTTGTAATCTTGAGATACAAACTTTCATTTGAAAGTACATCTTTCCAAATGTTCCAAATGTTTAAGAATGACAAGTTGATTGGCAAAGTACCCAGGCGCCATTTGATGAGCTCGAAATCCGCCTCTTTAATAGTCATAGATTGTAGTAGTATAGGAGACGAATTTTGATTAGCAAAAACCACAATCGTTTAAATGTTGTAGAAAATTTATACTTGGCAAGTCTACCAAGGTCGAACACAGGGACACGAGCTACTCTTATTTTATCTATCGAATTTTGGTCAATTAACGGTATGTGTGAATAATTTCTCAATTAAAGGCCTCATGCATTAAAAGGCAAGTGATGAATCCACATTTCATCATCTTTATTCTATCATTTTGGCACCAAAAACCCTAGCAAATGTCTGTAAATAGCATTAGTTCCATCATCTTAGCATTCATGCATGTGCATCTAAATAGTGTATAAAATACTGTAATTAAAGCCAAAATTATAGAATAAATAAAAGAAAAGAAAAAGAATAAAATATTGTAAATATTTTATGACCCGAAACCCCGAGACCTAGGCATCTTGATGAATAGGTCGACCAGGAATAAAGTAGGGGGAGATAAGGGTCAAATACCTATATTATTCCATTCATTCTTTATTTATTTTGGGACCCATTTTTTATTCCACTTTTTATACATCAAATAAATAAACTTTGTACATGAAAGTTGTAGATAATAAAATAAAGAAAAATACAAAATTGATTTTACAGAAAAATAATGCACAGATAAAAAGTTATGGTTTGAATAAAAATCCAGAATCCCAACTTCCCAGACCCGTATCTCACAAATGAAAATTCCAAATGCATCAAACTCATCTTTAATTGTATATAGAATAAAATAAGCTATTTAATGGTGGTGGTTTCGCATTTGACGGAGCTACGGTTTGAAAGTTGAGTTTTGGACCCACCCTTTACAGTGTACAGAATAAAATATTCAATTTATTATTTATTCACTATTTTTATATTTTTTTATATTTTTTATAATGTTGTAAATAATACTTATAATAATTATGTATATTAAAATCAGAATAAAAATACAAAAGAAATCCAAATAAAAATACTTGTATATATCAAATACATAGGTACCCTACCTATATGTATACATATACTTTTTATACTTATATTTTATTTAATATACAAAACATATCAGAAAAATAAAACAAAAATATATTTGTGTAGATAAAAGTATTTTATAATTTTAGAAAATCATAAATAAAATAATATTAAAAATACCTAAATAAAAATCAAATACTAAAGTATATAGATATTATACCTATATAGGGGTATAAAGGTAACTTGTAAAAATAAGCCTCATAAAAATAATTAAAAATCACCATAAAATAATTTATAAAATAATAAATATTTTTTTATTAAATAATCAAAAATTAATTAATTAATTTATTATTTTTAATTTAATTTACAAGCTTTCCATTTAAATTTTGTCTTTTTGCGGATGACGTGGCCCAATCAGGCCACGCCATCCGTTGACCGGGGGTCAACTCCTTGACCCCAGGTCTGCGACCGCTGGGCTTATCTGAGCATCCAACTTCTTGGATTTTTCGCGGGTCAATCGTGCACCAAATCATGCTAGAGTCTTCACGACTTTTGCTCATCGAAGAATGGTCTTACACGCCCATCGATTATTTTGGACTTTGAGCCAGCGATTCACCCGTTCATCCTCGTTCTTTGGACCCCCTCGTCAACCCTTCAAAACCGGCTCCCTTGACTTCATTCGATTTTTGAACCGCGAAACACCTAGAATCCTTCCACCTTTGGCTTGCGTTGAAGACCTGTTGGTGACAGCAACGGGTTGCCACCGCCCAAGCGGAGGAAGAGCCACCATTCCAAGCACGTTCCACACCTCCGGCGACCACCGTTGAGGTACCCCCAACCTCGGGCACGCCAGGCCCTTGAGGTGTCTCTCCTTCCCTTATTTTCCTCGCTGAAGTTTAGCCATCACCTTAGGATAAAAACCCTTCAAAAAATCATGTTTTCGCCTATCGATTCGCCCAGTCGATAGTTGGTCGGAGCAACTCCGGCCACCTTCGTTCTTCGCGCCGTCAGCCGCAGCATACCCCCCACTCCATTGCGCCACGTGATCGGGGCAATTTGCCCCCAGTCATATCACCATTTTCTTGTGCAGTTTCAGGAGCTTGAAGTTCGCCTGGAGGGCGAGTTCTGGAGGCGCCGGAATCACCTGGAGCTACTTCCTCGACCTCATCGTCGGGAGTGGGCTCCGGTAGACGACGGCCCATTCTGTCGCCGCCAGCCAGTAGAAGACCACCGCAGGAGGTCCGGGGGCCGTTTTGGAGCAGCTACGGATGCCGGGGAGGTGCGACAAGGCTGGAGGAACTTCGCCCCGGCGAAGTTCTTCCTTGTTCTTCGTCAGCTACTTTCGGTCGTCGGATCGTGAGGGCGCCCCAGATCTTCTCACCGTCGTTCGATCCTGCACGCACCACGCCGTTCGATCGTCATCAGCTTCTAATCGTGGCCGCAGGATCGCGAAGGGGTATCGGACGTTCAGGTGCTGACACGTGGACTAGTGGCTGAGGCCACACTGTCGGATCGAGCCCCTTGCTTGGGTATTTTATGCTTTCCACCCTAGCAATTTTTGTATATCATTAATCAAGACATAAACTTTCATTTGCCGTTTAAAATTTTTGTAATTTTTGCTAAAAACCCCCTAAAGTTTTCTTATTTACTTTTCGACCCTTGCCGGCCAAGCGCACGTGCGTGGGCACGTGTGCGTGGGCATTTTGCGGACAAGGGCCTAGCAGTGATTGTTTTTAATATTTATTCCACTAAATATTTTGTCATGTTGTTTATTGTTAGTGGAATTTGCATTTAGCCCCCCAGGACTTTGCAATATTGCACAGGGGTCCCCGCCAGGTCACGTGCACAGCGCGCGTGACCTTGGTGTTTTTGCGGGGTCACCCTCGCAGTTTGAGAATTTAACTTTTAGTCCAGAAAATATTTTACTCAGTTCAAAATTTTTGTGAAAAGTGCATGTATGCCCCTGGATTTTCTGATATTTGCAGTTATGCTCCTGCCAGGCCTGATTAATGTTTGGATGCTTGTTCCAATTATTTAAATTATCATTTTAAGTCCAAAAATTCTCAAAAATTAGGCTTAAGCTCCTGCTAACTCGTACTTTATCGCTATATTTTTAGTTTTTAATTTTATTGCTTTTTAGTATTTATTAAAAATCAAAAACATGCTTTTTATTCATTGTCTAGCTTAGAAAATACCAAAAAATAGTAAAATACCTCTAAAAATTCCAAAAAAATTCCCTAGTGTGTCTTTTATCCTATTTTAGTGTCAATCCAAAAATCACTAAAAATCTCAAAAGAAAAACCTTAAAAATTCAAAATTACTCAAAAACTTCAAAAAAATATATAAAATCAAAGAAAACTCCAAAATTTACAAACTTAGCTCATGTTTACTCTATATTTTATTTGAAAAATACTTTGAAAATATTTTGTGGCTGTTTACTAATTTTAATTCCCATTTTACTCACAGCCAGCACATATTTCACTGTTTTGACTTGTTTTGCTATTTAAAAATACCAAAAACACTTTGAAAAATACCCAAAAATCACTAAAATAGTAAAAAAAAACTCTAAAAATATCAAAAACATTTTATATCTGGATTTTTGATTATTTTTGCATATTTTTATAAATACTTTATCTTGTCTTTATTACTTTACTTATATTTTCCAATATTGAAAAAAAAGAAAAAATATAAAATATAAAATTATAAAAATTAGAAAATTAAAAACCAAAAATACAAAATTAAAAATTAAATTAAAATTAAAAAAATAAAACCCACAAAAATTTCTTTGCTTGCTTGCTTAGTGTAGACACACTTCATACTCACTTGTGCACATTTATTTGAATTACCGTGCTTACTCCCTGTGTTCGAACTCTCTGCATACTTTCCCTTTACATCATTAGTGCAGAGTTAAAAATAAATTTTAACTCCACATTATTTTTAATTATTGATCTTTAGTGTGGGTTAATTGTTGACTTTAGTCCAGGATTCATCGTGAGTCGTCACAGCGACGGTTGTCTCCGCCTTGTGTGAGATACCACTTTAGACTCCGTGAATTTCGGCTAAATCAAATGGTGCCGTTGCCGGGGAGCAACAGCGAGTAGTTCATATTTTGTTTGCTTGTGTTTGTTTGTCTATTATTGCTTTATTTTCTATCTCTTACATTTTTGATATATCTTGTTGAGCTGTTTTGACCACTTTTCTCTTGTCTTCTTGCGAGGGACCGCGGAGCGAGGCGGATCGCTTAGGTGACCCGGAGCATCCTTGGGAAGCGGAGCCGGCTATTCTTTAGCCAAGCCGGCAGGAGAGAGCAGGAGGAGTGAGAGAGTGATTAGTTTAGCTTGCATTTTATTTTTGTGAGAGAGTGCTTGATAATTTGTAATAATACATGTACTCAGACACTTGGACTCTTGAGACACTACCGGGCCTAATTTCTGGGTGTTTGTTCACCCGAGGGCTCACCACGGTTTTTATCGCGTTTTCCCGCTTGTCATTTTCCGGATTTGTTTTCCTTTTCATTTCTTTTGTGGATTGAGCCCTTAGTTGTAGGTCCTGCTTGATTCGATTAGAATAGGTCCAAACACACTAATTATCTTTGCATGCTCCTATAGTTCGTATTTGGACTTAGACTAATTAAATAGTTGGCTATTAGCTTTCGATCCGCGCGCCGCGAGCTCATCCCACACAAGCGCTTTCTCCTAACTCAAATGTGTTGAGCAGAGGAGGGGTGAGCCTAGACCGGACATTAGGATTGAGAGTTAGTAGCTAGCTTGTGGTTCTTCACGCTAGCAGTTGCCTACTCTAGGATGATTTCCGCTTTGCATATCGCCATGTAGCTAGGTTTATAAATTCTGCTTTGCATCCCGCATGGAGAGAGCTGGGATTCGCTGTAAGTCTTCTTACTTTGCATGCATCATTTAGGCACAAAGGTGAGATTTCCACCTTGGTGTCGACTTGCACGGCTTTTCCGACTCTATTCTCCCTCTGTTTTTGGAACAAAGTAGGATCAAGAAAATATAAAAATGTTAGGCGCTTGTTTGAATTGACTCAAAAGAAGCGATAACACCAAAAAAAATAAAAAAGGGACTGCTAAGAAAACCTTGACCAAAAATAAAATCAGTAATTGGATTCATTGCTTGGGGAGAGTAACACCCTCACTTGTATTCAGGTTGCATGGGAAGGTCTCCTTCCAAGTGAGGTGAGCGCTTCGTAAGGATTAGAGCCAAAAACCCAACTTGTGGCTGCCTTGTGTATCGCCTGGATTTCTGAAGTATTGGTGCTACTATCGTACGTAGTCGAGTAGGGCTTGGTCGCCATTGGTGACTCACTATTGTGTGAGCGCCAACCTTGTCCGAAGTACCGAGCTTAGGCCACGCCTTCACGGGTGTGTCTGTCTCACCGGCTGCGTCCGAGTAGGATCTTGCACGCTCACGGGTGATTCCGTTGCGAGCGAGGTCCGAAGTATCGGTTTCGCCTATCGGCTTACTCCCTCTATTTCTTTGGCTGAGTAGGGATCCAGGAAGGGTTACAAGGTCCTTAAAAAGCGCAAGTTACAGGTTACACAGGAGGAGGACAAGTACGGGTAATACTTTTCCGGCAGTACTCTCGCTCCTTTAGGTGTAGCGCTCTAAGGACTCGTGAAAAGACTAATTCCTGAATCAAGCTAAAATTGACAAGATAAAAGCCGAACCTTCACAGCTTCATGTGTTGAGTTGGTGAACTCACCCCTGCTTTGTGTTTGATTGTTAGATTTATTTAGGTCAAGATCAAAAACACCGCACAATTGTGCGCAATTTTGTTGCATCTCATTTCATTCTTCTTCTTTTACATTCCCTCTACTCTTCCCAATAATCAAGATGATGGGACGGAGATCTCTTAGGCCGACCTTGTCGGCACCGCTATCCAGCACTCCTCCTTATTCATCTAGGAACACCTCGGAGAGTCCGCTCTCCGAGCCTGAGTTTACATCCACCCTGTTCCCCCTCGACCACCCTTCCCATTCTCCTTCTCTCAGTCCAATAGTTTCAGAATTCAGTGCATCACAGAGTTCAGATCATTCGACAGCACCTGAGATGGTCTCTTTTGCTTTTTCAGAAAATCCAGTGATGGCAGATAGAGGCGAACACCTAGATGACCATGATCACCCTCCGTTCATATTCGATCAGGCGGCCATCAACAACTCTTTGTTAGCATCCCTGGAGACTATGCAGAGACAGATCCGTGACCAGGGTACCTTCATGGGTGATCTGATGAGAGAGATAGCTCAGATGAGAGAGAACCGACCTGGGGGCGGCGGTGGCGGTGGCGGTGGAGGAGGAGGAGGACCTGATGCAGGAGGAGGTGATCCAGACGCTGAGAGACCACCACAGACCATCATGAGGGAATTGCACAACCCAGTTGCATCCCTCACTCATCGTTGGATCCGACTCCCGCCCATCCACGGAGATTTCGAGCTTCGGCCCCACACTATCCAGCTTCTACCCAAGTTGCATGGGTTGCCGACCGAAGAGGCGCACCTCCACCTCCAGGAATTCGAGATGATATGCAGCACCATCCATGATTGGTTGATGACCGAGGACACAATCAAGATGATTGCCTTTCCGTTCTCATTGGTTGATAGAGCCGCATATTGGCTCAAGCACCTGGGGCGATTCATCGACACTTGGGCAGATCTCCGGACCGCAAACCTGAAGAAGTACTACCCTCTCGGCCGGACCAATGCAGCTAGAGCAATGATCAGTAACTTCGTCATGATCCCAAATGAGAAGTTTCATGAAGCTTGGGATCGCTTTCGAGAGCTCATCGACCGGTGTCCACGTCACGATATCTCCAAGCCCAACTTGGTGCAAAGTTTCTTCTGTGGGCTGACACCAGAGCTGCAGGGGCTTGTCAACGCCTCTTGCGGTGGATCATACTTTTCCAAGGGTGAAGACGACGTCTGGGCCATTTACAAGGGCATGGCAGAAAATTCAACAGTAATGGCCCAAGCCCGAGTCTACATGCAGCAGAAGCCCCCGCAAGGAGCGGGATCATTCCAGAGGATCGCCCGCATCGATGCCGGTCCCAACACTGTGTCGGTAGCCGCAGCCCAAGCTGAATCAGCCGCAGCCGACATGGGCATAATCAGTGAGAAGCTGGACCGCCTCGAGATCCTCGAGAAGAAGCAGATGCAAGGCATGGCACAGATGGACCAAATTGCCAAGACCATGAGTGATCTGAAGACGCAGATCTTGTGTGTCCAGGAGGCGCAAACTCATTCCCAATAGCCTCCCAGATCACGTGCTGATCCGAGCAGTAGCAATGCCAACCAGCCCTCTACCTCGTATCATCAAGTCAACCATATCCAGGCAGAGCCGGTTCCCTTGCTGCAGTACTACCCAACGCAGCCGCCATCTTCGGACACGCAGATGGTGGTGTATCAGCCGGAGCAGCCACTGGCAGTTCTTCCTCCACCCTCCTTTGAGCAGGAACCATTGATGGAAGTCAATGGGATTTGGTACGACCGGTACCCTCAGCCTGGGATCCGTCGTGATCATCCAGGATTCTGTTGGGGCAACGGTGGCTCCTCCTCCCAGCAGCAGAATCCTGCCCAAGGACACTAGAACAGCCAGCCACACCAGCAGCAACAGCCCCAGTATGCCCAGCCACAACAGTATCAGAGTGATCCTCGTCCCGCCTATCAGGGACAACAGTGGAGGCAGCGACAGCAGCCTCAGCGATCTTATCCCCATCATCCCTAGTACCAACCGCAGCAGCAGCAGCAACCCCATTTCCAGTAGGGACAACCATCCGGTTCTCAGGGTCCCACCTTTGAGAACCCAGCATTAGATGATCTTGCCCGCTTGCTCTCCGAACAGCGAGCATCCTTCAGGCAATAAATGGATGAATTCCGGCAGGAGATGAGGGACATAATAAAAGGCAAGGCCGCCATACCCGCTCAAATTGAACCTAATCCGAACAATCTGAAAAGGAAGTCTGAGCAGGTAGAGTTTACAGAGGATACCTCTCCTAGTGACTATTTGAGTGATATGTCTTATTCTTTCTATGATGCTGATTTTGTGACTACTAGGAGCGGTAGGATGCCCGCCGGCGGCGCCTCTTCTGAGCGACAATCAGATGCAGCACCAGGAGTGCCAGAGGAGCAGAGTAGCGGTGCTGGTGTCGCTAATGATGATGTTGCAGACGGTGGTGCTGATGCCACCAATGATCGAGACCCAGACGACGGTGCTGATGCCGCCGTGATACCAGTTGCAGACGGTGGTGCTGATGCCACCATTTTGGATGCTGAGCCCGAGCGCGGTGCTGATGCCGCAGAGACAGGTGCTAGTGGTGGTGCTGAGGCCACCACATCCACTTTTGTTGAGCCCCCATCTGTGATGTTACCACATTTTGTACCTATGGATTGTGGGAACAAAAAGAAAAGCAAAAATATGAATAAAGGAAAGGTTTCTGTTCACATTGTGGATCCATATGTGGTGAATGATGATTATTGTATGGATTCTCCTCCTTCACAGGCACAGGGACCGATTCCTAGTCCTCCATCTATGGAGGCCCCTACCATCCCCTTCCCTGAGGCACTCCGCCGAGCGAAGGGGAATAAACGAGAAAATCCCAAAAAAGAGCAACAGGTAGAGTTCGGCAATCAGATGATAGACAGATTCCATATTCAGCTGACTCTACAAGAAGCACTTGAGCACATCCCCCTCTTCAAGAAAAATCTGAAAGAGAAGACTACCGTCCGCAGGAAGAGGAGGAACCACAGAGATCAAATCCATGTGCTAACTCACTCCACTTGCTGCACCATCCAGAACAAGCTGCCAGCCAAGCGACCAGATGCAGGAGCTCCCTATGTCAGATGCGAGATTCAGGAGCAACAGTTTGATCGCACTCTATTAGACAGCGGCTCTTCAATTAACCTTCTTCCGGCAGCCTTGCTCGACCGATTCGAGTTTGGTCCTCTTCTTAGGAGCAGGACAGTCCTTCAGTTTGCTGACAGGTCGACTAAGAGGCCGAAGGGGTTATTGAAAGACGTGGTCGTTACCATTCAGGGCCTGAAATTCCCCGTGGACTTCGTTGTGTTGGACATGGAGATCCTTGAGTCGGTAATTGATGCCCCCATCATACTCGGACGTCCATTTTTGGCCACAGCCAAGGCGGTGACCGACCATGATAGAGGGAAGGTATGCTTTCACGTAGAGGGCGAAACCATACAAATAGAGACGATCGAGGAGACCAGAGCTAGAGAGTTAGAAGGCTCAGAGCAGTCCAGTGAAGCAGCGCAGATGACAGAGGAAGAGCTAGACATCCACCAGGTTTGTGATTTTGAGATGACAGATGATGAATCCAACTGGATAGATCCGGTAGCACCGACCCTCGCCTTGCCTACAGATTCACTATATCTCAAGCTCATGGCAGTCGAGAGCCGGGAGAGCACATCCCTGGATGAGGATATACCTGAGGCTGACAGTGTCGGGACGAGTGGTTCCGATGATTTTCATTCTTGCTCATCTTCTTCTGATCCCTCGGATTCAGACATTGACTGGGATGATTTTGATGATTGTTTACCTTGTCTGATTCCTTCTGAGCCGACAACCATGACAAAGTGCGAGCCAATATAGTTTATTGATGATTCAGCAGGGCGCCCTCTGTCAGAGATTCATGAAGAGCGAGAGTTCTCCCATGCAGACCTGGTAGCATTTACACAGACATATCAGAAGCCAGATCTGCCACCTCCCAGTCGTCCAGAACGAAAACCTCTGCCGCAGTCAATGACATATAGATTCCTTGCGGGTGAGCCAGAAATGCACCCAGTCATTATCTCAGCAGATTTGACTGGAGAACAAGAATCTCGTCTGATGGAGGTTCTTGAAAGAAACTGCAAGGCAATAGGTTGGAGTATAGCTGATCTCCAGGGGATGAGCCCAAATCTTTGCTCTCACCACATTTATCTCGAGGATAACGCTACGCCGTCGCGTCCAACGACGTCTAAACCCGAATCTTCGAGACGTAGTCATGAAAGAAATTTCAAGGTGGTGGAGCGCCGATTTCATCTATCCCATCTCCGACTCCAAATGGGTAAGTCCTTTACATGTGGTACCCAAGAAGACGGGTATCACTACAGTTGTCAATGAGTCTGGAGAGGAGATCGCTACCAGAGTGCCCACTTCTTGGAGGGTCTGTGTGGACTACAGACGATTGAATGAGGCCACCAAGAAGGATCACTTCCCGCTACCATTCATTGATCAGATTATCGAGCGGCTAGCCGGGAAGAGTCATTATTGTTTCCTTGACGGGTACTCTAGATATAATCAAGTGGCCATTGCGCCCGAAGACCAGGAGAAAACGACATTCACCTGTCCGTTTGGGACCTATGCTTTCAGACGGATGCCCTTTGGTCTATGTAACGCTCCGGTGACATTCCAAAGGTGCATGTTGTCCATCTTCTCGGACATGGTGGGTGACTGTTTAGAGGTCTTCATGGATGACTTCTCGGTCTATGGCGACGGGTTCGATGCTTGTCTTGACTGCCTAGACCGTGTGCTTCAGCGCTGCATTGAGGTCAATCTTGTTTTATCCTGGGAGAAGAGCCACTTTATGATGACTCAAGGGACGGTCCTCGGTCATATCGTCTCCAACAGGGGGATGGAGGTCGATCCAGCCAAGGTGGATATCATCAGAAAACTCAATCCACCGTCCAACTTGCGTCAGTTGCGGTCTTTTCTGGGGCATGTCGGTTTCTACCGACGGTTCATTCAGGACTTCAGTCGTATTTCCCGACCGCTTACTGACTTGCTGACAAAAGACACCGAGTTTATTGTCAATGATAAGTGTCTTGCGTCGTTTGAGACTCTCAAAAATATGGTTGTTTCAGCTCCTGTCCTTCAGCCACCTGATTGGTCTCTCCCATTCGAGATCATGACGGATGCTTCAGATTTTGCCGTTGGGGCAGTGCTTGGACAGAGGAGGGATGGTTTACCTTTTGTCATTCACTACGCCAGTCGGACTTTGGATGCCGCTCAGCGGAATTACACTGTGACTGAGAAAGAGATGCTGGCCATAGTCTTCGCTCTTGATAAGTATCGATCGTATATTCTCGGATCTAGAGTCACAATGTACACTGATCACACCGCCATCCGGTACTTAATGGCTAAGAAGGATGCCAAAGCATGTCTTACCAGATGGATCCTTCTACTCCAGGAATTTGATATTGAGATTAAGGATAAGCTTGGAGTCAAGAATGTGGTGGCGGATCATCTCTCCAGATTGGAGAATCTTGAGGAATCTGAGCCCAGCGCACCTATCACAGAGACATTTCCAGATGAGGCGATCTTGGCTATCACCTCGCTCCCGTGGTACGCTGACATTGTGAACTATCTTGTCGCCAAGACAGTCCCACAAGGTTGGCCCAGGCAAAAACTCGAGACCTTCCTGGCGAAGGCCAAGTTTTACCATTGGGAGGATCTCGTCCTTTATCATGAAGGAGGGGACAGTATCTGGAGGAGGTGCATTCCTCAAGAAGAGCATCATAGCGTCCTCTCATACTGCCACAAGCTTGAGGCAGGAGGACATCATTCTGGAAAAAGGACAACACAGAAGGTGCTTCAATCCGACCTATGATGGCCTACTCTCTTCAAGGATTCTGATGAGTTTGTGAAGAGATATACTGACTGTCAGAAAATGGGAACCTGCGGACAGAGAGACATGATGCCCATGCAACCCATTCACTTTTGTGAGGTTTTTGATGCATGTGGAATTCATTTCATGGGCCCATTTCCTAAAAGTCAGGGATTCGAGCATATTTTGCTCGCTGTAGATTATGTCAGCCGATGGGTTGAGGCTATCCCCGCCCGAGCCGCAGATGCTAAAACCGTGTGTAAATTTTTGAGGAAAAATATCATTTCACGGTTCGGGGTACTGATAAACACAAATTATCGAGGGTCTAAAAAGTATGTCTCACACAAGGCGGAGACAACCGAGTCGCTGCGGTGACCCACAATAAAATGTATTTAATCAACAATTAACCCACACTAAAGATCAATAAATTAGAAATAATGTGGAGTTAAAATTTATTTTTAACTCTGCACAAGTGATGTAAAGGGCAAGTATGCAGAGAGTTCGAACACAGGGAGCAAGCAGGGTAATTCAAATAAAGGTGCTCAAGTGAATGTGTGTGTCAAGTGTCTACACAAAGCAAGCAAGCAAAGGATATTTTTTTGTGGGTTTTTAATTTTTAATTTTTTTTATTTTAATTTAATTTTTAATTTTGTATTTTGCTTTTTAATTTTCTAATTTTTATAATTTTATATTTTATATTTTTTTTCTTTTTTTTCAATATTGGAATTTAAAACCAATGTAATAAAAGACAAGATAAAATATTTATAAAAATGTGCAAAAATATCCAAAAATTCAGAAATAAAATATTTTTGGTATTTTTAGGATTTTGTACTGTTTTTGTGATTTTTGGGGATTTTTCAAGGTGTTTTTGGTATTTTTAAATAGCAAAACAAGTCAAAACAGTGAAAAATGTGCTTGTTGTGATTAAAAGGGGAATTAAAATTAGCAAACAGCAACCAAAATTTGTCACACTAATTTTCAAATAAAGAGAATAAAATCTAGAACAAACAGGAACTGAGTTTGTGATTATTTGAGTTTTCCTTGATTTTATATTTTTTTGAAGTTTTTGAGTGTTTTTGAATTTTTAGTGTTTTTATTTTGAGATTTTTAGTGATTTTTGGACTGACACTAGAATAGTTAAAATAGACACTAGGGAATTTTTTTGGAATTTTTAGAGGTATTTTAATATTTTTTGGTATTTTCTAAGCTAGACAGTGAATAAAAAGCATGTTTTTGATTTTTAATAAATATAAAAATAAAATAAAATCAAAGACTAAATTGTTGGCGTGGAAGAACACGTTAACAGGAGCTTAAGCCTATTTTTGTGGAATTTTTGGAGGCAAAATGAGGCCCTAAATAAATAGATATAGCAAGCACAAATTAAGGGCCTAGCAGGGGCGTTTATGCAAATAGACAAAACTCTAGGGGCACTTCTGCAATCTTTCCAGAAAACTTTATACTGAATTAAAAATTATCTAGACCAAACCACAAAACCACAAGCCGCAAGGGGTTGAATGTAAAAACCTCCAGGCCCACGTGCATCGCACACGCGCCTGGGAGGGGTGTTAATGCAATATCACAAAAACTTAAGGGGTGCTTCACAAAATTCCCACAAATGATTAATGTAATAAAAATAGTTCTGGCACTAAATATTAAATGCCTACAATCACGAGGGTAATCCTGCAAAAACGCCAAGGTCACGCACGCTGTGCACGTGACCTGACGAGGACTAACTTGCAATAACCAAAAAGCTAGGGGGCCTATCTAAAATTATTACAAAACGTTTATGCCTTGACAATAAAGTTTAAGTACCGGGAAATAAACACAAAATATGCGAGGGTATGTAGCAAAATTACCCTCACAGATGGCCGATCCGACGGTAGTGGCCTCAGCCACTAATCCACGTGTCACAGCGTGGACGCCCGATACCCCTTTGGCTCCTGCGGCTAGGATTAGATGCTGGAAGGACGATCTGCGGCCAAGAGCACCCCCGATCCGACGGTTGCTGAATCGCGCCAAGAACGCCGGCGATCCAACGACTCTGAGAGGCGGAGGAGGAACAGACGAAGAACGCGCGCCCGGCGAGGTTCAATCGCCGCGCACGATGCCCTCCGACGCCTTCCTTTGCTGTTGTCAAGCTCAGGAGCTAGCTGGCGACGTCCTCTAACGGCTAGAGGGGTCCGATGGTCTCGTAGGTGGCCGGCGCGAGCTCGCCGATGACAATGAGCGTGGAGGCTCCAGGAGGTCCGGCGAGGCTCCAAAAATCGCTCTGGCCTTGGAATCGAAAGCTGAGACCTGCAAAAAAAAAGGTGAAAAGGTCGGGGGTAAAATGCCCCGACCTCGCGGCGAGGCGGACGGGGTGCTAACGAGGCGGAGGGCGTGAAGACCGAAGGTGGCCGGAGTTGCTCCGACGACCGATCGATTAAGCGAATCGATGCGCGGATGAAATGGATGAACGGGGGAAAACGAAGCTGGGAATGCAAGGAAAGAAATGACGACGAAAAACTAAGGGAATAACACTGCCTCGAGCCCAGGAAGGGCGAGGGAAAGGTACCTCGACGGCGAAGGTCGCCGGAGGTGCGGAACACGCCTAGAACGGTGCTTCTCCTCCGCTTGGACGGCGGCGACCAATTGCTGTCACCAACGAGTCCTTACTGCCAGCCAAAGGGGGAGGGATTCTATATGATTTGCGGTTCAAAAATTCAAATGGGGGTCAGAGGTTGGTTTTAAGGGGTTGACGAAGGGGTCCCTTGATCGAGGTGCCCAGCTCGATTTAGAGGCCCTCAGCCCAAGAAGAACCTTGGGCGAGCAAGATGGATAGTAGGGGAAGATAGTTGCAGAAGAAGTCGATCTCAAAGGATGAAAGATGCATCCTCGAAAAATCCGCAAAGGCGGACGAAAAACGAGGTAGCAGAGCTACAGGGAGGGTAGGTCATACTGTTGACCTTGGTCAACAGTTCTGACCTCCTGGTTGGTCCACGTGGACCAACCAGGAAAAACCCTAAAAGAAATGTTTTATTAATTCATTTAAAATTAGAAAACAGTCGAACTAAATTATGATTATTTAATAAAAAAATATTCGTTATTTTATGTAGTATTTTATTATGATTTTTAATTAATTTTATGAGGTATATTTTTATAACTTTGCTTTTTAACCCTATATAGGTATAATACCTAGGTATTTAAATATTTAATTTTTATTTTGTGTATTTTAATTTCATTATTTTTATTTATTATTTTCTAAAATTATAAAATACTTCTGTATACTCAAATATATTTTTATTTCATTTTTCTGATATGTTTTGTATATTTAATAAAATAAAAGTGTATTTTATATAGGTATAAGTATAGGTAGTATACCTATGTATCCTATTTACAAGTATTTTGATTTTGTATTTTCTTTGCATTTTTATTCTAAGTTTAATGCACATAATTATTATAAATAATATTTACATAATTATAAAAATATAAAAGTACAAAAATAATGAATAAAGAATAAATTGAATATTTTATTCATTACAAGTATACAAGGTGGGTCCAAAGCTCAACTTTCAAACCGTAGCTCCGCCAAATGCGAAACCACCGCCATTAAATAGCTTATTTTATTCTATATACAATTAAAGGTGAGTATGCTGCATTTGGAGTTGTCAATTGTGAGATACGGGTCTGGGAAGTTGGGATTCTGGATCTTTATTCAGACCATAACTTTTTATCTGTACATTCTTTTTCTGTGAAATCAATTTTGTATTTTTCCTTGTAATATTAGCTACAACTTTCATGTACAAAGTTTCTTTATTTGATGTATAAAAAGTGGAACCAAAAATAGGTCCCAAAATGAATAAAGAATGAATAGAATGTATAGGTATTTTATCTGTATTTCTGACCTTATCTCCCCCTACTTTATTCCTTGTCAACCTATTCATCAAGATGCCTAGGTCTCGGGGTTTCAGGTCATAAAATATTTACAATATTTTATTCTTTTTCTTTTCTTTTATTTATTCTATAATTTTGGCCTTAATTACAGTACTTTAGACACTAATTGAATGCACATGCATGAATGCTAAGATGCTCTATTTAATGCTATTTACAGGCATTTGCTAGGTTTTTTTGGTGCCAAAATGATAGAATAAAGATGATGAAATGTGGATTCATCAGGTACCTAGAGTCTTGATTTCAGACGGGGGGTCTCATTTCATCAATGACAAGGTTAGGGCTCTTGCAGACGAGTTCGGCATTGACCATCGAGTTGCCACACCGTATCACCCTCAGACTAATGGTCTTGCCGAAGTTTCGAATCGGGAGATAAAAACAATCTTGCAGAAAGTTGTCCGCCCAGACCGAAAGGATTGGTCACAGCTTTTGGACTCGGTCTTGTGGGCCTATCGGACTTCTTTCAAGAATCCATTGGGGACGTCTCTCTTTCGTCTCGTCTATGGCAAGCCGTTCCATCTGCCAGTGGAGATCAAGCATAAATCTTTTTGGGCAGTCACTGAGTTGCTGTTAGATCCCGAGAGTATAGGAGAACATAGAAGAGCTGAATTGGCAGCCCTGGAAGAACTGAGAGACACAGCCTTTTCCAACAGCCTACAGTACAAGGAAAAAGTGAAGACATGGCACAATTCGCATATCAGCCATAAACAGTTTGAGCCAGATCAGAGAGTATGGTTGTTTGATTCCTTGGCTGAAATTATTTCCAGGGAGATTATAGAGCAAGTGGAAAGGTCCCTATGTGGTTAGGAAGGTACATGACAATGGAAACATCGACATATCCGAACCGTCATCTTCCTCTACCTTCCGCATCAATGGTCAACGCCTGAAACTATATCTTGATCATGATCCGCCGACCATTGACGTTGCCCCCATTCTTCTGGTATGAGATGTGTTCTTTGACTCACATCATCTGCATCTCATACATGGTGATCAATTCCATCTTCCGTTGTACAGATCCATCTGTTCATATCACTCTTTCATCTATTGATTTATTTTTCTTCTTTTCTTCTTTTCTTCTTTTCCTTCTCTATTTTCTTTATCTATCAAAAAGGTGCCGCCCTTGTAGACAGTTTTCCATACTTAGGACGTACTTTGTCCTAAGTATAGGGGGGTTTGCACCCGAGTTCTGTCATTTTCATTTCGATCCTCTCCATTGTCTCCTCTTCTTGTCTATACTTAGGGATATTTTACCCTAAGTATAGGGGGAGACAATCTGAGTACGATCCGTTCATTCCCACCCTTGACCCTCCCTACATTGTGTACAGTCTGCTATACTTAGGATTATTTGATCCTAAGTATAGGGAGGACGGTCAACTTCTCATTGGTTCATTCTTTGGTTCATTTCTGTAGTCCTTTATTATTTAGGCTTGTCTATACTTAGTACGAGTTATGTCTTCTCTTTTCTCTCCGATCTATGAGGACATAGCTCCAGCTAAGTATGGGGGGGTCGTATATACTACGTATATACTTTAGCCATAACTCGTACTTTCATATTTTCTTAATAAATATGGCTAATTATTCTTTAAAAATTCATTAAAAATCATTAATAAAAAGGTGTTATCATTCCTCAAATTTTTTTTGTAGTTACTTATTAATAAATCAGGTGAAAATGTTTTTTGCAAAATATTTAAAAAACAGTTTGGAAATCCTTGTGAACATTTAGTGAAAACTATTTTGAAAATATTTTGTTACATGTTTTCAACCTGTGTAAAATGTGTGGATTGTAAAATTTCTTTTCTTTGTGCGAAATAAAAGGTTTGAAAAATGATTTGCAAATGGTTTGAAAAATGGTTGCAAAAATGTTTTGAAAAACCTATATAACTGTTTTGAAAACCTTTGCAAAATGATTTTCAAATGTGTGTGCATGTTGGTAAAAATCCTAGTAAAAACTATTTTGGACTATAGTTTTCAAAAAAAATGTGTGAAAAGCCTGTGTCAAATAAGTTTGAAGAATACATACATCAGACCTAAAAATCCACTTTATATACTTATAAAATTGATCACTTACCCTTGTAAATTCTTAAAATCCACTTCTTGTATATATAAGAAGCACCCCCGTGTACATATTTTCACCTAGCTTTCAGCCAAAATCTTTTTATTTTCCAAACTCCCAAAAACATTTGCAAAATTAAAATTCAAAAACATTTGAAAGATCTTTCTGAAAAATACAAAAAATGCATGCATCATCTTTTCAAAAACCCATAAAAAGTTCAAAATCTTTGAAAATTGCATCACAAAAATATTTTCTGCATTGCATTGCATAGCATGAGCATTTTTCGGATTGAGTTTGATAGTTGAACAAGTCTAAGTAAAATCCGGAGATTGGAGCTTGATTGGACCTTAAAATCTACCTAATAACAGGAACCTTATAGGAACTGGGTTTGAGGTACTTCAGGTCTAGTTGACTTAATTCTTTGAGGATCACGTGACTTGGTTCAATGGATTCTTGACTGCCTAAGTAGAGTATTTCGGAGCACACGCACGACTCTTGTTGATAATGACCTAACTTGGACACCTGCACCTTTCACATGGCTCAACTCAGTTGGAGTGGTGAGGGGATTGGATTTGCCGGTATGAGACGCACACAAGTGGAAACATTTGTTCTCCTCTAGGGAGGGAAGTGCACCCCAACCCATCCAGTGATTAGGAAGTCTAAAGAAAGGAGGCTGTGGTTGCGATAAAGCTTCAAAAGTGGGATAGTCTACTGGCTCAAGAGGAAAAACTCCTTATGTAAATGCTGTTGTGTATAGTGTTCATATATATATATATATATGTGTGTGTGTGTGTGTGTGTGTGTGTTCAGGCATGTACAAAAATAAAAAGCCTGCAAAGTATGTACAAAGTCAATAAGCAAGCTTGAGTTCCAAAGTCATATCATGTGAGCCTGCAGCAGGATGACTTGACTACACTGGTCTTGCATCCCAGGATAGGTAGCTACACTGGCTACCGTCCATTCTTCTCTTCACCCCCTCCTCTTGAGTTGGTTGCCACTTGAACTTAGAAGGGAATACCCCGCTCCTCGAGGATGGAGTTATTGGATTGGGGAATCATTGGGTTGTCATACTGGAGAAGTCAGTTTCTTTGCCATTCTAGTTGGGGAGAGCCACCATCACTTACACTGTACGAGTCAGATTCATAGTCGTAAGAGTTTGTGTACGAGTTGAAGTATTTCTGACCTAGTTATTGAGGAGACTTGGACAGAGTTTTGGGATTCTCAAGGACTGTTGAATTTCAAATACGGATCTCATTAAGGTTCCGCCCGCACTAAAATTACAAAGGTCCGACTTAAGCTCCAAACTTTGATTTTGTGAAGACAAGTTTGATGATCAAATTAAATCCAAGTTCTTCTTTTTCTTTTCTTTCTTTTTCTTTTTGCACTTATTGCATAAGTGTTTGCTAGGGACTAGCAAAGGTAAAGTATAGGGGGATGATGAATCCACATTTCATCATCTTTATTCTATCATTCTGGCACCAAAAACCCAAGCAAATGTCTGTAAATAGCATTAATTCCATCATCTTAGCATTCATGCATGTGCATCTAAATAGTGTATAAAATACTGTAATTAAAGCCAAAATTATAGAATAAATAAAAGAAAAGAAAAGGAATAAAATATTGTAAATATTTTATGACCCGAAACCCCGAGACCTAGGCATCTTGATGAATAGGTCGACCAGGAATAAAGTAGGGGGAGATAAGGGTCAAGTACTTATATTATTCCATTCATTCTTTATTTATTTTGGGACCCATTTTTGGTTCCACTTTTTATACATCAAATAAAGAAACTTTGTACATGAAAGTTGTAGATAATAAAATAAAGAAAAATGCAAAATTGATTTTTACAGAAAAATAATGCACAGATAAAAAGTTACGGTTTGAATAAAAATCCAGAATCCCAACTTCCCAGACTCGTATCTCACAAATGAAAATTCCAAATGCATCAAACTCACCTTTGATTGTATACAGAATAAAATAAGCTATTTAATGGTGGTGGTTTCGCATTTGGTGGAGCTACGGTTTGAAAGTTGAGTTTTGGACCCACCTTGTACAGTGTACAGAATAAAATATTCAATTTATTATTTATTCACTATTTTTATATTTTTTTATATTTTTTTATAATGTTGTAAATATTACTTATAATAATTATGTATATTAAAATCAGAATAAAAATACAAAAGAAATCCAAATAAAAATACTTGTATATATCAAATACATAGGTACCCTACCAATATGTATACCTATACTTTTTATACTTATATTTTATTTAATATACAAAACATATCAGAAAAATAAAACAAAAATATATTTGTGTAGATAAAAGTATTTTATAATTTTAGAAAATCATAAATAAAAATAATAATGTTAAAAATACCTAAATAAAAATCAAATACTAAAGTATATAGATAATATACCTATATAGGGGTATAAAGGTAACTTGTAAAAATAAGCCTCATAAAAATAATTAAAAATCACCATAAAATAATTTATAAAATAATAAATATTTCTTATTAAATAACCAAAAATTAATTAATTAATTTGTTATTTTTAATTTAATTTACAAGCTTTCCATTTAAATTTTGTCTTTTTGCGGATGACGTGGCCCAATCAGGCCACGCCATCCGTTGACCGGGGGTCAACTCCTTGACCCCAGGTCTGTGATCGCTGGGCTTGTCTGAGCATCCAACTTCTTGGATTTTTCGTGGGTCAATCGTGCACCAACTCATGCTAGAGTCTTCACGACTTTTGCTCATCGAAGAATGGTCTTACACGCCCATCGATTATTTTGGACTTTGAGCCAGTGATTCACCCGTTCATCCTCGTTCTTTGGACCCCCTCGTCAACCCTTCAAAACCGGTCCCTTGACTTCATTCGATTTTTGAACTGCGAAACACCTAGAATCCTTCCACCTTTGGCTTGCATTGAAGACCTGCTGGTGACAGCAACGGGTTGCCACCGTCCAAGCAAAGGAAGAGCTACCATTCCAGGCGCGTTCCACACCTCCGGCGACCACCGTTGAGGTACCCCCAACCTCGGGCACGCCAGGCCCTTGAGGTGTCTTTCCTTCCCTTATTTTCCTCGCCGAAGTTTAACCATCACCTTAGGATAAAAACCCTTCAAAAAAATCACGTTTTCGCCTATCGATTCGCCCAGTCGATAGTTGGCCGGAGCAACTCCGGCCACCTTCGTTCTTCGCGCCGTCAGCCGCAGCATACCCCCACTCCATTGCTCCACGTGATCGGGGCAATTTGCCCCCGGTCATATCACTATTTTCTTGTGCAGGTCCAGGAGCTTGAAGTTCGCCTTGAGGGCGAGTTCTGGAGGCACCGGAATCACCTGGAGCTACTTCCTCGACCTCGTCGTCGGGAGTGGGCTCCGGTGGACGACGGCCCATTCTGTCGCCGCCAGCCAGTAGAAGACCACCGCAGGAGGTCCGGGGGCCGTTTTGGAGCAGCTACGGACGCCGGGGAGGTGCGACAAGGCTGGCGGACCTTGTTCTTCGTCAGCTACTTTCCGCCGTCGGATCGTGAGGGCGCCCCAGATCTTCTCACCGTCGTTCGATCCAGCACGCGCCACGCCGTTCGATCATCATCAGCTTCTAATCGTGGCCACAGGATCGCGAAGGGGTATCGGACGTTCAGGTGCTGACACGTGGACTAGTGGTTGAGGCCACACCGTCGGATCGAGCCCCTTGCTTGGGTATTTTATGCTTTCCACCCTCGCAATTTTTGTGTATCATTAATCAAGACATAAACTTTCATTTGCCGTTTAAAATTTTTGTAATTTTTGCTAAAACCCCCTGAAGTTTTCTTATTTACTTTTCGACCCTTGCCAGCCAAGCGCACGTGCGTGGGCACGTGTGCGTGGGCATTTTGCGGACAAGGGCCTAGCAGTGATTGTTTTTAATATTTAGTCCACTAAATATTTTGTCATGTTGTTTATTGTTAGTGGAATTTGCATTTAGCCCCCCAGGACTTTGCAATATTGCACAGGGGTCCCTGCCAGGTCACGTGCACAGCGCGCGTGACCTTGGTGTTTTTGCGGGGTCACCCTCGCAGTTTGAGCATTTAACTTTTAGTCCAGAAAATACTTTACTTAGTTCAAAGTTTTTGTGAAAAGTGCATGTATGCCCCTGGATTTTCTAATATTTGCAGTTATGCCCCTGCCAGGCCTGATTAATGTTTAGATGCTTGTTCCAATTATTTAAATTATCATTTTAAGTCCAAAAATTCTCAAAAATTAGACTTAAGCTCCTGCTAACTTGTATTTTATCGCTATATTTTTAGTTTTTAATTTTATTCTTTTTAATATTTATTAAAAACCAAAAACATGCTTTTTATTCACTGTCTAGCTTAGAAAATATCAAAAAATAGTAAAATACCTCTAAAAATTCCAAAAAAGTTCCCTAGTGTGTCTTTTATCCTATTTTAGTGTCAGTCCAAAAATCACTAAAAATCTCAAAAGAAAAACCTTAAAAATTCAAAAATACTCAAAAACTTCAAAAAATATATAAAATCAAAGAAAACTCCAAAAATTACAAACTTAGCTCATGTTTACTCTATATTTTATTAACTGTAATTGAAAAATAGTTTGAAAATATTTTGTGGTTGTTTACTAATTTTAATTCCCATTTTACTCACAGCCAGCACATATTTCACTGTTTTGACTTGTTTTGCTATTTAAAAATACCAAAAACACTTTGAAAAATACCCAAAAATCACAAAAACAGTAAAAAAACTCTAAAAATATCAAAAACATTTTATTTCTAGATTTTTGGTTATTTTTGCACATTTTTATAAATACTTTATCTTGTCTTTATTACTTTGCTTATATTTTCCAATATTGAAAAAAAAAGAAAAAATATAAAATATTTAATTATAAAAATTAGAAAATTAAAAACCAAAAATACAAAATTAAAAATTAAATTAAAATTAAAAAAAATTAAAACCCACAAAAATTTCTTTGCTTGCTTGCTTAGTGTAGACACACTTCACACTCACTTGTGCACATTTATTTGAATTACCCTGCTTGCTCCCTGTGTTCGAACTCTCTGCATACTTGCCCTTTACATCATTAGTGCAGAGTTAAAAATAAATTTTAACTCCACATTTATTTCTAATTATTGATCTTTAGTGTGGGTTAATTGTTAACTTTAGTCCAGGATTCATCGTGAGTCGTCACAGCGACGGTTGTCTCCGCCTTGTGTGAGACACCAATTTTAGACTCCGTGAATTTTGGCTAAATCAGCAAGCAGAATGATGCATGTATTCTTTTATTCCGTTTTTCAATGCAATTATATGGAGATGCATGAGAAGCATGAATGATTAAATGCAAGGGTGTGTATGCATATGACTATTACAAATATGCCTTAAAAATATCACTAAATTTGAGCAACAGATTATGGTTAAAAATCGGAGCCATTTTGAGCATAAAATAAGGGCAGTCATTCATTTAATGGCAGAGACATGTAGAGAAAAGGACCTCATCCAATATAAAAATTCATTTCATTTAAAATGATGTCAGAAGAGAAAATAAAACATGCCAAGAACTAGTGATGAAACAAGAAACAAAATGACATTAAAATCATGTAATTTGGACTTATGATGCTCAAGTTATGAAGAAAACAGGGCAAGGGCATAAATGCAAAAAAAATATGGGAAATAAAAGGATAAATATCACAAATAGGTCCCTAGAAAGGCCTATTTGTAATTAGAAAAAACCGCATGGGCCCTTCTGTAATTTTTCCACTACACGTGAGGACCTTTTTGTAATTTTCAGAAGCAGCGAGGACAACCATGTAAAATACCTAGTCGTGCACTTGAGGGGCACGCGTCTAGGGACCAAAGTGTAATTTCCAAAACAATCCGTGTATAAAAATCACTTGTAAAATATCCTTCAATAATTCACCTAATTATTTGTATCCCCTCTAAAATCCAATAACACTTTCCTTACACAGTGTACATTACTAGTTAATAATATAAGGAAGAAGGACAAAATCCCTATCCTATAAAATACCCAATAAAGCCCCAAATCCCCTAGACCTAAGAATACCAATATCTCTCTCATACAACCTCCGAATTAGGTCTACTCACCTTCAGATTAATACACATCCAGAGACCTTTAAAATGAGACCAATTTCATTCAATTCGGAGCTCGTATGCAAAACTAGGGTTTTTGCCCCCCCCCCTTGTATACTATATGTATATATATTTGTACTCTTGTATTTTTGTATCATATTTGACCTCATCTCCATTTTTAGTCAACATGAAATTTGTAGATCCCATCGAAATCTACAACTTTCATGTTTTGAGTTTTTTTTTCCAAATTCGGCCTCCTCTCTCTAAATTCACTTTCTTTCTCTGCCACTCAGAGCTGGCAACTTGGTGCCCTCTGATTGCGCCACATGGCCTGCTTCTTTGTGCGCCACGCGCCCAGCCTTCCCTGTCGTTCGATCGCTCACCCCCTCTATTGATATGGGTCGTTCATCATCGCGTCGCCTTCCAGCTGCTCGATCTACCCATGGATCTCATCTGGATCGTCCCTTCGCGCTTCGCCCTTAGCACGCCACGTGGTGCACTAGGCGCCCTCCGATCATCGCCAGAAACCCTCAATCCTAGCCCTCCATCTCACGCAGTATCTGGACCCTTTGATCAAAACCCCAGACCTCATCAGGACCGCCCATCAGTGCCACGCTTGCAGCCCTCCACGTGGCATACCTGAAGCCGTTCGATGGATCCACCCTAGATCTAATCCTAAGCATCTACCCGTGCCTCCATCAGGGCCGTTGGATCTCGCGATCCAACGGTCCGGGCATCGTCTCCTACCTCCCGCACACCCCGCGCCCCACGTCGTCCATTGTGCGCGAAGGCTGCCTCCTTTCTATTTTAAGCACCACGCCGACCACCGTCTTCGCCTCCCTTCACCACCACGACATCCACCACTCTTCCCTCATCCTCGCCAACCCCCTCGATCTCCATGAACACCCTCCACTTCGCCCCACGACCTCCACTAATATCACCCTCCATCACTTGTCATCGCCAGATCCAACTTATAAATACACCGCCTCCGACCACCTTCAGCCCTATCCGCCATCACTGAGAGAATCCCCGAGCTCCCATCTTCAATTTGGTGACAGCAATTTACGTGGCGACGAGCGAAGACAGAGATTCACCTCCGGCGAGATCCACGGCCCTCCACCACCGTGTCGCAGCCTCCTCCGCGAGCTGCACGAGCTCAGGACCGCCTACCGTCCTTCGAGCGACGACCAGGAGCACTTCATCGCGCTCCATTCCCCAGGTAGACTCCTCCATATCCCTTCCGATCTTCTTCTTATTTTTCTTGCTTTTTCTCAATTTTATTCGCCGTCCACAATCCTCTTCACTCTCCTCCAACCATCCTCCGAGCTCCGCGAGGGAGCTCTGATCTTCACGCCATACTTCATTCACTCCGACGAAGCACCCCACCTCACGTCGACGCCAGCTCCGCCACCTTGGCGGAGCTCGATCACCGGACCCCCACTTCGCCCCTCAGGCCTCGCACCTCATTCACGACCACTCCACGTACACGTTGCACGCCTCGGCTATTCCACTTACCCCCTGCAGGTACACCTACTTCGACTGGCCGAAACTTCATCAGAGCTTCCCTCGAGCTTCTCCGCCACTGCTCTACAGATCCGTCCAGCCGTTCCTGAGATCGCCGGAGGATCCCCGACACCTCCATGAGTCTTCCCAGCTACTTGGGAGCCTCCGGCGAGCTTCACCGACACCCAGAGGAAGAGGCGGAGCCAGGCCTCCTTCGTCGGAGCCCAGCCATCTCCGCTGCAAGAGGCGGCGGGCCGGTTGAGGAAGAAGAACAGCAACCGTCCGATCTCCTTGATCGAACGGTCTGGAGCAAGCCACATCGCCCACGTCCTGCAGCTGTCGGATCAGGAGGATCCTACGCATCTGATCGAGCCACGTCACCGCTTCAATCACACTTCAGCTGCCGTTGGATCACTTTAGATCTAACGGTCGTTGATCGTCCACGCCTTCGTCTCAGGAGCCACCTTCCACCGTTACTATATCAAACGGATCCATTCATGCCACGCCTCAGCTTCCAGTAACCGTTGGATCTTCACTTGATCCACGGTCCGCATCGAGCCACGTCGCCCGATCCGAGCCTCTTCCCCGACCACCAGGCTTGGATCCCCCGAAGCTACCCGAGCCTCCATCCGAGCCGAGTCTGAGCCTCTAGAGTCACCCGAGCCTCCATCCGAACTCTGAAGTCCATCGAGCCTAGGACCCCCACGTGGTTTGCACGTGCGGCCTGGGTAATTTGCAGCGAGGCCCCTTGAGGTTTTCATATTTGCATTCCAATCCCCGCCGGGAGCCCCTACGTGAGGAGCACATGTTCTGTGGGAAAATTGCACCCACCCCCTCAACATTATAGGTAATTGCATATACGTCCATGTCAGCATATTTTATTTTTGTCAAATTTATTTCATGTAATTGCATTTAAGCCCATGTCTTTGCACACATCTTTAGGTATTCATTTTAAATCATTTTTCAAGTTTGAAAATTGCATTGTGTAGCTTAATTTGTCCTCTTTCATATGTGGCACTTAATATATTTTTGTAAGATTAGTGAATTTTATTATTAATTATTTGGTGGAATTTTGTCATATTTTGCCCATTTATGCCTTTTAATTTGTAGTAATTTCTCTATGACTCCAAAAATCACCAAAAATTCACATTAGACCTAGGATAATTAAGTTCACATTGTTTAAAAAAAATCAACTCATTTGCACGCAACCCGAGGCATGAATAAATCATTTAGTGATTTCCTTAATTAATTTTTAATAGGTCCATTTTACATAGAAAATTAGGTTTATTAATTTTTCTGGATTCTTCACACTTAGATCTATCTAGGATAATTTTTATTTCTAAAAATATTGTGATTTGGTAATTATTAAAATTAATTTAGTCAAAATCACCTTGCATCCATTTTTAATTCACAGTAAATCCATTTAGTGGCAGAAAAATCCAAAAAAAATAGAGTAGCTTAATTTCATTGCATTTCACCATCTGGCCAAGTTTCATAAATTTTGGAATTGATTTGACCATATTTCTGAATTAACTTGTAAACTGGTCCGATTGTGCGTGTCTTTTCCTTCTTGCATAAAATAATTGAAAAAGACCAAAAAAAATTATCCCCTGAAAATCAAACCTTGGAACTTGCTTAAAATCTACCTAAGGAGATAGTTGCCTCCCTGAGATCGACCTTGGGCTTGCCCAAGTAAAAAAATTACCGCTCGAAATTAATTGATCTTAAATTGAAAGTGGTTTTTATTAGATCTTGTTATCTGATTGCAACGAACGACAACACATTAATTTGACCATTAATTTGATTAAATTAACAAGGGTAGTAAGATGCTGTTCAAAATGGCTTCGTTGCTGGGGAGGCACGGCTTAGGTTAATTTGCGTTTAATTTCTGAGTGTTTGATTTTCTATCTCCGGGTAGTCTAACCCCTGGTTTTCTTGTGAATATTTTTCTATCTTTTAATTTTTGTATTTTTATGTCATTCTCTATCTGACATCAACCTGTTTTTGTGCGAGGAACGCGAGGAGTCGAAGACACTTCGAGGAACCTGCATTTTAATTTATTTGAGTGACTTGAGAGGACTTGTATTTTTTCATTTCTTTATTTTTTTTACATTATTTCCAGCGGTTCTCGTTTGGGTTCTCGTGTATGTAAACATAGTGGAATCGTGTCCCTGTGTGTTGTGTGGATTGAATTTTAGATTAGGCTTGCACTAGCGGCTCCTCGAGCCACTCTAGGAATTGCTTATGCTCGTAATTCTCTAGGACCACACATTACACTTAAAAGACGCACTTAGACCGCAGATCTAATCAAATCAACCCGTGCTTCACTCGCTAATAGAACTTCTTGTCTAGGAGCGGATTTTATCGTCTGCATTTGCATGTAGTGTAAAAAGATTTCAATTCGATTTTGCATCCTGCATAAAAGCGAAGGGATCATTGTAAGTATTCTTCACTCAGCATACGCATCATTGTTTTTTGTGCGTTAGCTTTTTTCTGATTCTCTCTCTCTCTCAGTTTTCTAACCTAGGATAAAGGAATTGAGACTGGACAGTAGACGTGATTGCTTGTGTAGATTAATATCAGTGACAACTAATCTTTAAAATCGGGACTGGTAATTGAATTGGACCCAAAAAAATAACTCAAATTAATCCTTGTTTGCGGGAGATTAACCCCGACCTTGTTTTCAGGCTGAGTGAGGGTACTTGAGTGTGTGTGAACACCTTAAGGTAGAGCCCAAATCCCCACCTTTCATATCACGTTCCGACTGATCCTAGAAAATATCACAAGTTGAATTATTCAGGTTCACTGACTAGTACCAAGTAGCCTCCGCCTGTCTCAGGTAGATAGGGGTGAAATTGTGGTACTTCGCGACAAGTTGCCAGTAACCCCCTGGGGTGAAGTTCCGGCCTTGTCAGCCTCCGCCTGCTTGCAGGTAGATAGGGGCAGGTCTTTGAATCTATCAACTTGGGATAGGAGCGAAGAAAGGAAGGACGCAGATATCTTAGGCGACAGGTTAAACAGGGAAGACACATCTAGCTTTCAGTCGACTTCCCTATAGGCCAGTAACCTTTGCTATTTGCTTGAAAGCCAGACTAATCGGACTCGGTTTCGAGTCCTTCACCGTGTTGAGTGTGAACTTGAGGTTTGCTCTTGTGTTTGTCTTTGTGTTTGTCCGTGTGTGTTATCCTGTGTAATTGCACATTTTCTACCTCAATCTGTGTACATGCATCCTTTCCTCTTCAAGATGTCGGGATATTGGTCTCCATACCCTGTGACCTCTGGTCATTCCTCCTCGACCATATACCATTCATCTTCACCTTCCCCTTTTTCCATGTATTTTTCGCCATCCACGGGAGATCCTTATCTGTGGTTGGTTCCATCTCAACCCGATTATGAAGTCAGAACTTCGACTAGCTTCTCCACTTCTTCGCATTTCTCACCTACTCCATATTCCAACACTCCGAATCCACTTCCATCTTGGGCTGACTGTCCTTATTCTCGAGAGCTTGCAGGAATCAAAGAATCGAATGAAGAGTAAGCCACTGCTGAAACAGATGATTGGCAAAATTATATGCCCCCACATACTTCACCTCAAGTAGGGACCAGACAACAATTTATATATACGCATCCCGACTTGACCTTAAGGCATAACATGATCGATCGAACAACCCAAATGGAGAGGCCTGCACATCATGATTTCTCAGACTTGATTGACTTTAGTGATCAAGCCTCCATTAACCAGCCTTCATTTGAAGAGCCTATACATTCACAAGATTGGACTCATGAGCTAGAATTATCAGTCCCCGTTTCATTGACTCCATCATATGAGGCTCCGACCAATATTTGTCATTTGGATGGTCCATACTCGACCCAGCATTACATGCCAGAGTCTAGGTATGTTGAGTATTGGACCCCAACATCTCAGCAGTCTCCTCCAATTGAGCAGAACTCTCCCATGATTTGTCATGAGAACATTTTGGAGGATGACATTTCCAGACTTATTGAGAAAAACGAATCATTAGGTAACAAGTTGAGAGATGTCATGGAAATATTGCACTCAATTTCTGCCAGCTTGGGAATGAAAGTGGAAAAGGACATGAGTAGTTTTGAGGTTGAAAATAAAGCAAACATTAGGGAACCCACACATTTTGTACAGCTGGAGTCCATTCTATCTCCCTCTTCTACTAACCCCTTGCCTTCCAATCCAGAGTCTGATCATTCATCCACCAAAAACACCAAAAAACTGAAAATACCAAAAAGACCAAAAACATTGAAAAATCAGAAAAATCTGTAAAAATTGAAAATGAAAAAGACCTAAAAAACTAGATCCTGCCCTAAGGGAAGCACTTGATGAAGAATTGATTTCCAAACTTCCCTTAATTAAGGCCATAGATCACTTTCCCGACCTCAAACGATTTGTGAGAAGTAAAATGATGGCCAAGAGGTCGGGCAATAAGAGGACAAGGACTGAAAGACACAAAGTGTCTATGGCCACCTCCTTGGTGATGGGGAGAAAGACCAAAAGCCGCAGAGTGAAGCGGTTGCCCCGAGTTGAGTGTGAAATCAAAGACATTATCTTTACCCATGCAAGAACCGATGATGACTCCCCGATAAATATCCTCTCGACCTCTGTGTTCGACAAGCTCAAACCCAATCAGAAAGTCAAGAGAGATCGTTCAGTTGGCTGATCGATCTATCAAACGGTCGAGAGGAAACATTTCAGTCATCGTTACTTTCCAAGGTACTCTACTCCAGGTGGACTTCACAATCATTGACATTGAGCACTGAGGAGAGTTTACCCAGTCTCCTATTATTCTCGGGAAGCCATTCTTAGCCTTGGCTAAGGAGACTATAGATTGCGAGACTCGGGAAATCGATTTTATAGTATTGAGAACGCTTCGACCTCACCCATTCTTTGATACACTTTACTCTAAGGTGTCTCGCACATCCGTTGACAGTCGTGACCATCGAGAGGAAGATGAATCCCACCTCTCTTCTACACCTGAGAGACCGACTGTCCGGACGACTGTTGGATCAGAGACTCCCCACACCTCCACTTCATCAACTGCTTGCACCACCACCGTGATAGCTTCTAAGGAGGACCCACGACCAGAAGCTCTCATTGAGTCAGACACAACCTTTATTGATTGCCTTGACCATTTTGATGATCTGACACAAGAGCCTAATAGTGCCAAGCCAACTGAGATCACTAGCACCTTCCCGAGACGCGTGTTGACCCTTCAAGAATATTCTAATCTATATGGTGACTCATCTGATGAGGAACCCATGGTCAACACCACACCTGGACCTTCAAAGGAAACAACCAAGACATAAAAACACAGTTGCTCCCTCCTCTAATCGGCTATCTAGTGAGAGGAAGTCGAGAATTGATTCCTCGAGACCCCGAACCTCTCAAGGCGCGTCGCTCTCATCTCTCTCTCAATGATTCAGGTTCTAGAAAATCGACCAAGAAAATTTCTTTCAACATTCCGGAGAAGGAATTATCGGAGGAATCCTCATCGGGTCCGGATAAGGTGATTTATATGAGTGAGCTCAGTTCGGCTATCCTCAAGCCTTATCTAAGCAAGCAACCGTGTGTCGACCTTCGTTGGACAATCCCTTCACCTCACTACTTTTCATCTAAGGACGATTCCGATAGTGACACACTTGTATATTACCCACCTCCTCGCTCCCGCAAGAAGGTTCATCATAAACCTTCTTGATCCATGTATATTCTCACTCCTTCTTGTATATATTTTCCCTCCCTCCCAGTGATTCAAATCACTCATCCCGGCTCCATATCATTTCATTATATGGCTATACTTAGGATGATCAGATCCTAAGTATAGGGGGAGAGTGATCCGAGTCTCTTCATCATTCTATGTACATTCTCCATATCTCATCGGTTCTTATACTCACTCTTGTCCTATACTTAGGCTGACCTGAACCTAAGTGTAGGGGGGGATCGATGCCCTCCATATATATACTCCTCCATTTCCCCTCTTAACCTTGCCCGCCCCATTTTTTGATCTTCTTCTACACTTAGGCTGCCAGAGCCTAAGTATAGGGGGCAGAGAGACTTCTATACATTTTGTTATTTTAGCTGTCCTATGCTTAGCACGAGCTATGTCTTTTTCCTCTCTTTTTGTTCTCTGAGGACATATCACACGCTAAGTATAGGGGGGCGTGTATATATTACATATATACTTTACCCATAGCTCGTACTTTCACGTAGTTTCGCGTATTTTTGTATATATTACGCAATAATTACGGGATAGGTAAATTTTGGAGAAATTTTTTTGTAAAATACACTTGTATAATCTGTATAATACTTATAAAACTCTTGTAAAATGTTGTAACGTAGGAGGTACACCAAATTCTTAAAAAAATGAATGAAAAAAATGAAAAATTCAAAGGCTTCTTATTTTACTCTTGCACATCATCTCTGCATCTGAAAAGAAAAGAAAAAGAGTCTTGCATTTCATTCATCTATACAGCATGTCATCTGCACCTCATCTGCATATCTCGCATATGCAACGTGAAAAGCTAGTGGGTTCTGAACCAAGTTATGAATAGATGTTGAGGAGGGACTTGATTTGACCTTAATCCACCTAATTTCAGAGGAACCTTATAGGAACTGGAGTTAAGATTTCTCATATCAAGTGACTTAATTCTTTGAGTCCGCAAGTCTATGTTCACATGTCATCTTGATTAGTCTAAGTAGAATATCTCGTGCACACGCATGATTCTTTTAGATAGTGACCTAACTTGGACAAGCACAACGCACGTAGCTCTTCATTGATGAGGTGGTGAGGAGGTAGAATCCTTTAGCTTGGAGTAGCACACGGGTGGAAACATCCATCCTCCTCTAGGGAGGGTAGTGCATCTCAACCTAGTCTGGTGGTGTTGACATCTAAGGACGGGATGTTGTGGGTTGCAATAATGCTTCAAAAGAGGGATAGTCTACTGGCTCAAGAGGAAAAACTCCTGATGTACATGATGCACCTTGTATACAGTTGTGAAAAAAATGCAAAAACTCCAAAAAAAATCAAACAGGTCCAAGAGAAAATAAAATACATGTCGGAGTATGTATATTAGCCAAGAAATGTAGCTGGATGACTCGGCTACACTGGTCAAGCATCTCGGGATAGGTAGCTACACTGGCTACCGTCCATTCTTCTCTCTACCCCCTCCTCTTGAGCCGGTCGCACTTGAACTTAGAAGGGAATACCCCGCTCCTCGAGGAAAGAGTTACTGGACCAGGTTATTTGAGTTACCTTGTTAGAGGAGGATGTTTCTGAGTCATTTCTGATGTGGAGAGCTATTTTACACTTAAACATTACAAGTAATATTCATAGTCATCAAAAATTTGCGTTTGAGGATTTGTTCTGACCTGACGGTTGAGGCGTCTTGAATAGAAGACTTGTGGAACTTGAAGTCTGTCAGGTCTTAAGTTCAGGTCCCAATAAGGTTCCGCCACACAACTAATCCAAAGGTCGAGTCAAGATCCATTTTCAACTTGTGTTCATGACCTTGATATGGGACCTGATGAATCCACATTTCATCATCTTTATTCTATCATTTTGGCACCTAAAACCCTAGCAAATGCCTGTAAATAGCCTTAAATCAAGCATCTTAGCATTCATGCATGTGCATCTCAACAGTGTGTAAATTACTGTAATTAAGGCCAAAATTATAGAATAAATAAAGAAAAGAAAAAGAATAAAATATTGTAACTATTTTATGACCCAAAACCCCCGAGACCTAGGCATCTTGATGAATAGGTCGACAAGGAATAAAGTAGGGGGAGATAAGGTCAGAAACACAGATAAAACACCTATACTTTTTATTCATTCCTTATTCATTTTGGGACCTATTTCTGGTTCCACTTTTTGTACATCAAATAAAGAAACTTTGTACATAAAAGTTGTAGATAATTTCATAAAGAAAAAGACAAAATTGATTTCACAGAAAAGTCATGTACAGACAAAAAGATATGGTCTTAATAAGAATCCAAAATCCCAACTTCCCAGACCCGTATCTCACAAACGACAACTCCAAATGCAGTGTACTCACCTTTAATTATATATAGAGTAAAATAATCTATCCAATAGCGGTGGTTTCGCATTTGGCGGAGCTACGGTTTGAAAGTTGACTTTTGGACCCTCATTGTATACTTGTACTGAATAAAATATTCAATTTATTCTTTATTCATTATTTATTCATTTTTATATTTTTATAATTTTGTAAATATTACTTATAATAATTGTGTGCATTAAAATCAGAATAAAAATGTAAATAAAAATCAAAATAAAAATACTTGTATATACATTACCAGGTATAATACCTATACACATACCTATAATGTTACTACTTGTATTTTATTAAATACACAAAACATATCAGAAAAATAAAATAAAAATATAGTTATGTGTATAAAAGTATGTTATAATTTTATAAAATACTAAATAAAATTAGTAAAGAAATAAAATACCTAAATAAAAATAAAATACTAAAACACATAGGTATTATACCTATATAGGGTTAAAAAGGTAACTTATAAAAATAAATCTCATAAAAATAAATAAAAATCGGAATTAAATACTACATAAAATTTTGAACATTTTTTATTTTATAACTTTTATTTAATTCGGCCATTTAATATTTTAAATTGATTTAATAAGATTTTATTTTGGGGTTTTTCCTGGTTGGTCCACGTGGACCAACCAGGAGGCAGTCAGCGTTGACCCCAGGTCAACTGCCTGCCCTACCCCCCTGTAAACCTGTCAGACTTGGTTTTTGAGCTTTTTCTTGGCTTTTTCCCAGCCGAGTCTTGCACTATTTCATATCACTTCCTTCTGCAAAAATCTCCCCTGTAGATTCATCTTGCCCGCGGAGTGTTTACATTGGGCTATGGATCAAGGAGCCGCTCCAGGGATCTTGATCTTTGAGCCTCTGCCACCTCGGGTCAAACCGCATAAAACCAACTCCCCTACTTTGAATTCAAATCGAGTCCCCTTGGTCCACCCCTCTCCGCCTCTCTTGTGCTCCAGGTCTTGCCGGAGGTGACAGCTCCGCCGCGAGCCTCTCAGCCAGGGCGTCCGAGGTCGAGGGAGCCTCCAGCACCTCCGCCAACCGCCGGCGTCGAGGTAGTCTTTTTCCTCTGGCTCCGGCCATCGAGGGCTTCCACTCCGCCATTTCTTTATTGCATTTCGTTCCTGTTAGCTTAGGCTTTAAAAACCCCCAAAAAAATCAAAGATCCATCGCTTAAATCACCCGATCACACGTCCTCGCCGGAGCGCAACTCCGGCCACCAACGTCCATTCCACCTCGCGCTTCGTTTAGGTCCACCAAAGGTCCAGGCACTTTGCCCTGGACCTTCTAACTCTTTTTGCAGGGTCAACGCACGTTGAATCGCGCCTGGGAGCGATTTTGAGGCTCGCCGGACCTCAGCCGAGCTCTCCAGCTCCGCCACCTTCGCCTGAGCACCTTGGCTGTCGCCGAGGCATTTTGAAGCCCCCAGGAGGTAGCCGACGACCCCAGGAGTCTCCACGGCCATTTTGAAGCACATTCATCGCCGGAGACGCGAGATCGGAGTCGGGGAAGTTCGCCTTCGCCGGCCTTCTTCCCCGTTCTTCCTCCTTGCTTCTCCGCCGTCCGATCGAGCCGCAGCTCCAGATCAAGCAGCGACCGTTGGATCTTCCTCAGCCTCGACCGTCAGATCAACTCAGGAGGATCTAATCTCAGCCGCACGTGCCGAACCGTCATCGCGCGCCCAGGACATGCCACGTGGATAAGTGGAGCGCTCCCAGCCGCTGGATCGCGCCTCGTCGTCCAGCCGTTGGATGCGCGCCACGCGTCATCATCGGAGCGCAGGAGCGAGGTTATTTTGCATCTACACCCTCGCCATTTTTGTATTTAATATTTAGTCTATAAACTTTCGTCTGTAGTTTAAAATATTTTGTAATATTTGCAAAACAACCCCTAGGCTTTGTTTATTTGCGTTTGGGTCCCTCGCCACGTCACCTCACGTGACCTGTACACGTGAGGTGGTGGGCATTTTGCAGAGGAGCCCCCGTGCGTTTGTGTATTTCGTTTTAGCCCTAAAACTTTCATAGCACGTGTAATATTTCTGGGTATTTTGCATGTTAACCCCCAGACTTTTGTGATATTGCACTCCAGTCCCTCCCAGGCGCGTGCAAGTCACGCGCCCTGGTGGGTAATTTGTAGGCGTGCCCCAGCGGATTTTGTATTTACATTTTGGTTCCAGAAATTGAATATTAAGTTCAATATTTTTGTGGAAATTGCATGGATGCCCCTGGAAGTTTTGAATATTGCATTTCTACCCCTGCCAGGACTGTTTAATGTTTGGATGTTTGTTGGATTTATTTGATTGATCATTTTAGCTCCAAAAATTCCACAAAAATAGGTTTAAGTTTCTGGATAAGTGTACTTTAACGCCACCTATTTAGTTTTTGATTTTATTTTATTTTCCTATTTATTAAAAATCAAAACCCTCTATTTTGTGCACTGTCTAGCTTAGAAAGTACCAAAAAAATAGTAAAACAACTCCAAAAATTCCAAAGAAATCACCTAGTGTCTCTTTTATTGTCTTTTAGTGTCAGTCCAAAAATCATTAAAAATCTCAAAACAAAAACACTAAAAAATTAAAAACTCTCAAAAACTTCAAAAAAATATATTAAATAGTAGAAAAATCAAAAAAATACAAACTTGGCTTCTGTTTATCCCTTATTTTGTCCTTCTTATTTGAAAAATAGTGTGAAATATTTTTGCTACTGGTTGGTATTTTTAGATTCCATTTTACTCACAGCCAGCCTTGTTTGCACTGTTTTCTCTTATTTCAGCTTTTAAAAATATCAAAAACATCTAGAAAAATCCCCAAAAATCACAAAAACAGTAAAAAATTATAAAAATTCCAAAAACATTTTACTTCTGAATTTTTGAGTATTTGTGTGCATTTTTATAATTATATTAGCTTGCCTTGTATTATATTGCCTTTATTTTCCAATATTGAAAAAGAAAATTACAAAAATATAAAATATAAAATATAAAAATCAGAAAATTAAAAATCAAAATACAAAATTAAAAATTAAATAAAAATTAAAAAAAATTAAAAATTAAAAATCCACAAAAATTGTAGTTGCTTGCTTGCTTAGTGTAGACGCTTCACACACTCACACACTTTAGCATTCATTTGCTTGGCCTACACTGTTTGCTCCCTGTGTTCGAACTCTCTGCATACTTGACACTATACACCATTTGTGCAGAGTTAAAAATAAATTTTAACTCCACATTGTTTCTAATTTGTTGATCTTAGTGTGGGTTAATTGTTGATTTTAATCAGATTTAGTGTGGTCAACACACCGACTGAGTTCACGCTTTGTGCTGAACTTAAGACCACCTATTTTTGGCATCATCAAATGGCGCCGTTGCCGGGGAGCAACAGCTTGTAGTTCATTTTTACTTGATTGTGTGATTGTTTACCATAGCTTCACTTTCCACTTCTCACATTTTTGATATATCTTGTTGAGTTATCTGACCATCTCTTTTCTTGTCTTCTTGCGAGGGACCGCGGAGCGAGGCGGATCGCCTAGGTGACCCGACGCAACCTTGGGACGTGGAGCCGGCTTTTCTTTAGCCAAGCCGGCAGGAGAGAGCAAGGAGTGAGAGAGAGAGAGAGTGATTAGTTAGCTTTTCTTTTAGTTGGTGAGAGAGTGACTTATTTAATTTGTAATAATACAGGTACCTTGGACTTGGACACTTGAACATTCGGGCCTAATTTCCGGGTGTTTGTTCACCCGGGGGCTCACCGCAGTTTTGCCGCGTTTTCATCGCTGTCATTTTCCGGTTTTGTGTTTATTTTTCATTTTCTTTTGTGGATTGAGCTCCTAGATCTAGGTCCTGCTTGACTCGAGTAGAATAGGTCCAAACACTTAATTATCTTTGCATGCTCCTATAGTTACGTTTTGGACTTAGACTAATTAAACAGTTAGCGAGTAGCTTCCAAATCCACGCGCCGCGAGCTCACACCCGAACAAGCGCTTTCTCCTACTCCAAATGTGTTGGGCAGAGGAGGGGTGAGCCAAGACCGGACACTCGGATTAGAAGTTATTAGCTAGCTTGTGGTTCTATCGCTAGCAGTTGCCTGTTCTAGGACGATTTCCGTTGCATTTCGCCATATAGCTTAGGTTTAAAATATTCTGCTTTGCATCCCGCATGGAGAGAGCTGGGATTCGCTGTAAGTCTTCTTACTTTGCACGCATCATCTAGGCACAAAGGTGAGATTTCCACCTTGGTGTCGACTTGCACGGCTTTTCCGACTCTATTCTCCCTCTGTTTTTGGACAAAGTAGGATAAAGGAAAAAATACAAAAACGTTAGGCGCTTGCTTGAATTGACTCAAAAGAAGCGATAACACCAAAAAAAAATTAAAAAAGGGACTGCTAAAGAAAACTTGACCAAAATAAAAACGGTAATTGGATTCATTGCTTGGGGAGAGTAACACCCTCACTTGTTTTCAGGTTGCATAGGAAGGTTTCCTTCCCAGTGAGGTGAGCGCTTCGTAAGGATTAGAGCCCAAAACCCAACTTGTGGCTGCCTTGTGTATCGCCTGGATTTCCGAAGTATTGGCGCTACTATCGTACGTAGTCGAGTAGGACTTGGTCGCCATTGGTGACTCTCTATTGTGAGAGCACCGACCTTGTCCGAAGTACAGAGCTTAGGCCACGCCTTCACGGGTGTGTCTGTCTCACCGGCTGCGTCCGAGTAGGACCTTGTACGCTCACGGGTGATTCCGTTGCGAGCGAGGTCCGAAGTATCGGTTTCGCCTATCGGCTTCCTCCCTCTTTTCTTTGGCTGAGTAGGGATCCAGGAAGGGTTACAAGGACCTCAAAAAGCGCAAGTTACAGGTTACACAGGAGGAGGACAAGTACGGGGACACTCTCCTGGCAGTACTCTCTCTCCTATAGGCGTAGCGCTCTAAGGACTCGTGAAAAGATAATTGCCTGAAAAACAAGTTAAAATTGACAAGATAAAAGTCGAACCTTCACGGCTTCACGAGTTGAGTTGGTGAACCTACCCTTGCTTTGTGTTTGATTTCTAGATTTATTAAGGTCAAGATCAAAAACACCGCACAATTGTGCACAATTTTGTTGCATTTCATCTTCTTCTTCTCTTGCATTCCCCCCACTCTTCTCCAATAATCAAGATGATGGGACGGAGGTCTCTTAGGCCGACCTTGTCGGCACCGCTATCCAGCACTCCTCCCTACTCATCTAGGAATAACTCGGAGAGTCCGCTCTCCGAGCCCGAGTTCACATCCACCCTGTTCCCCCTCGACCACCCTTCCCATTCTCCTTCCCTCAGTCCAATCATTTCAGAGTTCAGTGAATCACAGAATTCGACTCATTCAACAGCACCTGAAATGGCCTCTTTTGCATTTTCAGAGAATCCAGCAATGGCAGACAGAGGCGAGCACCAAGATGATCACGATCACCCTCCGTTCATTATTGATCAAGCAGCCATCAACAATTCCTTGCTAGCATCCCTGGAAAATATGCAGAGACAGATCAGAGACCAGGGCACATTCATGGGTGACCTTATGAGGGAGATCGCACAGCTGAGAGAAAACCGACCTGGGGGCGGTGGCGGTGGAGGAGGAGGAGGACCCGATGCAGGAGGGGGCGACCCAGACGGTGAGCGACCGCCACAGACCATCATGAGGGAGCTGCACAACCCAGCTTCATCCCTCACTCACCGGTGGATCAGACTCCCGCCAATCCACGGAGACTTCGAGCTTCGGCACAACACAATTCAGATGCTACCCAAGTTCCATGGGTTGCCGACCGAAGAGCCGCACCTCCATCTCCAAGAGTTCGAAATGATATGCAGCACCATCCACGATCGGCTGTTGACCGAGGATACTATCAAGATGATCGCCTTCCCGTTCTCATTGGTTGATCGAGCCGCATATTGGCTCAAGCATCTAGGACGATTTGTCGACACCTGGGCAGATCTCCGGTCCGTGTATTTGAAGAAATACTATCCTCTCGGCCGGACAAATGCAGCGCGAGCCATGATCAGCAATTTCGTCATGATCCCAAATGAACAGTTCCATGAAGCATGGGATCGATTCAGAGAGCTCATAGACCGGTGTCCACATCACGATATCTCTAAGCCCCATCTGGTGCAGAGTTTCTTCTGTGGGCTGACACCGGAGCTGCAGGGGCTTGTGAACGCCTCTTGCGGTGGATCATATTTTTCCAAAGGTGAAGACGATGTCTGGGCCATATACGAAGGTATGGCAGAAAATTCTACAGTGATGACCCAAGCCAGAGTCTACACCCAGCAGAAACCCCCGCAGGGAGCGGGATCATTTCAGAGGATCGCCCGCATCGATGCCGGTCCTAGCACAACGTCGGTAGCCGCGGCCCAAGCCGAATCAGCAGCAGCCGACATGGGCATTATCAGTGAAAAGCTGGACCGCATGGAGATCCTTGAGAAAAAGCAGGATCAAGGTCTAGCCCAGATGGACCTTCTCACAAAGACAATGAGTGACCTGAAAACTCAGATTCTCTGTATTCAGGAGGCACAGGCCCATTCACAACAGCCTCCCAGGTCACAGGTTGCTTCCAGCAGCAACAATCCCAACCAGGCCTCCACCTCATACCGCCAGGTGAACCATATCCAGGCGGAGCCGGTTCCATTGTTGCAGTACCATCCAGAGCAACCGCCATCTCAGGAGACTCAGATGGTGGTTTATCAGCCGGAGCAGCCACTGGCAGTTCTTCCTCCACCCTCCTTCGAGCAGGAACCGTTGATGGAAGTCAACGGGATTTGGTATGACCGATACCCTCAGCCCGCAATTCGTAGGGATCACCCCGGATTCCGTTGGGGTAATGGTGGATCCTCATCCCAACAGCATCCTCCTGCTCAAGGACAGCAGAGCGGCCAGCCACAACAACAACACCAGCAGCCCCAGTACAACCAACCCCAGCAGTACCACAGTGGTCCTCGTCCCGCCTATCAGGGACAGCAGTGGAGGCAGCGTCAGCCGCCTCAGCATTCTTATGCCCAGCCTCCCCCCCAATATCAGCAGCAATACCAGCAGCAGCAGCCCCATGTCCAGCAGGGACAGACATCCGGTTCTCAGGGTCCAGCCTATGAGAACCCAGCCCTTGACGATCTTGCCCGCTTGCTATCTGAACAGCGAGCATCTTTCAGGCAAGAAATGGATGAGTTCCGGCAGGAGATGCGGGATATTATCAAAGGCAAAGCCGCCATACCCGCTCAGATCGAACCCAATCCTAATAACCTAAAAAGAAAATCTGAGCAGGTAGAGTTCACAGAGGATACCTCTCCTAGTGATGATTTGAATGATATGTATGATTCTTTGAATGATGCTAATTTTGTGACTACTAGGAGCGGTAGGATGCCAGCCGGCGACGCCTCTTCTGAGCGACAGCCAAATGCAGAATCAGGAGCGCCAGAGGAGCAGAGGAGCGGTGCTGATGCCGCTAATGATGATGTTGAAGACGGTGGTGCTGATGCCACCAATGATGGAGTTCAGGACGACGGTGCTGATGCCGTTGTGATGCCAGAGACAGACGGTGGTGCTGAAGCCACCATTTTGGGAGATGAACCAGAGCGCGGTGCTGATGCCGCAAAGACCGGTGCTAGTGGTGGCACTGAGGCCACCACCTCTACTTTTGTTGAGCCAGCCACTGTGATGTCACCACATTTTGTATCTAGAGACTGTGGGACGAAAAACAAAAACAAAAATATGAATAAAGGAAAGGTTTCTGTTCAAATTACGGATCCATATGTGTTGAATGATGATTTTTGTATGGATTCTCCATCTTCACAGGCACAGGGACCAATTCCTAGACCTCCATCTGAGGAGGCACCTACCATCCCCTTTCCCGAGGCACTCCGCCGAGCGAAGGGGAATAAAAAAGAAAATCCCAAAAAGAATCAGCAGGTAGAGTTCGGCAACGAGATGATTGACAGATTTCATATTCAGCTGACTCTACGAGAAGCGTTTGAGCATATCCCCTTCTTCAAGAAAAATCTGAAAGAAACAACTACTGTCCGAAGAAGGAAGAGGCACAGAGATCAAATCCATATGCTCACGCATAACACTTGCTGCACCATTCAGAACACATTGCCAGCCAAGCGACCAGACGCAGGAGCTCCCTATGTCAGATGCGAGATTCAGGAGCAGCAGTTTGATCGTACTCTATTAGACAGCGGCTCTTCAATTAACCTCCTTCCGGCAGCCTTACTCAAGAAGTTCGAGTTTGGCCCTCTTCTTCGAAGCAGAACCGTCCTTCAGTTTGCTGATAGGTCGATTAAGAGGCCGAAGGGGTTATTGAAAGGCGTGGTCATTACCATTCAGGGCCTGCAATTCCCCGTGGACTTCGTCGTGTTGGACATGGAGATCCCTGAGTCGGTAACTGATGCCCCCATCATTCTCGGACGTCCATTCTTGGCCACAGCCAAGGCGGTGACCGACCATGATAGTGGGAAGGTATGTTTTCGCGTAGCGGGCGAAACCATACAAATAGAGACGATCGAAGAGATCAGAGCCAGAGAGACAGAATGCTCCGAGCAGTCCAGCGAGGCCGAGCAGATGACAGAAGAGGAGCTAGACATCCACCAGGTTTGTGATTTCGAGATGACTGATGATGAATCCAACTGGAAAGATCCTGTAGCACCGACCCTCGCCTTGCCTGCAGATTCACTCTATCTCAAGCTCATGGCAGTCGAGAGCCGGGAGAGCACATCCTTGGATGAGGATATCTCTGAGGCTGACAGTGTTGTAATGAGTGGCGCTGAAGAATTTCAATCTTGCTCATCGTCTTCTGATCCCTCGGATTCAGACATTGATTGGGATGATTTTGATGATTATTTGCCTTGTCTGATTCCTTCAGAGCCGACATCCATGACAGAGTGCGAGCCAGTGCAGTTTATTGATGATCCATCAGGCCGCCCTTCGTCAGAAATTCATGCAGAGCGAGAGTTCTCCCATGCAGACCTGGTAGCATTTACACAGACTTATCAGAAGCCAGATCTGCCACCTCCCAGTTGTCCGGAAAGGAAACCTCTGTCGCAGTCAATGAAGTACAGATTCCTTGCTGGAGAGCCAGAAATGCACCCAGTCATTATCTCAGCAGATTTGACTGGAGAACAAGAATCTCGTCTGATGGAGGTTCTTGAAAGAAACCGCAAGGCAATCGGTTGGAGTATAGCTGATCTCCAGGGGCTGAGCCCAAAGCTTTGCTCTCACCACATCTATCTTGAAGATAACGCTAAGCCGTCGCGTGAGTTCCAACGACGGCTGAACCCGAATCTTCGAGACGTAGTCATGAAAGAAATTTCCAAGTGGTGGAGCGCTGATTTCATCTATCCCATCTCCGACTCCAAATGGGTTAGTCCACTCCATGTGGTACCCAAGAAGACGGGTATCACTACAGTTGTCAATGAGTCCGGAGAGGAGATCGCTACCAGAGTACCAACTTCTTGGAGGGTCTGTGTGGACTACAGACGATTGAATGAGGCCACCAAGAAGGATCACTTCCCGCTACCATTTATTGATCAGATTATCGAGCGGCTAGCCGGGAAGAGTCATTATTGCTTTCTTGATGGGTACTCTGGATATAATCAAGTGGCCATTGCGCCCGAAGACCAGGAGAAAACGACATTCACCTGTCCGTTTGGGACCTATGCTTTCAGACGGATGCCCTTTGGTCTATGTAACGCTCCGGCGACATTCCAAAGGTGCATGTTGTCCATCTTCTCGGACATGGTGGGTGACTGTTTAGAGGTCTTCATGGATGACTTCTCGGTCTATGGCGACGGGTTCGACGCTTGTCTTGACTGCCTAGACCGTGTGCTCAAGCGCTGCATAGAGGTTAATCTAGTCTTATCCTGGGAGAAGAGTCATTTCATGATGACTCAAGGGACGGTCCTTGGTCATATCGTCTCCAACAGGGGCATGGAGGTCGATCCGGCTAAGGTGGACATCATCAAGAAACTCAACCCACCGTCCAATTTGCGTCAGTTACGGTCTTTTCTGGGGCATGTCGGTTTCTACCGACGGTTCATTCAGGACTTCAGTCGAATTGCCCGACCGCTCACTGACTTGCTCACCAAAGACACCGAGTTTATTGTTAATGATAAGTGTCTTGAATCTTTTGAGACTCTCAAAAATATGGTTGTTTCAGCTCCTGTCCTTCAGCCACCCGATTGGTCTCTTCCATTCGAGATCATGACGGATGCTTCAGATTTTGCCGTTGGGGCTGTGCTTGGACAGAGGAGGGATGGTTTACCCTTTGCCATTCACTACGCCAACCGGACTTTGGATGCCGCGCAGCGGAATTACACTGTGACTGAGAAAGAGATGCTGGCCGTAGTCTTCGCTCTTGATAAGTATAGATCATATATTCTCGGATCTAGAGTAACCATTTACACAGATCACACCGCCATCCGGTACTTAATGGCTAAGAAGGATGCCAAAGCACGTCTCACCAGATGGATCCTTCTACTCCAGGAATTTGATGTTGAAATTAAGGATAAGTCTGGAGTCAAGAATGTGGTGGCGGATCATCTCTCCAGATTGGAGAATCTTGAGGAATCTGAGCCCAGCGCACCTATCACAGAGACATTTCCAGATGAGGCGATCTTGGCTGTCACCTCACTCCCATGGTATGCTGACTTTGTAAACTATCTTGTTGCCAAGACAGTCCCTCAGGGTTGGCCCAGGCAGAAACTTGAGACCTTCCTAGCTAAGGCCAAGTTTTACCATTGGGAGGATCCCGTCCTTTATCATGAAGGAGGGGATAGTATCTGGAGGAGGTGCATTCCTCAAGAAGAGCAGCATAGCGTCCTCACATACTGCCACAAGCTTGAGGCAGGAGGACATCATTCTAGAAAAAGGACAGCACAAAAGGTGCTTCAATCCGGCCTATGGTGGCCTACTCTCTTCAAGGATTCTGATGAGTTCGTGAAGAGATGTACTGACTGTCAGAAAATGGGAACCTGCAGACAGAGAGACATGATGCCCATGCAACCCATTCACTTCTGTGAGGTTTTTGATGCATGGGGGATTGATTTCATGGGCCCATTTCCTAAGAGTCAGGGATTCGAGCATATTTTGCTCGCTGTGGATTATGTCAGCCGATGGGTTGAGGCCATCCCCGCCCGAGCCGCAGATGCTAAAACTGTTTGCAAATTTTTGAGGAAAAATATCATTTCACGGTTCGGAGTACCTAGAGTCTTGATTTCAGACGGGGGGTCTCACTTCATCAATGACAAAGTCAGGGCCCTTGCAGACGAGTTCGGCATTGACCATCGGGTTGCCACACCTTATCACCCTCAGACTAATGGTCTTGCCGAAGTATCGAACAGGGAGATAAAGACTATCTTGCAGAAAGTTGTCCGCCCAGACCGAAAGGATTGGTCACAGCTTTTGGACTCGGTCCTGTGGGCCTATCGGACATCTTTCAAGAATCCATTAGGGACATCTCCCTTTCGTCTCGTCTATGGCAAGCCGTGCCATTTGCCAGTGGAAATCAAGCATAAATCTTTTTGGGCAGTTACTGAGTTACTCTTAGATCCCGAGAGTATAGGAGACCAGAGAAGAGCAGAATTGGCAGCCCTGGAGGAATTGAGAGATACAGCCTTCTCCAACAGCCTACAATACAAAGAAAAAGTGAAGACATGGCATGATTCGCATATCAGCCATAAACAGTTTGAGCCAGATCAGAGAGTATGGTTGTTCGATTCAAGGCTCAAGTTATTTCCAGGGAAATTGCAGAGCAAGTGGAAAGGACCGTATGTGGTCAGGAAGGTACATGACAATGGCAGCATCGACATATCCGAACCGTCATCTTCCTCTACCTTCCGCGTCAATGGTCAACGCTTGAAATTATATCTTGATCATGATCCGCCGACCATTGACGTTGCCCCCATTCTTCTGGTATGAGATGTGTCCTTTAATTCTCATCATCTACATCTCATACATGGTGATCAATTCTATCTTCCGCTGTACAGATCCATCTGTTCATATCACTCTGTTTCCGTTGATTTATTGTCTTCTTTTCTTCTTTTCTTCTTTTCCTTTTCTATTTTCTTTATCTATCAAAAAGGTGCCGCCCTTGTAGACAGTTTTCCATACTTAGGACGTACTTTGTCCTAAGTATAGGGGGGTTGGCACCCCGAGTTTTTCTATTCTTTTCGATCCTCTCCCTTGTCTCCTCTTTTGTCTATACTTAGGGATATCTTACCCTAAGTATAGGGGGAGACAATCTGAGTACGATCTGTTCATTCCCACCCTTGACCCTCCCTGCGTTGTGTACAGTCTGCTATACTTAGGATTATTTAATCCTAAGTATAGGGGGGACGGTCAACTTCTCATTCGTTGATTCCTTCATTCATTTATTCCTTTATTATTTAGACTTGTCTATACTTAGTACGAGTTATGTCTTCTCTTTTCTCTCCGATCTATGAGGACATAGCTCAAGCTAAGTATAGGGGGGTCGTATATACTACGTATATACTTTAGCCATAACTCGTACTTTCGTATTTTCCTAATAAATATGGCTAAAAATTCCTTAAAATTCAAAGATGTGGTTATTCCTCAAATTCTTTTTCTATTTACTGATTAATAAATCAGGTGAAAATGTTTTTTGCAAAATGTTTGAAAAATAGTTTGAAAATCTTCGTGAACATTTATTGAGAACTATTTTGAAAATATTTTGTTTCGTGTTTTCAACCTGTGTGGTTTGTAAAATTTATTTTCTTTGTGTGAAATAAAAATGTTTGAAAAATGATTTGCAAATGGTTTGAAAATGGTTGCAAAAATGATTTGAAAAACCTATATATACTGTTTTGAAAGCCTTTGCAAAATGATTTTCAAATGTGTGTAAAATGTTTGTAAAAATTATTTTGGACTATAGTTTTCAAAAATTGTGTGAAAAGCTTGTGTCAAATAAGTTTGAGGAATATACACATCACACCAAAATCCACTATATATATATGTATAAAATTGACCACTTACCCTTGTAAATTCTAAAGTCCACTTCTTGTATATATAAGAAGCACTCCCGTGTACATATTTTCACCTAGTTTTCAGCCAAAACTTTTTGTTTTCAAAAAAAAATCCCCAAAAACATTTGCAAAATTAAAATCCAAAAACATTTGAAAAATCTCTTTGAAAAACACAAAAAAATGCATCTGCATGCATCATATTTTCAAAAATCCATAAAAAGTTCAAAATCTTTGAAAATTGCATCACAAAAATATTTTCTGCATAGCATAGCATGAGCATTTTTCGGATCGAGTTTGACAATTGAACAAGTCTAAGTAAAATCCGGAGATTGGAGCTTGATTGGACCTTATAATCTACCTAATAACAGGAACCTTATAGGAACTGGGTTTGAGGTACTTCAGGTCTAGTTGACTTAATTCTTTGAGGATCACGGGACTTAGTTCAATGGATTCTTGACTGCCTAAGTAGAGTATTTCGGAGCACACGCACGACTCTTGTTGATAATGACCTTACTTGGACACCTGCACCTTTCACATGGCTCAACTCAGTTGGAGTGGTGAGGGGATTGGATTTGCCGGTATGAGACGCACACAAGTGGAAACATTTGTCCTCCTCTAGGGAGGGAAGTGCACCCCAACCCGTCCAGTGATTAGGAAGTCTAAAGACAGGAGGCTGTGGGTTGCGATAAAGCTTCAAAAGAGGGATAGTCTACTGGCTCATGAGGAAAAACTCCTTATGTAAATGCTGCTGTATATAGTATTCAAAAAAAAATGTTCAGGCATGTACAAAAATAAAAAGCCTGCAAGTATGTACAAAGTCAATAAGCAAGCTTGAGTTCCAAAGTCATATCATGTGAGCCTGCAGCAGGATGACTTGACTACACTGGTCTTGCATCCAAGGATAGGTAGCTACACTGGCTACCGTCCATTCTTCTCTTCACCCCCTCCTCTTGAGCTGGTTGCCACTTGAACTTAGAAGGGAATACCCCGCTCCCCGAGGATGGAGTTGCTGGATTGGGGAATCATTGGGTTGTCATACTGGAGAAGTCAGTTTCTTTGTCATTCTATTTGGGGAAAGCCACCATCACTTACACTGTACAAGTCAGATTCATAGTCGTAAGGGTTTGCGTATGAGTTGAGATATTTCTGACCTGGCTATTGAGGAGACTTGGGCAGAGTTTTGGGATCCTCAAGGACTGTTGGATTTCAAACACGGTTCTCACTAAGGTTCCGCCCGCACTAAATTTCTAAAGGTCCGATTTAAGCTCCAAACTTTGATTTTGCGAAGACAAGTTTGATAATCAAATAAAATCCAAGTTCTTCTTTTTCTTTTCTTTCTTTCTCTTTTTGCACTTATTGCATAAGTGTTTGCTAGGGACTAGCAAAGGTAAAGTATAGGGGGATGATGAATCCACATTTCATCATCTTTATTCTATCATTTTGGCACCTAAAACCCTAGCAAATGCCTGTAAATAGCCTTAAATCAAGCATCTTAGCATTCATGCATGTGCATCTCAACAGTGTGTAAATTACTGTAATTAAGGCCAAAATTATAGAATAAATAAAGAAAAGAAAAAGAATAAAATATTGTAACTATTTTATGACCCAAAACCCCCGAGACCTAGGCATCTTGATGAATAGGTCGACAAGGAATAAAGTAGGGGGAGATAAGGTCAGAAACACAGATAAAACACCTATACTTTTTATTCATTCCTTATTCATTTTGGGACCTATTTCTGGTTCCACTTTTTGTACATCAAATAAAGAAACTTTGTACATAAAAGTTGTAGATAATTTCATAAAGAAAAAGACAAAATTGATTTCACAGAAAAGTCATGTACAGACAAAAAGATATGGTCTTAATAAGAATCCAAAATCCCAACTTCCCAGACCCGTATCTCACAAACGACAACTCCAAATGCAGTGTACTCACCTTTAATTGTATATAGAGTAAAATAATCTATCCAATGGCGGTGGTTTCGCATTTGGCGGAGCTACGGTTTGAAAGTTGACTTTTGGACCCTCATTGTATACTTGTACTGAATAAAATATTCAATTTATTCTTTATTCATTATTTATTCATTTTTATATTTTTATAATTTTGTAAATATTACTTATAATAATTGTGTGCATTAAAATCAGAATAAAAATGTAAATAAAAATCAAAATAAAAATACTTGTATATACATTACCAGGTATAATACCTATACACATACCTATAATGTTACTACTTGTATTTTATTAAATACACAAAACATATCAGAAAAATAAAATAAAAATATAGTTATGTGTATAAAAGTATGTTATAATTTTATAAAATACTAAATAAAATTAGTAAAGAAATAAAATACCTAAATAAAAATAAAATACTAAAACACATAGGTATTATACCTATATAGGGTTAAAAAGGTAACTTATAAAAATAAATCTCATAAAAATAAATAAAAATCGGAATTAAATACTACATAAAATTTTGAACATTTTTTATTTTATAACTTTTATTTAATTCGGCCATTTAATATTTTAAATTGATTTAATAAGATTTTATTTTGGGGTTTTTCCTGGTTGGTCCACGTGGACCAACCAGGAGGCAGTCAGCGTTGACCCCAGGTCAACTGCCTGCCCTACCCCCCTGTAAACCTGTCAGACTTGGTTTTTGAGCTTTTTCTTGGCTTTTTCCCAGCCGAGTCTTGCACTATTTCATATCACTTCCTTCTGCAAAAATCTCCCCTGTAGATTCATCTTGCCCGCGGAGTGTTTACATTGGGCTATGGATCAAGGAGCCGCTCCAGGGATCTTGATCTTTGAGCCTCTGCCACCTCGGGTCAAACCGCATAAAACCAACTCCCCTACTTTGAATTCAAATCGAGTCCCCTTGGTCCACCCCTCTCCGCCTCTCTTGTGCTCCAGGTCTTGCCAGAGGTGACAGCTCCGCCGCGAGCCTCTCAGCCAGGGCATCCGAGGTCGAGGGAGCCTCCAGCACCTCCGCCAACCGCCGGCGTCGAGGTAGTCTTTTTCCTCTGGCTCCGGCCATCGAGGGCTTCCACTCCGCCATTTCTTTATTGCATTTCGTTCCTGTTAGCTTAGGCTTTAAAAACCCCCAAAAAAATCAAAGATCCATCGCTTAAATCACCCGATCACACGTCCTCGCCGGAGCGCAACTCCGGCCACCAACGTCCATTCCACCTCGCGCTTCGTTTAGGTCCACCAAAGGTCCAGGCACTTTGCCCTGGACCTTCTAACTCTTTTTGCAGGGTCAACGCACGTTGAATCGCGCCTGGGAGCGATTTTGAGGCTCGCCGGACCTCAGCCGAGCTCTCCAGCTCCGCCACCTTCGCCTGAGCACCTTGGCCGTCGCCGAGGCATTTTGAAGCCCCCAGGAGGTAGCCGACGACCCCAGGAGTCTCCACGGCCATTTTGAAGCACATTCATCGCCGGAGACGCGAGATCGGAGTCGGGGAAGTTCGCCTTCGCCGGCCTTCTTCCCCGTTCTTCCTCCTTGCTTCTCCGCCGTCCGATCGAGCCGCAGCTCCAGATCAAGCAGCGGCCGTTGGATCTTCCTCAGCCTCGACCGTCAGATCAACTCAGGAGGATCTAATCTCAGCCGCACGTGCCGAACCGTCATCGCGCGCCCAGGACACGCCACGTGGATAAGTGGAGCGCTCCCAGCCGCTGGATCGCGCCTCGTCGTCCAACCGTTGGATGCGCGCCACGCGTCATCATCGGAGCGCAGGAGCGAGGGTATTTTGCATCTACACCCTCGCCATTTTTGTATTTAATATTTAGTCTATAAACTTTCGTCTGTAGTTTAAAATATTTTGTAATATTTGCAAAACAACCCCTAGGCTTTGTTTATTTGCGTTTGGGTCCCTCGCCACGTCACCTCACGTGACCTGTACACGTGAGGTGGTGGGCATTTTGCAGAGGAGCCCCCGTGCGTTTGTGTATTTCGTTTTATCCCTAAAACTTTCATAGCACGTGTAATATTTCTGGGTATTTTGCATGTTAACCCCCAGACTTTTGTGATATTGCACTCCAGTCCCTCCCAGGCGCGTGCAAGTCACGCGCCCTGGTGGGTAATTTGTAGGCGTGCCCCAGCGGATTTTGTATTTACATTTTGGTTCCAGAAATTGAATATTAAGTTCAATATTTTTGTGGAAATTGCATGGATGCCCCTGGAAGTTTTGAATATTGCATTTCTACCCCTGCCAGGACTGTTTAATGTTTGGATGTTTGTTGGATTTATTTGATTGATCATTTTAGCTCCAAAAATTCCACAAAAATAGGCTTAAGTTTCTGGATAAGTGTACTTTAACGCCACCTATTTAGTTTTTGATTTTATTTTATTTTCCTATTTATTAAAAATCAAAACCCTCTATTTTGTGCACTGTCTAGCTTAGAAAGTACCAAAAAATAGTAAAACAACTCCAAAAATTCCAAAAAAATCACCTAGTGTCTCTTTTATTGTCTTTTAGTGTCAGTCCAAAAATCATTAAAAATCTCAAAACAAAAACACTAAAAAATTAAAAACTCTCAAAAACTTCAAAAAAATATATTAAATAGTAGAAAAATCAAAAAAATACAAACTTGGCTTCTGTTTATCCCTTATTTTGTCCTTCTTATTTGAAAAATAGTGTGAAATATTTTTGCTACTGGTTGGTATTTTTAGATTCCATTTTACTCACAGCCAGCCTTGTTTGCACTGTTTTCTCTTATTTCAGCTTTTAAAAATATCAAAAACATCTAGAAAAATCCCCAAAAATCACAAAAACAGTAAAAAATTATAAAAATTCCAAAAACATTTTACTTCTGAATTTTTGAGTATTTGTGTGCATTTTTATAATTATATTAGCTTGCCTTGTATTATATTGCCTTTATTTTCCAATATTGAAAAAGAAAATTACAAAAATATAAAATATAAAATATAAAAATCAGAAAATTAAAAATCAAAATACAAAATTAAAAATTAAATAAAAATTAAAAAAAATTAAAAATTAAAAATCCACAAAAATTGTAGTTGCTTGCTTGCTTAGTGTAGACGCTTCACACACTCACACACTTTAGCATTCATTTGCTTGGCCTACACTGTTTGCTCCCTGTGTTCGAACTCTCTGCATACTTGACACTATACACCATTTGTGCAGAGTTAAAAATAAATTTTAACTCCACATTGTTTCTAATTTGTTGATCTTAGTGTGGGTTAATTGTTGATTTTAGTCAGATTTAGTGTGGTCAACACACCGACTGAGTTCACGCTTTGTGCTGAACTTAAGACCACCTATTTTTGGCATCATCAGGACCCAAAATCATTTCACTCTTGCATTTCATTTTAGTTGCTCGGGGACGAGCAAGGTTTAAGTATAGGTGGTTGATGAATCTGTGATTCATCACTCTTAAAGTTGAAATTAGAGCCTTGTTCCTGAGTATTTAGCAGCATATTTCCCTTTATCTTGCATAAATAGCATTCATGCATAAATCCACAATACATGCGTTTTAACATTCATACTGGCATCAAGTAAGAAGCCAATCCATGTGTAAAAATCACTTGTAAAATATCCTCCAATAATTCACCTAATTATTTGTATCCCCTCTAAAATCCAATAACACCTTCCTTACACAATGCACATTACTAGTTAATAATATAAGGAAGAAGGCCAAAATCCCTATCCTGTAAAATACCCAATAAAGCCCCAAACCCCCTAGACCTTAGAATACCAATATCTCTCTCATACAACCTCTGAATTAGGTCTACTCACCTTCAGATTAATACACATCCAGAGACCTTTAAAATGAGACCAATTTCATTCAATTCGGAGCTCGTATGCAAAACTAGGGTTTTTGGGGCCCCCTTGTATACTATATGTATATATATTTGTACTATTGTATTTTTGTATCATATTTGACCTCATCTCCATTTTTAGTCAACATGAAACTTATAGATCCCATCAAAATCTACAACTTTTATGTTTTGAGTTTTTCCAAATTCATCCTCCTTCTCTCTCTAAATTCACTTTCTTTCTCAGCCACTCAGAGCTGGCAACTTGGTGCCCTCTGATTGCGCCACATGGCCTGCTTCTTTGTGCGCCACGCGCCCAGCCTTCCCTACCGTTCGATCGCTCACCCCCTCTATTGATCTGGGCCATTCATCATCGCATCGCCTTCCAGCTGCCCGATCTACCCATGGATCTCATCTGGATCATCCCTTCGCGCTTCGCCCTTAGCACGCCACGTGGTGCACTAGGCACCCTCCGATCATCGCCAGAAACCCTCAATCCTAGCCCTCCATCTCGCGCAATATCTGGACCCTTCGATCAAAACCCCTGACCTCATCAGGACCGCGCATCAGCGTCGCGCTTGCATCCCTCGATGTGGCATACCTGAAGTTGTTCGATGGATCCACCCTAGATCTAATCCTAAGCGTCCACCTGTGCCTCCATCAGGCCCGTTGGATCTCATGATCCAACGGTCCGGGCATCATCTCCTACCTCCCGCACACTCTGCACCCCACGTCGTCCACTGTGTGTGAGGGTTGCCCCCTTTCTATTTTAAGCACCACGCCGACCACCGTCTTCGCCTCCCTTCACCACCACGACATCCACCACTCTTCCCTCATCCTCGCCAACCCCCTCGATCTCCATGAACACCCTCCACTTCGCCCCACGATCTCCACTAATATCACCCTCCATCACTTGTCACCGCCAGATCCAACCTATAAATACACCGCCTCCGACCACCTTCAGCCCTATCCGCCATCACGGAGAGAATCCCCGAGCTCTTCAATTTGGTGACAGCAATTTGACGTGGCGACGAGCGAAGATAGAGATTCACCTCCGACGAGATGCACAACCCTCCATCGCCGTGCCGTAGCCTCCTCCGCGAGCTGCATGAGCTCAGGACCGCCAACCGTCCTTCGAGCGACGACCATGAGCACTTCATCGCGCTCCATTCCCCAGGTAGACTCCTCTATATCCCTTCCGATCTTCTTCTTATTTTTCTTGCTTTTTCTTCCATTTTATTCATCGTCCACAATCCTCTTCACGCTCTGCCAACCATCCTCTGAGCTCTGTGAGGGAGCTCTGATCTTCGCACCATACTTCATTCACTCCGACGAAGCACCCCACCTCATGTCGACGCCAGCTCCGCCACCTTGGAGGAGCTCGATCACCGGAACCCCACTTTGCCCCTCAGGCCTCGCACCTCATTCACGACCACTCCACGTACACGTTGCACGCCTCGGCTATTCCACTAACCCCCTGCAGGTAAACCTACTTAGACTGGTCGGAACTTCATCAGAGCTTGCCTCGAGCTTCTCCACCACTGCTCTACAGAGCCGTCCAACCATTCCTGAGATCGCTGGAGGATCCCCGACACCTCCACAAGTCTTCCCAGCTACTTGGGAGCCTCCAGCGAGCTTCACCGACGCCTAGAGGAAGAGGCGGAGCCAGGCCTCCTTCGTCGGAGCCCAGCCATCTCCGTCGCAGGAGGCGGTGGGCCGGTTGAGAGTCCCTGCCAGGGGCCCCCACGTGAGGAGCATGTGTTCTGTGGAAAAATTGCATCCACCCCTGATGAATACCCATTCATCACTCGTTATTCTTATATTTTAGCTACAAAAACATTTGCAAATGCATGTAGATATATGTAAATAGGAATAATTACCAAAAGCATGCATTGTGTAAAAATCTATAATTAGCATGTTTTTGTGCAAAAATAAAAGAATAACGATTAAAAAGAAAAGGAGGGAAATATTTAGAATAAATATTGAGCAACCTAACCCAAGGGAGGGCTCAGCATGGGCCTGACCGCATAAAAGCCAAAGTAGAGGGAGATAGGGGCTCTTGTGTATATATTTATGTAAATAAAATAAAAATGTTTTCCTCACCCAAAAATATGCTTGTAAATATTTGTATATATTTATAAAAGATAAAAACAAATAAAAATTGAAAAATCAAAAACACAAAAATACATTGTACATATACCATGTATATAGATGTACATATCTATTTATTTTACCCATGTATATAAATAATAAAAATAAAATAAAAACACCCTTTTATTCCTTATTTTATAATATAAATAAATAAAATATAAAATGGGAATAAAATTGTATAAAAATAATATATAAAAATAAAAAAAACTATATATATATTGTATATACATATATCTAGTACATATTATGTATATAGCCTATTTTTATTTCTAAAAATTAATTAAAAATCACCAAAAATAGAAAAAAATAAAATAAAAATATTTCATGTTTTGAGTTTTGGCTGAATCGAGCCCTAGCCACCTCTATTTGTCACCTCAAGATTCAGCCACGTGGTCGAACCTCATTGGGTCCTGGAGATGTTGACCGCCCGGTCAACTGGCCCCCCCAGGACCACTTCTCACGGATTCGAGCTTCGGACCCAACTTCTCGGATTTTTCCCCGCTCGACCCGATTGCCTATCACCCAAACCCCGGCTCCATTTCGAACCTCCCACATCCGACACCCTCGCTGGGCATCAACATTGGGATCCACGCGCCACCACGACCCTACCCGAGCCTCCCATCTCGGATCCTTCCAGCATACATAAGCGAGCTCCGCCACCCATTTTCTCGATCTTTGGCCATTTGCGTAGTCCTCCAGTGAGCTCCAGAGAGAGAGCGAGGTGACAGCTCGCATCCCCGACCTGTTGCAGCGAGGAGAACAGGCGAATCCACTGATCCGGCGATACACTCGCCGTAGCTCCGCCACCTGAGCGAGCTTCGAGCCTCGGGCAGAGACATCCCTTGAGGCGACGACCAGGAGCTTCCCCAGCTCCGCCACAGTCTATTCCTTCACCCAGGTAACTTCTTAGCTCAGCCATTTCATCTAATTTCCATTTTCGCCAAATCTTCGCCGTCGACGTGTTTCTTCGATTCCGGTCATCCAGCTACCCATCTCGATCATCGGAACCGACCCACATCTTCATCTCCTCCCGACGCACCTTCTGCACCCACTCACCCAACCCAGCTCGCACAGGAGCTGGGAACCGGGCTCCTCCGTCCACCACCTTCGCCGGAGCCCGTCGCCCCGACGCACCAGTCACCTCCACATCGCCTAACCGGGTCGAGGCAGTTTGCCCTCGACCCGCGAGTCTTCTGAGCCCCTTTGCAGGTCCCACCGAGCCCATCTGAGGGCTTGGTCATCCAGGCCGGGAGACCCAGCTCCGCCGACCGTGCCTGAGCTCCTCCGAGCTCGGGTCGATCATCGGAGCATCGCAGCAGACGCGGGAGCCCTCCAGCATTCTTCTCCGACCTTCAGAGTGCTCTGAGGAGGAGCGCAGCGCTCGCACGAGCCCGGCGAAGCTCGCCGGGGCTTTGTTCTTCCAGCATCCTCCAGCGCCGTCGATCTTCATCCCTCGCTCCAGTTCTAATCTGGGTCGTCCATCCCTGGAGCAGCCGACACCGTCAGATCTGAGGAGACGTCATCTGGAGCGCCCACCAGTCCCAGCCTTCCGATCAGCCACGTGGAGCGCATCCAACGACCCCGCTTAATAAAGGGTAATTTACCCTTAGGCCCTTCTCTTTGTTTTATTTCGTTTGAGTCCTGTAAATATTTAAATACGTTGTTTAGTTTTAGGTTTAATTGCATAGAGGACCCTGAGCTTTAGTGTAATTGCAGTTATACCCCTGCCTGTTGTGAGCCACGTGCTTCGTCACGTGTTGTTTTGGGTTATTTGCAGTCTATGCCCTTGTAGTTCTGGTTGTTATGGAATGAATGAAAGTTTTTAGTTAATTGCATTTATACCCCTGTGCGTGATTGTTTTACACATGTGCGATATTTCTTGGGTTAATTGCAGATAGGCCCCTGGACTTTTGGTACGTGTTACCAATAGGTCCTCAGGACTTATTTTCCTTACATATAGGTCCCTGAGTGCCCCAGGCACGCGTGTGGCGCGTGTTTTGCTGGGTATTTTGCACCAGGACCCCCAGAACTTTGGGTATTTGCATTCCAGTCCCTGTGCACAGTACCCTCTTGTTATTTTTGAATAAAATATCAAATCACCTCCAAATCCAATGAGAATTTGACACATGGCTCCTGCCATGGTGTAGGATTTTCATGGATTTTTGAGGACATTTCTGATTTTGTTTGCTATTTTTAAAAATTCAAAAACCTTAATTTGTGTTACTGTCTAGATTGGAAAATCACAAAAAAATATAAAAACTCCTCTAAAAATTCTATAAAAATTAGCTACTGTTTAGTTTGTGTTCTTTGAATTTCTAGCCAATTTTGGCTATTTTTCATTACTTAAAAACCTTAAAAACTTAAAAACACCAAAAAACCCATAAATATTCTAGTAAATAAATTAAAAACCCAAAAATAATAAATTTGGTGCCTAAATTCTCCTTCTTTTATCTATTTTACAAGAATTTACCTCCAGGCCATTTTGAGGCCCTTAGTATTTTATCTAGGGCTTCTTGGCTCGGCTGGACAGTACCCCTTGTTTTTGCTACTGTTTGATTTTTAGAAAATAAAATAATATCAGAAAAATCCCAAAAATTCACCAAAAACATAAAAAAATATATAACACATAAAAACATTTTTGTTTTAATTTTTGGTTGAATTTTGTTGCTTTAAATAATTTGTTGAAAGTGTGCTTGTATTTGCTTTTCTCAATTCCTTAATCATTTAAAAATCCAAAAAATTATAAAAATAATTAAAAACCACTAAAAAATATTTTGTCTTTTATTTTATTTGTTTTTACTACTTCGTAGGCCTTCGGCCAATCCGTGCTCCTTGAGTTCGACCCTGGGTGCTATACCAGGTTAAACATATAGCAGGACCGCTTCTCGTATTTTGATTGCTTGATTTGTCATTAGTGGTTCGATTTTTCTTGATATACACGGTCTGATCGCTTGGGTCGCAACGACCCTATTTTTGTACCTTATACCTGAGTGGTCAGGTCGGATATCAGAATGGCGCCGTTGCCGGGGAGCACGGCTTAGTAGTTGATTTTCTTTTCGTTTTTATTTTCGCGGCTTTTCGCGAGCTCTTTCCAGAGCTCGCGGCTCTTCGCGGCTTTTGTTTATATTTTCTTTTTGTCTTATTTAGCTTTATTTTCTTTTTCTTTTATTTTGTTTTTGTCTTCTTTTGTGTGTTTATTTTATTTTACATTTTTCATATATACCCTTTTATTTCTATTTCTTTTTCTCTTATTATTATTTGATAATTGGTTCTGATCACTCTATTTTCTCTTGCGAGGGCCCGAGGACCGAGGCGGCTGATTTCGAGAAGCCGACGCAACCGCGGATTCGGAGGCGGCTCCCTTCTGTACGGAGCCGCAGGAGAGAGGAGAGAGAGTTGAGTGGGTGAGGATTAGAGTAGATTTTTATTTTTATTCATTATTATTGTAATAATACAGAACACTGGACTTGGACTCTTCTGCCGTAGCGGGTCTGTTTCGCCGAGCACTGGTGTGCTCGGGGGACCCTTAGGACTTGTGCGGTTTTTCACGATTTTTCGCGGTTTTTATTTTCTTTTCTTTCTGCCTTTTCCGGTGTTTACGCGGTTTTTGCTCGAGCCCCTAGACTTAGGAATTTCTGGTGAATGTGATGTAATTAGTAGGATCCACACACCTAACTGCTTATCTGTTCCCATAGATCGTTAATTGGACCTACTTAAAAATCACTAATAAAAATAACCGACTCATTTGCCTTCGTAGCCTACGTTCCGCAGCCCGTCCTGTAAAGCGCTTACTCCTACCCCCGATTTGTCGGACAGAGGAGGGACGGGCCAAGACCGGACTCTTTGGCTTGGAGGTCGGTGACCGGTTAGACGGTTCTTCGCTAGAATTGCTCATCTAGGACTCGGCTTTCCCCGTTGCATCATATAGGTAGTTTCCTTTCTGTCTTTATATTTATGCGCGGATCATATTGCATGTAGAGTGCTGGAGACAGGTACGCATTTCTTACTCAGCATGCATCATTGATTTATCGCGCATCGGCTTTTTCGTCTTCTCCCCCCTGTTTTGGACTTAATAATCAGGAGAACCGAAAAATTCGTTAGGCCATTTGTTTGCTTTGAAAAATACAAAAAAAAAGTGAAACCATAAAATTGGGACTGGCTAATACTATTGATCTTAAAATCCGTTCACCCTAAAATTTTGTCTTGGGGAGAGCAACCTCCTCATTGTATGGTTTGGATGCGCGAGAGAGTGACCCGCACCCTAGGTAGAGCCCCCCGGTGCTAGTCCCGACTGATTACCAACTTTTCTTTGCGGGCCAGTCGGTTGGGTTAGCATCGGATATCCTAACAGGTCACGTAAGCGCTCTGATATTTTGTGTGTTCACCAAATAAAATTGACAAGATAATTTGACCGAACTTTCACGGTCTTCAGCTCGCGTTGCGTTGGTGAACCGGAGGTTTGTTTGTGATCATAGTTTCTCCAGATCTCATCCGCACTACTCGCCAGATCGAGATGATGGGTAGACGGTCTCTTAGGCAGCCTCTGGCTGCACCGCTTTCGGGCACGTCTACCTCATCATCTAGGTTGGCTCGCGAGAGCCCAGACCCGCTCTCCGAGCCCGAGTACGATTCCACCCTGTTCCCCCTCGACCCCCTTTCTGTTCTACCTGAGAGACACGAGCCCGAGGAGAGACTGATTGATTTGACAGCACCTGAGTTGGGCTCGTTTGATTTTGCAGACGTCATGGCCGAAGCCGGCAGTTTAGGTGATCACTCCCGTCAGCCCGAGCATTTTGTACTAGACCAGGGAGCGATCAACTCCACCCTGATCGCATCACTTGAGACAGTCCAGCAGCAGTTACGTGATCAGGGAGCATTCATGATAGAGATGAGGCGAGAGTTGGAGAGGCTCAGAGCAGAGCGGAGACCAGCAGAGTGAGCCTGAGGAGATACCTGATGCAGAGGCACGAGCCGCAGCAGCAGCCGCAGCCGCCGCAGCGGGAGGCATTGCGGCAGGAGGACCACCACGACCGATGCGGGAGTTGCACAACCCCGGATCTACTCTGATGCATCATTGGGTAGTAGTGCCAGCGATCGTGGGAGACTTCAAGTTCCCCCCGAACACTTTGCAGTTACTGCCCCGTTTCCACGGACTTGCCACTGAGGAGCCCCACCTCCACCTCCAGGAGTTTCTTATGATCTGCAGCACTGTCCACAATCACCATGTGGACCAGGACACGATCCGGATGATAGCCTTCCCGTTTTCACTAGCAGATAGAGCAGCCACCTGGCTGAAGCATCTTGGGAGGTTTGTCTACACTTGGGAGCAGCTCCGCACCGAGTACTTGAACAAGTACTATCCACTCGGGCGGACGAATGCAGCGAGGGCCCTGATCAGCAACTTCTCCATGTTTCCCAACGAGCAGTTTCACGAGGCATGGGAGAGGTTTCGAGAGCTCTTAGACCGATGCCCGCACCACGACATCTCCAAGCCGAACCTAGTTCGGAGTTTTTTCAGCGGGTTGACGCCAGAGCTTCAGGGTCTGGTGAACGCTTCTTGCGGCGGGTCCTACTTTGCCAAGGACCATGACCAGGTCTGGGCCATCTACGAGGAGATGGCAGAAACTACATCATGTACATATTATTTCCTGTAAGTGCATATACATCCCTGTCAGTACATTTTATTTCTGTCAATTTTATTTCCTGTAATTGCATTTAGGCCCCTGTCTTTGCACGCATCTTTAGGCATTCATTTTAAATCATTTTTCAAGTTTTGAAAATTGCATTGTGTAGCTTAATTTGTCCTCTTTCATATGTGACACTTGGCATATTTTTGTAAGATCAGTGGATTTTATTTATTAATTAATTGGTAGAATTTTGTCATTTTTTGCCCATTTATGCCTTTTAATTTGTAGTAATTTCTCCGTGACTCCAAAAATCACCAAAAATTCAAATTAGACCTAGGATAATTAAGTTCACATTTTGTAAAAAAAATCAACTCATTTGCACGCACCCTGTGGCTTGAATAAATCAATTAGTAATTTCCTTAATTAATTTTAGTTAGGTCCATTTCACATAGAAAATTAGGTTTATTAATTTTCCTGGATTCTTCAGACTTAGATCTATCTAGGATAATTTTTATTTCTAAAAATATTGTGATTTAGTATTTATTAAAATTAATTTAGTCAAAATCACCTTGCATCCATTTTTAATTCACAGTAAATCCATTTAGTGATAGAAAAATCCAAAAAAAAATAGAGTAGCTTAATTTCATTGCATTTCACCATCTTACCAAGTTTCAGAAATTTTGGAATTAATTTGATCATATTTCTAATTTTAACTTGTAAATTGGTTTGTGCATGTGTCTTTTCATTCTTGCATAAAATAATTGAAAAAGATCGAAAAAATTATCCTCTGAAAATCAAACCTTGGAACTTGCTTAAAATCTACCTAAGGAGACAGCTGCCTCCTTGAGTTCGACATTGGGCTTGCCCAAGAAAAAAAATTACCGCTCGAAATTAATAGATCTTAAATTGGAAGTGGTTTTTGATTAGCTCTTATTATCCGACTGCAACGAACGACAACACATTAATTTGACCATTAATTTGATTAAATTAACAAGGGTAGTAAGACGGTGTTCACTCGGCGGGTGATGAGTTGTCTAAAGATCGAGTTTCGCGGCTTTCACTTTTTTTTAAAAGAAGAAAAGGAATTGATGTCGGTTGTAGCAGAAAGCCGCGAAACAGAAAAGGTTTTCGATTTTTAGACCTATCAAACAAATACGGTTTTCTGTCAGAAAACCGTTCACTAATATTTAACCAGGCAAGTGTTCCTGGGTCGAACTCAAGGAAGCAGAATATATTCCCTAAATTTTTCTTCTCGTAATTTTATTTGAAATCTTCTCTAAGTCAGAATGCTCTTTTTAGTGATTTTTATTTTTGTTATTTTTATTTGATTTTATTCTTTTCAAATTTTTATTTAATTTTCAAAAAGGATATTTTTCAAAAGATTTATTTATTATATAGTAGGTGAATAGAATATAGAGATATAGTAAGGGTGAACGAGGTTCGAGCCACGTACTCGAACTACACAAGAAACCAAAACAAAACGAAGCGGTTTTCGAGAAAATCAAAACACGTCAAAAACTCGTCGAAAAGCCGCGAAAACTTTATACTAAGTAGCTGGGGTAGTTGTGTAACTACCCTCAAAGAATCGTCGAAATCCGAGGTCACACGAGCAAGATACAGCCCCTACAGCCCAGGGGCATAAGCGTAAAAAAACTATTTAAAAAGGTTTGCAATCGGGTCCTTGAGGACTGTTCTGAAGAAAAAGTACAAGAAGTCTTACATTTAGGTCCCTACGGAGGGACCTAAATGTAATTATTTAAAAACTAGAGGGCGGATTGCAATTCTGATCTCTGGCTGGGTTTAATATGCAAATTTTTTACCGTTTCAGCTTGCACGGCTAGGATTAGAACATGAAAGCGCTGATCGGACGCTCCTCGCGATGCCACGTGTCGACAGCCTGTGCTCCCTCTGTTCTTGGAGTTGTTGAGCGGCTGACGGACTCGCCTTCTTCCCCGAATTATTGCCGTCGTCCTCCAACGAATCTGGCGCTCCGGCGGGGCCAGAGGGGTGGCTCCTCCACCCCTCGAGCTCGCCCGCGGTAGAGATGGCGGTGGCGGTGCTCCGAGATGCTGTGGCGTCGCGTCAAAGATGGTGGTCTCGACCACCTGGGGTTGTTGCAGTCCAGACGAAGCTCTTTTGAAGACGATTTTCGATGAAGATCGACAGCTCCTGAAACGAACTACTACTTCGCGACGACGATGGATCTGCAAGCAAGATATGTATGTGCTCGATTCATGTTGAATCGGCCAAAGGATCACAAATCACGAGCTCCAAAATCTAAGGAAAAATCATATAATTCCAGCCAAACAACCGAGATGCGAGGAAGAAGATGATTGGGTGCTTGATTTGAATCGAGTTTGAACACGAATCGAGATGGGTTTTGAACTTGCGTGAAAGCTAAGTGATTAGGCTATCTAAAGATGCGATTAGCCACGCTAATCGTGGCTCGGAGATCGAGAAATAAAATCGCAAAATGTGAAGGAATTGACCTGGGGACTGGAGGTGTATGACCTCCTGATAGTAGCTCGACGAGCGGTCTTCTCGGAGCTGCACGCAGCACAAGGCGGCGATTCAAGGCGACGCAGCTGCCTTGGAACCTTCCCCGACGATCCTTCTTCCCCGCGAGCTCCTTCCTTGGCGCTGTCACCGCTCGAGTTGGTTGGAACGAGGCTTGGAAGTTAGGTAGTCGGTACAACCTGGAGCTGGAGCTTTGAAGGTTGGAAAAGTTCTGTTAAAAATGGCGGACTTGGGGCCCTTATATAGAAGAATAGCTTGGGCTCCAAGGTTAGATCAATGGCTGGCGGTGAAGAGGGTTGTTAGGAGGAGGGAATCGACGGTTTAGGATGGCTAGAAGCTTTAAGGAACGAGCGGCATAAATGGAGGAAGTTGGCCGGTTGGCGCAACTTCTTCTTGAAGAAGAAGACTCCAGGTGCTGACACGTGTCAGCACCTGGTTCGCCCAGATCTGATAAATACTTATAAATTAGATATAAAATAGATAATTACATTATTTTAAATAGGTATAAATACAAGAAAGTTAAATAAATTAATTTTCTAAATTATGGTATAATTACTTTTAATAAATAATAAATATTATTTGAAATATAAATATTTTATTAATAAATATGTATTTATAAATAGGTTTTGAATTTTTAATTTAATAAATAATTAAGTAAAAATTAATTTTATATTTTCTTAATTATTAGGGTATTAAATAAGGCTTGTATGAATTTTTATGGATTTTTAGGAATTAATTTACATATTTTAATAAATAGAGTAAGTAGCTATATAGGTCAATTATACCTATATTTTGAGGTATTTGATTTTATAAAAATAATAAATAGTCTCCAAAAATTATTAAATAATTTATGGTGAAACTACAAGATCATGAAATAATTTAAAAATTATACAATTAAGAAAATAATAAATAATGTGTGTTACATAAAATAAATAGCCCAGAAACCCCTTTGTCTTTTGATCCCAAAACCGACTTTTTGCAAACGGACTCCGAATTCAATGAAACCACCTTTATTAATTAGATAATATTATTTTATGAACTTTAAAGGTGAGTAGAGTGAAATTGGAGTTCGTATGAGGAAGTTATGATGTTCGGAAGTTGAGATTTTGACAATTTGTAAGCTGGATTTCTTGGCATATTTATAGGATAATATTTTTAACTTACTTTTATATTTTTATTTACATTTTTATGAATAATTAGGAGAAAGATTTGGTGAAGAATAAATTAAGATGAAATAATTAAAATTCTTTGAAGTTTTGTATTTATTTTATAAATAGTGAAAGGTGTATATACATGTGATGGATTATTTTTATTTGGTTTTCTTTCCTTATCTCCTCCTACTTATTGGTTTGTCAACCAATTCATACTGACTTGGTCTCGGGGGTTGGGCTATAAATATATCTTACAGTTATATTTATATTTTAAGTCATATTGCATATATATACATATATTTCATATGCCTTTGTCTTTCTTTTCTTATTCTTTATTTATTTACATGAATTTAGTGGTTAAAAGTGAATATTTACACATGATTGGAGTTTTGTTAAAGTATGAGAATTAGTGAGTATTTACATGTATTTGTTAAGGGTTTTAAGACAAAATGCGAAAGAAAAGTTAATGAATCATGGATTCATCAACCCCCTATACTTAAACTTTGCTAGTCCCTTAGCAAACACTTATTTTGAAAAAGTAAGTGAAAAAGAAAGAAAGTTAGAATGAATTTGTTTTCCTAAACCAATTCATGAGAACAGACAAAGGACAGAGCTCGATCGGGCCTGAAACAAGCATTTTGTCGGAACCTTAAGTAGGATTAGGATTTCATCCTCAACAGTCTTCAAGTTCCATAATCCTTACTCAAGATCACTTCATCGGCTAGTTCAGACTCACTTATTCATATCGCAAACTCTGTCATCCTTGAAGTCAACTTGTACAGTGTGTGAATTGATTTAGCTCTTCCTGCTTAGAGAACCGAAGAAACCGTCAATCCCGGCTATACACTCCTATGGCTTCCTCATCCCGCTACTCTTTCCTCGGGGAGGGAGGTATTCCCTTCTGAGTTCAGTTCTGCTATGTCCACAATCGAATATAGGGAGAAGTTAGAAGAATGAGAAAAGAAGTGGAGTGCGACCAGTGTAGACGCATCTCCTTGTGAAGCCCAACCGGTGTAGCTGAGTCTCCACTAAGATGTGCAGGCTTATTTGGTGTAGGCTTTGACCAGTTTGGTCTTATTTGGTGGCTTCTGCTTTGCGTTGACTTTGTAATTTGCTTGCACTGCATGCATCTTTTGTGCCTCGACGGTTATAGAATCTTTTTAATCCGTCCATTTTTTGAGGTCTTAGAAAAATTGTGTCAGCAGATCCTTCCCTCATCCGAAGCAACTATCGCAACCCCAATCTCTCCCGTCTTTAGACGTCAATGCCGCAAAGATAAGGATAGAAATGCACTACCAAGGTGTACTGTCCTTCGGAACTCCATGCGAGTCGCGCTAAGTGCAGAGTGCATATGTTCAGAGTTAGTTCACTGGTGAAGAGTTGTACGGATGACTCCAAATGGTCTACTTAAGCTCAGATGACTTGATTTCCCGAATATGGTCTTACGGAACCCAAAGATTTTAAGTCACCAGACCTGAAGAGTCTAAATTCCAGTTCCTAATCAGGCTCCTTACAAAGAGAGTTAAAGGCCGTAATCAAGCTCCATCCTTCAGACTAGACTCAGTCCTTAGTTCCGGAAATCAAACTTATTCTAAAAAATGCGAATGCAAATGCAACCATGTTTTTGTGAAGTCTATTTTCTGAATTTTACTCATTTTTATGGATTTTAAGGATTTTGTAATTTTTACAAATTTTAGGACTTTGTATTTTTTATGGATTTTTATGATTTTTATAAACAGGGTTTTATTCACAATTTTTACAAGATAAATTTTATTTAAGTTAAGTGTCTAATGTATTTTACAAATTTTATCTACAAAGTGTTTTACAAGGGTTGAATGATTTTTATACATGTTTTATTAAATAAGATGTTAAATAAGTATTATACAGATTTTAAGTACAAATTTTAGTTACAAATTTTAATTACAAGTTTTAAGCATATTTCCTTTTTTTTACCAGGATTTTATAAATAAGAGAATGGATTCTAAATTAACCCGTACCCACTTTTTATGGATTTTATAGATATAGAAAATACATAAAAGTACGAGTTATGGCCGAAAGTATATATACAATATATACGCACCCCCCTATACTTAGCTTGAGCTATATCCTCATAGCGTCAAAAGAGAAAAAGGAGGGCATAACTCGTGCTAAGTAAAAGTGGGTGAAAAAGGGATATCGATGTCAAATCAGTCAACCCCCCCTATACTTACGATCAGGTTATCGTAAGTATTACAGGAGAGCAAAAACAGGATGACTAAATGAAAAGGATAAATAATGAAGAATTCAAAAGGAAAGAATATGAAATCATCGAAATCACTCAGTCCCCCCTATACTTAGGATAAGGCATCCTAAGTATAGAAAAGAATGTAGCCAAAAATTGGGGATCAGTGATTCGTGAAAAAGAATGGCTATACAAAAGAATTAGTACAAAAATAAAATGTAAATCAACTGGCAATCTGTCCCCCCATACTTAGGATCTGGTATCCTAAGCATAGAAGACGAACAAAAACGGGGACGATTGTGGTCTATGAAAAATATACAAGTGTTGTGAATCTCCATAATGGCTCAAAAGAATTTGTACAGGAAGAGGTGAAGGAATGATCATGATTCCTGTACAAAGTAGATCACTTCAGTACGGGCCAGATGATTAGTAGTCTCTACGAAGTGCTTCAGCATCTACCCGTTAACCACGAACGGTTATCTGATTGCTCAACCAGGATCATACTGAATTTTCTGCTTCTTGTGTGCGTATTGATCTTTGGTTGCAAAAGTAGAGCCTTCTCTGTAAGTGAACTCTGTACACGGCATAATTTTCTTTTCTGAAATATGCGTCTCTGGAGTCGGACTACAGAAGGTGTCTATATGTGTCAACATTACACCATCCGACTCTCTACGCTGAAAAGACTGTATGATCTGTGCAATGTATTCGATGGACTCTTGTGCTGTAATATGTGTTCTTTCAATCTGCGGCACAGAGATATCTATCGCAGGTGACTGCTCATCTGAATCTGATATGAAATCTGTTTCTGTATGTGAACAATCATCTGAAAAACTAGGTAACAAGTGATCTACCCTATCCTCGTGTAGGATATCGTGGGTATCAAAATAAACACTCTCAAGATCAGGAGACTGTGTCTCATCTATGTTCTGACAATCTTCCGCAAGACTAGTGTCCTCTGAAGTGAATGACAATACTGATCGAGGACTGCTACATTCTCTCTCCATCTCAATGTGTATTTCTCTGTTGTCTGTTCGGAATGATACTCTCCCAGCATCATAATCAAAGAGTGCTCTTGCTGTCTGCAAAAAGGGTCTCCCGAGAATGATTGGAGCAAGGTGTAACTGTGTAGGGCATGTCATGTCTAGGACCGTAAAGTCCACGGGAAACTGTGAGCCCTGAACAGTCACGATAATGTTCCTTAGCACACCTCTAGGTCTCTTTATAGATCGATCTGCAAACTGAAGTATCGCTCGTGATTTATAGAGAGGACCTAGCTTAAGCTTATCAAGCAAAGAGGATGGAAGTAGATTGATCGAGGAACCATTATCTAAGAGAGTTCGATGGAATGTAGTGTCTTCAATCTGACAGTTGACATAGTGAGCTCCCAAATCTTTCTTCTTCTTTGGTACCTTGTTTCGAATTGCACACGAAGTTGCCTTGGTCAATATATGCTTCTCAACTCGTGATCTCTTTTTCCTACGAGTAGTACATTTGTTCCTTAACTGATTCTTGAGCGTAGGAAAATGATCCAAGGCATCGTGCAGCGGGATCTTCAGAAAGATGTGGTCTTTGAGTAACTTTTCGATTTGTGGAGATTCAGGATTATTTTTGATCTTTTTCTTTCCTTTTCCAAACAACGCATCGGGAAAAGGAATAAAGTCAGGAGTCAGAAGATCAGAACTTTTATTCAACTCATTGGAATCAGCTTGTACATCGAGAGTCTCAGAATTATTTACAAAACTCTCTAAAACAGGGGAAGAAATGTTTTGTCTGGGGTCTCTGCCTGATCTGGCGTGATATCATCATCTGAGTTGCCAGTATCCATATCTGAACTGTTGGCATTGCTCCCGTCTCTTGATTCTGCGTCCTTATCCTCTTGCGGATTCTCCTCTTCGGCATTAGGATCATGCTCGTGCTCCTCTGGTACCCTCTCCTCTTCTCCAGTAGGTGTTTGCGGTGATCTACCGCTCTTGAGACGAATGAAGTTAGACAAAAATTCAGGAAACGAGATCTTACCTGTAGGATCTACCTGATCTGGATGCCTCCTTTTGTTGTTCGGATTCATCTGAGGCTGGGCTGGAAGAGTGGTCTTCGGTACGGTTAACTCGTCCAGACGACGGTTAACCTGCTCCATCTCTGTCTTGTGCGCGATCTGGAGCGTACTGAGCATATCCATTATCTGGTTGAGTGCCTGGGCCTGTGAAGACATCTCTGGTTCAGTGTGGTGGCCCTGGCTTGCTCCTCTCTCCTGCCTTGGCGTGAAGTGCTGAGAGGTGGAAGGCTGGGAGTAGCGCTGAGGTGTAGAAGAAGACTGCTGCGGCTGCTGAAAAGGATAATTCGGGTGAGAACTGGGCAGGGTGTTGATAAGAATGTTGCGGTCTCTGATGGTAAACGTTCGGATGAGACTGCTGCGGCGTGAAGCTCTGGCGGTGCTGGAATTGCGGACGTCCATGCTGCGGATGACCATACGGCTGCTGCTGCTGATGATTCGGTATACTCGACTGCTGCATCGGCGTATACCAAATCCCGTGATCTCGAAAGTGGCTTGCAGCTCCACCTCCATCTCTGGCAGTACTGATGATCTGACCGGAATTGGCATGAGACTGATCCTCATGCCAATCGATCTGCGGAATCTCGGGCTCGCTCTGAACGTAGTGTATCTGACGGGTGGGTGGAGCGGGTGCGATCCTCCGTGCTGGTTGTGAAGAAGTCTGGCTCTGCTGGTACTGGAGCTGAAGATCAGAGACCTTCTTCGAAAGATCACTCAGTTGCTGAGGTAGAGATGAGAGTTTCTCCAACTCTCGCAGCGGCTGTAGGTCTTGGACCTGCTTGTGAATCACGTCCACCAACGTCAACTTCTCGCTAATAAAGCCCATGTTGGTGTTGGATTCAGAATCTGATATATTCGCCACCTTGTGATGCTCTCGGTGATGTGGTGGCTGTGGGGCTTTCTGAAATGCCCGAGTAGAGTCTACAACTCTCGAGTTCTCGGCCATCCCTTTGAAGATGGCCCAGACTGACTCGACGTCCTTGTTCAAGTAACTGCCGCCACATGCGGCACTCACGAGCCCCTGAACTTCCGGCTGGAGTCCTCCGAAGTAATTTTGCACTAGCACCTTCATTGGTATCTCATGATGCGGGCATCTCTCCGTCAGGTCCTTGAATCAATCCCATGGAATGATTCGTTCGGCAATTGCGTAAAGTTGGAGATCTGACTCCTCATCATGTTCGTCCTTCCTAGAGGAAAATATTTGCGTAGGAAGGTGGACTTCAGGTCGTCCCACGTGGAGATTTCTCTTCCCAGATGGCTCAGCCAATAAATGGCCTTATCAGCTAATGCAAAAGGGAAGGCTTTGAGGCGCACGGCTTCCTGCGTCACTCCTGGATAGCAAGCCGTTCCGTAGATCATCTCAAACTGCTGCAAAAACGTAAACGGCTCCTCTGTGGCATTCCCATAGTACTTGGGAAGCAAAGAGATGAAGGACGGTCGGCGTTCGTATGGCCCTTGATTCGGCGGTAGCTGATGAATCCACATTTCATCATCTTTATTCTATCATTTTGGCACCAAAAACCCTAGCAAATGCCTGTAAATACCCTTAAATAGAGCATCTTAGCATTCATGCATGTGCATTCAGATAGTGTTTAAAATACTGTAATTAAGGCCAAAATTATAGAACGAATAAAGAAAAGAAAAAGAATAAAATATTGTAAATATTTTATGACCCAAAACCCCCGAGACCTAGGCATCTTGATGAATAGGTCGACAAGGAATAAAGTAGGGGGAGATAAGGGCCAAAATAACAGATAAAATACCTATAGTTTTTACTCATTCTTTATTCATTTTGGGACCTATTTTTTGGTTCCACTTTTTGTGCATCAAAATAAAGAAACTTTGTAAATGAAAGTTGTAGATAATTTAATAAAGAAAAATACAAAATTGATTTCACAGAGAAATAATGTACAGATAAAAAGTTATGGTCTGAATAAAATTCTAGAATGCCAACTTCCCAGACCCGTATCTCACAAACGGAAACTCCAAATGCAGCATACTCATCTTTAATTGTATATAGAAGAAAATAAGCTATTTAATGGCGGTGGTTTCGCATTTGGCGGAGCTACGGTTTGAAAAGTTGAGTTTTGGACCCCTGTTGTATAGCTATACTGATTAAATATTCAATTTATTATTTATTTATTCATTATTTTTATATTTTTATATTTTATAATGTTGTAAATATTACTTATAATATATATGTTCATTAAAATCAAAATAAAAACCTAAATTAAACTTAAAATAAAATACATACATATTTGATACATAGGTATTATACATGTACTTATATTATATAAAATATACTTCTATTTTATTAATTATACAAAATAAATCAGAAAAATAAAATAAAAATATATTTGTGTACATAAAAGTATCTTGTAATTTTAGAAAAGAATAAATAACAATAATGAAATTAAAATACACAAAATAAAAAATTAAATACTTAAATACATAGGTATTATACCTATATAAGGCTAAAAAGTGAACTTGTAAAAATATAACTCATAAAAATAATTAAAAAATCAGAAATAAAATACTACATAAAATTTTAAGCATTTTTTATTTTATAATTTTTAATTAATTCGGCCATTTAGTATTTTAAAATGAATTAACAAAGATTTTCTCCAGGGTTTTTCCTGGTTGGTCCACGTGGACCAACCAGGGGGCTCGGATAGTTGACCTGGGTCAACTATCTGACCTGCACCCATAGGTTGTGTCAGACTATGTTTGACCCCCGTTTTCACTATTTTTTCGAGGAGCGATCTTTCACCCTTTCGACTCAAATCTTCTGCAAAATCCTTCCTCGCTGGACCGTCTTGCACGCCTAGTGTTTGCATCGGGACGAGCATCACGCCAACCACCTCCGCACCTCGTTCTTCCCACCGTGACCGTCAACCATACTTAAGCTGCCCTTGACTTCATTTGAGATTTTGAACCGCATTGTACCAAGTTTTCGTCCACCTGAGGGTCGAGTGAGAAGCTGTTGGTGACAGCATCTGCTCTCCATCGTCCAAGCGGAGGAAGAACCACATCTCAGGCGTGTTCCACACCTCCGGCAGCCGCCGTCGAGGTACCCCTTTCCTCGCCCAATCTGGGCTTGAGGAGGCTTTATCTCCTATATTTTCGTTTGCATTTCATCCCTTATCGTCTCGCGCTTCATTTCCCCCATTTATTCGTTTCAATCGTGGGTCGATTCACCCAATCACCCCTCGCCGGAGCTATCTCCGACCACAGTTGTCCTCAGCGCCACTCCCATCCATCGATCACGCATCCCCACGCCTCCGCGAGGTCCAGGCAATTTGCCCTGGGCCTTTTCACCATTTCTTGCAGGTCAAAGAGCATTGAACGCACCTGGAGAGCATTTTGCGATCTTCGCCGGAGATACCTGGAGCTTGGAGCTCCGCCGCCTCCGCGCCCGCACCTCGACGCTTCTCCGACGAATCCGAGCCCTCCAGACCATAGAGTGACCTTTCGGGAGTCTGCAGCTCCATTTTGGAGCCCATCCACAGCTTGAGGAGCGAGATCGGAGTCAGGGAAGTGCGCCTCCGCCGGTGCTCTTCCCTGTTCTTACTCCTCGCTTTTCCATCGTCTGATCGAGCCGCAGCTCCAGATCCAACATCGGTCGTCCGATCCATCCTCGCATTACCGTCCGATTCTTCCCCGCGATCTAATCTCAGCCGGACATCTGCGAAGCGTCATCGGCCGTCCTCTGAGCGCCACGTGTTCAAGTGAAATCACCTCCGCCGTTGGATCGCGCGCAAATAGGGGTATTTTGCATCTTAACCCCTGCGCCTTTTTGCATTTAGATTTAATACTTAAATCTGCACCTGTAGTTTAAAAAACCTGGGGCTATTTGCATCTCGACCTTTGGATTATTGTAATATTACAGGGATACCCCTGCCAGGTCACGTGTGAAAGCACGTGGTTGGCATTTTTGTAGGGAACCCCCTCCGGGTTTTGACATTTGTATTCAGTCCTTAAAGTTGCCTATTAAGAGTAATAGTTTTGGATATTTTGCATTGAAGACCCTCTAGGTTTTTGTATTCGCACTCTTACCCCTCCCAGGCGCGTGCAAGTCACGCGCCCTGGTGGGTAAATTGCTCAGACACCCTTGCGGGTTTTGTTATTTATCTTTAACCCATTAAATGCAAGTTTTAGTATAAACTTTTGTGGAGATTTTGCATGTGTACCCCTGGTTGTTTTAATATTTGCACAACTGCCCCTGCTAGGCCTGTGTAGTGATTGGATGCTTGTTGTATTTATTTAACCTATCATTTTAAATCCAAAAACTCCACAAAAATAGGGTTAAGCTCCTGGACATGTGTACTTTAACGCTACCATTTTAGTTTTTTGATTTTATTTTATTTTCATATTTATTAAAAATCAAAAAACTTGCTTTTAATGCAATTAAAACACCTGTAAAAATCCAAAAAAAATTACCTAGTGTCTATTTTATCATCTTTTAGTGTCAGTTCAAAAATCACTAAAAATCTCAAAAGAAAAACACTAAAAATTTAAAAACACTCAAAAACTTCAAAAAAATATATAAAATAGCAGAAAACTCCAAAAATCAAAACTCAGTTCCTGTTTGTTCCTTATTTTGTCCTTTGTATTTGAAAATGGTGTGAAAATTTTTAGCTACTGGTTGCTATTTTTAAATCCCATTTTACTCACAGCTAGCACCCTTTCCACTATTTTGCCTTATTCAGCATTTAAAAATACCAAAAACACCTTGTAAGATCCCCAAAAATCACAAAAACAGTAAAAAAACCCTAAAAATACCAAAAATATTTAATTTCTGAATTTTTGGTTATTTTTGCACCTTTTTATAAATACTTCATCTTGTCTTTTATTAAATTGTCTTTACTTTCCAATATTAAAAAAAACAAAAAAATATAAAATATAAAATTATAAAAATCAGAAAATTGAAATCAAAATACAAAATTAAAAATTAAAATAAAATGAAAAAAATTTTAAATTTAAAAACCCACAAAAAAAATTTCATTGCTTGCTTGCTTAGTGTAGACACATCACACACATTCACTTGAGCACATTCTGTGAATTACCCTGCTTGCTCCCTGTGTTCGAACTCTCTGCATACTTGACACTATACACCATTTGTGCAGAGTTAAAAATAAATTTTAACTCCACATTAGTTCTAATTAATTGATCTTTTAGTGTGGGTTAATTGTTGACTTTAGTCCGAGATTTATCGTGAGTCGTCACAGCGACGGTCGTCTCCGCTTTGTGTGAGGCACCACTTTTAGACCACGTGAACTTCGGCTAAATCAAATGGCGCCGTTGCCGGGGAGCAACAGCGAGTAGTTTACATTTTGTCTGTTTGTGCTTGTTGTCTACCATAGCTTTAGTTTTTATCTCTCTTACATTTTTGATACATATATTGATTGAGATATTCTGACCACTCTGCTTTGTCTTCTTGCGAGGGACCGCGGAGCAAGGCGGATCGCCTAGGTGACCCGAAGAACCTTGGGAAGCCGAGCCGGCAGGAGAGAGCAAGAGGAGTGAGAGAGAGTGATTAAATAGCTCTTCTTTTGTTTTTGTGAGAGAGTGATTTATTTAATTGTAATAATATAGGTACATTTGGACTTGGACACTCAGGTCTATCGGGCCTAACTTCCGGGTGTTTGTTCACCCGAGGGCTCACCGCAGTTTTTGACGAGTTTTTAATCGCAGTCATTTTCCGGTTTTGTTTTCATTTTTCACCTTTCTTTTGTGGATTGAGCTCTTAGTTCTAGGTCCTGCTTGATTCGATTAGAATAGGTCCAAACACCTAATTATCTTTGCATGCTCCTATAGATTCGTATTTGGACTTAGAATAATTAAACAGTTGGCTAGTAGCTTCCCCATCCACGCGCCGCGAGCTCACACCCGAACAAGCGCTTTCTCCTAACTCAAATGTGTTGAGCAGACGAGGGGTGAGCCTAGACCGGACACTCGGATTAGGAGTTAATAGTTAGCTTGTGGTTCTTCACGCTAGCAGTTGCCTAAACTAGGACGATTTCCGCTTTGCATTTCGCCATATATCATAGGTTTATAAATTCTGCTTTGCATCCCGCATGGAGAGAGCTGGGATTCGCTGTAAGTCTTCTTACTTTGCATACATCATCTAGGCACAAAGGTGAGATTTCCACCTTGGTGTCGACTTGCACGGCTTTTCCGACTCTATTCTCCCTCTGTTTTGGAACAAAGTAGGATAAAGGAAAAATACAAAAAAACCGTTAGGCGCTTGTTTGAATCTACTCAAAAGAAGCGATAACACCAAAAAAATTAAAAAAGGGACTGCTAAAGAAAACTTGACCAAAATAAAATCGGTAATTGGAATCATTGCTTGGGGAGAGTAACACCCTCACTTGTCTTCAGGTTGCATGGGAAGGTCTCCTTCCAAGTGAGGTGAGCGCTTTGTAAGGATTAGAGACCAAAACCCAACTTGTGGTTGCCTTGTGTATCGCCTGGATTTCCGAAGTATTGGCGCTACTATCGTACGTAGTCGAGTAGGGCTTGGTCGCCATTGGTGACTCGCTATTGTGTGAGCACTGACCTTGTCCGAAGTACCGAGCTTAGGCCACGCCTTCACGGGTGTGTCTGTCTCACCGGCTGCGTCCGAGTAGGACCTTGTATGCTCACGGGTGATTCCGTTGCGAGCGAGGTCCGAAGTATCAGTTTCGCCTATCGGCTTCCTCCCTCTATTTCTTTGGCTGAGTAGGGATCCAGGAAGGGTTACAAGGACCTCAAAAAGCGCAAGTTACAGGTTACACAGGAGGAGGACAAGTGCGGGGACACTTTCCTGGCAGTACTCTCGCTCTTATAGGCGTAGCGTTCTAAGGACTCGTGAAAAGATAAATACCTGAAAACAAGCTAAAATTGACAAGATAAAAGCCGAACCTTCACGACTTCACGAGTTGAGTTGGTGAATTCACCCTTGCTTTGCGTTTGATTACTAGATTTATTTAGGTCAAGATCAAAAATACTGCACAATTGTGCACAATTTGTTGCATATTATCTTCTTCTTCTCTGCATTATCCCCACTCTTCTCGAATAATCAAGATGATGGGATGGAGATCTCTTAGGCCGACTTTGTCGGCACCGCTTTCTAGCACTCCTCCTTACTCATCTAGGAATGCCTCGGAGAGTCCGCTCTCCGAGCCCGAGTTCACATCCACCCTGTTCCCCCTCGACCACCCTTCCCATTCTCCTTCTCTCAGTCCAATTGTGTCAGAATTCAGTGCATCACAGAGTTCCGCTCATTCGACAGCACCTGAGATGGCCTCTTTTGCTTTTTCAGAAAATCCAGCAATGGCAGACAGAGGCGAGCACCCAGATGACCACGATCACCCTCCATTCATAATCGATCAGGTGGCCATCAACAATTCCTTGCTAGCGTCCCTGGAGAATATGCAGAGACAGATCGTGATCAGGGAACATTTATGGGTGATCTGATGAGAGAAATAGCGCAGATGAGAGAGAACCGACCTGGGGGCGGTGGCGGAGGTGGAGGAGGAGGACCTGATGCAGGAGGAGGCGATCCAGATGCTGAGCGACCGCCACAGACTATCATGAGGGAACTACATAACCCAGCTGCATCCCTCACTCACCGGTGGATCAGACTCCCGCCAATCCACGGAGATTTCGAGCTTCGGCCCCACACGATTCAGTTGCTACCCAAGTTTCACGGGTTGCCGACCGAAGAGCCGCACCTCCACCTCCAGGAATTTGAAATGATTTGCAGCACTATCCATGATCGGTTGATGACCGAGGACACCATCAAGATGATTGCCTTCCCGTTCTCTTTGGTTGATAGAGCCGCATATTGGCTCAAGCATCTAGGGCGATTCGTCGACACTTGGGCAGATCTCCGGACCGCATACCTGAAAAAGTATTACCCTCTCGGCCGGACCAATGCAGCTAGAGCTATGATTAGCAATTTCGTCATGATCCCAAATGAACAATTCCATGAAGCCTGGGATCGATTCAGAGAGCTCATAGATCGGTGTCCACATCACGATATCTCCAAGCCCAACTTGGTGCAGAGTTTCTTCTGTGGGCTGACACCGGAGCTGCAGGGGCTAGTGAACGCCTCTTGTGGTGGGTCTTATTTCTCCAAAGGAGAATACGACGTCTGGGCCATCTACGAAGGCATGGCAGAAAACTCCACAGTGATGGCCCAGGCCCGAGTCTATACACAGCAGAAGCCCCCGCAAGGAGCGGGATCATTTCAGAGGATCGCCCGCATCGATGCCGGTCCCAACACAACGTCGGTAGCCGCAGCTCAAGCCGAATCAGCTGCAGCCGACATGGGCATTATTAGTGAAAAGTTGGACCGCATGGAGATCCTTGAAAAGAAGCAGAACCAAGGTCTAGCCCAGATGGACCTTCTCACCAAAACCATGAGTGTCCTGAAGACTCAAATTCTATGTATTCAGGAGGCACAAGCCCATTCCCAACAGCCTCCCAGGTCACAGGTTGCTTCCAGCAGCAGCAATCCCAACCAGGCCTCTACCTCATACCGCCAGGTGAACCATATCCAGGCGGAGCCGGTTCCATTGCTGCAATACCATTCAGAGCAACCGCCATCTTCGGACACGCAGATGGTGGTTTATCAGCCAGAGCAGCCACTGGCAATTCTTCCTCCACCCTTCTTTGAGCAGGAACCATTGATGGAAGTCAATGGGATTTGGTATGACCGATACCCTCAGCCCGCAATTCGTAGGGATCACCCCGAATTCCGTTGGGGCAATGGTGGATCCTCATCCCAGCAGCATCCTCCGCCCAAGGACAGCAGAACAGCCAGCCGATACAGCAGCAACAGCCCCAGTATGCCCATCAGCAACAATACCAGAGTGGTCCTCGTCCCTCCTATCAGGGACAACAGTGGAGGCAGCGACAGCCGCCTCAGCAGTCTTATCACCAGCCTCCCCCCCAGTATCAGCAGCAACACCAGCAGCAGCAGTCCCATTTCCAGCAAGGACAGACATCCGGTTCTCAGGGTCCCGCCTTTGAGAACCCAGCCCTTGACGATCTTGCCCGCTTGCTATCTGAACAGCGAGCATCTTTCAGGCAAGAAATGGATGAGTTCCGGCAGGAGATGCGGGATATCATCAAAGGCAAAGCCGCCATACCCGCTCAGATCGAACCTAATCCTAATAACCTAAAAAGAAAATCTGAGCAGGTAGAGTTCACAGAGGATACCTCTCCTAGTGACGATTTGAATGATATGTCTTATTCTTTGAATGATCCTAATTTTGTGACTACTAGGAGCGGTAGGATGCCAGCCGGCGGTGCCTCTTCTGAGCGACAACCAGATGCTGAACCAGGAGCGCCAGAGGGAGCAGACTAGCGGTGCTGATGCCGCTAATGATGAAGTTGAAGACGGTGGTGCTGATGCCACCAATGATGGAGTCCAGGACGACGGTACTGATGCCGTCGTGATATCAGATGCAGACGGTGGTGCTGAAGCCACCATTTTGGATGATGAACCAGAGCGCGGTGCTGATGCCGCAGAGACAGGTGCTAGTGGCGGTGCTGAAGCCACCACATCTACTTTTGTCGAGCCATCAACTGTGATGTTACCACATTTTGTACCTAGAGACTGTGGGAACAAAAACAAAAACAAAAATATGAATAAAGGAAAGGTTTCTGTTCAAATTGTGGATCCATATGTGGTGAATGATGATTATTGTATGGATTCTCCGTGTTCACAGGCACAGGGACCGATTTCCTAGTCCTCCATCTGAGGAGGCCCCTACCATCCCCTTTCCCGAAGCACTCCGCCGGGCGAAGGGGAACAAAAAAGAAAATCCAAAAAAGAATCAGCAAGTAGAGTTCGGCGACCAAATGATTGACAGATTTCACATTCAGCTAACTCTACGGGAAGCATTTGAGCATATCCCCTTCTTCAAAAAGAACTTGAAAGAGACAACTACTGTTCGAAGGAAGAAGAGGCACAGAGATCAAATCCATATGCTCACTCATGACACATGTTGCATCATCCAGAACAAGCTGCCAGCCAAGCGACCAGACGCAGGAGCTCCCTATGTCAGATGCGAGATTCAGGAGCAGCAGTTTGATCGTACTCTATTAGACAGCGGCTCTTCAATTAACCTCCTTCCGGCAGCCTTACTCAAGCAATTCGAGTTTGGCCCTCTTCTTCGAAGCAGAACCGTCCTTTAGTTTGCTGATAGGTCGATTAAGAGGCCGGAGGGGTTATTGAAAGACGTGGTCGTTACCATTCAGGGCCTGAAATTCCCCGTGGACTTCTTGTGTTGGACATGGAGATCCCTGAGTCGGTAACTGATGCCCCCATCATTCTCGGACGTCCATTCTTGGCCACAGCCAAGGCGGTGACCGACCATGATAGTGGGAAGGTATGCTTTCGTGTAGAGGGCGAAACCATACAAATAGAGACGATCGAAGAGATCAGAGCCAGAGAGGTAGAGTGCTCCGAGCAGTCCAGTGAAGCAGCGCAAATGACAGAGGAGGAGCTAGACATCCACCAGGTCTGTGATTTTGAGATGACTGATGATGAATCCAACTGGAACATCTTGTAGCACCGACCCTCGCCTTGCCTACAGATTCACTATATCTCAAGCTCATGGCAGTCGAGAGCCAGGAGAGCACATCCTGGAGGAGGATACATCTGAAGCTGACAGTGTTGTGATGAGTGGTGCAGATGAGTTCCATTCTTGCTCATCTTTCTCTGATCCCTCGGATTCAGACATAGACTGGGATGACTTTGATGACTATTTACCTTGTCTGATTCCTACTGAGCCAACAACCATGACAGAGTGCGAGCCAGTACAGTTTATAGTTGATTTAGCAGGCCGCCCTTCGTCAGGAATTCATGCAGAGCGAAGAGTTCTCCCATGCAGACCTGGTAGCATTTACACAGACATATCAGAAACCAGATCTGCCACCTCCCATTTTTCCAGAACGGAAACCTCTGCCGCAGTCGATGACATACAGATTCCTTGCAGGAGAGCCAGAAATGCACCCAGTCATTATCTCAGCAGATTTGATTGGAGAGCAAGAATCTCGTCTGATGGAGGTTCTTGAAAGAAACCGCAAGGCAATCGGTTGGAGTATAGCTGATCTCCAGGGGCTGAGCCCAAATCTTTGCTCTCACCACATCTATCTTGAGGATAACGCTAAGCCGTCGTGTGAGTTCCAATGACGGCTGAACCCGAATCTTCGAGACGTAGTCATGAAAGAAATTTCCAAGTGGTGGAGCACCGATTTTATCTATCCCATCTCCGACTCCAATGGGTAAGTCCGCTACATGTGGTACCTAAGAAGACGGGTATCACTACAGTTGTTAATGAGTCTGGAGAGGAGATCGCTACCAGAGTACCAACTTCTTGGAGGGTCTGTGTGGACTACAGACGATTGAATGAGGCCACCAAGAAGGATCACTTCCCGCTACCCTTCATTGATCAGATTATCGAGCGGCTAGCTGGGAAGAGTCACTATTGTTTCCTTGACGGGTACTCTGGATACAATCAAGTGGCCATTGCGCCCGAAGACCAGGAGAAAACGACATTCACCTGTCCGTTTGGGACTTATGCTTTCAGACGGATGCCCTTTGGTCTATGTAACGCTCCGGCGACATTCCAAAGGTGCATGTTGTCCATATTCTCGGACATGGTGGGTGACTGTTTAGAGGTCTTCATGGATGACTTCTCGGTCTATGGCGACGTGTTCGACGCTTGTCTTGACTGCCTAGACCGTGTGCTCAAGCGCTGCATTGAGGATAACCTTGGTGTTATCCTGGGAGAAGAGTCATTTCATGATGACTCAGGGGACGGTCCTTGGTCATATCGTCTCCAACAGGGGCATGGAGGTCGATCCGGCTAAGGTGGATATCATCAGAAAACTCAATCCGTCGTCCAACTTGCGTCAGTTACGGTCTTTTCTGGGGCATGTCGGTTTCTACCGACGGTTCATTCAGGACTTCAGTCGAATTGCCCGACCGCTCACTGACTTGCAGACCAAAGACACCGAGTTTATTGTTAATGATAAGTGTCTAGAATCATTTGAGACTCTCAAAAATATGGTTGTTTCTGCTCCTGTCCTTCAGCCACCCGATTGGTCTCTCCCATTCGAGATCATGACGGATGCTCAGATTTTGCCGTTGGGGCTGTGCTTGGACAGAGGAGGGACGGTTTACCGTTTGCCATTCACTACGCCAGCCGGACTTTGGATGCCGCGCAGCGGAATTACACTGTGACCGAGAACGAGATGCTGGACGTAGTCTTCGCTCTTGATAAGTATCGATCATATATTCTCGGATCTAGAGTGACAACTGATCATACCGCCATCCTGTACTTAATGGCTAAGAAGGATGCCAAAGCACAGTCTCACCAGATGGATCCTTCTACTCCAGGAATTTGATATTGAGATTAAGGACAAGCCTGGAGTCAAGAAGTGGTGGCGGATCATCTCCAGATTGGAGAATCTTGAGGAATCTGAGCCCAGTGCACCTATCACTGAGACATTTCCGGATGAGGCGATCTTGGCTGTCACCTCACTCCCATGGTATGCTGACTTTGTAAACTATCTTGTTGCCAAGACAGTCCTCAGGGTTGGCCCAGGCAGAACTTGAGACCTTCCTAGCTAAGGCCAAGTTTTACCATTGGGAGGATCCCGTCCTTTATCATGAAGGAGGGGATAGTATCTGGAGGAGGTGCATCCTCAAGAAGAGCAGCATAGCCGTCCTCACATACTGCCACAAGCTTGAGGCAGGAGGACATCATTCTAGAAAAAGAACAGCACAGAAGGTGCTTCAATCTGGCCTATGGTGGCCTACTCTCTTCAAGGATTCTGATGAGTTCGTGAAGAGTGTACTGACTGTCAGAAAATGGGAACCTGCGGACAGAGAGACATGATTCCCTGCAACCCATTCACTTCTGTGATGTTTTTGATGCATGGGGGATTGATTTCATGGGCCCATTTCCTAAGAGTCAGGGATTCGAGCATATTTTGCTCGCTGCAGATTATGTCAGCCGATGGGTTGAGGCCATCCCCGCCCGAGCCGCAGATGCTAAAACCGTATGCAAATTTTTGAGGAAAAACATCATTTCACGGTTCGGGGTACCTAGAGTCTTGATTTCAGACGGGGGGTCTCACTTCATCAATGACAAAGTCAGGGCCCTTGCAGACGAGTTCGGCATTGACCATCTGGGTTGCCACTCCTTATCACCCTCAGACTAATGGTCTTGCCAAAGTATCGAATAGGGAGATAAAGACTATCTGTAGAAAGTTGTCCACCCAGACCGAAAGGATTGGTCACAGCTTTTGGACTCGGTCTTATGGGCTTAACGGACTTCTTTCAAGAATCCATTGGGGACATCTCCCTTTCGTCTCGTCTATGGCAAGCCGTGCCATTTGCCAGTGGAAATCAAGCATAAATCTTTTTGGGCAGTTACTGAGTTGCTTCTAGATCCCGAGAGTATAGGAGACCAGAGAAGAGCAGAATTGGCAGCCTTGGAAGAACTTAGAGATACAGCCTTTTCCAACAGCCTACAGTACAAGGAAAAAGTGAAGACATGGCATGATTCGCACATCAGTCATAAACAGTTTGAGCCAGATCAGAGAGTATGGTTGTTTGATTCCAGGCTGAAATTATTTTTAGGGAAGTTGCAGAGCAAGTGGAAAGGTCCGTATGTGGTCAGGAAGGTACATGACAATGGCAGCTTCGACATATCCGAACCGTCATCTTCTTCTACCTTGCGCGTCAATGGTCAACGCTTGAAACTATATCTTGATCATGATCCGCCGACCATTGACGTTGCCCCCATTCTTCTGGTATGAGATGTGTCCTTTGGCTCTCATCATTTACATCTCATACATGGTGATCAATTCTATCTTCCGCTGTACAGATCCATCTGTTTATATCACTCTGTTGTCTGTTGATTTATTTTCTTATTTTCTTCTTTTCTTCTTTTCCTTTTCTATCTTCTGTATCTATCAAAAAGGTGCCGCCCTTGTAGACAGTTTTCCATACTTAGGACGTACTTTGTCCTAAGTATAGGGGGGGCGTGCACCCCGAATTTCTCTGTTCTTTTCGATCCTCTCCATTGTCTCCTCTTCTTGTCTATACTCAGGGATATCTTACCCTAAGTATAGGGGGAGACAATCTGAGTACGATTTGTTCATTCCCACCCTTGACCCTCCCTGCATTGTGTACAGTCTGCTATACTTAGGATTATTTGATCTAAGTATAGGGGGGACGGTCAACTTCTCATTCATTGATTCATTGCTTCATTCCTTTATTCTTTAGACTTGCCTATACTTAGTACGAGTTATGTCTTCTCTTTTCTCCGATCTATGAGGACATAGCTCAAGCTAAGTATAGGGGGGTCGTATATACTACGTATATACTTTAGCCATAACTCGTACTTTCGTATTTTCCTATAAATATGGCTAATAATTCTTTAAAATCATTAAAAATCTTTAATAAAAAGATGTGATTATTCCTCAATTTTTTTTATATATTTACTGATTAATAAATCAGGTGAAAATGTTTTTTGCAAAATGTTTGAAAAATAGTTTGAAAATCTTTGTGAACATCTATTGAAAACTATTTTGAAAATATTTTGTTACATGTTTTCAACCTGTGTAAAATGTGTGGATTGTAAAATTTCTTTTCTTTGTGTGAAATAAAATGTTTGAAAAATGATTTCCAAATGGTTTGAAAAATGGTTGCAAAATTTTTTGAAAAATCTATCTATACTGTTTTGAAAACCTTTGCAAAATGATTTTCAAATGTGTGTACATGTTTGTAAAGATGTTTGTAAAAACTATTTTGGACTATAGTTTTCAAAAATTGTGTGAAAAGCTCGTGGTCAAATAAGTTTGAGGAATACTTACATCTCACCAAAATCCACTATATATATATATATGAATAAAATGGATCACTTACCCTGTAAATTCTTAAAATCCACTTCTTGTATATATAAGAAGCACTCCCGTGTACATATTTTTAACCTAGTTTTCAGCCAAAACTTTTTGTTTTCAAAAAGCCCAAAAAATATTTGCAAAAATTAAAATCCCAAAAACATTTTGAAAAATCTTTTTGAAAAATACAAAAAATGCATCAGCATCATATTTTCAAAAATCCATAAAAAGTTCAAAATCTTTGAAAATTGCATCACAAAATATTTTCTGCATTGCATTGCATAGCATTCGCATTTTTCGGATTGAGTTTGATAGTTGAACAAGTCTAAATAAAATCCGGAGATTGGAGCTTGATTGGACCTTATAATCTACCTAATAACAGGAACCTTATAGGAACTTGGTTTGAGGTACTTCAGGTTGGTTGACTTAATTCTTTGAGGGATTAGAGACTTGGATCAATGGATTCTTGACTGCCTAAGTAGAGTATTTCGGAGCGCACGCACGACTCTTGTTGATAATGACCTAACTTGGACACCTGCACCATTCACATGGCTCAACTCAGTTGGAGTGGTGAGGGGATTGGATTTGCCGGTATGAGACGCACACAAGTGGAAACATTTGTCCTCCTCTAGGGAGGGAAGTGCACCCCAACCCGTCCAGTGATTAGGAAATCTAAAGACAGAGGTGTGGGGTTGCAATAAAGCTTCAAAAGAGGGATAGTCTACTGGCTCAAGAGGAAAAACTCCTTATGTAAATGCTGCTGTGAATAGTATTTCAAAAAAAAAATGTTCAGGCATGTACAAAAATAAAAAGCCTGCAAAGTATGTACATATGTTGTAAAGTCAATAAGCAAGCTTGAGTTCCAGAGTCAAATATGTGAGCTGCAGCAGGATGACTTGACTACATTGGGTCTTGCATCCAAGGAGAGGTAGCTACACTGGCTACCGTCCATTCTTCTCTTCACCCCCCTCCTCTTGAGCTGGTTGCCACTTGAACTTAGAAGGGAATACCCCGCTCCTCGAGGATGGAGTTGCTGGATTGGGGAATCATTGGGTTGTCGTACTGGAGAAGTCAGTTTCTTTGTCATTCTAGTTGGAAAGAGCCACCATCACTTACACTGTACAAAGTCAGATTAATAGTCGTAAGAGTTTGCGGATGGATTGAAGTATTTCTGACCTGGCTATTGAGAAGACTTGGACATAGTTTGGGATTTTCAGGGACTGTTGGACTTCAAACACGGTTCTCACTAAGGTTCCGCCCGCACTAAAATTCCAAAGGTTCGACTTGAGCTCCAAACTTTGATTTTGTGAAGACAAGTTTGATAATTGAATAAAATCCAAGTTCTTCTTTTTCTTTTCTTTCTTTTCTTTTTGCACTTATTGCATAAGTGTTTGCTAGGGACTAGCAAAGGTAAAGTATAGGGGGATGATGAATCCACATTTCATCATCTTTATTCTATCATTTTGGCACCAAAAACCCTAGCAAATGCCTGTAAATACCCTTAAATAGAGCATCTTAGCATTCATGCATGTGCATTCAGATAGTGTTTAAAATACTGTAATTAAGGCCAAAATTATAGAACGAATAAAGAAAAGAAAAAGAATAAAATATTGTAAATATTTTATGACCCAAAACCCCCGAGACCTAGGCTTCTTGATGAATAGGTCGACAAGGAATAAAGTAGGGGGAGATAAGGGCCAAAATACAGATAAAATACCTATAGTTTTTACTCATTCTTTAATCATTTTGGGACCTATTTTTGGTTCCACTTTTTGTGCATCAATAAAGAAACTTTGTAAATGAAAGTTGTAGATAATTTAATAAAGAAAAATACAAAATTGATTTCACAGAGAAATAATGTACAGATAAAAAGTTATGGTCTGAATAAAATTCTAGAATGCCAACTTCCAGACCCGTATCTCACAAAACGGAAACTCCAAATGCAGCATATTCACCTTTAATTGTATATAGAAGAAAATAAGCTATTTAATGGCGGTGGTTTCGCATTTGGCGGAGCTACGGTTTGAAAGTTGAGTTTTGGACCCCTGTTGTATAGCTATACTGATTAAATATTCAATTTATTATTTATTTATTCATTATTTTATATTTTTATATTTTTATATTTTTATAATGTTGTAAATATTACTTATAATATATATGTGCATAAAATCAAAATAAAAACCTAAATTAAACTTAAAATAAAATACATACATATTTGATACATAGGTATTATACCTGTACTTATATCTATATAAAATATACTTCTATTTTATTAATATACAAAAATAAATCAGAAAAATAAAATAAAAATATATTTGTGTACATAAAAGTATCTTGTAATTTTAGAAAAGAATAAATAACATTAATGAAATTAAAATACACAAATAAAAATTAAATACTTAAATACATAGGTATTATACCTATATAAGGCTAAAAAGTGAACTTGTAAAAGTATAACTCATAAAAATAATTAAAAATCAGAATAAAATACTACATAAAATTTTAAGCATTTTTTATTTTATAATTTTTAATTAATTCGACCATTTAGTATTTTAAAATGAATTAACAAAGATTTTCTCTAGGGTTTTTCCTGGTTGGTCCACAGTGGACCAACCAGGGGGCTCGGATAGTTGACCTGGGTCAACTATCTGACCTGCACCCATAGGCTGTGTCAGACTATGTTTGACCCCCGTTTTCACTATTTTTTCGAGGAGCGATCTTTCACCCTTTCGACACAAATCTTCTGCAAAATCCTTCCTCGCTAGACCGTCTTGCACGCCTAGTGTTTGCATCGGGACGAGCATCACGCCAACCACCTCCGCACCTCGTTCTTCCCACTGTGACCGTCAACCATACTTAAGCTGCCCTTGACTTCATTTGAGATTTTGAACCGCATTGTACCAAGTTTTCGTCCACCTGAGGGTCGAGTGAGAAGCTGTTGGTGACAGCATCAGCTCTCCATCGTCCAAGCGGAGGAAGAACCACATCTCAGGCATGTTCCGCACCTCCGGCAGCCGCCGTCGAGGTACCCCTTTCCCTCGCCCAATCTGGGCTTGAGGCAGCTTTATCTCCTATATTTTCGTTTGCATTTCATCCCTTATCGTCTCGCGCTTCATTTCCCCCATTTATTCGTTTCAATCGTGGGTCGATTCGCCCAATCACCCCTCGCCGGAGCTATCTCCGACCACAGTTGTCCTCAGCGCCACTCCCATCCATCTGATCACGCATCCCCACGCCTCCGTGAGGTCCAGGCGATTTGCCTTGGGCCTTTTCACCATTTCTTGCAGGTCAAAGAGCACTGAACGCACCTAGAGAGCATTTTGCGCTCTTCGCCGGAGATACCTGGAGCTTGGAGCTCCGCCGCCTCCGCGCCCGCACCTCGACGCTTCTCCGACGAATCCGAGCCCTCCAGACCATAGAGTGACCTTTCGGGAGTCTGCAGCTCCATTTTGGAGCCCATCCACAGCTTGAGGAGCGAGATCGGAGTCAGGGAAGTGCGCCTCCGCCGGTGCTCTTCCCTGTTCTCCTCCACGCTTTTCCATCGTCTGATCGAGCCGCAGCTCCAGATCCAACATCGGCCGTCCGATCCATCCTCGCCAGTACCGTCCGATTCTTCCCCGCGATCTAATCTCAGCCGGACATCTGCGAAGCGTCATCGGCCGTCCTCTGAGCGCCACGTGTTCAAGTGAAATCACCTCCGCCGTTGGATCGCGCAAATAGGGGTATTTTGCATCTTAACCCCTGCGCCTTTTTGCATTTAGATTTAATACTTAAATCTGCACCTGTAGTTTAAAAAACCTGGGGCTATTTGCATCTCGACCTTTGGATTATTGTAATATTACAGGGATACCCCTGCCAGGTGACGTGTGAAAGCACGTGGTTGGCATTTTTGTAGGGAACCCCCTTCGGGTTTTGACATTTGTATTCAGTCCTTAAAGTTGCCTATTAAGAGTAATAGTTTTGGATATTTTGCATTGAAGACCCTCTAGGTTTTTGTATTCGCACTCTTACCCCTCCTAGGCACGTGCAAGTCACGCGCCCTGGTGGGTAAATTGCTCAGACACCCTTGCGGGTTTTGTTATTTATCTTTAACCCATTAAATGCGAGTTTTAGTATAAACTTTTGTGGAGATTTTGCATGTGTACCCCTGGTTGTTTTAATATTTGCACAACTGCCCCTGCCAGGCCTGTGTAGTGATTGGATGCTTGTTGTATTTATTTAACCTATCATTTTAAATCCAAAAATTCCACAAAAATAGGGTTAAGCTCCTGGACATGTGTACTTTAACGCCACCATTTTAGTTTTTTATTTTATTTTATTTTTATATTTATTAAAAATCAAAACTTGCTTTTTATGCATTGTCTAGCTTATAAAATACCAAAAAAATATTAAAACCCCTCTAAAAATCCCAAAAAAATTACCTAGTGTCTATTTTATCATCTTTTAGTGTCAGTTCAAAAATCACTAAAAATCTCAAAAGAAAAACACTAAAAATTTAAAAACACTCAAAAACTTCAAAAAATATATATAAAATAGCAGAAAACTCCAAAAATCAAAAACTCAGTTCCTGTTTGTTCCTTATTTTGTCCTTTGTATTTTAAAAATGGTGTGAAAATTTTTTGCTACTGGTTGCTATTTTTAAATCCCATTTTACTCACAGCTAGCACCCTTTCCACTATTTTGCCTTATTTCAGCATTTAAAAATACCAAAAACACCTTGTAAGATCCCCAAAAATCACAAAAACAGTAAAAAACCCTAAAAATACCAAAAATATTTAATTTCTGAATTTTTGGTTATTTTTGCACCTTTTTATAAATACTTCATCTTGTCTTTTATTAAATTGTCTTTACTTTCCAATATTAAAAAAAGAAACAAAAAATATAAAATATAAAATTATAAAATCAGAAAAATGAAATCAAAATACAAAATTAAAAATTAAAATAAAAAAAAATTTAATTTAAAAACCCACAAAAAAAATTTCATTGCTTGCTTGCTTAGTGTAGACACATCACACACATTCACTTGAGCACATTCTGTGAATTACCCTGCTTGCTCCCTGTGGTTCAAACTCTCTGCATACTTGACACTATACACCATTTGTGCAGAGTTAAAAATAAATTTTAACTCCACATTAGTTCTAATTAATTGATCTTTAGTGTGGGTTAATTGTTGACTTTAGTCCGAGATTTATCGTGAGTCGTCACAGCGACGGTCGTCTCCGCTTTGTGTGAGGCACCACTTTTAGACCACGTGAACTTCGGCTAAATCAGTAGCCGAATCCAGTGATGGAGCGTTCGAGTGCCCGGGTCATACTCGTCCCGTAAAGTAGCGGGAACCGGCAGGCGGTAACTGGTTCCCGGTCCCTGCTCTCAGCGCGGCTAACTCAGCCTGCAGTTCGGTCTGAACTCTATACTGTTCTCGAATCTGTAGATTCATCTGCTGTAATGTATCGAGAATACTTGTCTTGACATCTCCGTTCTGCTATGCTCTTCCCTCCTGATGATCCTCGCTGGTGGCCTCTCGTCTGCTGCTGATGCTTTCCCACGAGCCATCTGGTCTCTGTAATATAGAAACTCTCGTAAGAACTCAGCGAGAATTACTCAGGAGATCTAGATTTTGTATTGAGGCGAAGGTCTGCCTCAATGATCTGGCCAGGTGGCGAGGGAGTCTGGGTCTGACTTGCCCTCGAGATCGGAGTGGGACCAGCTCGGGAAGAGGGTCATCCCGAGCCTGTGAAGACATACGCTCGATGGTGGACGGTCGAAAGCTCACAGAGTCTGAGCCGAAAAGCCGTCGAGACGTCATCTTCGATGTCAAGAGAAGATTGGGAGAGCACGTGTACGATTCAACTGAAGAAAGAATGCGAAAGCCGCGGAAACTCATGCCCCGCAAACAAACACAAAGCAAACCCCGTTTTCACCAACTCAACCCTGATGAAGACCGTAAGAGGTTCGGTCTTTTTATCTTTTCAGTTCTAGGGTTGTGATTAGCAATCGTTGCGGTTACGCGGGCTGAGCAAGCCAATAGGTGCCCGATAGTTTCTCCAAGACACTGGCACGAATCCTTACGCGAGACCACTCGCACTCAGCCGGTATGGGTGTAAGTACGGACCGTTTCCGGCTACCCGTGTTACTTGAGGACGGAGCCTTGCGCAGTGTCCTCTAAACCTCCCACTCTGCTAAGTAAACCCGGACCGTTTCCGGCTACCCGAGCTTACCCACTGAGGAACATTGATCAGGTGTATGGACCCAGTAGTATCCCGCAAGAAATTCGGGGTTTGTCTCTATCCTTAAGTGTCGGCTCTCGAACTCGCGCACTCTGAGAAATGTGCGGGGGTTACTCTCCCCAAATCAATTGAATCGGTTTACGGTTTTTGATCAGATATTTTTAGCAATCCCAATTTTAGTTTTTGCAATTTTTATGGTATTTTCAAACAACGTCTATTTTTGTCTTTTTGTTAAAAACCCTAAAGCAAGCACCTAAGTTGCAAGTCCTAAAACTAGCTACGCGGCGCAAGCAGATAGAGTAAAACCTAAACAATCATCTAGAAAACCACGGAAAACCGATAAACGATGAAAAAGCCGCGGTGGGTGCCCTGATTCACCGGATACACGGTATCCGATGAATCAAGCCCCTAAAAAAATGAATGTTTTATTACTAAGTACAACTCTCTCCCTTTCTCTCTCTTTTACAAATAAAAGGATACTAAGTCTTTGCTCCTCTGCAGTCGACTCGTGAAGAAGAAGTCGACCTCTGCCCTTTCAACTGACTCGGCTTCCGAAGAAGTCGGTTGATCCTGCAGGCCCTGCAAAGATGATTAGCACAAAAAAATTGATCGAGAAATCCGAGAAAACTGTAAAGAAACCAAGAAGAGAACTCAGAAAATAAAGCACGAAAAAAACCGTACGAAAAACCGTACGAAAAACAAAACAAAGAGAAGAGAAAGAATAAAATCACGAAAAACGAAAAATCCAAGGAATCTAACGCCTCCCCGGCAACGGCGCCATTTTGGTGAGTTGTCTAAAGATCGAGTTTCGCGGCTTTCACTTTTTTAAAGAAGAAAAGGAATTGATGTCGGTTGTAGCAGAAAGCCGCGAAACAGAAAAGGTTTTCGATTTTTAGACCTATCAAACAAATACGGTTTTCTGTCAGAAAATCGTTCACTAATATTTAACCAGGCAAGTGTTCCTGGGTCGAACTCAAGGAGGCAGAATATATTCCCTAAATTTTTCTTCTCGTAATTTTATTTTAATTCTTCTCTAAGTCAGAATGCTCTTTTTAGTGATTTTTATTTTTGTTATTTTTATTTGATTTTATTCTTTCAAAATTTATTTAATTTTCAAAAAGGATATTTTTCAAAAGATTTATTTATTATATAGTAGGTGAATAGAATATAGGTGATATGATATAGTAAGGGTGAACGAGGTTCGAGCCACGTACTCGAACTACACAAGAAACCAAAACAAAACGAAGCGGTTTTCGAGAAAATCAAAACACGTCAAAAACTCGTCGAAAAGCCGCGAAAACTGATACTAAGTAGCTGGGGTAGTTGTGTAACTACCCTCAAAGAATCGTCGAAATCCGAGGTCACAAGAGCAAGATACAGCCCCTACAACCTAGGGGCATAAGCGTAAAAAAAACTATTTAAAAAGGTTTGCAATCGGGTCCTTGAGGACTGTTCTGAAGAAAAAGTACAAGAAGTCTTACATTTAGGTCCCTGCGGAGGGACCTAAATGTAATTATTTAAAACTAGAGGGCGGATTGCAATTCTGATCTCTGGCTGGGTTTAATATGCAAATTTTTTACCGTTTCAGCTTGCACGGCTAGGATTAGAACATGAAATCGTTGATCGGACGCTCCTCGCGTTGCCACGTGTCGGACAGCCTGTGCTCCCTCTGTTCTTGGAGTTGTTGAGCGGCTGACGGACTCGCCTTCTTCCCCGAATTATTGCCGCCGTCCTCCAACGAATGTGGCGCTCCGGCGGGGCCAGAGGGGTGGCTCCTCCACCCCTCGAGCTCGCCCGCGGTAGAGATGGCGGTGGCGGCGCTCCGAGATGCTGTGGCGTCGCGTCAAAGATGGTGGTCTCGACCACCTGGGGTTGTTGCAGTCCGGTCGAAGCTCTTTTGAAGACGATTTTCGATGAAGATCGACAGCTCCTGAAACGAACTACTGCTTCGCGACGACGATGGATCTGAATGCAAGATATGTATGTGCTCGACTCATGTTGAATCGGCCAAAGGATCACAAATCACGAGCTCCAAAGTCTAAGGAAAAATCATATAATTCCAGCCAAACAACCAAGATGCGAGGAAGAAGATGATTGGGTGCTTGATTTGAATCGAGTTTGAACACGAATCGAGATGGGTTTTGAACTTGCGTGAAAGCTAAGTGATTAGGCTATCTAAAGATGCGATTAGCCACGCTAATCGTGGCTCGGAGATCGAGAAATAAAATCGCAAAATGTGAAGGAATTGACCTGGGGACTGGAGGTGTATGACCTCCTGATAGTATCTCGACGAGCGGTCTTCTCGGAGTTGCACGCAGCACGAGGCAGCGATTCAAGGCGGTGCAGCTGCCTTGGAACCTTCCCCGACGATCCTTCTTCCCCGCGAGCTCCTTCCTTGGCGCTGTCACCGCTCGAGTTGGTTGGAACGAGGCTTGGAAGTTAGGTAGTTGGTACAACCTGGAGCTGGAGCTTTGAAGGTTGGAAAAGTTCTGTTAAAAATGGCGGACTTGGGGCCCTTATATAGAAGAATAGCTTGGGCTCCAAGGTTAGATCAATGGCTGGCGGAGAAGAGGGTTGTTAGGAGGAGGGAATCGACGGTTTAGGATGGCTAGAAGCTTTAAAGGAACGAGCGGCATAAATGGAGGAAGTTGGCCGGTTGGCGCAACTTCTTCTTGAAGAAGAAGACTCCAGGTGCTGACACGTGTCAGCACCTGGTTCGCCCAGATCTGATAAATACTTATAAATTAGATATAAAATAGATAATTACATTATTTTAAATAGGTATAAATACAAGAAAGTTAAATAAATTAATTTTCTAAATTATGGTATAATTACTTTTAATAAATAATAAATATTATTTGAAATATAAATATATTTTATTAAATAAATATGTATTTATAAATAGGTTTTGAATTTTTAATTTAATAAATAATTAAGTAAAATTAATTATATTTTCTTAATTATTAGGGTATTAAATAAGGCTTGTATGAATTTTTATGGATTTTTAGGAATTAATTTACATATTTTAATAAATAGAGTAAGTAGCTATATAGGTCAATTATACCTATATTTTGAGGTATTTGATTTTATAAAAATAATAAATAGTCTCCAAAAATTATGAAATAATTTATGGTGAAACTACAAGATCATGAAATAATTTAAAAATTATAAAATTAAGAAATAATAAATAATGTGTGTTACATAAAATAAATAGCCCGGAAACCCCTTTGTCTTTTGGTCCCAAAAACTGACTTTTTGCAAACGGACTCCGAATTCAATGAAACCACTTTATTAATTAGATAATATTATTTTATGAACTTTAAAGGTGAGTAGAGTGAAATTGGAGTTCGTATGAGGAAGTTATGATGTTCGGAAGTTGAGATTTTGACAATTTGTAAGCTGGATTTCTTGGCATATTTATAGGATAATATTTTTAACTTACTTTTATATTTTTATTTACATTTTTATGAATAATTAGGAGAAAGATTTGGTGAAGAATAAGTTAAGATGAAATAATTAAAATTTTTTGAAGTTTTGTATTTATTTTATAAATAGTGAAAGGTGTATATACATGTGATAGATTATTTTTATTTGGTTTTCTTTCCTTATCTCCCCCTACTTATTGGTTTGTCGACCAATTCATACTGACTTGGTCTCGGGGGTTGGGCTATAAATATATCTTACAGTTATATTTATATTTAAGTCATATTGCATATATATACATATATTTCATATGCCTTTGTCTTTCTTTTCTGATTCTTTATTTATTTACATGAATTTAGTGGTTAAAAGTGAATATTTACACATGATTGGAGTTTTGTTAAAGTATGAGAATTAGTGAGTATTTACATGTATTTGTTAAGGGTTTTAAGACAAAATGCGACAGAAAAGTTAATGAATCATGGATTCATCAGCGGGCTGCTAGTAGCTCCCCCGTACGCTAATTGCTCGCTTGAAGGTCGGAGAAGAGTCGTGAGGGATTGGCATTGAAGCTCGGACGATGGTGGAGAAGTGGGGATGGTTGGAAGATGCTAAGTATAGGGTTACGTCAGAGGCGGAGCTGTAGAACCTCGCTCCGGCCAAACTCCGGCCATTGAGGATGTGCACACCTGCAAGTGTTAGTATAAACGAAGCTCGATGTGCGTGATGTGCGAGAGTGGGCTGAATGGAATGAGGCCCTGTATGCGGTGGAGAAGGTGGAGGGCTGAGGCTCCATCTCCAACGGACCGGAGAGAAAATGGGTCGAAGTGGATGGGGTTCTGGAGATGGGATGAGGGTGAGCGAGGGGGTCGACGTGGGACACTGATGGGTGGCGAAGCTTAGGAGGTGGTAAGACACGGATGATGATGAAGGTGGTCAGCGAAAAATTCATAGATAAATCAAAGAAAACAAGGGGAACGAAGACCTGGTCGGAGGGAACCGTTGGCGGAGGAGGTGGCTTGTGGTTGAGCTCCTTGGAGCTCGGGGGTCATCGCCCAGCGTGCTCGGCCATGCATTGATCTTGAGCTACCGCCGGTGGTAGCGGAGCTTACATGACGGGGTGCCATGGATCATACCGGAGGAACCTGGTCGTCGTCGCCTCGACAACGCCCTCCGCTACCATCGGAGGGCGTAGGGAGCTGGGCCGCGACCCTCATGAATGGTGGATGGGGTGCTCGGTGGCGAGGGGGTTATAGGAAGAGAGGGTCAGTTACTGGAGAGGAAGCTGAGGTTTTGAATGGTTGTAGCAATGGCGTGGGGTAGTGAAGGAGGGCTTTGATGGGTGCAGAGGAAGAGGGAGGTAGCGTCTATGGGGAGGAGTTGTTATGGATCGGAGAGACGATCGTAAGCAATGGCTATATTTGGAAGGGGCGGCGCAGCTGTGAGGCGTAATGCCTGGGGGTGGAGGCATTAGGAGGTAGACGATGAGCTCCTGTCCGTTGGATCTGGGGATCCAACAGTTGAGGGCTAGGCGTGGTCGAAGGCGTTGGATTAGATCAGGGATCTGATCAAATGGAAGAGGGATATGCAGAGACGAATGGTCGGATGGAGAGATGGGATCTTATCCAACGATGGACAGTGATCTGGTGATGTGACGTGAGGTTGGCGTAGGATGGCGAGGCGATCGGATGGTTTTGGTTTAGGCGCAATGGAGCAGTCCAGATGTAAAGAAGGAGATGATCAGATGGTTGTGGGAGAAGATAGGAGGAACGATTGAGATGAAGGCAACCTAGGGGGATCCAACGACTCCTGGAGAGGCTGGGTGGCGGAAGGAGAAGGCAGCCACGTGAGCAGCCCATAGGGCGCCACGTAGCTGCACCAGAAAATTCAAAAAAGTGAAATAAAGAAAAATAAAAAGAATTTGTTAGAAGCTGAATTAAGAAAAAGTCTCTCGATGAGATTTACAAGTTTCATGTTGGACAAAAAGACAAAAGAGGTCATTTGTACAAAAGTGAGTTTTGGGGGTATTTTTAAAGGGTTAAAAATACATGATTTTTGGTTTTGAGCTTTTTTTGTATTTTTTAGTTCTTTTAAGGGTTAGGAAATTATAGATAACTAATCAACCTAATTTTTATGGGTTTTAATAATAGAACAATTACAAATTAAATAAATACAATAATTAAAGGTTAATTACACATAATATAATAATGATGAATTATTGGTTATTTCTATTGAGTTCTATAAGCTAGTGGATTAATTAGTGATTTTTAGCATGATGAATATGAGATTTATCATACCCCTATACTTAAACCATGTTTGTCCTCGAGCATCTAAAGAATGAAGGAGTCGAATTAATTCCTGACAGTGCAAGTGAAGATTTCAAGGCTCAATCTTTCTAAGGCCCTCAATTTAAGTGCACCTAAAATTCTGGACTTCAGCATGCTCTAGTCAGAAGGAATCCAAGTTCTCTAATTTTCAGACTCTCTTTTTATACATATAATATAGGGATATGAAATTTAGTATACTGCATTCATGAGAGTCGAGTCGAGGCATCTCTCGAAGTTTCAGTCCAGGAGACTCTCCTCTAGACCTTATCTCAATACTAGGGAATAAGTTTATTCTTTCTTCAGTCAACCGTCTCATTAGTTTGTCAGACTTGAAATATAGATGGACAGCCAGATGATGGAGGGTATGGGATTGTGTCTATTTTTCTCTCCCTCATATTGGAACAAGGGGCCTCTCGAGTGCCTTTTTACTCAACATAAGTAGAATTTTAGCTTGTTGATCAATGTGTCCATCAAGAGAGTTCGGAGTCATATGCACTTGTTTTTCTAGGAGTACACCGGGGTGTGTTTTTTTGAGCATCTAAGATACATTCGACACCCAGACTTGTATCGCTAACGATGCAGAGCCTTTTTATGGTGTCAGCCCGACTCCTTGGTCCTTATTAGCGCTTGGTCCAAGTGGACAATTTGAAAATGTTTGGGAGCGCTCGCCTTTAATGGAAGCTCATTTGACTTTTGGAGGATAGAGCTTTTCTTTGACATTTCTTTTCTTTCCTTCATTTGTTGGCTAGCTCCACTGCTTTTACCAAAAGTTGATGCACACTGATCAACAATTAAAATTAAGTTTCATCATACCCAGGCACATAGGTAATTGTCAAAAGATTAACACGTGAACTTGTTCCCACACTGGCTAAAGTTTTGCCGACACTCAGGTTTCTTGAAGCCTTCATTAACTTCATCACATCCTCGAATATCATTAGATCGAGTCCAGACTTAAATCACCAGTCCTAATTCCTCAAGTGATAACTCAACTCATCTCATCAATCATGCAGTTGTGAAAGTGATGTGCTGCTCATATTCTTCAGAGGGTAGAGATGAAGAGTGCAATATAGCGCTCAAATCTTTCTGTTGGAAAAGAAAAGAGCCCACCCATGTGTTTAGTACCACATGGGGGAGCGGTCACTGTTGGGTCTGTCCGTGGGGCTATATAAGGAGCCCCACACCCCCTGTACTCATTGAGAACTTCAATAGAAGAAATGCACAGTTAAAGGGCTTCTCCCGTGGTTTCATCCCGCTCCTCTCGGAGTAGGGTTCCACGTTAAAACCCGCGTTCTTATTCTTGTTTATCTTTTATCCATGTTTATGCTTCCGCTTTTGTTTTTCTACATGGTATCAGAGCGGGTCGATTCTCGTGGATTTTATGTTGATCATTTATTCGAGATTCGAGTTCTTTTTTGATGTGCTGTTATTGAAGATCAATTTCATAAAGTTTTTTGTCCGATTCAAAATCTGATTCTGATTCACCGCCCTAGCCACATTTCCTGCTAGTTTCTATTGGAAGATCTGTGATCTGGTTACAAAGGGTTCCCCCGAACCCTAGCCGCTTCTCCATCCCGATCACACGCAGATCCAGACAACAGCTACAGAAAGCCCTATACAACATCAATGGGCGGTGGTGCCCTCATCACCCACAGCATAGGCGGCATACGCCGATCTGAATAGCGGCGCAGATCTTGCATCCAACAGCGCCATCTCCGGCGCGCTGCTCCAGGCGAATCCTAGGTCCAGGCTGCACGATATTCCTAGCTTCTATGGAGAAGACACAGTGTTTTTCTCTCACACAACTTCAGAAGACGCTCCCAGCGATCTCCACGCACCATGCTCCAGGGGGGGCAACGATCCCAGGCGGCGCCCCTCTAGATCCAGAACATCGGCGCGAGGCAAAGCTCCAAGCGCCAGGCGGCACCGCCAGCTCCATCTTCGAGATCCTCCACGACGATTCCCAGCGGCGGCGCGCCGCATCTCCCAGTGCCCTCCTTCCAGGCAAGCTTTGAAGCCTGATCCCCTCATCCCCAAAGCCCTCGACGCACGGCAAGAAGGCCCATGTGGGGGCAGTGGTCGATCCAGTAGAGAAATACCATAGGGGAGCGGCGGCGCATGAAAAAAAAAAGAGGGTTCCCCGATGGGTTCCCATGGAACCCTAGACCTGATCATTTTTTGGGGCCATTTGTGTGAAGAATCCAAGTGGAGCCAAGCTGTTAAAAAATGGAGAGAGGGACTTGACCGTTTAAAAAAATGATGAAAAAAATGAGGGGAGTGCTTATTGAAGCCCAAGTGGGCTGACGTTAAAAAAGGAAGTCCGCAAAGTTTCCAAAAACAAAAAAACAAAAACAAAATAAAAAAGGAGAAGGGGCTGATTTGCAAAAAAAAGAGAAAAGAGGCGCGTACAAGAAAAAGCCCGTACGCATATGCTAACAAAAAAATCGAGAAAAAAAGAAAAAAAGTCGTGTACAAGGAAAAAGTCGTACGCATAAAAAAAGGTGATTCATGTTTGCTTCTCCCAACTTGTCTATTGTTTTCATTATTCTCACAAGTTTGGAGAAAGGGGGAGTAAAAGCCATATGCATCCTACATCATTGACTGGCAGACCAAACACTCCGGATTTCACAGAATATCAAGTCATCTTCACTGTGCATCGATCTTCGTCGTGGTGTCTATATCCTCGACATCGACTCCGCACTGGATTTGTTTTCTTCAAGGCACGACGGAGACAAAGTCCGGTGACCCGCAGGCACGACTGAGACAGAGATCCGGTGACCATGCAGGCACGACAGAGACAGTCTGGTGACCTTTCAGGCACGACAGAGATACATTCCGGTGATCTGATATACCCGTCACAAGCGGGTTTGTCTACCAGTTGCGGATACATACCTTTATTGTGGTGATTTCAAGTGAAGATGTAATGATGTATATTTTTCTTTATTATTGCAAGTTGCAGCTGTCCCAGCTACCAACTTGAGGGGGAGTGTTGGAAAAGAAAAGAGCCCACCCATGTGTTTAGTACCACATGGGGGAGCGGTCACTGTTGGGTCTGTCCGTGGGGCTATATAAGGAGCCCCACACCCCCGGTACTCATTGAGAACTTCAATAGAAGAAATGCCCAGTTAAGGGGCTTCTCCCGTGGTTTCATCTTGCTCCTCTCGGAGTAGGGTTCCACGTTAAAACCCGCATTTATTCTTGTTTATCTTGTATCCATGTTTATGCTCCCGCTTCTGTTTTTCTACACTTTCAAACTAGGGAAGTGTGGATATTTAAGTTTTAAAACCCGAATGACTAAGGCATGTTAACTCAGACTCTCAAGATCACGAAAATCAAGTGTCCTCAAAATCCTCAAGCCCTGAGTGAATGTGAATGCGTCAGGAATACACCAACTCCTAGGTTAGTGATTTTTGTTTTTTTATTTTATATTGTCATTCATTTTTTTTCTTTTGAGAGACAATGACTGGCCCAAACTCATATGATTAGAAGTATCTACTCTCAGTGAGTACGGCTGTAAGTACGAGCCATTAGACGGACCGTGTTCCTTAAGGACGGAGCCATATACAATATCCTCTAAACCGCCCACTCTACTAAGGAGACCGAAGTTCCCTCATTGAAAGTAGCTACTAAGCCTAATAGTCAAAGTCTCATTCAAAGAAAGGTTTTTAATTTTTCAAATTTTTATGGAGTTTTTTTTTTGAAAAAGGGTTTACACAACGTTAACCCCTCAATTTTTAAGAAAACATTTTTACAGGATTTTTGCAAAACTCAGTTCACAGGTTTACTTAAATCAAGCTGAAAATGATTTTTCAAAAAGTTTAAAAATATGCGAGCTATGGCTAAAGTAAATATACAGTAATATACGGTATATCCCCTATAATTAATTTTTGCTATGTCCTCATAGTACAAGTGATATGAAGCCATGGCTCGGTTAAATACAGGGTGATATAATGGAACTGAGGAGGAGGGTCCCCCCTATACTTAGGTACAAAAATTGGCCTAAGTATAAGAAGACACATAGAGGGAGGGGTGAATGAGTCGGGTCCCCCCCTATACTTAGGCTAAAAATAGCCTAAGTAAAGGATCTGAATTGGAGGGGTCTGTGTTGGAAGAAGCATTTACACTAAGATACAAGGGCTGAGGAGGGTGTGTTTTTACAGAAGATTAAGAGGAAGATGAGATGGGGGAAGAGAGATTGTGTGAAATATACAGAGAGGAGGGAGATGGGGGGTGAGTGTATATGTGCAAGTGTGTGGGGGGGGGGGGAGGTAGATCATCTAGTGACCTACTTTTTTTTCTTTTTTTACCAACATGCGAGCCCTCTAATGAGGACTATTAAAAATGCACATGCGATATTTTTTTACAATATGCAAATGCAAGCAGACAGATAAAAATTCCTAAATTTCTCCGCCAAATCTTTTGTGGCCTTCTCAGCGGGAGCTCCCAACTCCACGCCTCCATGGAGATCAAGCGTCCTCGATCTTCATTGGCCCTGCCACAAAAAAATGTTAGAAAAATAGTGAGGAAATTAATCAGCAGAAATGGTGCAAAAATAATGCATGAGAAGACTTACGAAAATATTCAACACGGAAATAAATCACAAGTCAATAAAAAATAAAGTTGAGCCGTGTCCCTGTCAACAGCGCCAATTGATGAGCTCGAAATCCACCTCTTTAATAGTCGTAAATTGTAGTAGTATAGGAGATGAATTTCGGTCAGCAAAAATCATAATCGTTTGAATGTTGTGGAAAATTTATACTTGACAAGTCTACCAAGGTCGAACACAGGGACACGAGTGATGAATCTCGTATTCATCATGCTAAAATTGGTCATTTAGGCTCTGTCCCCCATCATCTACTTGTATTTAAACATTAATAGAGCATTATTAGCCATCATACATGTGTAAATAATATCTGCATTCCATCATGCATAAATTGCATTTAAAATTCCCAGTGTAAATTAGCCCAAAAAGCCGCTAACTTCTCACATTTTTAGTTAATTCATCCTAACTCCGATTGACCCCAAACTATTTCCATTGTGTAGATATTACTAACCTTATTAAATAAAAAATACAAAAAAATTACTAACCCCAATATGTGTCAAATAATCCCAAAGTCAAATTTCACATCTGACAGACTAAAATGAGCATATCTCCCACATACAGTGTCCGATTTTGGTCTACTCACTTTTAAAGTACTCCATTTCCAAATACCTTCAAAACAAGACCAATTTCATAAAATTCGGAGCTCATATGTGAAAGTTGGGTTTTGGGCCTCTTTTGCGCATTTTAACTTCTTGCTAATTTTGACCTGAGACTTTATGTGCTTAATTAACTCTTTTAATTTTATTTCTTTTTCATTTGTGTCCTTTGATGAAAGTTTTAATAAGAAACGTAAAAATCCAAATCCAGATCAAAACTGAGATCAAAGAAACTGACCAAGTCCAAGTGTCCATTGTCGGTCTGCACAAAAGTTGTGTGTTTCTCACTTCTATTTTATTTTCCTATTTTCTTATGTTTTAAAAATCCAAAAAAAATTAGATTAATGTGTAAATAATTTTCTTCTATTTTATCGTATTTTTTCTAGAATTTTTATCCTCTCTAAAACTACCAAAAAAAATACAAAATCTCAAAAATACGGTTTTTCGTACACATGGAAAGCCACCAAAAATACCACATTGTACAGGTGACCTTTGTTGCTCCCGGGCCCTTCATGAAAGTTGTAGATCTCGACGAGACGAACAACTTTCGTGAAGAAAATTTTTTGATCTGAGGTCTCCTGCTATTTCTTTCTTCTTAAATTTTGAAATTTTTTTGGGGGTGCCACGTGGCAGCCCCTGGGCGTGCCACGTGGCACCCCCACTCTCTCCAGCCGCCCCCTTCCCCAAGTTCACGTGATGCGCACGTGACCTTCTTCCACCTCCATCCGTTGAAAGCCCCCTCCCCCTTGCCGTTCCTCTCTTCCTCCCTCGTCGTAACGGCCGCCGCCCACACCCATCTCCGGCCGTTACGACCGCAGCCTCTACCTCGCGCGTAACCGCCTCCATCCGCTTCCCTATAAAACCCAGCCACCTCCGCACCTCGGCCGTCATCCGCCATATCCCTGAAGAGCCGGTGACAGCGCCAGCGTAGGCATGATCCACGGGGCTGGTCCCTGTGCAGCCGTTCCTCCGTGAGCAGCACAGCTTCGAGGAGCTTCTCCACCCTCTGAGGCAATCACCGGAGAAGAGAGCCACTGCTTCTCCTCCTTTCCAGGCGAACCCTCCACGCACATCACCTCCATTTTTTATTTTTTTCCAGATCTGTTCTCGTTGTTGCAGGTACACCTCCGCCACGCACCTCCCGCGACCTCGCCGCTCCTCCTCAGCACTGCTGCGCCCACGCGCGTCGGCCACCTCACCCCCTTCGCCTTCATCGCCGACTCTGCCAACCTCCGCGCGCCCAGCCGGTGCGGCAGGCCAGCGGACCAAGGCCGCCTGCGCCCAGCTCCTCGCGCCTCGCCAGGCTCCGCCCCAGCAAGGGCCATGCTCCGGCACCTCCGTCTGTTCACCCTCCGCCTCCAGCTCGCTCCCTCCGCCTCACCACGATCGCGCCTCCGCCTCACCACGACCGCGCCTCCGCCCTCGCCCAACAGCTCCGCCCGCTCACCCTCCACCGCCTCCTTTCGCCGCCAGCCCCACCACGACGCACAGGCGCCGTTGGATCGAGCAGGAGGCCCCTGATCCAACGGCTCCAACACTGCCACGTGGACAGTCCCAAGCCGCCCTCCACGCCTGAGGTTCGGGATCTCCGAGCCTCAGGCCGGGTCCGAACCACAGGCTCGGGATCTCTGAGCCTCGCCCAAGCCTACGCCTCACTCCAAGCCTCCTGGCGCACGTGTTGTGCACGTGCACTCGGGAAAAATTGCAAAAGCGCCCCCGAAGGTCTCCGAAATTACAAGAAGGCCCCCGCCTGGGGTAAATTGCAGCGGAGCCCCTCCGTTTTTCATAAATTGCAGATAAGTCCTTCCAGGGACTATTTTGATGGAAAACTTTATTTTAATTACATTTTAGTCCCTGAAATTTCATTTTAGCATATCTTCTCCATCTGGACTCCAATTTTAGCGTATAATATGTCGTTTTGAAGCTCTTTTCATGCTCTATCATTTAGCATAATTTGTGATCAAATCTAGAGGTGTTTGTTATCAATTATTATTTGAGGATCATCATAGATTTTTGCAGGCTACTTTTTGTCATATTAAGGCTTTGGATTTTGATGATATTATTTGCAGGAATTCGGACGAGTATCTTTATCTGATTAAGCCTTCATTGATTACTCTTAATAATTTGGATTTCGCAGGGGATTATCTCAGATCAATTCCTCTAAGATTATGGTCAAATTTTCTAGGAATTAAATCAAAGACTGTCGGGGGATGGATATCTTGCTTCAATTATTCTGAGTATCAACTTATTACCTGAAGCATTGATTCAGTTGTATTTTGATTTGTGATTAACTTTGATGAAACTATTAATCATAATATTTGAGAATTAGATACGTTTCAAATCACAAATCAGGAGAGTAAATTTTGTCTATTTTCTTGCATCGCATTCTCCATCATTGCATTGCATTGTATATTTTTCTCAACACAAAAATTAACCGAGCATTAATCAATTAAATTTGATTTAAGACCGCACAACTAAAATCATCGTTCCCTGAGTTCGACCTTAGTAAACTTGCCAAGTAAAAAATATTCCACAACATTCGAAGATTGTGGTATTTTTGACGACCGAAATCCGCTTCCTATACTACAATTCCTCATTATTAAAGAGGTGGATTTCACATTCATCAAATGGTGCCGTTGCCGGGGAACGGCGAATTTTTAGGGTTTTAAATCAATTTGATAATTGATTTTTGTGAAAATTAATTTTGTGCCATTTTTTTCTGCATTTTATTTTTCTCTCTTACTCCTGCTACTAACCGCAAAATCTCTCTTTGCAGACTTCTGGGAGCTGGATTTTTATATTAAATCAAGGATCTGCGATGAAGACTGAATTTTAATTTTGTGAGAGAGAGTTAGTATAGATTTAATTTTCTGCAATCTTCTCAGGGTCCCTCTCTTTGAACCCTTGTAATAATTAAGACTGGACATTCCTGTGGTGTGTCGGGTCTGATTCAACCCCTTCTGTGTGGTTGGGACCCGACTTGAGTGGCGTAGGACTTAGGCACATATACGCTTGCTTGTTTATTATTGATTGTGCTCGTAATCTCTAGGCCATACTTTTTCACTAATTAAACGCACTATAGATCGTTCAACATTAGCCAAATTTTAAATCAATTCTTCCCGCTAATAGAACTATCTGTTTAGGGCGTTTTTCATCTATGCATATCATTTAGTGTAAATTTAAAATTCCTTGTCTTGCATCCCGCATGAAGAACGTGAGGATTCACTGTAAGTCCTTCTCTTAAGCATGCATCATTGATTTACGCTTGCATCGGCTTTTTCGATTCTCCCTCCTCAAGTTTTACAACTTAGAATTAACGGAATTGGGACTGCTCGTTAGGCATGAATTTCTGTGCTCACCTAAACTACAGTGATAACCTTAATCTAAAATTGGGACTGCTAATCAA